>OY728125.1:1535397625-1536647625 GCA_963277665.1 Viscum album | reverse complement strand
ATGTTTGGTGAAAATGAATTAGGAATAATAAAAGATTCCTTCATTCCCTCATCTCCCCTTTTAGGTTCTTAGAAAATATTCCACCACATTAAATGTTTAACCAATTCATTCTAGTTCCCACCATTTAATAATACCAAAAAGAATAGTGTTATAAACACCTATTAATGATAAAAACAACATAACCATGAAAAATAACTTATACGACAAATAATCTAGGACATCATCATTTAAATAAATGAAAAAATATTATTAACTTTGTATACCCATGATAATTATCTAATTAAATCATTATTGATGGTTATAAAATATTCATTGAATTTCCAAACCATATTCTGCTGATGTTTCAAACTATGTGAATAATATGGACCATTATCATGCATCAGTCTCTATCAGGTCCAAAAAAATGTTTATTTTGGGTTGTTACCCCTAGTCACATATGTTCTAGTTCCACGTTCCCATATAGTATCATGAAGAAGATTAAATTTCATGTATAAAACTTATTATATCCTTTCCATCAATTATAGAACATTTTACTATACATTTAATAATTCTTAGTCTTATCCTTAGAGTTATTCCTAGAAATATCCTTAAAAATATCCATAGTGATTTCATTACTGATTTCTCATCAATGATTATAAGGAAAAATTAAATCTTTCCTCTTATACCAACTATATAATCCTAGGCTTCTCATATATGGATATTAAATATATTTAGATCAATATTCAATAAATTGAACAAACACATGCACGATAACCATAATAGTTTTGTGCCATTGAAAATTGGGAACCCCTTCTTCTAATCTAATAAAATTCCAATTTTTTTTCTTCTAAAACTGATCATTCCATTTACTTCTCTTGATTGAAATACCATAATAAAAACCTTTTTTATAAACACTGGAAAAGAGATATTATAAAAAGTAACCTCAAATTTTCATGATTATTAAATAGATGTCATATAAATATAATATCAAATTAAAACATGATATAATCACTAAATTATGTGATAATTGAAAAAATATATGAAGTTAATACATAACCTATCATAAATAAGAAACATGGGTCATGTAATAGAGATTATAAGTTCATAATTAATAAATCCTAGAAAAATCAAAGATAAAGACACATGAGATAATAATATTGGTAGAAGACATCAATTTATTGAATAAACATCATCTTATAACATTTTGAACAAGTATAAATACACTCAGTCTTACTTAATAAGTTGTGAAAATGAAATGAAGTTCATGTATAAACATATGGACATGTATCCATGGACATGAATAAAATTATGAAAATGAAATATAGGTGAACACATATATTTTTTAAAACATAATCATGTTCTTGCATAACAGTATATAATTCAATGTTCACTTCCTAAACCATAATAATGGAAAAATTACCTTACTAATATAAGTTCACTCCTCGTTCCATCCGTATCTTGTGAAACTAAATTCGCTCCAAATTCATGTTATTTATATATAATTAAATATAAATTATTACCCATTTCATTGGATGTAGATATAGGTCCCACCCATCAGATAATGAAATTGTAAAAATGTGTTCAAAAATATTATTAGAATTTATTATATAATTACTAATGAAATTTAGTGTGTATCATAAAAAGTTTAACATATCATAACTAGTTTAAATGATAAGGGTTTATTAATCATCTCAACAAAAAATAACTCATGAAAAGAATATATTTTCATAACAATTTCTTCATGGTATATCATCTGTAATATAAACAGTTTTCATAAACAACATTCTGATATAAATATATACCATTCATAAAATGAATAATAATTTTATCGTTGGATAATATCCCAAATATTAAATAGGTGACACCGATGGATGTAATATTTGATGTAAAATTGTTTTGATCATCCATAAGAAAAATTTCATGAAACAATATCAATTACACAATGAAAATTATTTTAAAAAATGTAAATCATTTTCAAAATATATTATAATTGAAACCATTTATTTAAATTATGACAATTTACTAAATATTAATAATAATGTTTTCATTGAAAATGGATTTGAAAAAATCTATTTGAATCTTGAAATCATTATGTGGTTATGATAGTGGGAAATAATATTCATGTCATGCATGTTAAAAAAATAAAACATTTCAAATTTTTCGGAAATCATAAATAGGTAATATTTTGAAAAAAAAAACATAAAGATTAAAATAAATAATAATAATAATTCAATCATGGTTAAATATTTATTTCTTAATAGTCATAAGTGAATAATAAAAAATTATTTATTTTTTTAAACATTTTTTTGGATGAAAATTCATTTCTGACTAAAGAGATAAATAATGTTGGATTTCTATTAAAATTTTCGTAATTGTTTTACATACCCAAAAGTGTACTGTTGGTTCCATTAATTAATGATATCAAGAATTACCTTTATATACGAAAATTAAAGAGTATTATTGATGCATGGATAATATTATTTTATTATCACTATCATAATCCAAAACAATCTTGAAAAACAATGAGATTTTATCATGAAATCTTTACAACATTGGTAACATTGAATCATAAGCAACATGAAGTAATTACAAAAAATAAAAAATAAAAAATCATTAATATGAATAAATTCATTAAATTATATGTAAAATGGTATATATATACACATCCTAAAATAATATACTTGTATAATGTATCACACAATGTTTTGAACCGAATAGAAATTCGAAGCGAATTTTAATTTTGTTTTCATTTACTGGACATTTATTTTTTAGGACCGAGCATCAAAACATAATTCCAAGAGTTGGAGCACAATAATATGTTTTCTTAAATAAATTAAATTAATGAAATTAAATTTAAAATGGAAATAAAATTAAATCTGGAAAATTTCAAATTAAAATAAATTAGAGTATTACAAGTAATAATAATAATAATTATAATAATTATTATTATTATTCTTACAATTGTTATAATTGATATTCTTTTTTGAATTTAGGTTTAGTATGACCCCAAATGGGTCTACTCCATTCTAAGATCCTCACCCTTGAATGAAAGACCATTTCTTGAGCCCCCTTAGAAAATGAACTCCCTCTACATGACCTCTATTTTTATTACCTCCCTCCTCACATCATCCTCTGGTGTGGCAATTATAGTTATTAAATTTGATTCGTTGATTTCATCCCTTATCCTCCCTTGGTTGGAATCTTTTGGTCTCTCTATAGCATGATTTTGATGAGGTAAAACACTAGGGTTTGAGATAAACTATTTATTGGTTATCTTACTTGTGTTAGGGTATGAAAATCAATTCCCAGTAATCCATTGATAATGTTTTTTCAACATACACTAAATGTGAAGTAGTTTTAAATGTATCTGTCTTCCATCACATATTTTTGGGAAGTTTTCCCATCGTTATTCATTGTCACTCAAAATATAATTTGTATTTTTCATAATTTTTTAGGTGTTGGTATTTTTCCTTAGTTGTGTTGGTCTTTGATGCCGTGATCTTAAGTTCTTGATAATTTTTTTTGTGCAATTGGTCATCTTTAATGTAGGTTCAAGTTGAAATTTTCATGGGATAATTTCTTATGTATCCATACGTAGTAATATATCCGTTTAAGTTTCCCCATTATATATATGTTCTCCCATGGAAGTGAGAATATTTATTTGGGTATATGTGTTCTCATGTATGAATATAAAAAATGGATACATGAGTAATTTGAGACATCTATCTTGATATAAAATATATTTAACGATCCCATTGGACATACTCATGTCTACGAGAATATGTAAATAAGGTATTGGTGTATTTTTTTATTTTCTAAGGTGTATATTCTTGTAAGAGGGAAGAAACTTCTTAGAGTAGTTGCCGATAAAAAATTTCACTGACCGAATTTTTCATTTTGGTTTTCATATCCTTGAGGTAGGATCCATTTTCTTGCTCCTAAAATTAATTAATGCATTCAATTACCACCGTATGAAAATTATGTACATTTATCTAATGTAGCTTTATTTCAAGAATAAATTTTTAAATTATTATAAATGAATTGTTTGATAAATAATGTCATAATTTTATAATAAGACCCCTCCAGTGGAAAGGTATTGTCTTTGTAAACTCACACTTCTGATTACACATTTATGAATTCTTGAATTATTTCATTGTTCATTGATTAATGATTTTTTAAAGTACAATGTCATTTTTTTAAACCCCCTCCAATGGAGTTTCACTGTCTTTTAAACCAAAATGTAGTGGCTGTGACTGATATCCATCTTAGTTATGGTTTGTGTTTCCCACATTCCTTCTTGATTGTGCTTATTTTGAGACAGGTTACTATTTTTCACTTTGAATATTACAAATTGAAATTTCATTTTCAATTTGTTTAAATGAAATTTTTGGTATTTGACCATCTTGATGTTATTAAATGGATAGGCCCTCTTTAATATAAATACTAACTGTATAGGTGGTTTCCCCATCCAATGTCACGTCTGAAGTGTTCCTTAAGCTTATTTAAATGACCAGAATTAATTTCCATGTCAATAGTGACCCTCTCTTGAAATTAAAACCAATCAGATGGTGTTATCTATTCCTTTTGACACCCATTTGGGTGTTCAACCATCATCCGCATAAAATTCATTAATATTTGGTTTTGTTAATCTAAACAGACTATGTTACCTCATGCCTATGGAAGTGTTTGTCATTGGATTAATTCCTTAAATTTGATAAATGGGATTCTAATGAGAATGATCCACGAATTATTCCCCTTTGAAAATGGAAAAATTTTAGTCCTATTCTTTATCCCCATGTGTTTACTATATTGAACACCTTACTTCACATCTTATTTTAGGAAAATTATTTTATGCTATTTGTCTTTTCGATATTTTATTTATTCCTTAGAAAATATTATTGGTTCTTATGTAATGATATAAATTCCAACATTTATGGATTGGGTTCATAAGATTTCATTGATGGCATCTAATTTGAGGCATGATGATTCCATGTGCCTTTGATTATATTTTATTACCTTTGCAAGTTCCAAATTTTTATACACTATTTTAGTGGATTTTTTTATGTTCTAAACATTAGTAGGATTTTTAGATTAAAGTGTTAATATGTTAATGATGACATATAATTTTTACATTCTTGTTTTTTTATAAATTACTTATGACATGTTAATTGTTTTATTGTATCCTTTGGCTAACTTGGAAGAATGAGACCTTTCCATGCCTTTGATGACATGAGATAAAAAATTAGTGGAATGAAATTATAAATCATTATTATGTGTTACATGCCTCAATTGATGGGTTCACATGTCACATGCTGGGAGAGAACATGGATATCATATTAAGGATCCATGGATGGACTCACCATACTCGTTTGGATTATGACCCAATGCATTTGGGGTGATGCTTTGGATTTCTAGGAATGGGATTCCCAGGAAGTTTATTATACTCAGGATTGATACTAGATACCTAGGAAATAAAACATGGATGAACCCATTAGCATGACTTCTACTTCATGATATGGTTGATACTTGGTAAACTATGTGGGATATGTTGTATGGAATCAGCATCACCATTCCTGGAGATATATGTGGGATTATTTTTTATCACTATGGATGTACCCCATGGAATTATATTATAGGATGTTCCAGTTGTGATAATTGGGATACTATTATATTTCCATGGAAATGAAAGGGAATCTACCACTATATTTGAATTATTAATTGTTCACTCTTATGAGATGGATTTTTATTGTTTTTATGAGACTGTTTTACTATCTGTTCACACATCATGCTTAAACTATTTCTTGTGAATGAATTAACATAGATATAAGACACATTTATAGAGTAAAATATTGGTGGGAAATTTTTAAAATTTATATTCTTACATTAGAACATGTTACATGTGTTATGATGAGCATAGGTACCTCCTTTATGAAATTCATAATAGGCCAAAGCATGTGGTATGGTATGGAGGTCCATTTAGGAACCCAGACCAAGGTATTTTTTTATTTGTTACTTTTCCACACTTACCATATGTGGAAAACTATCTAAATTTAAATTTAACTCTATGTATTATGATAGATGAAGGTGATTCTAGCCTAATATGAATTATATCTCACACCCTACTCCGGTCACCATTGAACTGGGGTACCCGAGTAGTCATACATGTTCGGATGTCTTGGATTTATTTTGTTTAATGTGTTGTGTTGCATACTTAGGATCTAGGGAGCACAATATATAGATATTTCAGAGGATGATTGAGAAGTTTATCGTTGATTTATTATTATTTTTATGTTTTTATGATTGTACCTTTTGTTAACACCTATAATTACATCCATCATTATATATAATTGTATTTGTAAATTGTATTTTATTGATTTTTTATGCAATTATTATTTCTTTGTTGTTCTATTTTAGACATGTTTCTTCTATTATTCATTTATTACCTATTATTCCACTATTTCATAGTGATTTAAACCTGTTTTATTATTGTGAATATTCTAATCAATGAGGGAATAGTATCCTCAAAGACACACCCTAGGCCCTCACTACTCATAGGTTGTATATAGCATTCAGGGAGTTGTGAATGAGGTCTAGTTACCCACCTGTATGGCTAAGGTAATAGTGGTCAATCAAGCCATCAATTTATAATGTCATATCATATGAAATTTTTACCTTATATTATTTTTTTGGGTAGGATGAAAGGAATATAGGAATGTTTTGGCACTTGGTAAATATTTATTCTTGGGACTAATCACCCCATGTACACGGAAAATACCAAGTATGTGGGGGATATATTGATGTCTATGTTGTTGTTGTTAGAGTTGATTATTATTTCATCTCGAGTGACTAAGGAAAATTATGATACAAATGACTTATGTAATTATTGATTTCACCCTTGAAATACTATGACAAGGTTGAAGAATTACATTCATTATAATAGGCACATTTAAATTCATAGGGCTTGCAAATTCCTTTCCTTTTTATTTCATTTAGTGGTTTCTTATTGTTATATTTTCATTCCTTGAATGTTATTTCATGTTGTTGTGTTTATTATCATGAATACCTATTTTATATGAAATAATTCTTTGAAAAGATAATTTCTACTCCTTATTAGATTATTTTGATAACATGGTAGATTATATTTATATAATCAATGTCATGAGTTAAATTAAATTGTTTTAATTAAATGGTAGCCAAATAGAAACATGTAAACTATTTTAGGATTTTTATGGATTGGTGTATGGACACCCATATATTAAAATTTTGATATATCCCCATTTCATATTATGAAATTGTTTTAAATGAAATAGATATATATTTTGATATATGAAAATGTTGTTAAATTGTTAAATGCACAACTAGACGGAAGTTTGTAATTTGGGGAATGTTTCTTAGGAGATAACCCTATATTAGTGTTTTTAAATGTTAATAATTAAGAAACTACTTTGGGATGTATTTTAATGAACCCATATTGGACTACCGGGACCATCATATGTCACCTTGTCTATTAAAAAATAATTTACATGATAAATTGACAAATTATGATGAGATTTCAATAAATGTTTAAAAGGTTAAATAATGATTTATGTAAATGATATTAAATTGAACCCTAAGTGGTTTCCTCTATTTAAACCTTTTTATAAGGGTATCTTGAGGTTTTTTGGGAGTATCACCTTATTTAGCCATTAAATTAAACGGTTGGTGTTTTCAATATGCCTTCTTTTTATAAACGACTTTAAAGATCACACATTGATCCTAGTGACATTTTTAGGCATGAATCCATTATTGGTGACCCCCTTTCTCTCTTAAGGGAATTTCTAAAGGATGGTATCACCATTATGGATTAAATTCCTTGATAAAACCATTGAATTTCTAGATGTTTGGTGTTGTTCAAGTGTCACTGTCACTAGTTGGATTTTTATCTTCTCAATGACACCCTTGTTCGGACTGGTTAACATAGTATCACTGAACCATGTTCTATGACTTAGAGTTGAGTAATTATTGAGTTTATCATGTTATAAATTCCTCGGGAATGGTCAGATACTTAGGAGGACATGTAACCCTTTCTTTTTTCTTAAGGATGGGTGACATGTTATGGCATCGTCCAGGTTAATGATCGTATGAGGAAATATGTCTTTGGGTTAAATAATTCATATAGAACACATGATACTTTAATTAATAGGGAATATATCATGTGGATTATATGAAGGGTGTGTCTCCTTACATATGAATCATTGGGGTAGTATGAGTTGATATACAAAGTACACATCAAGACGCTAATGTTGCAATGAAATAGTGGAGTTCGATCAAATGATTCTCCATTGCATCATTGAGTATATTATTGGGTCATATCCATAGTAGATTGACCAATTATTTAAATAAATATTATTCATCCAAATTCATTGGATGAATTCTAGGACTCCGGTGTTTTGACAAGCTAGTCAGATGATTTTTTGGATTTCATTCAAAACATTATATCATACGTAAGTAGGTATCATAGGAGCTTCATGTAACCATTTAAGATGAATTGAGATCTAGAACACTATTGAGAGGAATATCTATTCCATTCCCATCATCAACTAGGAAGATCTTATGGTGGGGAGAGTCCTATTGAATATGCTAAAGGTGTCCTCCCATATAGAAAAATTGAAACCTAAAAGGACCTTATGAAAATGGTCATCATTCTTGTATTCCCTTAAAGATTGGATGTTTTAAATAATATCCCATGATTTATTAGTAGAACATAATAATTATGGTTGGTGGTACATGCAACCCATGAGAAAGAAATATTTTTTATGGATGTATTTGTTGGTACATATTGATCGATCATTGAAATCCTGATGTCCTAATGGATTTTTGATCGGTTGGATTTGATGTGTCAATAGATGAAGATGAGTTCCTTTCTAGTGAAATCAACTAATAGTGGTCAAATTTTCATACCTTCACTGGTTAGGTTTGTTTGGATCAGAACCAAATCAAGAAAATCATACTGAGTATGAAGGAAGTGTCTCATAACCTTTACTTTGTATTTGATCTCCTCTTAGTTTATTTTTCTTAGTGGAGAGCATGTCCCCTATCTCAACACCATCTTTAATGCACTAAGAGAGAATCAGTATTATGCCTCACTAATGATTTTAATTTATTGGGAATGATTGGGTGGTTTTCTTAGTTTTACATGATTAGTGTGTGGTTCTTATCGAGGAATGGTTGTTCTGAGTGATTCTTGGATTTCCCTGAAGAAAATATTTTAACAGACCCTTGGGAATTAATCTTATCTTTTGACTTTATCACCAAGTGGATTCTACTATAGATCAGCCGATGATATAATGTTGACACTTTTAACTTGTTATAACACATTTCTTCTAATTATGTTGCATGGACTAGTTTGGTTACTTCTATAGACCCAATAGTATTAATTCCAAGGTTATTCCAGACTTGTAGTTTGTCTCAAAGTTATTACATTAATGTGTAACGTTTCTGGGGGCTAAATCAAATATACACACTATTTTGTGGGTGAGTCACAATAGTTTTAAATTTTACAAATAATGTTTTCACCGTGGAGAGTCACCAAATGTAACGTATGGACTTTTGTGTATGCATTCATTATAAATGAAGAATGACATGGAATGATGCATTGTGGTTTTTTGAAATATGTCAGTCGCTTAAGTCGATCATCTTGGGAATAGTAATATGAATGTTCCTTAACACATTATTTACCTTAATAAATGAATATGGTTAGTGAAGAACTATATTAATTCACATCACCATTTTGTGTTGAGTAGGGTTTGAGGGAGGACTCCAGCTTTCAAGGATATAATGCATGAAGAGTACTACATTGATCGATCAAGATTCGACCATTCCTTTTCAGTGAAATAATTCTAGGAGAATCTTGAATATTATTATAGTCATGTTTTGAAATTAAATTCCAATGGTGGAGGTATAGTGGATCATAATTTTCCCCTATCTAATGATAAATTCTAAGGTGTGTATAAACAATACTGGTGGTTCAATATGAAGATGACGTGATCATGTCTCCAACTGAACAAGCTTAGTTAAACACTGTCTAGATGGTTTGGTTTTCTATCAAGCATTGGATCCAGTTTTAATGGATTAAGTGTCAGATTCTTGAGATGTGATTGAACGTGCGTAAGGAATTTAGAAATACCACATGAAAATTTGAGCGAGACTTCATGACCCATGTTTTTCGAGTGATTATTTTTTTGTTCCTGAAATATTCTTAGGAACAAGAATCTCTAAAGGTAGGAGGTTGTAATATCCAACTTTTTTTAATCATAGAGAAATATTAGTTGAATTTTATTTTTTACTGGATGATTCATTTTTAAGACAAAGCAGCAAAACATATTTTTAAGAGACATAAAACTATAATTTTTTTCATATAGAATTAAAATTAATTAAATTAAAACAAAAATGGAAGGAAAATTTAATGGGGAAAATGGGAAATAAAAATATATAAGAGTTTTAATAATGATAGTATTGTTATTATTATTAATTAATATGATGATTAATAATAATAATAATAATATTATTATTTTCTTATGTTGGGTTTAGAGAGAACATAAAAGGGCATCACCCTTTCTTCCATCCTTAGACTCATCTGACATCCCCTTGGATGAACCCCCTAGACATTCTATATCTTTTTAGATGACCTACCCCCAGTGTGACCTCCCTCTTCGCAACCTCCTGCATTGTGGTGACCTCCAGTGCGGAGACCACAAGTTAAATGTTGGATTCATCAAGGTAATCCATTATCATCCATTGGTTAGTGATTTTTGGTCTATCTGTCACTCTATATTGATGTGGGAGAACGCTAGTTTTCTAGATAATCCAATTTTCAGTTCTTATGGTGTTAGTATATGTGGTGAAACTATTGGGGAACCTTTTTTCCTTATTTTGACAACTCCATCAAAAGAGAATGTGGTCTGGATCATCTTAGTTTGTCATTATCTTTTTGAGGAATGTTTTTTCATCATTATTCATTTTAAATTAATTTATAATTGTGGTTTTTCATGATTTTTTGGGAGTTGGAATTTCCCTTGGTGTGTTGGTCATTTCCATAGTGATTTTTGGTTCCTAATAATTTTCGTAGTGTTATTGGTAATCTTTTTGGGGGTTTCATGTTTCAATTTTCAATGGTGGCTTCACTAATTTTTCATAGTTAGGAATATATCTATATGAGTTCCCTTGTTATATATATGTATACCCATATCCATGTGTATACATAAATGGGGCTAGGTCTTCTCATGTTTTAATATGAAAAATCCACATGTGGGTATGTAGAGACAAGTATATTCATATAATAATATGTTTAAGGATCGCATTTTATATATTCATGGTTATAAAAATATAAACAATGGGTATATGATTTTTTATTTTTATTATAAGTTTTATATACTCAAAGGAGGGAGGTAGCATCTTAGTGAGGTCACCGAAAAAAATTCCAAGATCCGGAGTGTTTGGATTTTTCATCTTATCATTAAGGTAAGATCCCTTTTTTTCTCCCTAAATCAATGCAATCATTTAATTAATTAATTATGTATATTCCTTTCATTTAATAAATACAATTTTTCTACTAGAGTAAATGTTTCAATTTGTATAAATGATTTGATTAAAAAAATATCACAGTTTTATAAAAAGCCCCTCCAACGAAGGTTAAACCTCTTAAAAAATTCATTGTAATGATTACAATTTTTTTGACTTATTGCTTTTATCTACGATTAATTAATTTTATAATGAACAGTTTCATGAAATTATAATAAAACCCTGCCATGGAAGCATACTATCTTTTAATCCAAAAAGTAGTGGTTGTGACTAATATCCTATTTATTTATGGTATGAGATTTCTATATTCATTCTTGTTGGTTATTTTTTGTGAAAATATTTTCCTATCCCATTTTAATAATACGAATTGAACATTCATGGTCAATTAGTTTAAATGGAATGTTAGGGATTTAGTCATTTTATGCTCCATAAATGGTTATTCTATCCATAATATTAAAACAGATCGTATATGTGATTTCCCCTTACAATGTCACCACATAAGAGTTCTTTAAGCATATTAAAATAACTTGAATTAATTTCCGTGATCATAGTTACCCCCTATTGTGTGGAAAACCATTAATAGGGTGTTTTTCTTACCATAGGCCACCCCTTTTGGGTGTAGAATATTATTCGGCCTAAAATGAATTATTCTTTTTATGTGACAACCTAAATTAGATAATATTCATCATTCTTGGGGATGTGTTTCTTCTTTTTTAATGCCTAAAATTTGATGAATGGTTTTATAATGAGTGATGAGTCATGAATTAGAACCCTTTGACAATGATTTTTTTATTCTTAATGTTTAGCCTCAAATGTTCATTATATTGAAAACCGTACAACATGACTTATTCTTGGAACATTTTTATGCTATTTGCCTCAAATATTAAGTGCTTATGTATTATACCATGTGATTGGTTTGAATATAATTTTATACACTCCAATCATGATTTCATGGATTTTTATGATTTCAATTATAAAACTTGATTTGAGGAATGATGATTCCATGTCCCTTTGTTTATATTTCATTTTTTATGAAAGTGTCTAATGATTATGTGCTGTTTTAGTGGCCTATTTTATATTCTAAACATTTTTAATATTGTTAGCATGAGATATTAAAATTCTATTGTTGAAATGTAATTTTTACATGATTTCTTTTTGGATAAATGTTTTATGACATGCTGGCGGTGTGATTATATCCTTCAGCTAACCTAGTAGCATGGGACCACTCCATACCCTTGATTGTATAAGATATTTAATTTATGGTTTGAAATTAAATTTTTTTCTTTATGTTATGTGCCTCACATGATTGGATCACCAATCACGATCTAGGAGAGAACATGGATTTTATATTATGGATTCCGGGATGAAGTCATCTGGCTCATTTGAGTAATGACCCGATGCGTCGGGGGTTATGGGTTGTCTTTCCAAAAAAGAATTCTAATACAGTTTATTGTATTTTTTATTGATACAATTTCCATGTGGGATTAAACCTTGATAAACCCATTGGAAATATGTACATACCATATTATGGGGGACACTCGGTCCAATATTTCTGATTCCTGAGATGGAATTAGAGTCACCATGCCTCATATAATACTTTGGAGTCATTTGGATCACCTTTCATAGACTTAGAAGTATTGGATTATAGGATGTTACTATTGGGATATGTGGGATTATATTTAGATCACGTTTGATGGGAACATGACTTCACCACTAGATTTTAATGATTGATTGATTTCTCTTATCATGTGTATCTTTTATTATTGTTATAATCGTATTATGATATCTCTTGATGCAACTTGATTTTTATTTTGATTTATCATGTGTTGACATGGATATGAAACCCCAAGACAATATAAAATATTTTTTACATTCATTTCAATTTTTCATTGGTTACATTGCCTCATGTTATTTGTGTTATGAAATTCCTAGGTATCTCCATTCTGATATCAATCTTTGGATGATGATGATGGTATGGGACGGGGGTTCGTTTAGGAACTCTAAGTACCATGTTGTAATGTTATTTGTGTTTTTAAAATTTTAACATATATAACACACTTTTTAAATATATATTTAACTATATATATTGGGATAGACACTAGTGATATCAGCCCACTATGATTTATATCTCACACCTTTCTCAAGACACCATTGAACTAGGGTACCCGAGCAGTCTTACATGTTTATAGTTATTTGGATTGATTTATTGTTCCTTGTTTTGTTTTTTACAAGGGATAGAGGGATTATATGATTAGGCTAGTGATAATGATTATCAAGAATTTTACCACTAGGTTTTTCTTTTCTTTTGATATATTTTACTTCTTGATCATTGTGGTAACACTTGACATAACATGCATCATTATATGGAATGTTTTTGGTCATTTCACCTTATTAATTTTTTATAATTTTATTCATCAATTTTTTGTTCTATTTTATTCCTATTTAATCTATATTTCATTTTTTACCTAGGCCTTATCTATTTACAGCTAATTTACTCTGGTTTTTTGACTTTGAAGACTGATTAATAAAAACATAGTCACCACATGGACCCACCATAGGTCCATATTGAGAGTTGTAAGCCTCTAGAAATTTCGGAGATGTTCTTGTGGTCATGTGAAACACAAGCCTGGCTACCATATTAGTGGTCAATCAGGCTAGGATGTTACAAATAACAATATATACATCTCAATGAAGGAAAATTGAGACAATATCCCTTAACTAATTTTTTAACTTTTGAAACATAACACCCATTAAATATAGATAAGAATTGAAATGTGAAAATAATTAATTTTATTGATTATAATCATCAGATAAATTCTTTAGAAATATGTTTTTAACTTATAAAATAAAAATTATTTTAACATAGAATGAATATCTTTGAAGTAAATTATGAGATGAGAATCTCTTTAAAATTTGTTAATTTTTGGATAATAAACCCATTAAAGAGAGATCCTAAAATGGATTTCAAAACAATAGTGATTTCCATTATGATAACCATAATATACATTCATGGGACCTAAATATACACCACAAAAATAAAATTTTTGGTGATTGTGGCATGTGTTTCATGGAAGTAAAAACTGAGAAGGAAAACCCTTACATTAAGTCGTAAAATTATTTTGTACTCATGAAAAAAACTGTATAAAAAATATAGGTTTATAATAAATAAATTTTTAAAAAATATTTATATATATCAAATAATTTTTTATTTTTTATTGCCTTTTATTGCCCATTTATTATAAATTTCATGTTCGAGTCATGTTTTGGGTAATAACTAATTTGTTTTTCGTGTATTTTTTGACATAATAAATTTTTTCTACTAAAATTTAATATGATTTAAAAATAAAAATAATGTAATAAATGATATATATATATATATTATATTAATCAAATATTTATTTATATTAATAGATAAAATTTATCGTAGTGAAATGAAATACATTATTCATGGATACTATATGTAGTATGTATACATGAATTACGTTTCTATTTTATTAATATATTAAAATAAATAAAAATAAAAAACATTTTGTAGTTTCCATTATCAACCCATATTCCTAAGAATGTAATCCCTATATTTCAATGGGATAAATGTAATTTTCCTTCATCTACACTAGTTGGACTTAATGGTTTTATGTATTTAAGAGGCCATGTTTTCTGGAAGGTTCTCATCTTATTCTAAAAAAATGTGATGTGTGAATGAATCACTTAGCTTTGTAAGTTGGAAGTTCACAGTTCACATGAATGACATCAATGTATTCCTAATAAATGTAGTGTATGAACCTATATGGGATATAATAATTAATTAATCATGATAAAACCATGAATATCATAAATATAATATACAAATTAGTAATTTATTATTATTTCTAACTATTAGTAGTGTTAACGGGAAAACAGATATCATCAGTTCATGAGGTGGTATCCCACCATAGATAAGAACAATTGTTTTGTAACCCATTTTATCGAAGTTGATATGGTTGAAGGGAATTTACATAACATAAGAAAATCTCTTAATATGAAAGATAAAAATGTTACTATATATTCCTAAAATAAAAAGTAATTGTTGAAGGTGGAGAGTGAAATAAAAAGAATATAATCATTGAAGATCATTATTCATTCTTCAGGTATTATTTATAGGTTTTCACTAAAGCCTTCCTATATTAGATTTATGAACAAAATAATGCTTCTATGATGAGTAGAGGGATGTTTTGGAATTTATTTTGGGTCATATTTTCTGATTAAATTTATTTTTATTATGAAAGGATGATTGGATATAAGTGGCCTTTTATAAGTGAGAGAGAGGATACACATGGTAATTTTCAAATGACATAATCTATCACACATTTTTCCTATTTTAAAACTGTCCAAATTAGACCATTGAAGATCTATATAGTTATAATGGCTGAGATAGAGTCATAAAATAGTTGTTATCCATGTTTATAAAACATTTTCCATCTTATCGTTTTATTTTTACCTCCCTCAAGAACTCATCAGTATATTAATCAGAATAATAAATTTTTATATCATTTATTATTAATTTTGGATGAAAATTATTTTTATATTATTAAATTGTATAAATTATTCTAATTATAAATATTGATTTTTTTTAATTTTATTCCTATAATTGGAAAATTTTAGTTTAAAATTAATCTCATAGACGTGATGAGAGAGCATGTTTTTGAAGAGAAAGGGTTCAAAATATTATAATTTTTTATATCAAAAGTAAAAATGGATATTAATATAAGGAACTGAATTGGGATAATGGATATATAATTGAATTAATTTAATATAAAACCAATGTTTAAATATAATTTATATTTATTAATAAATTAAATGAAGATGTATTTTTTAGTTAAAATGATGTTTTTTTGAATATTCATTATAAATAAAACTTTTTAAAAACATAATAATAATTCACCCAATAATTATATGGACATTATAGTTTCAAAAATTATTACTATTTAATGAAATTGGTATTATATAATTGTAAATATTTTAAAACAAGTGTTCCATAAATTAGCAAAAAAACAACATTTAAGAAAATCATTTTTTAATAGCATCAAAATGGATTATTATTATCTCTCAAATGTAAAACACATTAGATGATTGAAAAATATTTTATAACTATATTTCACCAAATTTTTTTTAATTTTATTTAGTTATAACACTATTGTTTTTATAAATAAAAATCATGGAAAGTGATTTCCTTTATTTCTAAGTAGTTTATATTTTTAGTTATAAATAATTGGTCACAATTAATTAATTATATATAAAATTTTAAACTTTATTTTTATAATTTAGTTAATCCCATTAATAACCATTATTGAAATGGCATGGGGATAAAAATATTATCAAATAATAATATTTTAACAATTTAACATGTTTCATTTAAACACGGTGTTCCTTGTAATTCATGTTAAACATGGCATTGTGTATAACACACGTAAAATATAATGTTTCTTTTATTGCAATATAAACATAGTGTAACATGTTACAAAATCCATAATTAGTGTTTCTTGTTACACAAAATAAGAAAAAGATCAAATCTATTTGCAATAATAATAATTTTACAAAATCTCATGGTGTTACATACCATTCTCTAATTTATAGTACATTATGGATTCATTTTGTTTATTTATGGTTTCCATATCACATAATTTATGTTTATATTATTTAATAATAAATATTATGATACTCATTTATGAGAATATGTTATATTTATTCTTTGGTTTCCATTCCCTATGAAACCTAGAGGAGTACTATATTTAAAAATTTATTTTATGATTGAAGGTATTATAAATATCCAGATATGTTTTTCAATTTTATATCATGTATTCAATTGTAATGTATATATGAATACATTCAAACACTAATACTACACTTTAGATACTTCAGGAAATCTTTTACATTGTACTAATAATATAATATAACTACCAGATATGGGATTTTCGATTTTAGGATGTTAACTTTAGTATCATAGAAATTATAGTAGCAACATTAAGAGTTATATTTAGATAAATGAATGTACAATATAATATGTAATATGAAAATGAATCACAAAATTCTAGGAACTCTCTAGAAAACATAGTAGTAATTATATATTTAAATTCAATGGTATGATCTAATTATTTGTATGTCATTATTTAAAGAATTAAACTAATGGAATGAATAAGAAATGTGTCAACACCCATAGTTAATGTACGAATTTTTCCACTGAACAATTTAGTGAAGCTATATTAGTGTCCACTACATTTATAACAATTCTAGGGTAATTAAACTATATAATAAAAAAACATTTCCGATAAATAATACCTAATTGACCGGTAACAGGGAGTTACTATAAGGAATATATTCATTAAATAAAAACATTCAGTATTTAGTGGAACATATAAACCATAATGAGTGGAACATTGGATGATGTTAGCGCACATGATATTTCTCATTTATGTAGTAGTCAAAAGGAAAAAAAATCATAGAATTTATCATTTTATTGGAGAAACAGACCAATGGTAGTCACTAATTCAAATCCTTAATAAGGTAGGTGATATCAAAAGAATTTAATAGGGAATTTTATAAAGATATTATATTAAAACTAATTTACTCATGATTAAAGAGAATAAATGGAATGTTAGTTTTACAATAGTAATTACAAGGATGTTGAAATTGATATGCAGTATTGGAATATCATTACAAGGTAATCTAGGAATGTTATAGAATATTCATGTAGAAATGGCAGCAAGATTTATCATTTCATTGGTGGGTTATAACCATCCCTAAAATATGTAATTGAATTTTTTTTGCTTCACATCATGGATGTGGCATTCTACACAAATGCAAGTGCGATTTTAGGGTTTTACAATGGATTAAAAGAAAATTATATACATGTGATATTATAATTATAAAAGAGTAATTATATAAATCATATTAAAAATAACTATTAAAACCATCATATTAACCATCTATGAAATATTAAAAAAGGAAAATTGATTTTATCTGTATTAAAACTCAAAATAGTTACTTTAATATCACAAAAACTCATAATATATTTTTTAAAAAGTAATTATATTCACCATTAAGAATTATCATATACATTAAATTACGCATAATATAGTTATATTACCATTACCATAAAAAATAAAAATATTATGGTTAAAAATTCTCATAAATCATAGATAATTAATTTAGGTTATTTGGGACGTTATTTATAGATCACTCTTACAATCACTCTTAAAAATGAATTAACCATATGATCGACTTCCGTACCCAATGAATTAGAAGGTTATCACAGGCCCAACCTTCCGTTGTATATAATGGAAAAAATATTCCTTGGTTGATAACATAACCACCGCTACATAGTTTATAACATAACCACCCATCATCATAAAAATTACCAAGAAATATACCTTCAGTACAATACATAAAATATTTCAATAAAAATATTCTTTTCAACATTATGATATATTTTTTGTATATTTAAATATCTATTCCATTAACAAAAAATATTTTAAAATAGTAATAATATAATGTAAGTGGGAAATTATTATTATAAAAAATTGAATCATGTAATGTAATAAAAAAATCAAGTAAAAGTAATAGTTTAAGAAAAACTATTTTTTTTGTCTTATATATTAACATATATAATTAAATTTGCCAAATATTTCTAATGAATGTCAAAATAATCTACAAAAAAATTATTTTTAAAACATTTTAATGAAACATACAAAATACATAATATGTTCCTTTATAACTATTTTTTTGTCTATATGATAAAATCAATAAAATAATTTTATAATTATGGATATAGAATAAAAATAGAGCTTTAAGAGATATTTTAACAAAAAATAAAATAAAGTCTCTTACCTTGAGTTTGAATCATAACACTAATTATTTAACATCCTAGATAATTATATTATTTTATTTATTTAATTTTTTTGTATTATTTTTATATTTAATTATTTATTTTCTTTCAATTATTTATAGGTTATAAAAATTACATAATCACTTGTGTTCGTTTTATCTATTTACTGATTATATTATACTCGTAAGATTGAAATGTCTTTGATAGGTTGAATATGGCCAAAGTGGCGATTAATCCATATTATCTAGAATTAAAATAATGAAATTAATAAATATTTTATTAATTAAATATACTTTTAAATTAGACCATTAAATATTATTATGAAAAATTAACAAATATGTAATAGTTATAATGGTAGATTTTACGTACACAATAGTTATTTTTCCCGTTTTCAATGATTATTATAGAAAGTAGGTATGTATTTAAGTATCACTAAATAATTATAATAATATCATAAATATAATATAAATTCTTTAAATATACTTATATATACCATCAATGTTATGTGGTGATGAAAAAATCACATTACTTGATTGAGGTAGTAGTCCATACATATGCATGGGCAATGCTATATTTTATCATTAAATATGACTGTATGAAAATTATTTATAAATTATATTTGTATGAATATAAATATTAAATTAATATTTTTTTACATAAATTATTTCCATCACTATAATCCAATCGCCGTATAAGGTGATTGAAAACGAATTATATCGATCCAAAATGCGGTAGTCTGCTATTCATAGGAATTAAGGATTCCATTCTCATTTGAGGGGAGTTTGAGGGGGATATAGGTTACTTAATTAAAAATATAATATATTAGTATATTAAAATAATTTATTTTATAATTCAAACATGGTTAACAAATATTTTATTGAGTTGAAATAATAAATAATACTAAAACATGCAGTTAGAAACCATGCGTATTCTTTAAAATTGATTTTTTTCTTAACATCTTTTCTCATTTAATATTGTTATTACAACCCAAATAAGTCTTATAGAACATATTTTTGGATATAAGGAATGTAATTTATAATATATTTTCATATAAAAATCTGTTTTCAATTGTCAAAAAATGAAATGAACTAGATCACTATTATAACATAGTGTAGATGACTCAACAAATTTATTAAAATATTTATTTTATATAAATTAATTATATAGACAATGTGAATATTAATTATTAATATTTGACTAAATAGGAGTATGAGTCTAAATAATATCATCTAATAACTTTTGGATAATTTTATATTACATATTTACCCATATTGTATTGTTCTAACACCTATTAACCCTTTTCACAATTACTGAGAAACCAAAGTTTTCAACTGATTAACAAAAATGATAGTAACTATAATTGGAAAAAAGACCTAGAAATAAACCATGGATGATATAATATATCATATAATAATAATATTACCTTATATTATATTTCTATGAATTTAATATCATTTAATAGAATAATATTATAAAAAATCAAAAATTCTAATTTTAGAACTTTTCATTTACATTTTATTTTATGACAACAATAGTAAAAATATAATTACAAAAAAATATATTTATTTCTCCCAAAAACAATTAATATATTTTTAGAATTCAATGGTTAACATTATTATTTCAAATAATAATAATAATTTTTTCAATATAATTTATTTTATTTTTCTATTAATTTAATAATTAATATGCCAATGTTTAGTAAGACCTTAAGTAAATTATATCATCACAAAAAAATTTAAAATAAATAAAAATAGTTAATATAGAATATTTATAATTCCAAAATAATACATAAAATAGAACATATACTATGGTTATCCAGATTTTAATAACATTATAGTTATTCAAAATGTTATTGGGACATTTTTTTTATTTTCAGTAAATAAAATATTATAGATCTAATATTCACATCCATATGGAAGACCGCCATATTTTAGAACTCTGGATTTAAATGGATGAAATTTGTTAATACAAATAAAAATTATGCAAGAGTTAGTGTCATTTTATATACATTATCATTATAATTTAACATTAATTACCATATTTGATTATTATCATGGTAAATTATTTTAAAGAAGATATTATTCATATTGAACAAAATTTAAATGAATATATTTAATTAAGTACCACCTAATAATAAAATTATGAATCTTTTTTTTCAAATTCCAAATACATGGAATGAAAATTTTAATTTAAAAGTCAACCAAAAAACCGTGATGATAAATGATTTTTTTTATAAAAAATCATTCTCATTATAAAATATTTTTAATTAAATTTTTGTATAAATATCATTTATAATATTATAAATGGTTTATATTATATAATTAAAAACTAATATAATTTTAAAAATACTGAAAAAATAATTTTTTACATTGCAAAATATAAAAAAGATAAAAAAAATTTCTATACAATTAAATATTTTTCACTATTCATTAAAATATTTTCTTGAAATTAAAAAAAAATTATTCATAAGATTGTATATTAATGATGAATAAAAATATTAAGTAATTTTTTCAAAATAAAATCCTATTATATATAATCCATGGTTTCATATAAAACCAAATAACGCTACAAAATCTAATTTGGATAAAAATAATTCATTTTCCTTTTGACATATTTTTTTGATATTTTTATAATGAATATATCTCTATTGAATCTAGCCAAAAAAATATTTATTGACATATGGTCGTGGCTATAATTTTTTTTTCATAGATCTATAACCGGGTGAGTAGCCTTGTTCAAAAGGCAATTATCTCTACTATTTGTGTTTTCTAATAAATTTTAGTAATATAAATAATCATTCTCTTGAAGTAAGACATATGATTTTACTAAATTGGAGTGATCAAGTATGAACTTATTTAGGATATTTACATAAAAAATAATGAATATGAGATAAGATCAGTATAATCACCATGTGATGAGTTACCATCCCAAACCATTAAATAATGATGGATGGGATAATATACCCAGGTCTTATCATTCCCTTATTTTCGAATATCATATCCTTATTGCATGGAATAATTAATTAAAATACATTCTCAACAACATTTAATTCCATATTTTCATTAAGTTGTTTAGAAAGAATAATTTCTCTACTCTGAGCTAATTTGATGTGTTGCATAATATCTAGATTATATTTAACATTTATTAAGCAGGATTGGGTCCAAATTGATTTATTTATCTTACTCCTCTACTACATTTTGTACTGTCCATCTTCTTAAGTATTATAAGAAGTACATAAAGTCAATTCTTTATCTAAAGATATGTGAAGACATTTCCTAAACATCATGTTATCCCTTGGATTCTAATCAAATAGAATATATTGTAGTTCTCCATGTGAAAGACCTCTTTATTAATATATCTTCATACAAGATGATCGAGAATTAAATATTATATAATAGAAATGACGTGTGTGGAAAATGTATGTGGTTGACTAAAGAATAAATTGAATTTTATATCTTATATGTTTTATAGAGTCTAATAAAAAACATTATGATGTTATGAAATTTCCATTAGGAAGTTGGTATTGGTTGTCACATCCCTAAATACTTATGTCTCTCAGTCATAACATTTAGGATACTGTGCAGTGAGATTCATATTTTGTAATATCTCTCATAAAGTTATCCCATCGTTAATAATCGATAAATTACGTATAGATTTCCATAAACACAAGATAAATATTGAATGATTTACTATTAAAATCATACAAAAAATCCTTAATAAATTATAGTATGCATTGGATGCATAAGGGGTTCTAGAACCATATCCTTACAACAAAATCAAGGTGAAACTTAGGAGGATTCTTAACCTTCTACTCCATTTACACATCTTTTTTCTATACATTATTAATCATTACATTGAAATATATAGAAAAAATATCATTTGATAAAAAATTATATGTATCCTAATCCAACATGATTTCTAGATCTATAATTTAAAAATCTATAAAAACTCTATTTGATAAAATCCTTATAAAAGATAATCTTGCATGATCATTTTCAACGTAGAGTAGCTACCACCTTGTTTGATTTCCTTTGGTTGTTTTATAATGTGTATTCATAATATTTAATCAAATCTAACCATCTTAAATAATAATATTCAACTATTTCTATGTTCATATATACATTAAACATGTGTGACCAGTATATATTTCATACCTTTATCCATAATGATAATGTATTTATATCTCCAGTATACAAAATGTTGTAGCAAACCTTAATTCATTATTTGGGACAAATTTCACAATAACGATAAATTTTCATGAGTTATAAGCTCAAACGATATCATTCTAAAATAGAAAACATCCCAGTAACCTCACCTATTGATCAATATAAATAAAAAACCCATCTCTATTTTTTTGTAAGCTCATGTGCACTGTCTAATATTCTCTTTCTTTCTTTGAAATTATCCTCAAATAATTATTTCCAAAGAATCATAACTTCATTAATTTTATCATGGTTAGTAAATTTAATATTTGATATTATTGATGTATACATCATTGATAACATCTTGTAAAACCATATAAATAATTGATCTAAGTCATCGTGACGGGTCATGTACACCACCCATTATCTTCTTTATTTTGTAGACTCATCGATATAAGATCACATAAGTTTATATTACCCAAAAAACTAATCAAATTTAAAATAAATTAATATATGGTATATTTTTAATAAAACATCCCATTATATAGGGTCTTCATTATAGTATTTATTTGATCTTTACGGTCTTTCTTTCCCCATAAATATATTAGAATATCATCTAGAAAGGACACAAAAAAAGATAAAGGTAGTATATAAATACTAAATTCCATAAATCCATGATGATGATGGGGATATTAGTAAGAGCAAATAGAATAAATATTAATTTGTAATATTAATATCTTTTATGAAACAATTTCATGGGTATGTCCCCATTATTGATGATCAATTTATGAAATCAGGAATGAGGTTAAATCTTGGAAATATTTTTAGCTCCATATAGTTGATAAAACTTTTCATCCAAATTAGTTATAGGAACTTGTTCTAGATTTTGATCATGTTATTTTCTGAATTTTCATTTTAGAGACACATTGATGTATCTTTATGCATAGAAAAATGGTTCACCCCAGGGTGGTGCACTCATGTGAATGAATCCCATGAATTTTTTTCCATTATTTTCTTCTCCATTTCCTACAACTCAATTGAGGGCTTGAAATACAGCGTATTTTATATAGATGTAACATCAGGTATAAGTATTTTTTTAAAATCTAATTCATAATTTGGTGCAATAAAATGAAACTATTCTAGAAAGAGATTAGTAATATCCGCAATAATAATATTTTTATTGATGTTAGGTTTCTCTCCAATTATCTAACCTAAAATTCAATTTTGATTAATAATTGTGACCCATATAATAAATATTATTTTTATTTAATGTTCATATTTATCATCACACTAATATATGATCATAGGTTGTTTTGAAATATCAAATGTGAATTATCTTCCTCAGAATTTGATGTAAAATTTATATTGAAAATCTAATCCATGACTTAAAAAAAGGAAAATTCAATAGAAAAAAATAGTATGATTTTCAAGAATTTAATTCCCAAAAACATCAAAGGGTGAAGAATCATTGATATGTGATGTGATCATTATACCATTAATATTTTTTCTATAAATATTCAACATTTAAACATTGATGATATTAATTATTATTACTTGAGAAATTTTGTGATATATAGTAATTAATATAAATAAGTTTAGATAGAGATAATTTAGTATTTGAGTTTACATATTTTCAAAACAAAAACATTATTTTTTATTAATTCTATCGTAAAAAAATTGTTATCATTTTATTTATACATCGTTGATAAAAGTGACCAATCATTAAAAACCATTATAATAATTTATAAATATTGACACCATAAATTTTTTCTATGATACCTTCAGTTTTAAAATGTTCATAAATTGTCAATATCTATTCAAATACTTTATAATGTTTAATAAGAAAAATGTTACTTAACCAATGTGTATCCTCCAGTAGTGTCTAAGTACGTGTGTAATAAGGGAACAATCATCATAAAAAAGAATTATTATTGAGGAATGCTCGATCATCACTTTTTTAGATTTTCCTATTAGATTCATATTTCCCAAGACCACATCAACTTGATGTATCTAGAAAGGAATTTCATTCTAGAGAAATCATACTCACATATTTACCATAAAACTAAATGATATCCTATAAGGATGATTATCCAATAGACTGCCAATAATATTTTCTCATCCTAGTTTCCAAAGGTTACTAAACTATTATCTAATACTAACTATAATTACCCAACATTTCATACATAAATAACATATCTTTTTAATGAATATTAATTACATAATATTATTATCCATAACAAAATTTTATATGTTTAGAATCTTTTGAAACATGGATACATAGACAACTAGTTCATAATGTAACTACATGATATCCCACTATGTTTCTAATTACTATAACCCTACATAGGAATATCATATTAAATACATTTATTCATAACCTACTAAAATGAATTTCAAAAAATGTGGAGCTCAAATAATCAACTTTTCTAAATAAGGGATATATGAATGATTGCATAAACATGAAATGATAATAATGGTTTTAGAACATGAAAATAATATTTTAGAACAATTCCATGCAAATCATTAATCATAATATTGTAATATGGAAAAAAATAATTGAATCTTATAAGACAATAATGGTAAAATAATCAATGATTTCGATCAAAGAAATAATAACATTGGTAGTAGACATTTTTTTATTACACATATTTATATAAAATAATTTATTTAGTATTCAAGGATCATGGTGAAGAATGTCATATTATATTAGGTTCACTCCCCAATACATCATATAATTAGACAAAGATCACATACAAGGATATCATAGATGAAATACCCCATTAATGAAATGGTTTTAGTCCCCATTCGAATCCATATTTTCTCATTATATATCAATTATTACCCAATGCATTAGTGGGTTATATGTATTTTGGGTGAAATATAATACAATGAAAATCATACATATATGTTCTGAATTATCATAAATCATTCTACAACTCATAACCTATGAAAGGGAAATTTCATTTATAAAAATATCCAAATTTCATAATAGAATAATCCATGGAAATTAAATGAGATGCATAGAATAATTAACCCATGGGAAATAAATCTGTTGTGAAGAATCATCCCTAAATAATCATCAAAATATTTTTCATCTACATAAATAAATTAGACTACATCATTTGATTAGAACCTCATTAAGCCATAAGT
This sequence comes from Viscum album, assembly GCA_963277665.1. NCBI lineage: Eukaryota > Viridiplantae > Streptophyta > Magnoliopsida > Santalales > Viscaceae > Viscum > Viscum album. Next base: position 1,536,620,934 of record OY728125.1, on the reverse strand, counting down.
AAAATCAAATTCTTTTACAAGAAAATAAAATTCCTTCAAAATATAAATAGGAATATTTCATGAAGAAAATAACCTTTTCATTTTAAAATCACATATTGAAAATCTAATAATATACAAAAAAATTGAGGAAAGAATTAATTTTAATACCACATTATTATTATGAAATGGATAGTACATTCTTATGATGGATATTATTTTGGGTAACCTTGTTCATTTTGTGTACATTAAGAAAAATATTACATTATTTTTTTTGTAACAAGTCAATATTACCTTGCTCTAAATATGAAAAAAATATTACATTGAGGTTTTCTTTTAAAAAATAAAAGATGGGTAGAAATGGATTTAAATTATAATTTATGTATTTTAAAATATTATTTAGAATATTTATAGAAGAAACATTAAAATAGAAGAATAATATTTTCGATCAAATGAAGAAATAATTTAAATTTTTCATTTAAACCATTCTTTTGGTGTCTTGAGTTTGAAAAGCAGCATAAATGAAAAGGAAAAATATATTCTTTAGAAATAATAATAGTATAATAAAATTATGGTATATCAAGTCAGTATTAGTGGTAACATAATCATAATAAAATTATGGTATATTTTGGATTGATGTGTTACTATTTATGACTAATACCATCTATCCAGAGGAGGTTGAAGAGGATATAAATTGAAAGAGGTTTGGTAAGAAGGTTACCTCCACTTCCATAGGCCCACACTCGACCCTTTCTTAAGGACTCCGGGAATGGGGTTTTAAGAATTCCATCAATATAAATTCATGTATAGGTAATTTAATAAGGTATTTGGTCATCATAATTTCATGTTAGATTTATCATTATAATGTAAATAATAGAAATGGTGGTTTTTCTTTTATAAGTGAAGATATGACACATGTAAAATTTTGTAAAAGATTAAATATAATAAATTCATTATAAGAGAAATGATAAATAATTGATAGATAATATATGGATGGATATTTTTAGGTAATAATATTTCCATAAAATATGATTTATATATGATTAATTATAAAATATTCAGTTATCCTTTTCTTTACCACCACGCTCTAGTAAACATGTTTTATTATTATCAATGGGGATTTTTTTTTAACTTTTTATATTCATTAATGACAATAATAAAATAAAAATTATCACTAAATTTCAGAATGAATATTCTAAATATTTAATACATTTTATTAAATTCAGTCTCCTAAAGAGGCACAATTTTTTTTAAAATATACATGAAAATTATTATGAAAAACAATTTTAAAGAAGAAATGTTTTCATAAGTATACATTGTTTTTACATGAAAATCATAATAAAATTAATTAAAATGTGGATAAATGTATTATTTATAATAAAATGAAATAATAGTTATTTTGAAAATATTTTTAACAAAAAATAATGACATAAAATATTTAAATAAAAGTTAGTTTTATATTAATCTTTTTAACTGTTAATTGAAGAAAATAATATTTTCATAAATTTCCCCAAAAATTACACTATGATAATTTTGATATCTTTATTTGATAAATGAAGTTAATTTTATTAGATAATGTTTTTAAAAGTCAATAAAATATTATATTTAATCCCAAAAATATATTTAACTATTTTTTTACATAAAATGACATTTTAAAAATAAAATTACTTTATGAAAAGTAATTATTTATAAACATATTTTATTTATTATAAAAATTTAAATATTTTTAAAATATTTATTTCTATTAATATATATGATTTAATTTATAGAATATATTGGTATAATATTTTAAAATTAATTTATACTAGGGGTTTCATGTATTGAAAGCAGTTAAGGAAATTTATTTTTTAAAATATTTATTTTCTATAAAATAATAGTGAGTTACATCAAGCACAAAATAATGAAGTTGAGATATACACTTAAATAATTCCTCATAAATAAATCTTATGTTAGACTAATTAATTGATAGAACTACAGTAGTTTGTTGAGTTGAAGAAACAACTACAAGTATTGACTGACAAGATATTTATATAACCTTGTGTTTTAAAGTAGGGATCACATGTCATTTATGAGAAAAAGGTGGTTGAGTCTATAATAATGTGCATCGATTTTAGGGAAATTAATTTCAAAAATGTAAATATTATGTATCCTTTTCCACACATTGATGATTTATTAGATCAATTTCACACAGTCCAATACATATATGATCGATCTCCACTCTAGTTATAATTTTCTATGGGTAATGAAGGATGATATACTAGATGAATCATTTTGAACAGGATATTGACATTATGATTTCAATGTAGTCTCTTTTTGATGGAAAATTTCCCCTTATTTATTTATGTATATGTGTAATATATTATTCATGGAGTATCTTAAAAAATTTATTTTGGTATTCATTGATAATATCATAATATACTCTTAGAGTTATGTTGTCCATGGGAATAAACTAAAAATATGTACGGACACTGTAAAAAGGATACATTATGGTGTGTATAGTAAGTTTAAATTTTTTATTATATAATTCTCTTTTTTATCCATATTATCTCTATCATTTCCATATATGTCAACCCCTCAATGAAAAATCTAATCAAATAATTTTCAAAAAAGATGAAAAAATAAAGAAATAATGTTTCATAAGTAGGAATATTACTATTATTAGTTTGTTCATGATTTTATTTAATTTTACAATGCATTTGTAACAACCAAATATTTTATTTTATTTTCATTTCTTTTATAGATTCTTTATCATGTAACACCATGTCTAAATGAACAATAAAATAACATTAATTAAATATGACTGTTATAAAAAACCATTAAATATGTTTTGTCTATATCTTGTCAAACAAATTATTAAATATATATAAATATATATCACAATCAATAAAATGTGTTTATTAATTCTCCAAAATTAAACACAGAATTTCTAATAAAAAATCTATTTCCATAAAAAAGTCGGCATATTAAAAAATTAAATATGTTTTTTTAATGAATGTTTTAATTAATTTATGAAAATAAAAAAAAAATTGATACAAATGAACAAATTTTGATATCATAATATAGAAATTATCTTATAGTTAAATTTTTAGATTTTTATGAGATGATTTAATTTTCAATGAATAGTTAAATGACATGGTTTTTATTAAAAACAATATTATCTAGTAAAGTATTTAAAATGTAATGTTATATTTTAGATTAGATAGAAAATACCACTAATTATTTATAATTAAAAATATTCCAATTATAGTATTTTTAATTAATTCTATACACGAATTACAATATAATAATTTAATACATAAAAATATTTTTCTAGAAATCGTTTTTCATCAAGGTTTATCATACATATTATAAAATTTATTCTTCAAAATTTAGCTATTTCAATTAATAAAATGAATTTCATAATTGGAATTAAATATTTCAAATTTGATAAATATGACTCATTTATATTGTGTCAACCTTAAATGTACTTGTGCTAAAAATTATCACGTTAAAAAAGGGTAAATCATCATAACCTAAGATAAAAGTAAGTGATAAGTAAATAAAAATTTTAAATTATTTATTATTGGTCGGAGTGTATTTTGTCCATTAACACCATGTACATCAAAATAATTAACAAAACATTCTCATAAAAATGGGTTATAAAATATGTATAGTAAATAAAGTTGGAAAATTACATTATCTTAGTTTAAAATATCTTTTTTTATTCACATATAGACAAAAATAATTTTTGGTTGAATTTAAATTACTATTTTGCGATTAATGATGATATATATAGTATGGTAAATTATTTATATATTTTAAGAATAAATAATCACATTAAATCTTGTATAATTAAAATATAGTATTTTTTTCAATAAATAACAATATAAAATAAATTATTATAAAAACTATTAAAAGTAATATTGTTTTAGTTATTTATAGTGTTAAATGTATTTATTAGATGAATATCACTTATTATTGTAATTTTAATGGATTATATTAAAATATGATACTTTTTATTTATTTATTTTAATTCAATGTATTTAAATTTTGTTAAAATTGATATAAATAATATTTTATAAAAATAATATTTTGTTAAATTATTAAAAATAAAAATAATTAAATAATATATGTTTTATAAGATATGGCTTAAATTTTCACCCCTTTTATATTTATGAAACAATTTTAATATGATATTTTTATTTATTACTCATTAAGAATGAAATATAAATTATCATATTTAATGGTAAAATAGGTTATTGAATCAGTTAAACAAAAAGACAATTCTTTAAACTCCCCATAAGCTTGTACAATTTTTTTTATGATGATTGTTAAGGTATATATTAACTATTCTTATATTCACTATCATTTTTTGTCATTTAGTATTGATAATGACACTATTATATTTAAATCCTTCATTAAATTCTATTAGTGCCCTCCACATGCATATAAAAAGGAACCACCACTTTATCATTGTTACACCACATTGAGCCTTCTTGGTCATTCTAGAAAAAGAATATTTTCTTATAAACCCAGTTAGAAAAATAGTAATGTTTATTTTATTCTTAAAATACATACCATAGGGTTCTTATGTGGATATCAAATGGATTTTTTTCATTGAATAGGTAGTCACCATAACCTATCACATTTTTTAATCTTAGTTTTACATTATATAAATTTATTATATTATTCATAATGTAATAAAATAATTTTCATTAATATAATTAAATTTTATTACGATTACAAAAGAACCTTTATTATTACACTTTTAATAAAATTAGAAGTGAATGTATCACTTTTGGGTACATATGTCTTACAATCTCCATGTATCGATAAAATTCAGTTTCCATCCCCAAAATTCAAAGATAATTCTTATAATTGTTTTATAATTTATATAATATATTTATGAAATGTTTTTTATTTTTTAATGAATATATATATTAGGTAGTTTGGGATATAATTAAATTATAACACAGACACACCAGACACAGAAGCTGAAAAGGTATGTCATATCCCCCCCAGAGGATACCCACAAATCATGCCTTATTTATTAAATACATGGATCGTAGACACAATATGGATGAATTCCATTATATATCCCTAAAGAACAATGTAGTGTCATTCATATATCTTCCTACTAGAGTCACCAGGCCCGCATATTTCAGAATTTTTTTCATTTCTATTTTACAAAGATTGATGAAATGATAAATTTAATTAAAATACATGATTTAATTGAAGTTGAAATGAATATGGGCAAATGATTTAATATTTACCATTTGTTCCTTCCATCTTTTGAAATGTTAAAACAGTTTTCATGCATACATAGGGCATACCATCTCCCTAAAATTTGTAATTAATTTTTCTATATATATATATATATCATTTATTAGTGGATATAGAAAATTATATAATAGATATATCTGATGTTTATATAATGATTAAAATTGTAGATATTATGGAACCATCTTCAAAGTAAAAGGGACAAAAATACTAAAACAAAACATAAATTAAAAACTCGAGAAAATATCACCCAAACTAGTGATATTAATGATTTATTTATAACAAATAAAGATAAATGGTTATAATTAAGTCATAAAGGAACTGATATATATGATTATTTTTTAATATATTTTTATTAAATCAATATATTTTAGACAATATTATAAAATAGGTTTAAGGATATCAGACATTATATAAGGGGTTTTCGTGTCAGATTTATTTCAATGAGTCAAATTTCATATGCACATGTGTTTTATATTATATGGTGTATATACACCAAATTAATATCTTTTATTATCATTATTAGGATATTTATGTGGATATAAATATTCACCAATGTTTTCTTCTTTCATAAAACTTATTATTCAAATGAAACCAACCTGGTAATTGTTTTACTTAACAATTTAACTATTTATTAGGATTGTTTATGATTATCTCTCCAGTGGTGAAATATTACTCAATATATCCTTATAATTTAATTAATTCTCTTCTATAGAGATTATTTATTCATATAAATTTTTTAATTTTGTTTTCCTCACCTTATGTACACATGATTTGGAAGATATATTATAAATGAAAATTGAATTTGTTTGTCTCTTTGGACAATATAAATTTAATTTGATATCTAGTTGTTCTAATAATGATTTAAAAAAGGAATTTACTATTCAAAAAAGTTTTTTTAAATCCATTTTCACCTATGCTTGATTTTTTATAAAATATTTTAATTTTTACTACTCTTATCATTTTTGAAAATATTTACTTTTTTATATTTGAAATATGTGAATGAAATACATTTTTTAGCTTATATGTAATGCATTGAATTTACTAGAAAATGACTACATAATAATTTGAATAATATTTTAGATTTTTATAATATCATTTTAGTAGAATTATATTTCTTTAATAATTTGTATAATTTTATATTTTAAATATGTTATTTTGAATAGATAACAGTACTTTCCACAATAATTTTTCCAAGTGATATTTTATATGACAATATTTAACGTCTCCTATTATATACTGGGGATTTTTATTATTATTTAATTCTTATTCGTTTATGTTATTTTTTAGGATTATAATATTAAGACATTTAAGAATTAAATTTTTTTCCATGGGTTAGGTTATAATCAATTGATGAATTTTTCTGAAACATTTTGCTTTTTCTTATTTTATTCAATAATGATATTTTTTTGAAACAAATTTCATTTTATGAATTATGATGTGATTTATTATTTATGATCTTGTGTAAAAAATATGCATCGATTTCATTCTGAGGTAGCTGTGTATGGAATTATATATCCCTCTAATGCAATTGGTAAATAAGGGTAACTCGTTATAAAAATATGTTATTTGTGAACATGATTTCATGTTCAAAATTTTAAATGTAGACCTAAAATTCATGTCCAATAAATTATTCATATTCTTTTATTTTCATTTCTATAGGTCTATGCATATAAATATTTTTCTTATACATTATATTATATTTGGAAATAATTTTCATTTCCATGATACCATGAATTGTTATGTATTTTATGTCTGTAATATTATATGTAGACCTATTTCATTGTTTATAAACATATTTTAGGGAAAATTCATTTACTTAACTTAGTAAGTGAGAATGACTCTATTTATAAATGTTCATACAAATATAATCTTATGTATTCCACAATTATATGCCTTATCCCAGTATTAATCTCTCACAGATCATGTTATTTGATTCATTTATAATTCATGTCTTATAAAATTGCATTATTTATGACATGACTTAGGATTAGGATATTTTATATATAGTGTATTAATTTTAAATTTTAATATTATTTTCTAATTAAATAATGCACATTTCATACTGATGTTATCATTTAGGCCTCCCGTGTTTTCCATTATTGAGTATCTAAGGTCACCCATTTTTATGTTTCCTAATACCCTGGTAATAATAAAATTCTTTATGTATAAAAGGACTATATAGGGTTATTTTTATGAAGAAATGTGTGTGATATGATGTTTATATATTTTCAAAAAGTAGTTTATGTGTGCATAATTTTCCAATATACTTAACCTAAATTATTCTAATTTGTGTCATGATGTTATTAATTTAATATTCATCTAATAAGATGTAATATCTATGTATGAAATGCGTTGGTCACTATAGCTGGTATCAAGGAAATTTTTATTTAACCTTTGGGAACTAGGATAGGAAAACCATATTAAGAACCATAGGGATAGATATATGTTCAAGATAACTTCTTAATATTTTGATAATGATTATAAATGAAAAAGGTTGAAACTAAATTTTCATATATTGATAATAATGTGAAATTATATAGACATCTAATGAATTATTTTTCATGATTATGTGGCTTTATAAAACGTTTTTAATTGATCACACCATGATTTGTTTCTTTTAGTAAATGGTTAGAACACAAAATAATCTTGTGAATAATAAATGTGACATATAATGAATTTAATGTACCCATCAGAAATAGAATTTCTTATGTTCTCAAAGGAAATATATTATTAAGATACACACTAAACCCTATCATGTTATCAGTGGTAACATGGATTATGATGAAATTATAAATTCCCCTAAAGGGAGAATCATGTTATGGAATCCTTTATGTGACAACACCAACCCTCCTTGTATATGTATTCTTTTCTATTGGTTTCAATGAAATTGATTCATGTGATTGGTATGATATTTTCTATTCTTTAGTTCATGATCCATAAAAAAATTATCCTTTAAATTTTTCATTTTTATTATTAAGAAGATCTGTGGAGAAATATTATTAATAATACAAGGAAATAGGATGAAATTTACTCCATGGAATCAGAGGAGTTTAAGGGAATTTCTTCAAATATTACTTCCCTCATATTCTATATAAAACAATTATGAAGTAATTACATGAGAATAAGTAGTTATATGATAAATATTTTGTTACCTATTAGGGATATTTTAGAGAAAAATCAAGGAATTCAGTAGGTTTAACCAATGACCATAAAATAAAAATTAATCGATTTTTACTCATTTTATACTCATTTTATGAAATTTATTTTTTAAAAGGAACTTTGGAATATATGATGAAATATATCTATGTGCACTAAAATTGGGAATATATAAAATACAAATTCAAGTTCCTAGGGATAATAAAATTAACATGGATCATTATGTATGCTCATGTGGTTTTTATATGATGGGAAGAAAAAAGTTTAATCTCCTACATGATTGATATTTTGGATAGAAAATTCAAGTAAATTATTGAAATTAACAAGAATATATTTCAAGTGTGGAAATCCTAAATAATGAGAAAAATAATATTGAAGTGATTTCAAGAGTCTATTCATTGAATTTAATGGAGAGTGAGCTCAAAAAAACTACAACAAGAACATTAGTTCTATAAATTCATAGTTTTGATAATTATGTTATTCATTAAACTAATCTAAGAGATATTTATTATAATAATCCACAAATTCCACTATTTTAAAGGATAATGAAATTATTATAAAATAACATTATCTAAAATGAATCATCATATTTGGGGAACATTTATCCACTACACAAGAATATTGGACTCCATGTTGTTTTTTTGAATGAATAATTGGTATAAAAATTTATTCCATTTTTGAATGATTATGTGATTATGGGCATTGATTATCTCCCTATACATTGATACCATATATATTTATAGAATTAGTAAAACATATTTTATAATCCAAATAATCCTATTACCATTTATCTATTTAATTTTGAACTCAATCCACCAATGGAATTTTTTTAGTAAATATATTATCTTATTAAATGATTTAGAAGTGAATTATATATTGGAAGAATATATGATATTGTTTTGAATTAATTTGGGAATTTATTTCTATTTATTGGATAAAATATTTAAACAGTTAATAAATTTTAGTATGAGACGTTATGTATGATTAGAATTATTGTTAAGTTGACCATGTTGGTATATGAGATTAAATCATCTTTTTTTTTCCTTCTTTGATACAAACACATTCGAAGAGTCTTAAGGTTAACTATTTAAAATATTGAATTTTTTGAATTTTTTGTGTTATTATTTGAGGTTAAATATAGGTTTATGATATTATATAACATTCCTTGATAATTTTGGTTATGTAAATATAGATAAAGAACAAATAACTTTTCAATATTTTATGGATATTGTAAACATTTTGAAGCCAATATTATTGATTCAGGTATTATATAATAATATTGAATATTTGTTTCATGGATTAATAGAATACATGGAAATATTAACAAGAAAAACCAAATGAAAAAATTAGTCATAACTTATGTAAATAAATAACGTATATTTACTCGTGTTTTCTCTATTTACCACTCAACTTTAAGAATATGATGTTAAAATCAAAAGTTTTATTTTTTACATTTTTATCCAATGTATTTATGGTCTTTCACATATCCAAGATTTATTGTTTTTTTATATGTTAATAGTATTTTTACCATGTTATCCATCAATTTCTATTAATTTATTAGAATTATTTTTCACTTCAATGTCTATACTTTCACCACAATCTTGTTTCCCAAATTCAGTAACCCAGATGACCTTTGTATATCCTTTTTGAAAGAGAAGATTAATTTATACATTATATGATGTGGGTTTATACAAAATAATTTCCATATATATCAAACCATTTATTATAGATTAAAATTTTATATTTTGAGGATGTAATTTATTAAATAATGGATAATTTAAAATCGTTATATTTTTTTTTCAAAAACAGATTATTTCTTTCATTGCGGGAAACACCGAGATTAATAGAGCAATGTAATGTTATTTTTTTAAACATGGATTAAATGACATAGCAGTGATTTTTTTGGCTATAAATAGAATTGAATTTTTTTTAAATATATAAAAATATCCTAGTAAATAAAAATATATTAATTTATTCTTATGAATTAAAAATTCATTTCTTATAAAAGACATTTTATTCATTCCAAAAAATGGGCTCTTAAAAAAATATTTATTTGTTATGTGAATGAATATTATAATTTATTTCAGAAACATTTAAAAAACATATTTCATAATAATGATATTTTCTTTTGTTATCATGTGAAAATAATGTTAAGGGAAAATTTTTTTCTTTTCTTTTTGAAAAATATAATTTATCAATGAATAACGAACAATATTGATCTTAACTCAAAATTATATTTGTTTTTAAAAATTTATAAATTAAAATATTTTCCTAGATTATTATTAAAATTTATTTACAACAATTTGTTTAAATATAATCAAATTATAGTCTTTAGAATAAATATTATTCTTGAATTTAGTATAAACAATTTTTAAGGATAAAAAATAATTTTCCTAAAATTGATTTTTAAGAACATATCTTTAAATTAATATAATCAACATATAGGTATAAAATTTTATAAAATGGATTCCATATTTGGAATATATGTTTTATATTTTTTAAATAGTATACTTTTACATTGTGTCATAATGAATAGAACTACGGTGAAAGTTTTAGCCTATGTAGAGGGTAAATTAGGCTATTAACGGATAAATATTAGTGATAAGGACATAATAAATCATCCTAACAACTATTATATTAATTGAATTTAGTTCCAATTAAATTTGGATTGAAATATATTTTTTAATCGAAACATGTCCATTAAAATAAAATATATATATTTCATGGAAAGAATGATTCAAAATGTCACCATCTTAGTCTTAAATATCACATTTATATAAACATATGAGAAAATGATAGTTATGAATAGATATAAATTCAAATTATATGGATAATTATAATATATTAATTATTGAAATTTACTTCTAATTTTAGTGATAAAATAATTAACATAAATTCTTGTGAATTATAATATGGTATTTATTCAATAAATAGAAAATTAAAATAAATGATTTTTAAAAACAATAAAATCATTTTATTTTGAGTGAGTTATAGTATTATAATAATTTTATAGATTAATATGAAATATTACATTTTTGTTAAAGGATTATATTCGAATTATCACTCTCTATTAATGCCTTGTAAATTAAATTAGTTGATGAGATTCAAAATTGATATTAAGGTAATTGATTAAAAATAATATTTAATTAAATTATAAAAAATTACAAATATATTGAATGATTATAAATTTGAAATTATACGGTTTTTAATTTACCTATTTTTAATTTATCATCAAAATTTATCCATATAAGAAAACATATAACTCTTTATGAGTGAAAAAACACTTTACCATGGTAAAAGATAAAATATGATAACAAAAGGGTTAAACCAAAATATTTTGTTTAAAAAGAAATAAAATAAGAAAAATTTTTAATAGTTGATTATATTTTAAACCTATATTATATTATCTTATAATACATGGAGTTTTTTAATCTTTTGGTCTAAATAAAAAATTATTATATAACTTTTAAAAATTTCTAAGACTGCCCCTCCCCTCACTTATAAAGGGGATCCTCCACTTTCTCTTCTTCTCAAATAATTTAGATTTATAGCACTACCAAAAATTGAAAAAATTCCATTCTATAAACCATTAGGTAAAATATATAGGTGATGGACCTAAAAAAACATACTAGTTTTCCTTAAGAGGTGATATAAATGATTTGTTTCCAAAAATAAGTAATCACCTTATCTAATATATTTATTTATCATTAGATTTTCCTCATCTAAATCTGTTATATTCATCATAAAATAAATTAGTCAATCATAAAAATATAAAAAATTATTATTTTTATTATGGAACCACCCTTATTCTCCCTATTTCTATTGAATTGAAAGTAAAGTTATCTCTTATGTATACCTATGACATACCATCTCCATAGAATATGTAACAACAAAAAACCATTACTAATGAAAAACTCCTCATTATTTGATTAATTTTATTATTAGGTTAAATGTTTATATAAAACATATGATCATCCTTGGGTTTATGTTTTTGGATTTTAAAATAATGTTATGAATTTTTACCGTTTCTAAATTAGTCATTGAACAATGATTATATTATTAGTATAAATATAGGGATTCAACAAATCCAATTTACTCAGAAAAAGGAGTGATGGCCTCATCCAATATAATTTCTCCATAAAAATCCCATTTTCAGAGATTGTAAAGAAGGTAGCATCATTGGTCATCACTCTGGACCAATCCCGAACTGATATTCAGCATGTTAAGCTTTAACGGAATCACGTACGATTGAAGTTGATGTTAATAGAGATTACTACTTGAGCAATGTTATCTGAGCCACTCCAAGATACTTTCACCATCGCACTCTTTACCCTTAGGTATGATGTAGTTTTTATAAGGGGTTAGGAAACAATACCATATCACTATGATTTTTTTCCATTTTCATATTGAGAAAATAATATAAATTCATTTTATTATTAATTTTTAAATTTTTTGTAAAGCACAAATAATATTTTCAGTTAATATTTAGATTAAATTAATAAATATATTATTTATATTTCGGGATTTTTTGAAATATATAATATTTTAATAAAATATTATTTACAAATTACTATTTATTAAATATAAAAGATTATATAATTTGTAGGAATATAATTGTAATTTTTATTAAGGTTTGAAAGTTGGTTTTGTCAATAACCCATGAATTTTTTATAATTATCAGTTTTTATTTTCAATGTGAAAGTACATATATTTAGAAAACTATTTAGATAAAAATAATATAATTTTTTGAATCTAGATGTCAGAATTATCCAATGCTGAATTTTTAATAATTTTACGAGACTGTGGAATATTTGTGTAAAAATTAAATACCATTTAAATATATAATGTGTTTTGTTACATCAAAATGACCAAATAGTGATGTAATGGAATAATATAAAACAAATTATCACCTAATATATCTTTTACCATTAATAAAATTTGATTTAATATTTTTTATTTATTTTACAAAGCCTTAGTGGACCCTCCAAGAATGATAAAACATTTTAACATTTCAAAATGATTTTCGTGAGACTGTGACTCACATCCAAATAAGCAAGAAAATTGTTTTAATTAGTTATTACATTTTCTTATTAAATAATGTTTTACACTCTGTTATGGCAAAAAAATGGGCCAATACCATGGGATTGTTTGTGGTTATGATTTTTTAATGTGTAGTGTCCAAACCAAAAATAATATTGAATTCCCACTCTTTTCAAATATAAACCCACTGATCTCCCACTTCCTCATCACTCAATATTTTGGATCTCGACCAAAATATTTTCACCTCCCTCTATAATCATCCAAAAGGCGCCCCAAATTCCCCTGAAGCCACTCTCAAGCCTCTCCCAAGCCTTTTGTATCATATTTCCATGTAAATAATTTCTTCCATTCTCATTTTTGTACAAATTTATTTATATTGTTATTCCATTTTATTTTTAATTAAAAATGATGGGGTGTGATTAATTACTTCCCCCATACATCCATACATATGTTTGAATTCTTATATATCTATTTATATCTCATTAATGCCTCCCATTTAAACTCATTACCATTCTAAAATTCTGTTAGGAATATCACTCTTGTCATTTACATTCAAGAAATTATTTTATATAATGGATCTAAATTATATTAAATATGTTGGTATATTATGTTCCATGACCCCATTACTATCCATTCTACAAATAAATGATGATATAACCCTTTCCCTCTCATAACTCCATTTTATGATTTGTATTTGATGTCGTTATGCTGCTGAAGTTACACCAAAATTTGCATGCCAAAATCATTGTGTAAGTGAATACAATACCCAAATCTCTATCAAGGGTATTCACCTTTATGAACATGTACATATTATTTAGGACATACATTAATATATTCCACATATCTTATTCATGGAATAAATTAATTTTTCTAATGAATCCATGTTGTATGATCTATGTGGCACAGTTATGCATGAAATGAAATATTTATAAAGTGTGTGCCCTGATAGCACTACAATGAATTGGGTAATTATTAGAATCATGATATTTCATGTTAAATTTTTGTATTATCAAGATTATTCAGGTTAAATGAGTGTTTAATCATGCTAAATTCATGGAAATAAGGGTTCAATCTTTCTCCATGTGCATTGAGCCTTGACTCATACTAATATAATGTTAAAATTTTCCACTACATTTCCATGTTATGATAATCTTACTATATCATTCCATTAGGTTCATGTTTCTCTTTTTCACCATTGATATGCATATTTCTTAACATGTACTATTTTATTCCTTTTCTTCCTTGTTTACTCTTTTATAAGGCTTTATAGCTCACCATTTTCTTATGAATGTCCTTAGGTTAATCGATGCAATGCTAATAAATAAATAAAGGTGTTTTTAGGTAAAAGACATTTTTAATATGGATGTTGGGTTTTATGTTCTATATTGTTATTTAATGTTCCTTATTTACCAATACACTAGACATATCGATCCTCAGAGTTTCCTTAAGTGAAATTTTATGTAATAAATCATGTTTAAGTGTGTAATAAAGAGAAGGGTTGTTATAGGGTAATATAATTAATTTCTCATTAAAATATTTCATTAATGGTTTTTATTAATTTTTTTTATTAATTATGATATTTAAGACATGTGAATTATTTAATAATGATACCTTATTAAGTAGTTGTATGTTCTTTCTCGAACTATGAATTTTCTATTTTTGGGAGATAGATTTATTCAGGAGAGGGAATGGGAGGTTCTATGGAGTTTGAAGATGTAGGAGTAATGTATTACGTGGATAAAAATGTGAAATATATTCATTTTATTATTTTTTTTTCATAAAATGTGAGGTTGGTGGGTTTATTCATTCTGATTGGCTTGGGTATGAAGATAGAAAGAAATTAACATCATGAAAGTTTAATTCACCATGTGTAATTAATTCTACCTGATGTGAGTTAATTTTTAGTTGAAATTAAGATAATGGATATTTCCAGCCCTGTATTGGATACATGAAATTTAACTTAAATAACCCATGTAATTATATATTTATATCGGTTATTCCCACCTAGAAAGTGTAAGGTTCATGCTTACAAATAAATTTTCTTTTCTATATTCTCCACCTATTTAGATGTCACCTCTTGTTATCATTTTATGGCCAATCCTTAGTGATTTTATTATATATTTCATTCAACATTTTCTCACCTTGTTCCTTTAAATTTAGTTTTCGTGTTTTGGTGATATTTGGTTATCTCTTCTCTCTGATTCCCTTTTTACCCAATTCTTATCTCGATGATTCACATCTCCAATGAAATTTTGGTTATTTATGTATGTCGTATTAAACACTGATTTGGTCTAGGTTGATCTCAATTTTTCTTGTGTGGATTTGGTCCGTAGGTTATTCCATCATAACTATGTGGTTTGAAGTGAGATATGAACGATTTTTTTCATAGATCCTTATTCTCACAAATTTTATGTGATACTTGTCTGAATAATATAATTATTCTTTATTTTTTGCTCATAATGAGGGTAGAAGTAATAAATATAATTAATCTATGTAAATAAAATATATGTTTATGGGTTGGTATCACATGTCTTGAAATAATTTATATTATTTATAATAATATCATTCAATGTTGTTTCCTTATTGGAAAAAAAATCTATTGTGATACATACATACAATGTATATTATATTTCTTGGTACTATTATTGTGGTATTGTGTGATCTCACAATAAATAAAACAGTAATGAATTTATAATTCGATAATTAATTTATTCCCCATGTAACCTAGTAAGTTTGATAATACTAATTCTAAATAAGGATGTAATGTGATAAAATACCTTTAATAAAATTATGTTTTATGGAGGAATTGTTGTTGTGTATTATTATTCTTGTTATTATTTCCTAAATGGGTTGGGATATTGTGTGGTATGGGATGTGTCCATCTTGGTTGTGTGATGTGTGGGGATGCGATATGGTTTATGGTTATTGTGTATGTGATGTGGATAGTTGTTTGATGTGGTGTATATATATTTTGGTCAGTAGTGGAAATGATGTGTTGTGGTGATTTGTTGAATTTTTTTTTAGATGTGGTTTTTGTGTTCGATGCATGGTTATTTTTGAGGGTTTTTCTAGGATTGGTGATGTGGAGGTGATGTTGGAATTATTTTGATGCTGTGATATTTATATGGTTTAGGAAAATTGTGGTGAGGCATAGTATTCTTATATCCCCTATCATATATTGATTAATTTTAAATTTTGAAATAAAAAAAACAAGTGTTAGTAAAATAATAAATTATGTGATGATTGTTTATGTGTTGTAAATCAGTAAAATTAATTTAATGAAACAAGATATGTGTAAATATAAATGGACTGCCTTTTTATGTTACATTAGTCAAAATTTTCATATCTACAATGGGGTGAAACATATAATTTAATGTGTTAAATAGTATTCGGATATGTGTGGTGATATGATCTCTTTCATATGGCTATAGTAGCATCTGTGATGGTTGAAGTTTTTGTGGTGAGTTGGTGTGTGATAGTTATGTTGTTATGAACCCATCTATTAGGTATCGATTGATAACAATATATTATTTTTTATTGAATTATTTTTATATGCACACAAAATATGTTTGATAACCTTACTCACACTTGGAGATTCTTGGTTCCAGGTGTTTTTTTGATCATATAGGATGGTGGTGACATGTATGGTTATCTATCCATTCTTTCACAATATTCCATCAGTTTTAGTGATGGCATAAGTGTCATCATGTGAGATGTGGTGTGATGTGTTGGCCAAGGTGTATTCAGGTGATATGAGATGTGCTGAAGCATTGATGAGATGCTATTTTTGTTAGGGTAAATCTATGGTATGATGAAGGCATGAAGTTTTTTTGTTTCATATTCCTGATACTCTATGGTTATTGTTTTTCAATAAATTGTATTGTAGTGACTCTTGAATCTAGATCAGGGTGCTAAATCATGTGAAGGTGGGTAGGTAAGGATGTACCTCAATCCACAACATAGATGTTCAAGGTGTATTTTTTTATATGGGATGTTATTTGATATGTATTGAATGTATGGGAGAATAATAATTTCAGCTTTGGGTAGTAAGAGTGTAAAATTAGTTTGGATGAGAAAAAAGGGTTCCTACCACTATCTTGATCCTGATGCGATATTAAAATATTTGATGCATAATTTGGGGAGCATGATGTTATGAGGATTGTGATTGGTTGTATGAAATGTGATGTTGCATTTGGGTTCTACTATATTTTCACTGATTCTTTTTCATGAACATTTCAAAAGATTAGTTTAGACCTTCACGATGTCCCTATAGAGTATATATATTATGATCATCATACATAACTAAAATATTATTTGTGTTTCAGTGATAAAATTGTAGACCATGCTAGACCATAGTTTCTTTGTTTTGGATATTTCTTTGAGTCCAGGTTGTATTTTTTTGGTATTTAGCATTGGAGACTATTATATGCCTTTGTATTAAACTATTCATTAATTTTGGGATATTTTATTATTTATTTTATATTATCTTCTTTATTTTTGGTGATTTTTTATCCTATCTCAGGTTTATGTTTTTTAAAGATTCTAAGTTCTCCCATACAATGAGATATTTATCCCATCTATTTTTGTCACCAACCTAGGGCCTACTAGATTTGGGTCTCTAGGGTAAATATATATATCCCTAAATTATGGGATCTTATGATGAAGGGGTTCATGGTAGAGTGGTATAATTATTTTTATTTGATACATAGGATGAAGTTTCACATTAGGTAGTATGATTTTTGCATGTTTTTTAGGTAAATGGATCCTGATGATATTGGTGCATGAGATAGGTTGTGGAGAATGGAAAAGATGATGTATTCATATAACGTATCGGTTCTGAGTGACACCCAAGGGTGCCCTATACCCGATTTGTCACATGACCTCAAGAACATTTACCAAAACCCTAGAGGATTTTGACTAGAAACTAGAGATATGGTCTGATGGTGGGGAAACCATTCCATCATAGGCAGAGTATACACAATAGAATAAAAAATAATAATTAGTATCGAAGCATTAATACCATAATATAGAAGTAAATAGGATAAGACTAATAGTATAAACAACTTCTGCATATATATTAATAATTGATTCATGTCACATGTATTTAGTAAATTAGCCAAACTAGTCAAAATTCTCTAAATACATTACTAAGTCTAATGTATAGAAAATAGTAAACTCCAACAACATTGAAAGACTCATCTTGGTCTCATTCTCTCCATCTCAGATAGCAATCAAGTACCTCGTGAAGAATACATATTTCCCTTTTCTATAATTGCAACAGTATAATATGTTTCAGTCCAAAAGAATGACTCAAACATGGTGTGAGATGAATCCTAGTAGGCAACCACCAAAGGATATGGGCCTAATAGTCAGTGAATATATATCATAAAATATTGAAAATGAAGCAATAAACTATGAATTACTCAAAATTAAACTATCATACAGTTTCCTATTACATTAATTTAAATTTTTTTAATTATTCAATCCATTGAATAATATAACCTCAGGATCTAGCCTAATCTCGACATCCCATTATTTAGTAATAAAAATAGATATCTCAAAAGACTATATAAACAATCAAGTAACACTGAGTCCAAGATTTTTTTATTGGCATAGTAAACTCATCACAATCAACAAACATTCAAAAGAAACCCTCTGGGAATGTTCTCACAGTCTAACCCATCTGGTTTAATGTATCATCAATTAAATAAATAATGACCCTCTCGGAATGGTCACATTATCTAACCCCTTTGGTCATACATTTCTCTAATCATTTACAAATGACCATCTGGGTAGCTCTCGTGATCAAAACCCCTTGATCTGCATAGTAACAATAAAATATAATTTCCACCTATAATTTGACATATTCAATGCCCTAAGGTATAACATTAATTTAATAGTTAATCTCTAGATATCTCTCATGGTCTAAAACCTCTGGCCAATGACAATCCAATAGATCTCATAGTCAATACCATTGGGTCAACATAACAACAATTCATACATAAATCACCCTACATAGGGAAGCTCTCACAGTCTATAACCCATTGGTCATAATTCTACAATGTGAAACACATGCATATAAAAAAATGGTAACTCCATCCTAACGGCATGATCCATGGAATAAAAAGTAAATTTAATAGGTATTCTAGGAAAAATAGCCATAATCAATTGAACATGGGAAACAAACCAATTATTCGTGTATAAAACCTTACACATAATCAAAATCTGTTTCATAATCAAAAAAATCCTATAAGGTATTAAACATGGTTAAATTCCATAACACGCAATACCCTAAACACGGGTATTCGGACCTTTTAGAACTTATAATCCAATGTAAACTAAAGAAAGGAACAAAACACATACCTTGATTTTGAACAAAGAACACTCTTGAATGTGGGCCCCTGAATCGGCGTTGAATGACATATATCTAAAAAAAGATTAAAAGCATTCAACCATTTATAACTCAATAGAGATGACAAAATTGGAAAATGGTCTCTAGGGGAAGATAAAATGCATCCGTGTGAACCCAATACACCCGAAAATGTCTCAATTGGAGCTTCGAGAGAGGAATGGGATGTGGTATAAGATCTTCGGTATTATGTCACTCTCTTGTACAAGATACAAGAAAGAGAAGAATAATCCATAAATGAGACATGGACCCACTCTTATATATCAATTATAAAGAAAAGTACAAGGCCCATTTATTTGAAGTACACATTTTGTACTAGCCTCAACCAGCCCCGGCTTTAGGTAGTATGTATGTTCACCTACATGGCCATTTACTAGGCCATTAGATGACCAATACACAGCTACATGCGACAACTAGGTAAACAACGTAGACTCAAAAGTTCACGACATGTACTTAGAATATTTTCCCTTTCTCCATTTTCTTAAAAAATAACCTAAACTAAAGATCCATACCAGAAAAGAAGATCCAATTTTTATGATTCAGGGCCCCTCAATGATCCAGTTCAAGGGATCTCTATCTATTTGAAGAACAAGTGAGTTAGACCTATTTCTAGGTTATAAACCTATGAGTGGTGTATATATATTTATTTTTTTTGTTTCTGAATTTTTTTTGTGAGAAAATTAAATAAATTAAATTAATAATATTATTTAAAATTCTGAAATTTTTGAATTGGGATGATATCCTTGCTTTTAAATTAAAAATCATTCTAATCTTTAATTACTCAATCAATAAGATGAGGTTTAATTGGTTGAAACGGTCGATCATATAAGGGTTTACCTTATATTAGAGGATAAGGTTTGGAATCATGATTTTCATATCATTCAAAATAAGTGTTGGTGAATTTGTGAGGGTACATATAAAATTTAGAAACAAAATTATTGTTAAATAATCATGATTCCTATTTCATTCTTATTCGTTAATGATATGATTTTTGGGTAACATAAAACTTTAGTAATTAGTGGGAAGCTACATGTTAATGGTGCATTATATTTCATAGTGTACCATAATAAGGTGGATGTGATGTGGCATGAATTTCATAAGAACATTATGGCAATGTTCATGTCATTGAATATTAGGGATGATTATAGGAAAGAGATACTCTCCCCCTAATAGGACTGTTTGAAAGTGTTTGAGATTCAGATCATGATCAAGGACCTCCTTCACATTTATCCATATGTTTTTCTAGATGATAAGTCTAGATAATGGAAACATGATGATGATTTTCATCAGTGATAAGGTATATAGTGACATCATTTATGCTCCCAATAAAAAATGTTCAAGGAAATTCTTCCCTTTTATACATATGTTTTAGCTATATGTCATTCCTGTAATGCCCCATATAATTGTTTTTGTAAAAAAATAATTTATGAAAAATAAATTAGTGTCCATTATTGTTTTTTCATATATATAGATATAATGAATAAAAATGTTTCCCCTAAAATATTTTTTATGTGATTAAGTGTTTCAATTTTACAACTACATTTTTATACCTATAGAAAAAAATATTTGATTAAATGAACATAAAATTTGAAATTATAAGTATAATTTTTTTAAATCAATATTCATTATATTATTCAATGTAAACAATTTCAATTGTTTGAAATTAATTACAAGGGTAAAATTAAATTAGAGTAAAAGTTAAAAAAATAGAAGACCTGAATAAATTTATGGCATCAGAAAAAGAAGTGTTTGATGTTATATTCAACCAAAAATACATAAAACCACACATTTTTTCAATTATTTGGAATTTGAAACTTGAATAGTAATGTCACATATTTGAGAATGTAAGGGTTACCCCAAAAATTTCAATCTCATTAACTTATAAAAGGGTAACATATTCATCGCTTCAAGACTCGCCTGATCATAGAATTTCTAATAAATTTTTTCAATTTTTTAATCTATATGACATTATCCCACTTTTAAAATATTTTTCTCACTATTACGTTGCAAAAGGCCTCCATCTCTAAGGAGACTACCATGGAGAATACATGTCCCTCATGTGAGTATTATTAACTACTGGGATTGTCCTTATAAATTATATTGATTTAAATTTTTTCTATCCATAATAATATATTGTTATTATTGTAATTTATACTATTTAATGTTTCAATATTTAGGGCATTTTCAATATTTTTTCATCTATTTGTTCCATTATGAAAAAAACGGTTGTCTGTGCATTGTCAAAACAATTGCCTATGCAGGGTAATAATTATTATTTCAATATAGTGCATTATGATGATGGATATACGGTTTGTAATAAAGACTAAATATTTTTTTATATAATTATGTTTTTTAAGTGAAATATTTAAAACATAATAATTATATGATTAAAATACACCAATTTCTATTTTATTCATTTAAAATAAAACTACAAAAAGGATAATTTTTTTTCAAATTATATAGCATTTTATTATCCATTGATTATAATTATACATATTTAAAATTCAATTATATCTCACCAAAAACATTGTATTAGATCATTTTTCTTCTATTATTTTTCAATTACAAAAAAACCCACCTCTTAATTGTTTAAGGAAGAAATGTATGTTCATGTTTGGATACCATTAACCACACAATTTCATAATAATATGAAATAATAATGAGAATTAATATCATAATATTATGATAATTATAATATGAAAAATTATGTAGATAATTATTTTTTCGGTTTTGGATATATTATATCAATATCAAATTCATCAATTTAGGAAAAACACTATGTCCAAAAAAATCGTCAAAGCATGCTTATTATTGACTTCATCTTCATGGATTAGGTATAAAATACTCATGAATGTAAATTATACATAAAATAAAAATAAATTATACTTAAGTATATTATTAATTTAGGATAATTATTTAAATTTGGAAGAATAATAAATACAAATATGATATATGGAAGCATTTCCAAGCGATAAAAAACTATAAACACTTGTTGAGGAAAATAGAAAATTTTTTTCTTAAGAATAACCATTTTTGAAGAATATAAATTAAAATATATCTATATTATGTTTATAATTATGTTTTTATGAATAAAATTTTTATTCTACATTTGTTTTGAGTATATTCATGGAGTTTAGGAAAATAATAAGTGGTTTCCATATTACATTTTACTCTTTGAGGTAATTGTTTTTTATTATTTAACTAATTTCAATTATGTGGTCTATATAGTGCAAATTTGAGAATTTTTATAATGAAATGACATTATGAATGTTATTTTATAATTATTTTAATTCACCCCATTAATTATATTATAATGAAATTGATACCAAATATGTTAGTGGGGTTTTCCATATAAATATTGATTCATTTGGACTCATGTTGTAATCACACACAATTTTCATTTTTAATTTCCATACATTTAAAAGGGTAATTTTTTTCTACGTTAATATGAAATTTAAGGGATTTAAAATAATATATTTATAACCATCTATATTATTATTTTGATTTATGTTTTTCCTTTTCCAATGTGTAAAACATATCCTATGTTTTGGTAAAGTAATAATGTGTTTAATTTCCATGAATAAATATCCATTTATGGATACTAGAATGAGGATGTAGTTATGGATAATATGCACCAATTGGAAATTACACAGAAAAAGGTATAGTTGATAATTGAATTGATAATCCCCATGAAACATAATGTGTGGGCATAAAATGTCACACCTGGAAAGGGTGTCCTAGAGGGCATGGTTCAGAATATTCACACTCCCTAAATGAAAAATAATGGGGGGTATTTTTACTTCCATTTCCTTGGCATCTTACCAAATAACTATATTGAATATAATTAAAATATCAAATTGATAACCTAGAAAATTTTATGTACCCTTAACCCTATTTTCAATTAAAAAGATTAATTTATGTTACTTTGATTATAACCCACAACTTCTATTCATATTAAATTTTACTCCTCTAGATATACACATTATTCGATTTAATGATGAATTATTTAATATATTTATTTATAAATATATATAGAGAGGTAGTTTTTTCATTAAGTTGCTCATCAGGGAATGGTATAAATATAATTGATGACTCTAACTTTGATTGAGTTGGAATGAAAAATATATAGTTAGGGACTAGCATTATATATACCATTTATTCATCTATATATCTCATGAGACTAAATGTTCTGGGTTTTGGTATATGAATCTCCCTAAACTTGTATAATTTATTGATTATAGTATCAATTATAATTTTTTTGAAGATGTACATTATTGTAATATTTTAATGCCTGAAATTCTTTATTCTATTAGTATGAGAAAAATTATTATTATTATCATTATTTTCATGGATATAAAATTCCTTTGGTTTTAATTTATTATTGATTCATCTTATTAATTATTCATTTATATTTTAGTTATTCTTGATTTACATTAAATATGATTCTATTTCATTTTACTCCTTACTAATAATCTGAGATGAAACTAATTTTTTTTTAAATTACTCAATAATCCTACAGGTGGACTTTCTTTAATTCTCAACTATATAATAGAATTTATAATAATAATATTGAAATGTTTTCATGTGGTATCTCTTTTTTAATGTTTAATGTATGTACCCAAATTGTTTTACAAGACTAATTCTCTATTTTATCCCATGGAAACTCTTTTAAATTGTACAAATAATTTAATATAACTACTAGCTATGTGTTATTTAAGTCTAGGATGTCACATAGATTCTATATTTAAGTTCACCTAGGTTGATTCATCATAAAATTCAAGTCACTCCATATGAAGATCTTCTATTTTTCAATTTTATTGATTTTATTTATTATTCATATATAGAGATTTCAATTGATTCTAATTATTCAATATTTCTTACCCTCACCTAGAACTATCCTCTCTTATTCCTCTAGTCATTATATATATCTTTATAATTTTTTTAGTCTCATAAAACAATTTGATCCCCATCCTATAAATATAAAGTCCATTTCTTAATCAACCAGACACCTCTCAATAACATTATTGGGTAATAAAACTTCCCATTACTTCTCATAATTATCTTCCAGGATCCATCAAATATATTCACTAAAATACCTCTTCATAAGATTCGACCCCCCTTACTCTAGGTATTGAATAAAATTAATTTAGTAAATAGAATTCTACACATAAAATTTTATCTTATCTTGGATCATGTTATAAAACTAATATACAATATGGATGATTAATTAAAAATCTATTTAATGAATCACAATACTATATCTCTAGATTATATCACATGTCACATATATCACATATCAATACACCATACACCATGTCCTAGAGAAATATCATTGGTTTTTCCCTCCAAAAACCTCGATCACCATGGGAATAGACCATTAGATTAGTTCTTTTTATACTATAACTCTACCTATAAAATATGGTAACATCCACCTCCACTACACACATTTTGGGGATACCATTGTTATAAATGGATCATCATGATCCATCCAGACTTCTTATTCGATGTTGTTTATCCCATGTTATACTCTTTTGGAATAAGTATATTCAATTAAGAAAAAAGTGAAATAATGGATTCTTCTCCTTATCATGTATTATAGACATTGGTCATTTTCTCAAAAAATTCCAAACACTATGGAATAAACCACAGTCTTCATAAACATTCTGGGTCTCACCTCAACCAGTTATCCACTACCAACTATACAATATGTATGGTCACCTACCACATATCATTTTTAACTAGTGAAATAAACTTCCACCAGGAGGCTTGTCCCTTATGGTTATCCCATTTTGGGTATCTTTATTCATAACATGCCCTAAATAATGGGAGCGGTCCTTCTTTAATTTCTATGTTTTATCTGGGTTAATGAAACTATTTGTTATTAATTTCCATCCAGCCTCCAAACATTTTCCAGTTTACCAATCACTAAATTGTCATCAAATCCATCGTATGTATAATTTATTGTTTTTTAGAAACTATCCTTATCTATTAAAATTGCTATCAACCAATCTACCAATAAATAACTCTTTAAATAAAATATATTTACACATATTTTACCCAAAAAAATTATTGTCAACAAATCCATTAGACTTCAGTATGATTCCAACAAAAAATGTGTCTTATTATCAAAAACCCATCCCAATGATTTAAATTACTAATAGTAATAGTAACTATATATTAATGGCTTCTTATTTTTTAGTTTATATTTAATTATCTTACATTACATTCTTTCATGTTGAGGGTACTTCCTATAAAATGTTTAGTTTCATACCCTTTATTGTAGTGTCAATCGGGTGTTCTGTTGGCAGTAGGCTTCATGAGTTATTAAATCATTTTCTTTAATAATGGTATAGTATGGGTACTATTTGATTAGGGGGTCATGTAAAAAATTGAACAAAATCATAGAAACTTTTGTCAAGTCATATTATATTGGAAAACAATTTCTCATAAGACACCATAGTTTATAGTTTTAGTGTTTTATATATTTCCATTTAATTTTATTTATTAGTATTATTGACTAATTCATTTAGTTAGAAATACTATTATTGATGTTTTAATATTTATTACAAACAATTAAATAGATTAAAACCTTTTTTTAAATTATATATAATATATTTTTGAAAATATTAATGGATGTGATAGAAAGTATATATTTATGCTAATGTTGTATCTTGAATTTTCCAAAGAAAATGATAACCCAATGCATGTAAAATTGTATTCATTTTCATATAGAGAAGATTTTCATGAATTAATTGAAGAGTCTTCCAATGATACATAGATATGAAATGTGATAATTCTAAAAATCTAGTAATTTTTTGTTTTTTTCAAACATCAAACCATTCCGAAGATTTCACTATAGGCAGTTCCCATATACCAATTATATATTAACGAATTAAATTAAAAATCAATACCATGTGAATGTACCATCATGTACATTATCATAAACAACATTGGAACCAAAACTATATATAACAGAAAATTAATGATTTTTTTAAATAAACTTTTTATTACATACTAATGTTGACAATGTAATTATCTAACACTCCATTATTTTATTTCGTAGAACTATGTTTTCACCATAGAAAGAAATCATAAATGGAAAATAATGAGAAAATTAATTTATATATCAATGTGTAAATAAAATTCAAGAACTCTAGGGACTCTATAATTAAATATTCATATGGAAACATAATGTTTCATAAATCAATGAAATGGATCAAATTTATGATTATAATTATAAACTAATGATGAAGTGAATAAAATTCGTAATATTATAAAACATGAACTTTTTCTGTCAAATGACCATTAATAATAAAATGAAAAATTCATAGGAAACTTTTCTTCCTCTAATATATTTTTAATTCATTAATACTATATTCAAAAAAATATTCTAGTTATTTATAATGAGTTATAATTTATTATCATATTTCTATAGCACCACTATATATTGAAATATGAACATTATATTCAATTGAATGTATGAGATAGAAAACCATGTATTGAAAGTAATATTATATCCCTATAATTTAAGAAATATTATTTTAATATATATTATGTCTCTTTAATAGGTTTAAATTCACGCAACACTGGGTTTGAATGAAGCATGTTACTCTATTAAAATATAATTTTTAAACATGACCTTTTTAAACTATCCATTAAGACGTAGGGTATAAAAAGAATAAAAAATATTATAAAAAAAATTGTATAAAAATTTATAAAATTAATAAAAAAATTATCTACTGAATAGGGATAAAATTAAAACCACATGAAATAAAAAAATATGTTATCTAGAAAACTATATTTTTCTAAAAGGCGTGGTTTTCATGATTTACATGCCGAATTTATAAATATTTGTTTACCAATTTTATAAAATATATTTTTTAAAAATAATATTCTGAAATAATCCTTTAAAAATATGTTAGAGGTAAATTTTTTTTTCGGTAAAAATATCATTTTTTAACAAATAATGAAAAATAATGAACTATCTTTAAAATCAATATTTTTTTAAAATTATATAGAAACTGTAATTATATGTTGAAATGGCTTTAAACAATTTATATATATATATAATTCAAATTTAGTTAATTCTAGTCATTTTCATATAGAATTTTAATAAATAACATTGTAAATATTGGAAAAAAATTCCTCCAGAAAACATCTTTTTCATCTGGTCTTTGGGAATTATTCATCATTAACATTTTACACTTTTGTGAATTTAATATTAGAAAATTTATTCCATATTATAATTAAGAATAATTTTTATACTCTAATATTGTCAAAATATGTTCTTCCAAAAAAGAATATAGAAAATAGAAGAGAATGATCCCCAATAATAAGGTAAAAATGGGTTTACTATGGGTTAAACTAAATAGATGAGGGTTAAAAATGACCCAAAATATATTTAAGTCCAATTTGATGGAAAAAATTACATCATATTCTTCCCAATGTTGAATCTAGGTTCTTTATGAAGAGTCTTCATGGATATGGATTTATCAATTTTTTTCTTTTGGGAAACATCTATGTAATTTACAAGAAGGTCACATTTGCCCACTTATAAAGGGAACACAATCCACACACTACTCCAAACACCAAAAATATATTTATTTACCAAAACCTACAATAATACTACCCTATTATCTTTATACATTTTATATATCTTCTATTACTTCTAATAAACCATCCATAGTGTCCCTAAGATGATACCTAGATGATGTTTCTCTTATATGAGGTGATTATAAAAATAAAAACATTTCATTATATATTTTATTTTTAATCGTTCAATTATGTCATAACACTTCCAAAATAAGAAAAAATTTCTCACATTTATAATTATGTTATTATTTTTGTGGAATAATATTTACCCATCCCAAAATCTATCAAATGGTAAACAATATCATTGATCTTGTGTATAGTGAACTACCACCTTAAGAACCGATGAAGTTCATTGTCCACAACCAGCTTTCAAGGACAGATATAATTATGTATTTAATATATATTTATAATACTTTTAATATTATTCAAATTATATAAATTCTATATCAAATATACCTTTTCATGTTCTTCTCCTTTTCAAATTAATTTTAATCACATGTATATATGATGAACTACTACATCACAATGTGATAGGACTTGTGGTTCACATATTCTTTACATGGAATGTAAAATGGATAAAATTAATGAATATATGTTGCATGAAAAAGTTTTTATTCATTATAGTAAATTAAAATAACATCTACATTGATCCATGTATTATTTTTACTTATCTACCATTAAATATTCTATTTCTCTGCTAATGTGTATAGTGGAACATGGGATGAATCAAGGGTGATGATATAATTTTTTAGAGTGGACTGTTTTTGTTTTGGTTTTTATTTTCATTGGATGTAGGATTTGTTTCATATAATAATTATATTAATGGATGGATGAAGTTTTATTTAATAATTTGTTAAATATTAGAGCAATATTATTGTTGTGGATTTATGAATATGATATCCTTGATATTAGAGTTATAATAAATGAAATGAAAAACCACTTCACAATAATATTTGGATTATAATTACCATGGTTTGTGTCATTAATAAAAGAATTTACCTTAATATTATTCCAATATCAACCAATATATATTAGTGGAAATTTATTTATATTTCCAATAATCTATGAATATATATGTTTGAAAAAACATGGCATTAATCAATGAATTTTAATGGTAAACATAGACATTATTAACCTAAAAAATATTTAATCAGAAAAGTATCCAAATCACATAACATCCAAAAATTATGATGCAACAAAATGAAATATTTAATAATCTATTTAGTTGGTTGTTAATTATGTATATTATGTTAAAGGATATGAGATTAATAGATAAGGAAAATAATATTAATAGATAAAAATAGTACGTCAAACACACACATGAAGTTAAAGAAAATTAATCATGAAATTTTTATTGAATGTGAAATTGATTAAATGAAATTTTTTTCAACATTATATTAAAATATAAATAAAATCAATATTACATAATAGAGGTTGGACGATAGTAAGTGATTAATTGGATGAAAAATTCATTAATATTTAATATAAATGAAAACAACAAAATGATTATAATTAAAAAGAAGTGAAAAAAACAAATTAAATGTATAGGGTATATTTCTCATGTGGAAATAAGATTATGGAATTTACACCTAGGTACACGGAAAATCTACATTCATGAATATTCTCTATTATATGTTGAAAAATTCTATTACCATTCAGAGAGAATTGGGGGATTAATTTATTACCTAAATTGGTTGACTTTTATAATTCAAAAACATCCCTATATATTGGATCGACATTTTAATAATTTAGATTAGTAAATATGTATAAATATTTTTTCTTCAAATTTGTATAAATATATTTCAAATGTTTACCCTATAAATTTGGAATCAATTTTTCATTTTTATCCTATGTTAAGGATGTTTTACTAAATAATATAATGTTTTCAATTTTTATCCATGCTATTTAAAATCTCACAATTTTAATGGATTACTAGGAAACTTTCCACAAATCAGAAACATTTATTGTTGAATGATGGGA
This sequence comes from Viscum album, assembly GCA_963277665.1. Lineage (NCBI taxonomy): Eukaryota > Viridiplantae > Streptophyta > Magnoliopsida > Santalales > Viscaceae > Viscum > Viscum album. The sequence goes on along the minus strand of OY728125.1, from coordinate 1,536,590,519 downwards.
TCATATCTATTAAATTTATCTCTAATAAATTTTAAAACCATTATATTATTATATTAGAATAAAAGTCAATAATTTGAGGCTATTTTCGGAAATCTGATATAGTGTTGTGGGTTATATTTTCATGCACTAGTTGAGAAACTAATATTTGATTTGTGGATTAAAAGTTTTACCAGATATGTTTCTATATATCCTAAAAATTATTTTTGATATAATCTTGGCTTCTAGATTAATCCTAGTAATTAAATCTTCATTAATTGTCTAGTCTTATCTGCATATATAAAACATGCCATCCATTCTCATTGGCTTGAGAGGGGGATGAGTTGTTACATGGCCTTAAGAAAAATCCCAAAAAATCCTAAGGATACAAGTAATTGGGGAGGGATTCATTAAAAAGTTATGGGATTATTTTTCCATTAAAGATAAATAACTAAGAAAAAAACCAAAAAAAATTAAAACACTGCATTATGTATAATAAAATGAAAGACTACAAATACATTTCATTGATATCAAACAAAAAATAATGCTACCACTGTGGAAGAAAAACTCACATAAAAGAAAACATTGGAAGACGATCTATTAAAAAACCAATGAAGACCACATGACACCAAATAACCTAATTCTCATATAACCAAATCCATAAAATATCCAACATATCAATAATTGTTACTATAGATGTGTAATATGTTGTCTTTTTCTATATATTGATAGGTGATATCTCCAAAATACCTAATGATCCAAACTATGGGTGAGTACTGTAGTTTTCCCCAATGACATACTAACTCAAACTTCTAGGATAGAACACTCTTAAACGATTCCTATAAAACATATTTTATAAAATTATTTATAAATAGTTTATAAAAAATATAAATAAAATCTATAGTAAATATTTTTCCAATGAATGTACATAAACAATTATTTAAATAATTTAACATTCTATTTTTTTTATTGTTATTCCATGATTCAAAATACATCAACACATGTATTATTGCATCATAGATCCGTAATCATGAGTTCTCTCTTCCAATAACCTTGTGTCCCACTGACTCACACCTTTGATCCAGCGTCACGTCCCTTATACCCCACTGGTACATGTCCCTTATTTAGGGTCATGTTGAACCTGAACTCACACCTAATCCATATATTTGAAACCCATTTAAAATAACTCATTTCAGCCCATTTCAATAAAAAATAATTATTATTAAAATAATTTCGAAAACTCTTTTTCATAAATCCTGTAAATTAATAATTTAAAATAATATTTTTTAATTATAATGATAAAACAATTTTCTTAACCTATTACCATGACTCCCCAATTTCACAGAAAAAACATAAATAATCACTATAAATGATTTATAACAATATTTGAACAAAATTTTCACAATTTAAAACAATAAATTAAAAAATAATAAACTAATCCTTCATGTTCCATATAGTTTAGTTGAGAGTGAAGACAACAACCTCATGTTTGATGATGAAAATAAAGAACAAAATGAAGAACAATCCCTAAACTTGGTTGAAACTCTATGAACCCATCTTATATCTCTTTACCTATTATATACTAAGAAATATCTAATCATATTTGGCCTCCAAAACCTTATATATTCACACATTAGGTGTAGATCTATGAAACTTAGAGATAAAGTGAGTGATATAGATCTAAGAACCCCTTACAAGAACTTCGATGAATGTTGATATACCATATGAATCTATATTAAATTATATAATGGAATCCTTTAGATCACCTCTAAATCTATGGGATAACCTTCCTTGACCTTTGGGGATAGATAATATTTAGTTAGGGATGAATAATAGGAATCAATATGGTGTTATAGTGTAAAATAAGGGACATACAAAATATTTTGTATCTTAATTTTTACACGTGCAAGGTTAGTTACAGGTTTAGTAAAACCATCCAATGAACATGTTCCAACTATTATATCATGAATGATATACAAATGGTTGGCTCACAAGATTTTAAAACCACGTTCTAGGCATTTCAATGCTCATTGTCTCATGTTCTATGGTTTCTCCTAGGTTTCTGCATGTTTGTACCAACAGTGCACCACCCATGTGCCTTCCCTTTAGCCCTTGTCTCACAATTCACAGTTACTTTCATGAGCTGATTGGTTTCCAAAAACTATGTACCACCTCTTAACAAATAGAATAGAAAAAAATATAACATTAAACATCTTCAATGATCTCCTAAAGTTCACCTAAAGTCATTACATACATTAAAATCAAAATGAAATGGATACTTACTAGAAATTGTGGGTGATAAATTATCCCCACTATTGGTATTTTCTTTCTTTGAATATAGAAAACCAACATTTCTCAGATATAGTTCCAACCATTGACTTTATATATCTTTCACCTATTCTTATGTCTCTTCTTTTATCTAACCATGATACTGCAAAACTCGTACTAGATTGATGATTTTTCAAGGAAAGGATTTCTCTCACCTATCCCAAACCTACTCTAGTATTCCTGCAAATGATAGATCCAGATCTAGGTAAATGTGATCCCATATGATCACATGGTTACCATTAGTCTGATAGTTATTTATAAAATATACATGAAATAGATATGCACAAAACAATACCATGGTGCTAATGACAACTGACATTCTACCACTCCAACCAGTTTCAGTATCTCAAAAAAGAATATATATTTATGAGATAACATTATCTACTACATAAAAGGATGATGTAAAATCCTTTTTAGATCTTTATGAACACATTATCAATCTCTTTGATTGAAAACAACCACTGATGATGATCCACAAACAATTTCTGACAACTCTGAGATGTATTTATCAATTTATTGGTCAACTGAATCTTCTATGATGTTTCATGGATAAGGCATATCCTATCTATTGATGTCCCACATATTTCCACCCAATAATGTGGATATTAGAAAGGAAAACCAAATGAATCATCAAACAAATCCATGTGTATAGAGGTCATGTAGATGTTGTTGTATGATAACTACACTAACAACATGTGTTTTATACATGATCCACAAAATCGATTACAGAAGCCAAAAAAATTTCATCCACCATATATATCATCATTTTCAATTAACCATCCATCTGAGTATTATTATCCATACTTATAGTAAACTATGTCCAAAGAGATTTATATTAGTATTTTCAGAAATGAGACATAACCCTTATATTTTTTCTGATATGATAAAAACATGTATTCCATGTATCTCTACTACTTCTCAGATATATGTTTTTGAAACTTCATTCGCCATATGAGTTTCATTAATATGGATGAAATGATCTGTCATGGTAATATAATCCACTATCACCCATGAGGAATAATGTTTTTGAATAGTTACTGGGTGAACTATTTTTAAATCCCTATATATCTCCTCCAATTTTAAAAAATGAATATGTAACGATTATAACATAATTTCAAGTCGCTGATGCTCTTTCATAACTTCATGAAAAGTTATGCACTATGAAAATAACTCAACAACAATCTGTTTCATGAAAATATACAATCACTCATATGGAATCATGTTGGTAAATTATTCTTTGGTTACCTATTATAAAATCTATATTAATATACTACCATTTCAAGAAATTTATAGGTAAAGACAATAACACACTTGTTAGTCATTCATACACTACCATAATTTGTTCACAAGTTACGAACCTTGAAACAAACTCATCCACCATCTGTTTCATCTCGATCCAACAAAATTTCAGTCTTAATGCTCTATAAATCATTTGTATTCTTGGATGAATATCCCATCTCAAATAGTGGTAAGCATGATGATGTTATTCATGTGAATCCATATGTACTACATTCAGATTTCTAGACCACAACACAGAACTCCCATCCAGCTTCATTCCCTCAATGGTCTCCCCACTATTAGTTTTCAATCCCATATCCATGCATTCTGCATCGGTTTTCTGTGCCTCTTTATCCATCATCACCAAATCATGAACAAGGGTAAGTGGAATTAAAAAATATTTCCCTCAGACTATATAATCCAAGTTAATGTCAACTTGGACTGACACCAATTTACACACATCTAAATCATCCTTTTCCAACTGAGCATGTGAATTCCTACTTAATGAATCTGATAGAGAATTTCCCTTTTCAAATTTAGACCTCATTTCAAATTCAAAAATTTGATGATACTGTATCCATATAATTTTCTTAAGAGTCATTTTTCATTGTAAGAATAGATGGTTCAAGCTCTTGTAATCCATAAACAGAGAGAATTTATCACCCAATAGGTAATTACATTATGTATTCAGAGCATGTATGAATATAGAAATCTCTAAATCATGTATTGGGTAAATCATCTCATGCACTCATAACAGTCGTGATCGAAATGCACCAAAATGACCTCCTTCAATGAGAGTGCTACACAAACTTCATCATAAATCATCTAAATAAACCACATTCCCTTCTCTAGATTCTATAAAAATAAATATTGGTGCATTTATAAGATGATTCTTCTAATATTGAAATTAATTTTGGAATTTCTCATCCCATTGGTATGGAACATTGTTCTTTGTGAAAGCTGTCATAAGTGAAGCTAGTCATAAAAAATCATGAATGAAGAATAGATAATAACCTTTTAGGCCAATAAGGCTCTGTATCTCAAAGTAATTATTTGGTGGTTTCCATGATATAACCATTTCTATCTTCTCCAATCCACTGAAACACCTCATTCAGAAATTACAAGGCAATGAATGTGTACCCCTTGTATCCAAAAAATAACACTTTTTATATTTTGGTATACAAATGATGATCCATCAATGTTCCCAATATTGTTTCCAAATATTTATCATGACCATCACTATTCCTTGAATACAATAGTATGTTATCCATAGAGTCTGATTAGGTTCCCTTCATAGCTTCAATCATTTCCAATTTTTCCTATTCATATGGTCTTTTTATTTTCATATGAAGTGATATCCCATGACATTTGAGAATTGGGCGAGTTTTCCAAATCTCCCCTACAGCTCTTAAACCTTGATATTATTAGTATGCTCAAGAACCACATGGGTAAATATATGTGTCTAGACAGTCTCATTGATTCCCTTTTTAATCCTATCCATATGTGTGTTTTTCTTAAAATGGACGTGACAAGAGTTCTGTTTGAGAATCATTGGATTACTATTGCTGAGGAGTATTGTTTTAAAAACTCATGGTATACGAATCATGGACAAACTTATAAATTGTCTGCATGTTCCTAGGAAACTCATAAAACTATTTTAATGGGGGGTATCATTTTTCTGCAAATAATATGTGCAATAGTAGTGGAAAGGAGTTAGAGGCGACTGTTGAGGCAAGTCTGTTGGAAGATATGACTACTTGTATATATGGTAATGTTTGGGGGTGTTCTCTCCCCAAGGGGTTCACCTATAGACAGAGGAAATTCCTCGCTACTTCCTGCTTCTTGGGGTAAAGAGGGTTCTATAGAGAAGGAGTGTCCTTCTAGTGCTTTATTGGATCATGATGTGGAATTTATTTTTGTGATGGTTTGGCATGAAGTGATGGAAAATCAGATCATTTGATTAGGTTAGAATTTGTTTAAAAGAAATAGGACATAGAATTTCAAGATAACCAAAATGCATTTATGGTATTTGTCAGATTGATACAGGATCTTGTAGCCCCCTCCATGAGAAATTTTATTAATAACAATGGCTATGGGAGAGTACGTGAGGGATAAATATTGATAGATGTTGACTGGAGGAAATGTCAAATGGAAGTGGGTAACACAATTGTGGTTCAAGTGGAAGGTGGTGATAAATACATTATAGAAGCATCTTATATGTAGGTTGTTATCTTAGGCATTGGTGTCCCACTCAAGGGATGCTGGGGTTCTTCATTGGATGTGGATTCTTAGATTTTAGTTGGTAAGGAAGGAGGATATACTCAAAGGAACAAAATCCAATCCAGTTGGAAAATAGATTTTAAGGTCTTTCAATGGATGGTTTGAGAAATTACCAAGAAGAATCGTCCTATACAAATGGATTTCATGTAGAGGAGACAAATTAAATCCATATCATCCTTTAATAAGGGGAATTTGTAAGCCTAACGAGATATATGATTAATATGTGGACAAAGGGTGGGAAGGATTACTCCCCTTTTCCACCCACATTGGAGACTCGATCGTTAAGAAAGAAAAAGGTCGAGAATATGGACATCGGGGATGTGTGATAACAGAAATCAGGTGTTTTGTGTGAAAATATATGTATTTTCTTCTATGTTTAGAATAAATTTTGATTGAGAATCTTATTCTACCCAACACTATTATAGAGGATGCAGCTAAAATGATAGGGAGGTCTTTGAGGGTGACTCTGAATTAGGAGAAATACTCCTAGATTAACAAGAAGGACCTAATCCTAGATGAGGGCTTCAGTATTGGGAATAATATCCCTGAGGAATATATATAGGCATGGGACAATCTAGCCCCTTCTATTGACGATTTGATAATGGATGATCCAATGACTCAGGTAACCACAATCTCTTAGATTTATTTAGGGAAATTCACCTTTGGTTCAATTAAATTTCTTTTTAATGTCTCTTATTTACCTTTATATGGCTGACGATTGGTTTCTCACTTTTACTAAAAAGTTTTTGAAATAAATTTTTTAATTTTTAGTTAGTTATTAATATCATCTTCTCAAAGCTATTTTGGAATATCCTCTTTTCGAGCTCGAAATTGGTGATATCTTTATCGTAAGTCAATCTAATATAACAACTATCCTCCCTTAAATCGATCAAACTTATACTTAATGCGTAGAAGTGTATATAAATAATTTATCATAACTTGTTTAATTTGGAGTCTTTATTTTTTACCTGTAAGATTTTGGAATATTGCAAATAATATTTCTGAAGCCAGGCGTTGTGTTTTCATGAGAATTCGGGTCCTAGAGTGCCTCGACATCGTGATATAAAAATCATAAAATATATTTTAACAGTAATGCACAATTTATTTTGAAACATGGGATAAATATTTGTTTGAGTATAAGATAATATTTTTGAGACCACATATGAGTTTATAATGAATATTTTACCCTAGTAATGTTATAAATAATGTCAGCTTTAGGTGTCAGTTTTGAGGCGAGTTGGTAGTAGGGTGTTAAGTGGAGGATTTTGTCTTATTAAAATTAAAAATGTATCCCTTCTCTTCTCCCCTTGGTAAACATGGAAGGATCACCTACCCTTCATACCTTTTATAAATGGACCACTCAGAGGCCGTATCTTTGAAACAAAGTTCCATCGATCTTGGATCATGACAACGATATATCTCAGAATGTGCAATAGTATCTTATGAGTTCATATTTGACCTTGAAGCTTTATAATTACTCCACAAGGTAGGTGGTTTGATTTTTAATTCATGGTCTCCATTTTTATGAATCATTTTAATGTTTTATAGCCCTTAGATACTTTCTAAGGACCCCTTGAGGGTCGATCTATGTGTTTCAAGGTGAACTGAGTGACATGGGCCCTTTATAGGGAAATTAGGACGGATTATCTCATCTACACAACATGTAGACTATTTGGACATGTTGTGCATTATTACCATTTTAGGATGATGAATTTATGAGAACATATGATTCTTAACGAGTGTAACACACCATGTTGCGACCATAGGTCATGTGGCTGGAGGAAATGGCAAGAGAAACTGTGTGATTGTACATGGATGTGTAACCATACATATCTTTGTAATAGAACACATAAAAATTACCTGGAAACGAGGTTTGGCACATTGTCATGGGTAAACCACACATCCATGTGACCATATAACCCAAACACACCATGTACTGTGGGATGCATGACATGTAAGGGACATGTCTGGATGGGATATTTGAAGGAGAATCATGGCCAAGAGTCATGTCTAGTGGGACATAGTGTGTACCTATATTACACGTCTTATACCCTTAAATGGTTGGAAAAATTTTTATAAATGCTAAACAGCTATGTTCTTGGGTGGGTTCACATTCCATGTTTACCCCCTTGTACACCATGTATTTTTTGGGGACCTTCTTGATATCCTCAACCTCTCATAACTCCTCTTTTGTTGCTCAGATTAATGCCCACAATTAGCCTTTCCTGAGTTGTTTTATGTGTAGAATGTGAGGGTGGTATTGGTTTTTCTACAGGAGGTGTGGTGTTGAGTAGGAATTTTGTGGGACTCTGGGGTGAGACATAAAGACTATAAGGGTTCAGTGGGTCCCCTGCTTATTTCATTTGGAGGGTTTTTGGTATCACATCCTCTTCAATAGATTATGACCCTTATTTGGATACTTTTCATAAATGTATTGTGGATTCATTTCCACTTTCTATATTAAATTCTGTCAATTTTATTTGATGAAATATATAGAAGTTTTGGAGAATGTGACTCCTCGATAGGTTCTATGCGATCTTCACATCCTTTCATTTCCTTAGTGGGGTTCTTGAAATCGGTGTGACAAATAATTACCTAGGAATCGATCCTCTTCCCAATATATTGTTATAGTTGGTAACAGAGCCACCAGTTTTCCTTAGGAACATACCCTCTATCTATGTATAGAGATTTATTTCAACCTTCTATCATCTATTTTTACATTTTTCTTGATAGAGTTATAAAAATCCATGTGAACACCTCTATATGGGAGTTAATAATTTTCAAGGTGAGTTTTTATTGATTTGGTTTGTTTCATGATACCCCTTTTATATTTTTTATCTTTCTAGTTAGTGTTTCAGTCTCTTCCAAGAGACCATAGGTGGGATCCCCTACCTGATGAGTTAGAGTTGGTATATTCCCTAGGTGAGTTCTTCTGTGGTATTGTACGTCCAGCATGACCTCATGGATATGTAGCACGAGGGGTGGTCAGTTGTGTAGTTAGTTTGTTTTACCAAGAGAGTGAAATCTATCGATTGAGTGCCATTTGTTATGGTGAGGTTTGTTCATGGACTATAGGTTATCGATGCATGCTCCTCTCTCTTTTGATGTCAATCAAGAATGTATAAGACCATGGAGTGTGTGTTATTTGATGTATAATTCTACCATTGGGCCTCGAGGGGGTCTTATTTTTTTTATATCAGGTCATTACCACATGAGACCCTTGAGAGTGTTACATTGGACCTTCTAGTTGTCTATGGTGGGTTTTCTATAGTCATGACCATTAGACATGAGAGTATATCAAGACTATATTGGGGTATGTTATAGGATTCCCATTGGCATGTGTTCTTTGACATGAAAGGGACATTGAGATAAAAATTTGTGTTTAGTCATGGATGTCCTTAAAATGAAGTTAATATCTTATTTGTGTTCCCTATGGCTGGGTCATGTGAACTTATGACAATTAGTTCCTACATTTTTTTATTGAATTTTTTGTGCACCTAATTGGTGATTTTATACTCACCCATGCATTGGAATTTCCAACACATGTTGTGTCTCTTGTATATGATAGGTCCTTTGACGGAGTCCCATTAGGACTCAGAGTAGGTATAGAGTAGTAGTTAGACTGAAAATGATTTTTATCGAAGTAGTACCTCAAGCTTAAAGTCAGGAGTATTAAAATCACCCCCTTCTTCAGAGAAGGTTCAAAGCTTTAATAATTTTATTTTTATGGGAATTTATATTCCCCCTTTTCAACTTCTGTTGTACTCTAGTTGGGAAATATGTATCCATGAATTTTATTTTTCAATTTTTTTCGGTATATTATTCAAATCTTGTATGTAGCTATATGTCGGTGCATATGTACATGTACGATAGGATAAGGGATCCCATGTGTGTGCTATGATAATTAGAGAAATTCGACAACCCCTGCCCTATTGGAGACAAGCTTGGGGAGTCGCATCTCAAGAAAATTTTGGTCAGGTCATGATAGTTAAGAATATGATAATCCAGACATAGTGGTATAGTTCCTTCCATAATTTTCACAAAAAATATGGGTGCTTACCAAAAATAAGTGATCATACGAATGATCCCTTTTATTTACAACTCCACCAAGAGAACATTCAATTACATTTATTATATCAGTGACATTTGATATGATGGATGTGAGATAGGACTGCTCCCTGAGATGAGAATTATCATAAACTATACTTCCCATATAAGTGGATAGCCTGGGAAATTATCATAAAAAAATCTAGAAACTAGTCCTTGACTACTAGAATAGTTCAATTTTCAATCTCTTCCATCGATACCAAAGTCAATACTGCCAACTAGTAAGAGATCATTCCAACTTCTTATTCCAACATGTCTATATTCCTTTCTCCTCTAATGAGATGCTTTCTTCCATTGTCATTCACAAAACTAAATATTATTCTATAATAATCAATGTGATCCCTGAATATTTTTAACCAATCCATACCAAAGACTACATAATAAACATCCATCTCTATCATTCAAAAGCACCATATCATCTCAACTCTATTAACAGTTATGAAAAATTCCCTACACAGAACAACTCTATATTATTTTTTCCAAAGAAGTGTTTAATGTTTTCTCATAGAGGGAATCATGACATGTGTTAAACCAAGTAAATATATAATATAAGAAGCAATAAATTAAGGGGATTAAAAAGTACAAAAATATACTTTCATGAGTGTTGATTTCAAAATAATTGTACCTATCACAATAGATGGTCTCGACTAATCATTAACCAAATAATGTTTATCACTGTATAATATCTTGAATGAAGGACTCTACTCCTTGTTTCCTTGTTGCCATTTTTTATATTGTGTATTAATGGTATTCTAGGAATCACCTTGGATATCTCTATTCTTCTGACGATAATGATTTTATTAAACTCACCCCATCAAAGCATATAATGCCTGTGATACATGTGAAGTGTCCTAAGAACCTGACCACAGAGCATTGTGACAATTATTCTAAAGATATATCATATGGTTGTAGTTGTTTCATTCTTAATGATCTTCCATAAACTCTCCATTAATATAGTTAACATAACCACATTAGAAACATCCTATTTTTCTATTGGGTCATGTATGGAGGTTCCCTAATCCAACCGTCTAATTTTGATTCATGTTCACTCCTTAGAAATAGGTGTACCACTTATTCTTTCTTCCAACATTAGAGTTCCCATTATTTTTAATGGGTATTAACATAATTCTCCCCCCATATCTCTTGAGATGCCTCATTCATCCACCATCACTCTATCTAATATCTCTATATAATTTTCACTACAGAGCCAATATATTTTTGGTTAGATCTTCTGCCTTGGCCTCAATTAAATGATGCATTCTTTCAAGGACACAGTAGTAGTATCCTTGGGTTTAAAGCATACTAAATTCTATAATTTATCTTCATACATGGTGATTGTGATATTTTACTACTTCAGGATGAATAATTTCTTCATCCTTTGAATATTGAACATGTTAGGATAATTTTTTTTTGCACAATTCCTCCAAATCCTCCCAATGAAGGACTTGATCCACATTAGCATGTACATCTAGTCCTCTCCTTTTGAATACATGATCCTCCATAATATAAAATTCCATATTCACCTTCAACTATGATATAGTACTGATGAAACCTAAGATACGATGCATCCTATTCAGCCAAACCTCTACCTTTTCTGGTCTTGAATTACCCTGAGATATTGGTGAATTCTGCTTCTAGAAATGGAAAAAATTATCCAAATACATTACCTTATACATCTTATTCCCAAATTTTCATAGCCTAAAACTCTTGGACAATACTCAGATCCATTTACTGGTTCACATGTGGCTCAAGTGCAACCACATTTTCATGACCTTCCTCCGATTTGTTCCTACAATGCCTAATATGTTCCATTTTATATAAAAAATAGTAAAAATTACTCATATTTTATATTAATTAAGGGCTTAAAAATTTCAAAGTATAACACATCAACTACTACAAATTTATTTCCAAACCAAAACATTTCCCTGTTCAATAATTTTTTGAAAAATATCAAATTGTATATGTGAATCTAGCCATTTTCTAAATACCACACCTTGCCCTTTTTAAAATTCTATCATTTAAAAATTATTTTAAAAATTAATTAAAATCATAAAATTTTCACCGAATCATTAATCATTACTCAAAATGAAGTATGAAATCCGGATGTGAAGTTATTCCTCTAATGCATGACATGTCTAATTTTCTATACCCATGACAATAAGATTTCAAATTCATATCAATGTCTATAAAACACTTATGTACCCAACTCTATGGTAATATGAAGTTCAACATAAAAAGGATAATTACATCTTTTTATGATGTACATTTCATGTCAATAAAATCCTACTCTTTTCTATAAACCTATATCAAATAATATACCCAAATTAATTCAACTCCATTATTGATATAAGTAATAACCACATATTTTTCAAGGACTGAGAAATATTGTACCACATGAAACATCCCACCCATTATAATTTTCTATAGATTGTAGTGATATGTTACATGGAATTAAGTGATACCCCCATGATGCCAATGGATAGAAATAATATTCATGGGGTTTATTTAAAATTTGGGGAATATTTTCCATTTGAAGGTAAAAAATAATCCATAAACCATATCCAAATAAAAAAATACATGATGCATGATAAAATTGAAGACAAATAAATTTTATTACTTATATGTAATAATAAAATAGTACCATAGTGTAATACATACTAATGTTAAAGTAAAAATCATAAGACAAACTATTAAAACACCAAAGACAACCATATGATTCTAAAGCCCCTCATACTATTAGATCCTAATTCAAAAACATCCCAAGTATCAATATGTGGTTATAATGTTGTGTGATACTTTATGTTTTCACATATCTTAATAGGTGATATCTAAAAAATCATTAATGTTCCAATGCAGTGGTGAGTACTAAAACATAGTAGGTTTTCATGTGATGACTTTCCAAATCACTAAAATATGACATAACATGTTAGAAACATTTTTATAAAAAATATATATATATATATTTTAAAATAAATTATATAATAATATAAATAGAACACATAGTAAACAGTATTCCAAAAAAAATTACATAAATAGTTATTTAATTCATTTATAATTCCATTATGGAATACTCATTCCATGTTTCACAAAAAACCCACACATGCAGGCTTGTTTGAAAATTCCATACTCATGAGCAGTCTCTCGTCCAATAACCTTGGGTACCTATAACACTCCCACCCCTAATCTAGGGTCATGTATGTTATACCCTACTATTACATGTTCCTTATTCATGGGAAAATCCAACATGAACTCACAAAAAAAACCAAGTATTGGAAAACCATTTAAAACAACATGTTTCAAAATATTTAAATAAAACATCCTCTTTATTAAAAATAGTTCCAACAATTCATTTAAAAAATCCACCAATTCCATATATTAAAATAACAATTTTAGTGTCATGAATCCAAATATATTTTCATAACTAATTACCAAAATTCTATAATTTCACCAAAAACCAAAAATTGACAAAAAAGTGAATTTATAAAATTATTTAAAACATGATTTTACTATAAAAATACATAAATTAAACCAATTTAAAATAATACCTTCATATTTTACATAGGGGTGTCAAGAGTGAAGTCACGTACCTCATGTTTGATGATGAATACAAGGAATGACATGAGTAATGGTCATAAAATAGGGCTAAAAATCCAAGAGACCACCTTAGATCTATTTATTTATCATAAATCATGCCAAATATAATCATATATGGACTCCCCAACCTTATATCTATCCACAAATGTGTAGATATATAATACCAAGAGACAGGGAGAGAGAAAGGTAGATCTAATAAAAAATAAGAACTACCAATAATGATGACTTACTGTAAGAATCCAAATTTAAATCACTATGGGAAGCCTTTATACCACCACAAAATCAATGGGAGAACCTTCCTTAACCTTTTTGAAGTGTGAATGTTGTTTTAGGGACACACGTGAGGAAAAAGGGTTGTGCTAGTGGGTAAAATTATTGAGATATAGAATTTTAGGATTGTAGTTTTTACCCATGCATGATTAGTCACACAGTTAGTCAATCCATGTTCTAATCAATGTGGCAGCCACTGTCTCAAGGATAAGATTCCAATAATTGGATAACATAGTTTCCAAATCATGTTCCAGTCATTCCAAATTTCATTGTCTCAAGACTTATAATTTTTATAGTATTCTACATGGTTTTGAAAAACTATGCACTACCCATGTTCCTTCCCTTTAAACCATGTCTCACAATTCATAGTTTCCTGTATGTGTTTCATGGATTCCACAAACCATGAACCACTCGTTCACGTGTTTAAAATACAAAAATAAACATTTTAAACATTTTCCAAAATCTCCAAAATTTTACCCAAACTCTTTATATAAATAAAAATAATAGAAATATGGTTACATTCAAAAAATCTCGGGTGCTACATATTTGGAGGCCATTTTGTGTTGTCTATATGATCATTTAGATGGTTGAAATATGAAAATATAATGTCAAATTATGTATAAAAAATTTAATTAGAATCCATAAAATAAAAATTTCAGTCATTTTTTATAACTATGGTGGTATTTATTTTTAAAATAGTAAACTAACTCAAATCTAGATTAACTCACAAAATTCTCAATGATTATATAAAATATTAAAATTTGGGTATCTCATGATATTAATTAAGTTTTCCTTGAAAATAAGAAAAGGGAGATGATAAATAAATTAAGAATTAATTAATAAAATAAACTATCATATACCTTTTTTTAAGAATTACCTCATGTACATCAACTATAAAAACACAACTACATCATTTTTACTCACTAAAAAATATAAAAAATTTGGTTTCTCTAATTAGGGGGCCTATATTATTTCAGTCTTCTATAATTAATTTCACCAAAAAATTAAAAATGTTCCAAAAAAATATTTCTTTGCTAAAAAATATACACGGGAAATTTGGGAACATAAAACAAACTTTTCTCGAGATGATGTAAATTCACTCAAGGAGTTTCACTCATTCAAAAAACAATATTGAAATCATAATGTGTATAAGTGATAACAGATTCTATTACCTGTACTAAAGTTCACAAAAATCCAAAGGATTTTTTTGAAGTTTTATTTGTTATTATATTGGTAGGAATATAATGTCCAAAAACTAATAAAAGTGGGGTAAAATTAAAAAATGGAAAAAGAAATAATTTTTTTTAAATGAGACATAGAAGGTCATGGAATGATGTATTTACCAAGGAATTATTGTGTGATAGATGTCAAAAAAATATAATCAAAATTGGAATATGATGAAAGAAATGAAATATGTACCAAACTTCGAACATCTCCAATTGATACAACAAAGGATGATGTAAGTGTGATTTTATTATTTCATTAGTTTTTATATTGTTAATTTTTTATGAAGTTGAACATAAAAAAATATCACACTTTACTGCCAAAACTTGTTTACACTACTCATGACAGTGATTGTAATATTTATTACAAAATAAATTCTTGAGGAAGTGTTCATGTTGACCAATCCATGACACGACCCATAATTTAATTTATTTTATTATTTTTTTTGGGTTTTTTAGATTTATCATTTTCTTTAACACTTATTAATAAAATTTAAAAAAATACAAAAAATTTATATCCAATACAAATAATCACTAAATGACAACCTCTTCCATAAACTGGAATAACTGAATTCCCTCAATCATATGATGCCACATTGCAAAAAAACGATACCCAAAATGAAATCTATTCCACCATAATTATATTTTAATAAAAAATGAAATAAAAATCCATGTATATTTTGGATGATAAAGGGTATTGGGATTTTTAGTGTGGCCATCAAAAATCCGTTTTCATTGGATTTAATGATATTTACAAATAGGGATAGTATAATGGTAATGAGAGGCTATTTAGCTATTTTGATTCTCATGTGGTTTAGATTATGCCGCTATCATATTAATGTATTATAAATATAAAATTTTTCCTGGAGTTCCACAAAATCAATTATCACAATATTAGGTGAAAAAAATAATATGAATATATGGACTTAGATTACCATGTAAATTATGTTAATTTTTTTTCTCAGAGTTGAGGAGAAATCAATTTACATATCAAAAAATGAGTATTCAAAATTTATTTTCCTAATAGAATAGTTATTATTGAAATTTTGATGGAAAATAACAAAATTGACATAAGAAGAAGTAACAAGTCTCCTTAGAATTGATAGACTAAATTGTAAAATTTAATGATATTTAACATGGAATATTTATTATTTTTTGTTATTTTTTATTTTTTTTTATTTTATCAAATACATATCCACACAAAAGAGAAAGAAGAAAAATAGGGTATGATGATGTAAGTTTTCAATAAAATGGTAAGAATACTAAAAGAAGAATAAAAAATTGTAGAAATAGAATTAGAGATATTGATAGAGAATGATATATCGAGAGTGAGAGGAGAATAGAAAGAGGAGTGGGGGATGCAGTTAAATGGAAATAGGTTTTGCTATTTTGGATTTGGTGGGTTGTCATATTCATCTAGCGGTGGGTCTACTGTTATAGTTGGGGATCTGGTGGAAGATGATACAGTTATTGGGATGTGTATCTCTATATTATGATGATTTAAATAATTTCAATTAAAAATGAATTTCCTTTTGGAAGAAGCATACTGGAATTGAACTTCAAAAAATGGGAAATGATTATTAGAAAAAAAGAACCCTTCCAATTGGAATTAAGATTAATTGGGTGAAGCCAAAATCAATAATTGAACAGAATTACCTTTTTATATTTATAGAATACCATTCACATTATGGGTTATTAATTATGATCTTTAGACTCTTAATAATAGTGATTAAAATTATCATATGAATCTTGTAGAATATTATCCAGTTCATTCAAGTCAAACAGTCTCCCATATCTCTATTTTTCACAATCAAAATTACAATTTTTGAAATCCCAAAATGATCTATTTTGTATTCAAACTAGAAAATTGAATGCTTTTCCAAAAAACTATCCAAAAAGGATACATACTAATATGTTACTTATAATAAATTCAATAATGCCAATTCACATCACTATATTTTTTTGGTTTCTATTTTTATACAGGCTTTACAATTCCCTCAATCACTTTTTTATTTATCTATTCAATTTTCCATCAATTCCATTTCTTTGGGGTCATATATGGTTTAATTTTTTATGTACAAGGTCATTTAATTTCAAAATAAATTACATTGTCTGATAATTAAAATGTTTACATAATTCACTTACCATGGGAGTGGAATTCCCAAATCAATTAAATATGTTGGTTTTGAGGACCATATTCATATTATAATCACTATAATTATAAGTGGAACTTCCATGAACCTCTCAGAAAAATATTATAACATAAGAATAATTTAAAATACTCTGTTGGATTGGTGGAATAGTCCCATTAAAATCAATTCATCAAAAAAAAAAGATCTCACAAAAGATTCTTTGATTTTGGGGAATTTTGTTGTTTTGGTAATTCTGCCAAGTTTTTGGATAGCGGGATACGATTGATAGAACTCATGTGAGTCCTTAAAGAGTGAATGATAAAATAATCAAGAGTAAATGACATTTCAAAATATCTATTTTGGTTAAAATATAACACCACTAGGAATTTAGTGGAATAATACTTATATAGAGGTATATTAATCTTCATTATCACATATACTCATTTCCATGTCAGACATAGTTTTCAAAAGATCATCATCTTCCTAAAAATAGTATTTTGAATTAACTTTAGCCTTTTTTTGTTCATTTAGAAAACTAATGGGAAAAAATATAAGAAAACATGTAATTTACAATTTTATTATACCTTAGTATCATTATAGTGAGAATGATAGTCATTAAGTTGGAAATTAAATATTAATTATTTTAGAATTATAAGAATTAGAAAATATAAGTATGTGATCACCCATAGGTTTTCCCTTACAGTTCTATCTCTGATATCAAATTAATATTCATGAAGCTTTGTGATACATCATATTAGACTCATTTAAGAATTATCTTTCTTGACTAAGAATATTCACCAAGTTTGATGATTTCTGTAGTGAATTTATAGGGATGAAATTTATTCAAGTAAACCCTCATATATTAAAGATCTTTTTCAATTATAGTTTAATGTTATTTGGTTTCATCCATTGTGATTACAATATAATATATTAGAAGATGAATTTTTCATTTTTTTGTACATGAATGGACCCAACACACATATCATAAGAATCAAACATCAATTCGATGGGTAAAAACAAATATATGGTAGGGTATTTCGGACCTATATATGAAAAACCATGATCACAATTAATTCTACCTAGTAATAATCATCTAATAGGAATATAAAATAATATTGGAGTAGATGTGTGGGTGGGGGGAATCCCACTGATGTTCACGATGAATGATTAATAATAACTATCATGAGAAAGTAATGAATGAATGTCTCAAATTGATTAGGGATGAGGAATTGATTGAATCACCATAATTTATGCATGGTTCATTTGAATAACCTCTTGTGAAATTATGTTCCCTATAAAATTCAAAATATTAACCATTATGTGGTTTTTTTAAAAATTCATAAAAAGAGTACATTTGACCATCTTTTATAGGTCCAGATATAGTGAATGGAAGAAAGATTGATTCAAATCTCTATAAATGATAATTTCATACATAAATACCATCATAAAATCCTAAATTAATTATTAAAAGATACACATCATAAAACTCTAGAATTTTTTAAGATAAATAAAAATGA
Organism: Viscum album; assembly: GCA_963277665.1. Taxonomy (NCBI): domain Eukaryota; kingdom Viridiplantae; phylum Streptophyta; class Magnoliopsida; order Santalales; family Viscaceae; genus Viscum; species Viscum album. Next base: position 1,536,571,814 of record OY728125.1, on the reverse strand, counting down.
AAAAAATCATTATCTTATATGCATATCTTCCAAAGGGGAATGTGATGGTAGTTTTTCATCCTCAGGTATAATTGGTATTTTAAAATAGATGGTGTATCCATCCATAAAATAATAATGTGAATTTCTAAAAAATAATTCCTAAATTTTTTCAAGGAAAGGAAGAGTGTATTGATATTTTCATATTTTGGAAATCAATTTCCAAAAATGGATGTGCACACACAATTTTTTAACACAAGTTTTCACAACCTATCTGTGTTCATTATTGAAAATCAGTATCCCACCCTTCTTATGTACAAATTGAATTCGAATACCAATTAACTATCATAAATTGGGTATATAATAAAATATTGATGAACCATGGTAATCATTCCCTAACAACCTTATGTATGAGTGTATTGAGTCTTATTTGAGAATTTCATATTTGTTTGAATGAATCTGTTAGATGAATGTGATGGTTGGAAATGGAATGTTTCGTTCTTGGTATGCCATATATGGTTCATACAAAGGCCTTTTTGTTTTCCTCTAACTCTGGAAAAAAAATTTTACACTATTTTTTGTACAAGAGTAATATTAATATTAATGGGATAAGAGTTATCAAGTGCACTGAATTAATATTTTTGGTTCACAAGAAATGGTTTTAGATCAGTTTAAACCTCATTTTTGGTCCACACATCATAGGTATAGAGGAAGGTATTGTAGAAGTTTTTTATTCATTTTTCATAATACATCGCAAGGTTGATTTAAAAATATCATATATGATACCGTATTTAACATAGATTTCAAGTTACAATAGATTTTTGGAATCTATAAATGAATGTTCCACAACAACTTCTCTATTTATGAATTGGTTAATCATGGTGAAAATTTCACAAACTATTATACCATTTAAAAATAATGAAAATCATGGTACATGGTTAAATTAAATCAGAAAATATTCCCCAGAAGAATATATTGATAATTTAATGTGATATAATGATGGGATCACATGGCTTGAAAAATATTGAATTTGACAAGTTGGTTACGAAATTCTAATGAATTTTTTCCTGCATTGACATAAATAATAATTCTATATATCAAGATAAATACTATGCCATGGTTTATAGGATATAAATAAAAACTTATCTCACCATTAATGTCATTAAATAGAAATTAGTTTATAAGATTATCGCATTATCCAAAATAAGGAAAAGATTGATTATTCCATCAGTATTGGAAATACTTCAATTGGATAACTATATGAAAACACATATTGGGTGAAAGGGACCTTGGATAATAATTTAGAAGATGTATTTTGGAATGAAATATAATGAGGATCCACGGTCTATGAGTGATTTATTAGATCTGGGACATTTTATTTGGAAATGAATCAGAATGTTCCCTGTATATTAGAATATAATGTTTAAGAACTCTTTGGTTGAAACATTTTCAATGGTCTTCTGTTGTCTCTTATGGGTGATAAACTCATTAAGAATATTTGAATTCTTTGGGATTTTGATGATATAATATATGTGGAAAATATTGAAATCAACACATCTAAATGTTTAATAAATTTAAAATATTGTTTGAGAGGCCTTATTAGGCATATATATATCTTGATGTAATGGAATTGGGTTCCTTAGATACAAGGATATAGGTGAGGGGTTATATCTATGTAAATTAATTATTATTTTTTATTTTAATTTTATAGATCAAAATTTAAAGGGAATTTTGTGGATTAATTAGGTGGAATTATAATTTTACTTTTAGATCAAATTGGAATTGCACTTATATTTTCCAAGGGTCGGGATATTCTTGATCTAGGAGTAGGTATGAATCGGATAATTATTGCTGGAAAATATGGGATTCATATTAATGAATTTGGTTATAAATATTGTTAACGATATAATATATAGAGAAAATATATTCCAAAAAACAATCCCATGGTTTCATAGAAGAAGAGGTATGTTGAACATAGGGATTATTTTGATATCAATACATTGGATTGTTCTTTTAATAGGTTGGTAATTGAGAAGGATCACTTGGATAGTGGAAGACAATATGAGGATGGTTTCTCCTTTGATATTGAATTTGTAAAAAGGATAAGTTTGTTGGATTATACCATCAGCATGTCAATATTGGAATTGGTTTGGATTTTGAGGGGGGACAGAGAGAGATAACAAATTATATTACAATACCTCATGCCTAGGTTATATGTAGAAGATAAAGAATTAGAGTTAGGTTTAGTATAGTTTCTATTGAACTAACCTAATTTTTTAGAGATGATATTCCTCTGAGAATATAATTCATTGAGATCCATTTTACTAGAAGAATATGATGGATACTCTTCAATATGTGGACATTTGTTTGTTGGATAATCTGGTGATATGTAAATTTGAAATTTTTTTATAGGTCCAGCGAACAAAAATTATGGGTAATATGACATTTTATTTTTGACAACCATTTCCATTTCTCTAATAATACTTGAATGTTTACCCATCTATAATGTCATTTTGTAAGGATCTATGGATAAATTCTCTATGAAAATTATAGATTTAACAAGTTCTAAAGTATAGTAGTGTTTTATGTTTTTATCCATGTTAATTATGAGAACTCATGCAACTATAGACGTTTTAAAATAAAGAGAACCACCACTTATAACATCAATGAGTGTTTTCTCTATTAAAAATAGCCCATAATGGATGTATTGGATCATGAATTTGTTATGTATTTAGTGATGGGGGTATCTATATTCAATATAATTTATATTCTCCTAGTATTAATGTATTATTGCCTTTAGGAATTGATGAATACAACTTATTTCTCTTCAGATAAAATTTGTTTGAGAATCAATATAGAATTCATATAAGAAGTGTCTCCTATTTTCATTACATGTATTTATGTAACCAAGAGGGAGGTAATAATTCTATTACATAGTGGAGTAATCTAGGGATAAATGGGAACATGGATGACTGAATGTTCTATAGAACCCCATTTAGGTTTCTTGGTAGAGAATATAACATGGGAAACTTTGAGATGAAGGGGAGGATCTGCATTGGGTAGCCTATAGAAATGAGGTAGAAGATGAATCAAACCAAATCTTATTAAAAATAAGAAATGATATTGATATATTGAATACCAGTGGGTTTATATGAAATATACGGGCCAGTAAGTTTTATTAATAATTTTTTCCCTAGGATTTTCCATATTCTATTAAATTGGATGGGCAGTGAATGCTTAATGTGCGATTTGACTATCCCTATTAATCCTACTTTGTCAATGAATACATCATTCGATGTCTGTGTAAATCAAATACGATGGAATTTTTTATATGATATAGGGCATTGAGAATAAAACAATAAGGTTTTCGAATGGAATTTTTTCTCTTTGTTTTTTATTTGGAGATTATTTTATTGGAATATGGGTTTTTTATTTGGTTTTTTTCATAATTTTTTGTTTTTTATTTAAAAAAATGACAACTACTGACTACTAGCTTAACCATCACAAAAAATTGTTCCATTTATGTATTCTAGATTATTTATTATAGAAAATTAAATTGTTTAGTGTTATGATAATATGAATTTAAGCTCTCAGGACGAATCCCCATTGATGATATTTTTTTGAGTCGACTATTTTTTTTGTGATTTTATTTTGATTATCGGGGTAATTTGTTTTTAGAGAATAAATAAATTTAATAATATATGAATATTATTTTAGTAATTTGATTAATATTTAATAGAGTTAATTATATGGGATTTAATATTATCATATCCTTTAACTCTATGTCATATTGCATTGAGTTAATACCCACATTACAATATGAATTTCATTAGAATTACCAAGTGTTGATGTTTAAATCCATTACTTAATATAAGTTGGTTTATAATATAAATAAATACTTTTAGGGTATTTTTCATATTCTTACAACTCTATATTGAATTTTCATGTTAAAAATTATGTTATTAATCGATGATATTTTCTATATATTTTTTTTATGGTTAACCTAAAGAGTATTTAATTAGAAATAGATCTCAATAAAATGAAATAGATAAATTATGGCACACCCAAGTTAACGATTTACATAGAAATTGATATTTTTATTATTATAGGTTATGATGTTTAGTTTGATTATCTTTAAAAAAGTGAAGAAGAATAGGACAAGATAAGAAGAGTTCTCAGAATACACACACATGTGATGAAGAAAAACCAACACGAATATTTGAATGAATAATAATGTGAAATAAGGTAATGGTTATCAACTTTGGTTAAACAATTTTAGAGAAATTAATATTACTAAACATTTTTTGGATTATAATTATGTATGATTATGAAGAAATGTTCATTTATATTTAGTTTTAATCAACACAAAAAAACATAATTATAATTGAAAATAAGTAAAATAAAATTAAATGAAAATTGGATGAGAGGTTTATCTTGATGAAATAAGATTATGGAATGTCCCCTTATTTTCTTTTCAAGGATTTTTTTCATTTTAATTGTCCTCCTTATGTAATGAAATAAAACCCCCTTTTGAAACATACCCCGATTTGATTCTCTCTCACATTGAAAAAAGGGGTTGGTTAGAGGACATCAAGTGCCTCGTGCCATCTTCCAAAGGCTTCTAAAAAATAGTGGGGGTGTGATGTATATATTATGGATCATATACCTTCTAGTATGAAGTTTTATAGTTATATAACATAATCATATAAACAAAAGAAATAAAAAAATATACATAGTATAAAACAACAATAATAGCCAACTGAATAAAAAAATAAATAATAAAGGAATAATTTAATGACATTGTAGAATGTAAAAAAATTAATTCATGAAACCATAAAAGTAATAATAAATAATAAAATAATAAAGATATAAAATTACAAGGTCTTGACCGCCATGTTGGTCCCACTTCCAAAATTCAAAGCACCTAGCAATAATTAAATCAGCTGTGATGCCAATTTCCTTTTCCAAAACCTATATACAAGTAATATATTTGTTTACCAAATGGTGGCCTATATGTCTTGTGTGTATGAATTGGTATATTTACATCAATATGTTTTAACTAACTATATTTATATGAATTATATGAAATAATGTTATGGAAATTTCTATTAATTTATTAAAAATCAATAAAATACACCAACAACATGCTTCAACTATGTGGAGGAATATTGTTAATCATATCTTACAACCATGCCAATTACCACCATATAACCATGTTTTAGTTAAAAAAATATATGCACAACCAAATAAGAATTACAAAATCCCTTTCAAATCCCAGTAAGCATTACAACGTGGGACTGGGTAGATCCTAATATCTATATGAATTTTAGAATTGTATTGGGAAAAGGATTATCAATATCAGTATTACAACATTTAAGTGTGTATGTTCAAAGGGAAATACAAATATATAATCATCTCAACATAAAACACATTTATTTTCATACATCTTAGATATCAGAATATCACATCATAATTATCATATATTAATTAAAAATACACCATTTAACATTCATATTACACAGTTAATTAGAATTTTTTTTATTAATAATCTTATTAATAAGAAATAGTCTACATAATAGGTATTAAATATCAATAAATCACCTAAGCTATCAGGTAATGGGGAATAAAATATAATACATTATCTAATTAAATTATTTCTAAGTTTTGATAACCCTAAGGGTATCAATAAACCACGATTTAAGCTAATTGAAATCAAAGTACTCCATGGAAATATCTTATTCGTTATAAAATTGATTTGGGTGTAGAATACATGATTAAAATCACAGTGTTGCAAAAACATTGAAATTATCAATCCATAGATTTAAGATTTACAAACCCTTCCTTTAACTGGTGATACAAAAATGCTTCCAATGGGAAATTCCCATGAGGGAGAAGGTGTCAATGATCACCAAGATAATGCTATACAGACATATATCAATATCAAAACCAAAAATAAAAATTTTCAAAGGATTTCACTGTAATGGTTGAATCCCCAAATAAGAGAAAGAAAATAGGACTAAAACCACTACTCACACACACACACACACACACATATATAAGGAAATAGAAGAACATTTAGAATTAATGATTTTTTCCAAGGTTCAAGAGGAGAAGTTTTTGGTGAGTGGTAATGAAAAGTTTGTCATACTATATTTTTTATAACAGTAGTTTATAGAAGTAAATGACATGAAACATAATTACAATTCATGTAAATATGTTTAATGAAATATTCCAAAAAACGCATACCTAAAAATTATTCTTTTATTAAAAAAACATTACATGATGTTATATACATTAACACAATGTGTAACTGTCCCACCAATGGTTTCTGTAACACCCCAAGCTTCCACGGTACGTTTCCCTTCGAATAATGCGATAGCGTGTGTTGTACGCAACCTCGAGTTCTAACACACACCACAACTAATTAAACTAGCCGTTGTGAATAGTAATACCTACTTTTTGAAATCATATATATTTTATATTTCAAAATGGACTTAATTTTTGGATTTGGAATATTGAAATTAGCCTAGGGTGAAATTTTGGTACTTTTCAGATAACTTTTATATTTTGATGAATAGTGAAAATTACTAAATTTTAAATAAAATCAACTTTTTTAATCAAAATAATTAATATTGATAAATTATGAATTTGAGTGGTTTTAAAGTATATTTCGAATATATTTTTACCATTTAATTTAATTTTTGTCATTGGACATAATTTCACAATTAAACCAGACATAAACAAGTGTCAATCTTTTGATAGTTATTATCTCTTAAAAAAACGCTTTTTATTTTAACAACGGGAGTTAGTTTTAAATTAATTTCTTCCACTTCTGTGTTTTGAATTTGGAAAAATGGATTACATATTTGGAATCATGATTTACAAATTATGTAAATAGGTAACTTTTATTTTTACACATTTTGAATAATTACTGCGGTAAATATTTTATTTACCATTGTTAAAGGGTAAATCCGGTAAATAAGGGTTAAAAAATAATATTATAATAATACAAAATTACCCTAAAACGTGTCCTAACCTTATTGTTGGACTCATACCCGACCATGGGCATCCTTGGGTCGATTTGGGGACCCCTTAGAGCCACTTGTATGTGGTAGGGACACATTATATTAATAAAGTTAAAATAAAAATAAAAATGGCATAAGCTTACATCTTTTAGAAGAACAATTTTTACATAGGGTTATACATGTTGGATTTTATATTATAAATATTCATTAGAAAGCTAAAAATATTTCCTACATAATTATTTTTATTTATAATTTTTAGACATCAAATAATTTAAATTATTAATGACACAATAATGATGCAATGTTTACCTCATTAATAAATCATTTAAATAAATAAGATTATAATGATTAAAATATTATCTAAAACCTGTCCAATTCTTATTGGTTGATGTTATTTAGAATATGAGTAATATTATCTTCGACCTCAATGATTTTTGGACCATTATAAACCGAATATAATTATATTATAAAGTAATACTTTCACTCATTCCTAAAGAGCCCCTCCTCTCCCTTATAAAAGGAGACCACTCCATCTCATTTCTTCACACCTTCAAGGCCTTTTGGTTCGGCCAAACTCTGCCCAAATACTCTCCCAACTTCCCTCACTACAACCTAGAGGCCTTAGTTCGATCAGAAAGCCAACCTAAGGAGCCCTTTTGATCAAATCAAAAGGAAGAGCCCGAAGAAGAGGTAATGATTTCACCACCCTTTTCCAAGTTCATTTCTTCTTCCACTTCTTCTTCCTTTGTTTTTACCATTCTAAAATAATAACTCCAGTATCTCACATATACTGTGATGTTATTATAAATATGGTACAACCATATTCAGTATTCTATCCACCCTTTGAATAACATGTCACCATACGTGCGTACGTACGGCTTACCGTCTCCACGTCGTGGTGTAATTGTTATTCAATATATTATTATTTGGATGGGTATAATAATGATGTGAAACTCATGTAAATAATAAATATAACATGTTAATTATTCTGTATATATGATATAACATACATTTATATATTATTTTAATATCAAAAGAATGATATTTTCGCTCGTGCGTACGTACGGACTACCGTCTCCACGAACACGATGAGATTCATTCTCCATCGTATCAATTCAAGTATAATTATCATTTGATGATTTAAAAATGATGTTTAAGGACTTGATATCATTCTGGATATGAATAATATACAACAAACATGGCTTATGTAACAAAACATATAAAAGAAAATGAGTAAGTTCACACCCGAAACAACGATAATACTAAGATATTGTTATCAAATCAATATTAAAAGATCATATATGATATCATAATAATGTATATGATATTTTTATAATTTAATAACAATTATTTCACCATTATACAGGAGGTTAACCTACCCCAACCAAGGAAAAGTACAAGGTAAGGGTTATTTCACAATCTCTTCATTATCCGAGGTTGTTTATACGTAATAATCTACTGGGATCTCGTTATCATCCACATCCATGTTTCTTCAAAATGTATTTAAAAACATTTTTATTATTTAAAAGAATATGGGTTAAAGTCATTTATACCCTTATTTGACTTTTTATAAGAGGTTTATAAGGGAATCCTTCCGTCGTTTTCCAAACAAGGTGCTCTTTAACCTTTTCGACAGAATTAAGATAAGAATGTTTTTTTTAAACTTATACGGCGGGTGCGGTTATTTTCCGCCGTTATAAAATATTCAAAGCTTTCCTTACAATCTTATAAGAATATTTTCAAAGAAAATGTTTTTTTTATATGGATCTTAAATGATTTCAAAATAAAAGGAGATATTTCCTTAAAAAGAATTTTTATTTCATCTATGTCAACATCCTTTGATGGATTTTAAGATTATTTGAAGTTGATTTATTATGATACAAAACTTCTATATTGTATTGAAGGTTTTGTGATATGTTTGACTGTGGATGTGCTATTTTTATACCATTCATAGTTTATGGTGAAAGTATTGACATTTCGTATGCTAGTTTTAATACGAATGTTTATGGTATGTTTAAACCTTTTCATATGGGAATGCATTGGACTTAATATGTGACGGGTGGAGCCCGCTATAGCTCCTCGATGCATCGGTAGGTCTCATGAGACAAACTAGTGTCTTGGCACAAGGCCTTGACAAAATCTTATTTGTAGTCTTGGCACGAGGCCTTGACTATGTGGTTATGATAGTCTGGAATTATGCATTCCAACATTATGAAAGTGGTTATTGATTTTTGCATGTGATTATTCGATTAGTAGAATATCCATGTGAATAAGTAAATAGAATTATTTCATTTTATTTATGCCGTACCATGTTGAATGTTCATGTTTGAAAGGATTTTGTTTTAGTTATACATTGCCTTAAATGTTTATTCTTATTTATGAAAGTTTCCGCTATATTGTTATCCTTACTGGGCATTTGAGCTCACCCCTTTTCTATGTTTTATTTTTCCCAGGAAGTGAAGAAGTAAATTATGAATGACCTATAGGGATATTATGTGGGGATATGAGTGTGAATTATGGAGACATTATGTTGTTGTTGTAGTTTTTCATTTTATGATGTAATGTAAAACTTATGAATATATCTAGTGTTTCCAAGGCTACTAAACCAATCGGTCTTTCAAGATTTGATCTTTCTTGTGATCATGCCAATGTTATGTAATAATGCACCGACTCTGGGTAACTAGGGTCGGGGCGTTACAGTTGGTATTAGAGGAAGTTTAGTACAAACCTTGGAAGCTAGATTTAGATAAACTCTGATTAGAGCACGTAGACCTAAGATGAACTTTGAGGATTAGTATAGAAGAACTTCCTAGAATTTTGGTATTGTAGAGATTTTGTGAGTTTTCCGAGAAATACATCCCTGTCTGGATACGAGCAGGTAGAGGCGGCTCTGGCACAGATGTACCTAGGGGTAAAACCCGAAAACACCGCTTTGAGCTAGACTCGAACGGGAACTGGTGCACGACAACGGGCCTTGCTGCACTCTTGGTTACGACACTCCCGGGGGATATGCTTAGGATAACTCTCATTTTCTTTACAAATAATTATGAAGGGTTTATGAGTATATAATTCCTCAAAGAAAACATTTTTATGATTATGGATTATATCTATAAATAGTTCAATTTATGTTGAGTGTTTTATAAGTATGGGATTATGTATTTTGATTCATAAACTGATCTAGTTTATGCCATTGTTTAGAAATGGCGCCTAGTGGAAGAAATGGAAACCGTATCAATGCACGCACTCCATGTAGGGATTGCCCTCCCGCTCAAGATAATTATAGTGGGTCTGGTGATGCAACTGGTTCCGATCATCTAATCACCATACTGGGACAACTTACTCAGGTTATGAATAATAACCTTACCCGTATGGAGCACCCTGATCCGCAGCGTGGAGGATCAATGTTAGATCGATTCATGAGGCAACAACCACCAACGTTCAATGGGAATACAAATCCCTTAGTATCTGAGCAATGGATATTTTCCCTAGAGAAAATATTTCAGGCTTTGGGGAGCAGTGAAAGGGAAAAAGTTATCATGGCAGTTTACCGCCTCACTGGAGATGCTGATCAATGGTGGTCATTGATTCAAAATACGAAGGAAGATGATGAAGTATCAAATATGGAATGGAGGGAGTTCAAAGATCTGTTTTTAGAAAAATACTTTCCTCGCGACCATCGAGCAGATATGGAAAGGCAATTTCTGAGTCTGAGACAAAAAGAGGATGAGAATGTCACAAAGTATGAGGATAACTTTACAAGGTTAGCGAGGTATGCTGGAGATTATATTCGCAACCCAAGAAGTAAGATTGATCGTTTCTTTGATGGGTTAAAACCATTTCTCCGTCGAGCATTAGTCTCACAATCCTTTTCATCGTACGAAGACATTGTCTCATGTGCTATCAAGACCGAAAAGGAATTCTCTAAGTCTTATGACTTTAAAGCAAAGAAAGAGAAGAAGAGGCCTGCTGATCAATCTGGGAATGGAAATAAGGGGAAGAAAGGAAAGGTTGAATATCCATCCTGTGGTAAATGTGGGAAGAAACACCCTGGTGCTTTCTTGAAGGGAATGGGAGTCTGTTACAAGTGTGGTGAAAAAGGCCACCAAGCTAGTGATTGCAAAGGGAAGAAGGAAGCCACCAACGTTCAGTGCTACAATTGCAGGGAGATGGGACATTATTCAAATTAATGTCCTAAGCGTCAGGAGAACTTACCTCAGAAAAGGCCAAGGGATCAAGGCCAAGCTTATGCTATCACTACTGCTGAGGTAGAGGCTCCAAAAGACGTGGTGGCAGGTAATTTAATGGTTTCCTCAAGTTTAGCAAATGCATTATTTGACTCTGGATCGTCGCATTGTTTCATATCTTCCCAGTTTGCTAAGCAAATTAGATATTTCCAATTTTATTTAATAAGGGAGTTGTCAGTTAAAACTCCTAAGGGAAGTATCATTGCAACAATGTTTTGTGAATCAGTCCCCATTAGAGCACATAAATTTTCTTTATCTGCTGATCTCATCGTCATACCTATGATTGAGTTTGATATAATCCTCGGTATGTACTGGCTTTCAGACTATGATGCGAAGATTTATTGTAAGAAGAAAGAGGTTACGATTCTTGATGATAATGATAAGGAACACCTTATTTTTAGAGCAGAATCGTCACCACCTAATTCTTATTTAGATCCACCCTCAATAGCTCAACTAAATTCAATTATTAGGGAGGAAGAGAATGAAATAACTACGGGTGAGGAAAGGAATGTTCAAATAGAGGATGTACCTGTTGTGAAAGAATTTGTAGATGTATTTCCGGAAGATTTACCTGGACATCCTCCAGAACGAGAAGTTGAGTTTTCCATTGATTTGATTCCTGGATCAAGGCCTATATCGAAGACCCCTTATAGAATGGCCACTGTAGAGTTAGTCGAACTAAAGAAACAACTAGAGGAATTGAGTAATAAGTTATTTATTCTCCCTAGTGTTTCTCCATGGGGAGCCCCTGTTCTTTTTGTTAAAAAGAAAGATGGATCTATGAGGTTATGTATCAACTACAGGGAGATCAATGCTATAACGATAAAGAACAAGTATCCCCTACCTCGCATTGATGATTTATTTGACCAACTGCATGGAGCTCAATACTTTTCAAAGATTGACCTTCTATCTGGATACCATCAGTTGTGTGTGAAGAAGGAAGACATTCTGAAGACAGCATTTCGAACCAGGTACGGGCATTACGAGTTTACTGTAATGCCGTTTGGATTGACTAATGCACCATCTGTATTCATGGATCTGATGAATAGAGTTTTCAAGGAGTATCTCGATGAATTTGTGGTGGTATTTATTGATGATATCTTGGTATACTCTAAAACCTACAAAGATCATGAAAATCACTTGCGCATTATCTTGAAGACTCTGAGGAGGCATGAACTATATGGGAAGTTTAGAAAGTGTGAATTCTGGCTTCAGGATATTTTTTTTCTTGGCCATATTGTCTCTAAAGATGGAATCTCTTTTGATCCTTCTAAGACCAAGGCAATCCAAGAATGGCCAGCACCTACGAGTATAACTGAGGTACATAGTTTTATTGGTTTGGCAGGTTATTATCGACATTTCGTCCAGAATTTTGCCCGATTGGCTAACCCATTAACGAAGATCACACGAAAAGGGGTTAAATTTGTTTGGACAAAAGAGTGTGAAGAATGTTTCGAAGAACTGAAGAGAAGATTAGTCAATGCTCCTATATTGACTCTACCATCGGGGAATGATGGGTTTGTTATTTATAGTGATGCATCAAAGAAAGGACTTGGTTGTGTCCTTATGCAGAATGATAGAGTTATTGCCTATGCATCACGACAATTGAAAATTCATGAACAAAACTATCCTACTCATGATCTTGAGTTAGCAGCTGTGATCTTTTATTTGAAGATATGGAGACACTACCTCTATGGTGAAAAATGTGAGATTTATACTGATCACAAGAGTTTGAAGTATATTTTCTCACAAAAAGAACTCAACATGAGGCAAAGGAGATGGCTTGAATTACTCAAGGATTATGATTGCACGATACACTACCACCCGGGGAAAGCAAACAAGGTGGCAGATGCTTTGAGCAGAAAAGACCATGGAGTTTTGGACATGATGAGAATTGAAAGGGATCCAATTATCATGGATCTAGTGAAGATGGACATGGGAATAACCAGGGAAGGTGAAACATCAATGCTTTTTCAAATGGTTGTCAAACAATCTTTACTATAAAGGATTAAGAGTTCTCAGACCGATGATGAATAATTTCAGAAGAAGATTAATGCTGTGAATGATGGGAGATTGAGAGACTTTGTGTATGAAGATGGAATTTTGAAATTCGGGAAGAGACTTTGTGTTCCCGATTTACCTGATCTGAAAAGGGAATTGCTGGATGATGCTCATAGTTCCAATTTCTCTATACACCCTGGGAGCACCAAAATGTATAGAGATTTGAAGGAACATTTTTGGTGGGACAACATGAAGAGGGAGATTGCTGATTTTGTGTCAAGATGTATGGTTTGTCAACAAGTGAAAGCTGGAAGGCAACATCCTGGAGGAGTCATGCAACCTCTTCCCATACCGGAGTGGAAATGGGACAATATTACGATGGACTTTGTCATGGGGATACTAAAGACTCCTAGAAGGAACGATGCAATATGGGTTATTGTTGATCGTCTTACCAAGTCAGCACATTTTCTTGCTATAAGAGAAGATCTACCCCTGGAACGTCTAGAAAGACTATACATTAATGAAGTTGTGAGACTTCATGGAGTACCCCTATCGATTGTTTCTGATCGTGATCCCCGTTTTACTTCAAGATTTTGGAAAAGTCTTCGGAAATCCCTGGATACTGAACTTCATTTGAGCATTGCTTACCACCCTCAGACAGATGGACAATCAGAACAGACTATTCAAACCCTAGAAGACATGTTGAGATCTTGCTCACTTGACTTTCAGGGTATGTGGGATCAATATTTACCACTAGTAGAATTTTCCTATAACAATAGCTTCCATTCGAGTATTCAGATGGCACCATATGAAGCGTTATATGGAAAGAGATGTCGTACACCAACCTGTTGGGATGAGGTTGGTGAAAGAAAACTTGTAGGCCCAGAACTGGTGGAGGAAACGGTGGAAAAGGTGAAGGTAATCCAAAATCACATCAAAGCAGCTCAAAGTAGGCAGAAGAGCTATGCCGATAATCGAAGGAAGGATTTGGAATTTCAAGATGGTGATCATGTTTTCCTGAAGGTATCTCCATGGAAGGGAGTCATACGTTTTGGTACGAAAGGTAAATTGAGTCCCAGGTACATCGGACCCTTCGAAATTCTAGAATGAATTGGGGTTGTAGCTTACCGATTGGCAATGCCGCCAAGTCTCTCCAAAGTTCACGATGTGTTCCACGTATCTCTGTTGAGAAAATACATGCCTGACCCAATGCATGTACTCACCTATGAGGAATTAGAACTGGAACCCGATCTGTCTTATTGTGAAGAGCCTGTCAGGATTTTTGATACAAGAGAACAAGTACTGAGTAACCGGACGACGCGTCTGGTAAAAGTTTTGTGGAGAAATCATAAGATGGAAGAGGCAACGTGGGAACCCGAGGAACTTATGATGAAGAACAACCCGAGTCTTTTTATGCAGTAATACCCTAGAAATTGCGAGGACGCAATTATTTGAAGGAGGGGAGAATGTAACACCCCAAGCTTCCATGGTACGTTTACCTTCGAATAATGCGATAACGTGTGTTGTACGCAACCTCGAGTTCTAACACACACCACATCTAATTAAACTAGCCGTTGTGAATAGTAATACCTACTTTTTGAAATCATATATATTTTATATTTCAAAATGGACTTCATTTTTGGATTCGGAATATTGAAATTAGCCTAGGGTGAAATTTTGGTACTTTTCGGATAACTTTTATATTTTGATGAATAGTGAAAATTACTAAATTTTAATTAAAATCAACTTTTTTAATCAAAATAATTAATATTGATAAATTATGAATTTGAGTGGTTTTAAAGTATATTTAGAATATATTTTTACCATTTAATTTAATGTTTGTCACTGGACATAATTTTACAATTAAACCAGACATAAACAAGTGTCAATCTTTTGATAGATATTATCTCTTAAAAACACGTTTTTTATTTTAACAACGGGAATTAATTTTAAATTAATTTCTCCCACTTCTGTGTTTTGAATTTGAAAAAATGGATTACATATTTGGAATTAGGATGTCCAAATTATGTAAATAGGTAACTTTTATTTTGACACATTTTGAATAATTACTGCGGTAAATATTTTATTTACCATGGTTAAAGGGTAAATCCGGTAAATAAGGGTTAAAAAATAATATTATAATAATAAAAAATTACCCTAAAACGTGTCCTAACCTTATTGGTGGACACATACCCGACCATGGGCATCCTTGGGTCGATTTGGGGACCCCTTAGAGCCACTTGTATGTGGTAGGGACACATTATATTAATAAAGTTAAAATAAAAATAAAAATGGCATAAGCTTACATCTTTTAGAAGAACAATTTTTACATAGGGTTATACATGTTGGATTTTCGATTATAAATATTAATTAGAAATCTAAAGAGATTTCCTACATAATTATATTTTATTTATAATTTTTAGACATCAAATAATTTAAATTATTAATGACACAATAATGATGCAATGTTTACCTCATTAATAAATCATTTAAATAAATAAGATTATAATGATTAAAATATTATCTAAAACCTGTCCAATTCTTATTGGTTGATGTTATTTAGAATATTAGTCATCTTATCTTCGACCTCAATGATTTTTGGACCATTATAAACCGAATATAATTATATTATAAAGTAATACTTTCACTCTTTCCTAAAGAGCCCCTCCTCTCCCTTATAAAAGGAGACCACTCCTTCTCATTTCTTCACACCTTCAAAGCCTTTTGGTTCGGCCAAACTCTGCCGAAATACTCTCCCAACTTCCCTCACTACAACCTAGAAGCCTTAGTTTGATCAGAAAGCCAACCTAAGGAGCCCTTTTGATCAAATGAAAAGGAAGAGCCCGAAGAAGAGGTAATGATTTCACCACCCTTTTCCAAGTTCATTTCTTCTTCCACTTCTTCTTCCTTTTTTGTTACCATTCTAAAATAATAACTCTAGTATCTCACATATACTGTGATGTTATTATAAATATGGTACAACCATATTCAGTATTCTATCCACCCTTTGAATAACATGTCACCATACGTGCGTACGTACGACTTACCGTCTCTACGTCGTGGTGTAATTGTTATTCAATATATTATTATTTGGATGGGTATAATAATGATGTGAAACTCATGTAAATAATAAATATAACATGTTAATTATTATGTATATATGATATAACATCCATTTATATATTATTTTAATATCAAAAGAATGATATTGTCGCTCGCACGTACGTACGGACTACCGTCTCCACGAACGCGATGAGATTCATTCTCCATCGTATCCATTCAAGTATAATTATAATTTGATGATTTAAAAATGATGTTTATGGACTTGATATCATTCTGGATATGAATAAGATACATCAAACATGGCTTCTGTAACAAAACATATAAAAGAAAATGAGTAAGTTCACACCCAAAACAACGATAATACTAAGATATTATTATCAAATCAATATTAAAAGATCATATATGATATCATAATAATGTATATGATTATTTTATAATTTAATAACAATTATTTCACCATTATAAAGGAGGTTAACCTACCCCAACCAAGGAAAAGTACAAGGTAAGGGTTATTTCACAATCTCTTCATTATCCGAGGTTGTTTATACATAATAATCTACTGGGATCTCGTTATCATCCACATCCATGTTTCTTCAAAATGTATTTCAAAACATTTTTAATATTTAAAAGAATATGGGTTAAAGTCATTTATACCCTTTTTTGACTTTTTATAAGAGTTTTATAAGGGAATCTTTCCGTTGTTTTCCAAACAAGGTGCTTTTTAACCTTTTTGACAGAATTAAGATAAGAATGTTTTTTAAACTTATACGGCGGGTACGGTTATTTTCCGCCGTTATAAAATATTCAAAGCTTTCATTACAAGCTTATAAGAATATTTTAAAAGAAAATGTTTTATTTTATATGGATCTTAAATTATTTCAAAATAAAAGGAGATATTTCCTTAAAAAGAATTTTGATTTCATCTATGTCAACATCCTTTGATGGATTTTATGATTATTTGAAGTTGATTTATTATGATACAAAACTTCTATATTTTATTGAAGGTTTTGTGATATGTTTGACTGTGGATGTGCTATTTTTATACCATTCATAGTTTATGGTGAAAGTATTGACATTTCGTATGCTAGTTTTAATACGAATGTTTATGTTATGTTTAAACCTTTTCATATGGGAATGCATTGGACTTAATATGTGACGGGTGGAGCCCGCTATAGCTCCTCGATGCATCGGTAGGTCTCATGAGACAAACTAGTGTCTTGGAACAAGGCCTTGACAAAATCTTATTTGTAGTCTTGGCACGAGGCCTTGACTATGTGGTTATGATAGTCTGGCATTATGCATTCCAACATTATGAAAGTGGTTATTGATTTTTGCATGTGATTATTAGATTAGTAGAATATCCATGTGAATAAGTAAATGGAATTATTTCATTTTATTTATGCCGTACCATGTTGAAAGTTCATGTTTGAAAGGATTTTGTTTTAGTTATACATTGCCTTAAATGTTTATTCTTATTTATGAAAGTTTCCGCTATATTGTTATCCTTACTGGGCATTTGAGCTCACCCCTTTTCTATGTTTTATTTTTCCCAGGAAGTGAAGAAGTAAATTATGAATGACCTGCAGGGATATTATCTGGGGATATGAGTGTGGATTATGGAGACATTATGTTGTTTTAGTAGTTTTTCATTTTATAATGTAATGTAAAACTTATGAATATATCTAGTGTTTCCAAGGCTACTAAACCAATTGGTCTTTCGAGATTTGATCTTTCTTGTGATCATGACAATGTTATGTAATAATGCACCGACTCTGGGTAACTAGGGTCAGGGCGTTACAGTTTCTTAATACATTTTCCATTTAAATAACTAGAACCCCCTTTAACGATTCTCAAAATACCAAGAAATCATGAATGAATTAACCCATTTACACTCAGAGACTATTAATTCAAACAAACATATATCACTGAGTGTGATTCCCCAAACTAGGATCCACTGAACTGTGCCTGGGTAGGTTTTCCACATTCCTTCAAGCATGCCTCCCAGTAAACCAGATGGTGGTGACCAGCAACAATGGTCTGGTAGGTCTGTCTTGGAGAGACTATACCCTCTTTTATTAGAATAAGAACACCAATGGAAGAAAACAACAATATCCAAGTGCATAAGAATATAAATAGTCAAATAATACCATGTTATATGATAGTAAAAACCAAAAAATACATTACTCAACTAGAAGTTAAAACATTCTATGGAAATTAAATTGTAAGGATTCTACAATGAATCTAAAAGAAAATAAATAAAGACTCTAAATATGGGTCCCGAATCATATCTGGTTCCCTCTCCCAAGCTCCAATACAAAATGAATACCTATCCTAGGGCCTTACCCTCATCATGTCCTATGAAAAAAATTTCTACTCAGGTGACGATTTGGTGTCCCAAATAGGGTGTGAGTACAACTCGACAGGCCACCACAAACGATGTCTAAAATGAGTCTAGTCAAAAGATAGTGCATGGAGTTTTATTACAAAATAAATACAATCATTAATTTAAACAGCTATCACAATTCATTTAACCATTAATCATCACATTATCCCCAGTTTAGATTCATGTTTCCCATTGAAATCATCAATCATTCTCATGAATCATTTGGTGTATGTATTCATGACTAGTACTGTAAATCTTAGTTGAATCAGAATTCATTATTAACATTCATTGGTGTAGGTCGTCATGCCTTTCACTACAATCACATTGGGTGTAGGTCATCTTTACTTGAACCCTTTTCTCATTCGCTGTAGGTTTTATTCCTATCACACCATAATCTAATGATTGGATAACTATTGGAGAGGAATATATTGTTAATGTAACAACTTCTAATTGGTCTAGAACGCCATGTTTATCACCACACAAATGTAAAACATATAATCATTAATTAATTCAAAATAATTTCCACATAATACCATTACTAATACATATATTAGTAAAACATTTAAAAGGAAATTAGATAATTAAACAGTAAACTAAGAACATAATCCAAGAATTAATTGATCAATTAATTAATAAATCAACAAAATTATCATAACATAATTAATTATTCACAGTTAGTTATCCATATAAAATATATAATTGTCATAATTAATTCTCACAATTAATTATATTTTATCAAATTTAGTGCTCAGAATTAATTCCCACAATTAATTATATTTGGTCAATATAATGGTATATAATTAATTCTCTCAATTAAATATATTACACAATAGATCTTCATTTTATAATTAATTCCAACCAATTAATTATCTTAACACAAGAAATTAAAAATATAAATCACAATACACAATATAAAGACCCATACTATACATAAATTGTTATTACTTCAAAATTGATGCATACTTATTACAAAATATAACGAAACCATGAAAGGACCGTATAGGTATAATGTCTTTAGAAACATGGAAACATAAATAACTGGTTCATAAAGCACCTACATTGTCTCCCATTAATTTCATCATATCTAGAGTCACTTTTTAGTATATCTTACTTAATACCCTTCTTCCTGACTTGGGGAAAAGAAAACATACAAAAGGGTGAGATCAAATGCTCAGTAAGGGTAAACAAAATAAATATCAATAATATCATATTCATAATAACATAACATTTTGAATATCTTAACCTGCAAAAGAGATCATAATATCATAAAATGGGATAAATCATAGTGGTAAAATATAATCCCAATAATCAAAACATAAAACATGAAACTTTGTGGAATACACACATAATAATAGAAAATCATTTCATTTTAGTCAAGACTCATTTCCAAGACTATCTTAGCTGACAAGTCCATTACTGAACCGAGTTCACTCCTCATTCCAGTCCAATATCACTAAATCGGATTAACTTGACATTCCAGCCATGTATATCTAATGAGATAAAAATCATTACCCAATGAATTTGAGGGACATATAGGTCTCACCCATCTCATAATGAAATCATTCTTACGTGTTCCACAAAATCATAAATCATACATCACAACATAACCCATGTAATAAAAATGGGATTCTTAAACCTCATGCCATCATATCATAATCCATATAAGATAAAAGGACATAATAAAATTAATTCCATCATAACATAATCAAATTAATGTAAAAATAGGGATAGAAACAGAAACCTATATTATCTTATATGGAAAATAATTTTGATAAAACACTTGAACTCCATTCTTGAGGAAAATATCCTCTCTACTTCAAAAACATTTTTTACCATTATTAACACGTCATACAATCTTAAAATAAAAGAAGTTGATTAAAAATAAACATGAAAATGTGTTAAAGAAGATTCATGGAAATATTTTTTTATGAAATCATAAATATCCATTCATTCCGTATAAGTTAAAAAAACATTCTTCTCGTACTTTGGCCGGAAAAGTCAAAAAGTACCTCGTACTAAAAATGAAAAAATATTCCTTTCATATATTTTACTAAAAACTCACCAAAGGGTAAAATTGGATTTAAAAAATTGTATGAGGATATAAATAATATTACATATTGAGGAAACATGTATGTGGATGATAACTATTCCCCAGTAAATTCTGAAGTATAAACAATCTCGAATAAAAATGAGATTGCGAGATTTTCCCTTACCTTAGGTCAGATATGCTTTGTACGTGTCCTAAACTCATGTCTAATGATTTAAATAATGTAATTTACTTATTATAGAATTATAATCATTGTTATGATATCATATATGGTCATATTATTAGTTTCTTATTAGTAATATTTCACTAATACTTGTTATTCAGGTGTTTATTGATTTATGTTCTTATGCGTGTTTTGTCGAATAAATTCTTATTCTTCTTTTTAGGTTATATATACCTCATTTCCAGAATGTTATTAGTATAATATATATCATATTTACTCATTCAATTCATATATATAATCATTATTCAATGAATATTAGGTAGAACGAGTCGCATCACATCGTGGAGACGATAGGCTGTACGTATGCACGAGCAATGATATCTTTCCCATGATCATGGAATTGTATTGAAGTGTATGTTTACTATTTCAGAATCAATATCACTTTACAATAATCATATAAAGTTATTCTTTACACCATTATACCCATCCAATTAAGGTTGTGGTGGAAAACAGATTACACCACGGCGTGGAGACGATATTCCGTACATACACACGTGCAGTGATTTCATTTTCCATAGGATGGATAGAAGGTGAAATAGGGTTGTTTCATATTTATAATAACATATAAGTACATTAGTGATACTGATGTTATTACTTCATAATGAAACAACTAAATAAGAGGAAGTATAAGAAGAAATAAATTTGAAAGAATCGGTAACGGATATTACCTCTTCTTCGACACGCCTCTTTGAAACATCCTCTTAGGGCACTAATATTGGTCCTTGAAGAAGAACAAGACCTCTAGTATATTTTATGGAAGTTTAGAAGGGAAATGGTCCGGGTTTGTTTGAACTTGAAGGCTCAAAGTGGTGTGAGGAGGAGAGGGGGGAGGTGCCCTTTTATAAGGGAGGAGAGGGGCACCTTTGGAATTAAAAATATATATTAATTTATAATAAATTCCAACCCACTTAAAAACCTAAAAAAATGACTCAAATCCAAATATTAGATGAGATAGGGTTGTAGTATCATCATCCAATAAAATTTAGACAAGTTGGGAATTTATATTAAAAATTTTCAACATGATTTATCCTTATATAATCTATTTAATTTTATTTGTGGTAATAATATTCAAAATTTTAAATCATTATAAATAATTAATTATATGTTTTTAATTATCCATAATTTTATTATTTATTACATTTTCGACCATATACATTTTAATTTACAATTTTTAAATATTTTTGTGATTTTTAAACAATTTTATAATATGTAATTTTTATTAAATAACAATAGTGTCAATTTTGACACAATTCATTTATTTGAATTTAAATAAAATATATACAGAAGATATGTTTGAACTAAAAGATTTAATAGATTCATAACATGTAATTTTTATCTATAAAATTAGTGGATCAAATTAAATAGTTCATATAATATTTATTTTAATACTTTTAAAATCATTTATTTGATATATCAATCAATATAATAATTTCAACATCACTATTGTGTCATAATTAATGATAATTATCTAATCCCTAAAATTTTCAAATAAATTCATATGTTGTATTTAATTTTATTATATTTATGGGGATTATTTATATCCAAAGTTTTATGATGTTTATCACTAAATTAAAATTATTACACTTATAATATTTAAGATAGTGACATGTTGTCACTTTCTTTGGTTTTAATAATAATTATATTATTTCATGGTCAAAAGTCCCTGAAATGAATCTGTTCCGACCCTTAGGTGATATTGGTCGACTTTTATTCATCCAATTGGTTTTTTGAATGTGTTAGGATAATTTTATAATCTTATTTTAACCCTTAATTACCAGATTTACCTTTAACTGTAGTAAATAAAAATTACCGTAGATACTATTCATAATATCAAAAAAATAAAAGTAACCTATTAACATAATTTGGACCCAATGAATCCAAATATGGAATATATTTTTCAAAATTCAAAACACATAAGTTGCAGTAATTAATTTAAAATTAATCCCATTGTTAAGCAAACGAGTTTTAAAAGTTAAAACATTTCCTAAGATTGAAATGTTTTTACCTATGAATTAAATGTAAAGTTAATGATAATGACATAAATTATATTAAATGGTAAAAATATATTCTATTTATACTTTAAAACAATTCAATATTATAATTAAACGATATAAATTATTACGATGAAAAAAGTTTTTTTTAATTAAAATATAGCATGTTTTTACTATTCATTAAAATATGAAATTATCAGAATAATATGAAAATTTTATCCAAAGTGTATTTTTATATCCTGATTCCAAAGAAGAATCTTATTTTTTCAATTTGAACTTATAATCTTGTCAAAAACTATATTTAATGTGGGTGCGTCATCAAAAGGCGGAAAAACTGCATTTTTTGAAAAATACTTATTTTACCCGAAAATTTTATTTTGTTCTCATACCATGTTCTAGAAAATATGAAAGATGAATAATAATGTTATAGAATTCAAAATTCAGTTAATACTATTCATAATGGATAGTTTATTATATTATAATAATATATCGTTGTTTAGTGAAAGTCAGTATTGCATACTGCACACACTATAGAGGAAGGTCGTGATTGCGTGTAACGCAAGACAAGCTAGTGTTGTGTGCAGTGAAAGATTCCTTTGTGTTTCATATAACATAATACATTAAAATAATAATATATTTCTCATAAAATATCAGGGTGTTACATTCTACCCCCCTTAAAATGAATTTCACCCATGAAATTCGTCACTTCGTAACAAATAGATGAGGATACCTCTCCCTCATCATATCCTCAAGCTCCCATGTAGCTTCTAATTGGTGGTTCCTCCATAAAACATTCACCAAGTGAGTGTTCTTGTTACGTAGAACTTTTTCGCTATGATCCAGAATCTCTATCGGCTGTCCTTTATAAGAAAGATCTTGCTCTAGCAATATAACTTCTAAACTTAGTACATGTAAAGGATCAGGTATTTAATTTCCCAGGAGAGATACATGGAACACATCGTGAACTTGAGATAGATTCGGTGGAAGAACCAATCGGTAAGCCACCTTCCCAATACGATCTGGTATTTCAAAAGGACCAATATACCTTGGGCTTAGCTTTCCCTTCTTTCCAAATCTCATTACTCTCTTCCAAGGAGATATTCGTAAGAACACTTTATCACACACTTCAAACTCTATGTCTTTTCTTTGGTTGTCGGCATAACTTTTTTTTTTCAACTCTGAGCTGCTATTATGTGTTGTTTAATAGATCGGATCTTTTCTACCATCTCATAAACAAGATCAGGTCCTAATAGCATTATTTCCCCAAATTTATCCCAGCAAGTTGGAGTTTGGTATTTATTTCCATAGAGATCTTCATAAAGAGCCATTTGAATACTGGAGTGAAAGCTATTATTATAATAAAATTCCACCAAAAGTAGGTGTTGATCCCAACCACCTATTAAACCCATAGAGCAAGCTCTCAACATGTCTTCTAGAGTTTGAATTGTTCTCTCAGACTGACCATCTTTATAAGGATGATAAGCAGTGCTGAAACTCAACTCTATATCTAGAGTATGATGAAGACTTAGCTAGAACTTCGAGTCAAACCTCGTATCCTGATCAAATATAATGGAAAGTGGTACTCTATGTAATCTTACCACTTCCTTTACATATATCTTGGAAAGCTGATCTAGAGAGAAATCTTCTCTAATAGTAATGAAGGGTGCTGACTTCATAAGACGATCAACTATTACCCAAATAGCATTATTTCTTTTGGATGTTTTAGGAAGTCCAGTGAAAAAGTCCATAGTGATGTTTTCCCATTTTTATTCAGGTATGGGTAATGGTTGTAAAAACCCCTTAGACTTCTGTCTCTCAGCTTTAACTTGGTGAAAAACCAAGAATCGAGAGACATATTTAGCAACATAACATTTCATGCCATCCCACCAAAAATACTCTTTCAGTTTCCTATACATCTTTGTGCTTCTAGGATGAATAGATAATGAAGAACTATGAGCCTCATCCAGAAGATATTTCTTTAATTCTGGTATGGGAGGTACACAAACCTGACTCCTAAACCTTATTATCCCATCACAATCAAGGTTGAATTCAGGAACATTTCTCACCTTATTTTGTAACTTTTCATCTTATTTTTGTGCCTCTTTAATCTTCACATGTATAGATGGTTGAGCATTAATTTGAGAAAGATAATATTTTTCCCATTCCATTATAATTACAAGATCCATCCTTTGTAAATCCATATATATTGGATCATTTGTGATCCTCATCATGGATAAGCTAGCATGGTCTTGTCGACTTAATGCATCTGCCACATTATTTTCTTTCCTTGGGTGGTAATGAATTAAGCAGTAGTAATCCTTAATCATCTCCAACCATCTTCTTAGGAGCATATTCAGCTCCTTTTGTGTGAAAATATACTTTAAACTTTTATGATCAGTATAAATATCACACCATTCACTATAAAGATAATGCCACCAAAAATTTAATGAAAAGATTACCGCAGCTAACTCCAAATCATGAAGTGGGTAATTTTCCTCATGGATTTTCAATTGTTGTGATGCAAAAGCTATCACCATATTGTTTTGCATGAAAAAACACCCCAATCCCTTCTTGGATGCATCACTGTAGATCACAAACCTTTCTCCACTACAAGTTAGTGTGAGAATAGGTGCACTGAATAAATTTTTTTTCAACTCCTTGAAATTCACTTCACACTCCTCCGTCCACACTAACTTAACTCCTTTTCGAGTCTACCTAGTGAGTGGATTAGATAATAGTGAAAAATATTTCACAAAATGTCTATAGTATCCAGCCATACCAAGAAAACTTTAGATCTCAGTTACTGTTGTTGGTCTTGACCATATTTTGATAACCTCTATCTTTGCTGGATCCACAGGTATCCCCTCTTTTGAGATTATGTGACCCAGAAATGAAACATTTTGAAGCCAAAATTCATACTTGTTAAATTTGGCATAAATCTTATCCTTTATTAGGATCTTTAATACAATTCTCAAGTGATATTCATGTTCTTCCTTGCTCATTGAATAGACAAGAATATATTCTATAAAGACTACCACAAACTGATCAAGATAGTATCTAAAGACTCTATTCATTATATCCATGAAGATATCAAGGGAATTAGTAAGACCAAATGACATAACTATACATTCATAGTGTCCATACCTTGTACGGAAATCTGTCTTTGGTATATCCTCTTTTTTGACCCTTAATTGATGATACCCTAAATGAAGATCAAT
Organism: Viscum album; assembly: GCA_963277665.1. Taxonomy (NCBI): domain Eukaryota; kingdom Viridiplantae; phylum Streptophyta; class Magnoliopsida; order Santalales; family Viscaceae; genus Viscum; species Viscum album. The sequence goes on along the minus strand of OY728125.1, from coordinate 1,536,545,643 downwards.
CTTGGAAATGTATTGAGCTCCGCATAGTTGGTCAAATAAGTTATAAATGCGCGTGAGAGGATATTTTTTTCTTTGTAGTGATCTTGTTAAGTTCTCGATAATCAATTTAGAGTCTCATTGATCCATCTTTCTTCTTAACAAACAGAACTGGTGCTCCCCAAGGTGACGCACTAGGGCGTATGAATCCTTTATCAAGAATCTCTTGGAGTTGCTTCTTCAATTCCTACAACTCAATTGGGGCCATTCTATAAGGTGTCTTTGAAAAGGGCATAGCACCCGGTATGAGTTCTATTGAAAATTCAACTTCAATATTTTGTGGAAGACCTAGCAATTCCTCCATAAATACATCATCAAACTCCCATACAATGGGTGTATTCTAAATCGTGAGTTTATCTCCAACCATTTGATATAAATAACCTTAATTTATTGGAATTAAGACCCATAAGATGGAATAAATTTCCACTCGAAGGTTATATTCATCCTTGCATCGATAGATGATAGTATATCGATCGAGAATATTAAATGCGATTTACCTTATTTGGAAATTTTTATGATCTCTGTATAAAGAAATCCAATCCATTCCAAGAATCACATCAAGTTCCACTATAGTAAGGATCACAAGATTTGCAGGAAGCACTTTCCCACAAAATTCAATCGGAGAATAATTGTAAACTTTTGATGCGACTGTTGTGCCATTAGGAGTTGTCAAAGCTAACTCAACATCTAATTGTTTAGGTATTACATCGATACCCTTAGAAAATTCTTTAGAAATAAAAGACTGGGTTGATCGAGAATAAAATAAAACATTTTCTACTTTAGAGTGGATGGTAAGCGTACCTTTCACCACTTCATTATCATACACCACATCACCGATAGAAATTGTATATGACTTTCATTTTTCATTGGCCTTAAGAGTTTGTTGATGTCGATCATCATCAAACGCCCTTGGATTAGGGAATTGATTAGCATAATGCCCTATTTCCTTTCACAAGAAACATTGAAGTGTAGGAGGTTCATTCTGTGTATCCATTTCTTTGTTCGTATCATTAGACATATTCTTCCCATTATTTTGACATTCAACTACCCGATGACCTTCTTTTCCACACTTAAAACATTTTATTGTCCCTTTAAGAAAATTCCCTCCATGTTTCTTTCCACAATTTGAGCATAAAGGAAAACTCATATTCTTTTCATTGTGGTCTTTAGATTTTCCTTTGAATTCCATTTTCCTCTTCTTATCAAACCCATATGATTGATGGGTTACTACAATCTCTATCTCAACCTTGGGAGAACTTCAAACAATTTCCCAATATCTATTAAGGTCCCTTAGGTCTAACGCCCTTCAAAGACTTGGGTTTAAGCCATTAAAGAATCAATCGATCTTACTCTCAGTTTGAATAATAATTCCGGAAGCGTACCTTGGAAGTCTTGTAAAATTTGCTTCGTAGGTACCAACAGATTCATCATCCTTTTGATTTAGTTCAATAAACTCGTTCTCCATCTTTGTTCGAAGAATATGTGGGAAGTACTTATTGAAAAATAAGTTCTTGAACTCATCCCATTCCATGGACTCAATTTCATCTCATTGCCTCATATTATTGATAAGATTCCACTATTGATCAACATCACCTTCCAAATGATACATTGTTAATATGACTTTTTCATGTTCAGAACATTATAGAACTGAAAATATATTTTCAGTGGTACTAATCCATTGTGAAGCCACTAATGGATCAGAAGACCTGCTGAATGAAGGTGGACGCTGCCTCATGAAGGATTAAACATAATGTTTCTCATTACTTTGCTCTTTTAGAAGTCATGCATGGATCATAGATTGAGAAATTTGTGTGAGAACGACTAAAATATTTTTCATTCCAGCTCCCATAACTATTGGTTTATCAGGGGACAATCAGTTCATTGCCCCTCATATTCCGCATTAACACGGTTCCTTTAGGTTCCATACATTGACTAAAACCAATAAGCATAGTGTGGGAACAACTAATCATAATAGGAAAACCACATAATCCAGAATAAAATTTTACACTTAAGGTCTTATCATAGGTTATTCATGGACATTTCTAAAACACTAATATTGTGTTCTATGCTTAGACATATCCTTAGGGTTCTTACTAAGGCTTTCACAAACTATTTTCCAATGATTGACTATAACTTTCCTCTAATACCAACTATAAAGACCCATACTCTACATACATTGTTATTACATCAAAATTGAATCATACTTATTACAACATATAACAAAACCATGAAATGACCGTATATGAATAGTGTCTTTAGAAACTGGGAAACATAAACAACTGGTTCATAAAGCATCTACATTGTCTCCCATTTATTTCATCACATATAGAGTCCCTTTTTGGAATATCCTACTTAATACCCTTCTTCATGACCTAGGGAAAAGAAAACATACAAAAGGGTGAGCTCAAATTCTCAGTAAGGGTAAACAAAAGAAATATCAATCATATTATATTCATAAGAACATAACATTTTGAATATCTTAACCTATAAAATAGATCATAATATCATAACATGGGATAAATCATAGTGGTGAAATATAATCCCAATAATAATAACTTAAAACATAAAACATTGTGTAATACAAACATAATCATATAAAATCATTTAATATTAGTCAAGACTCATTTCCAAGACTATCATAGCGGACAATTGCATTACTGAACCGAGTTCACTCCTCGTTCTAGTCCTGTATCACTGAACATGATTAACTTTCCGTTCCAGCCATGTCTATATCATGAGATAAAAATCATTACCCAATGAATTGGAGGGAGATATAGGTCCCACCCATCTCATAATGAAACCATTCTTATGTGTGACATAAAATCATTAATCATACATCATAACATAACCCATGTAATAAAAATGGGATTATTAAACATCATGCCATCATATCATAATCCATATAAGATAAAAGGACATCATAAAATTAATTCCATCATAACATAATAAAATTAATGTAAAAATAGGGATATAAACAGAACCCTGTGTCATATTAGATGTAAAATAATTTTGATAAAACACTTGAACTCCATTCTTGAGGAAAATATCCTTTCTACTTCAAAAACATTTTTTTCCTTTCTTAACATGTCATAAAACATTACACTAAAAGAAGTTGATAAAAATAAACTTGAAATCTTGTAAAGGAATATTCATGGAAATATTGTTTTAGGAAATCATAAAAATCCATTCATGTTGTATAAGTTAAAAAAACATTCTTCTCATACTTCGGCAGGAAAAGTCAAAAAGTACCTCGTACTAAAAACGAAAAAAAATTCATTTCATATCTTTTAATAAAAACTCACCAAAGGGTAAAATTTTATTTAAACAATTGTAGGAGGATAGAATTAATATTACATATTTAGGAAACGTGGATGTAGATGATAAATATTCCCTAGTAAATTCTAATGTATAAACAATCTCGGATAAAAATGAGATTGAGAGATTTTCCCTTACCTTAGGTCCGATATGATTTATACGTGTCCGAAACTCCGGTATAATGGTTTAAATAATATCATTGACTTATTACAGAATCATACTCATTGTTATGATATCATATATGTCTATATTCTTAGCTTCTTATTAGTAATATTTCATTGCTACTTGTTATTCGGGTGTTTATTGTTTTATGTTCTTATGCGTGTTTTGTCGAATAAATTATTATTCTTCTTTTTAGGTTATAGATACCTCACTTATAGAATAGTATTAGTGTAATATATATCTTATTTACTCATTCAATTCTTAAATATAATCATTATTCAATGAATATCATGTAGAACGAGTCGCATCACATCGTGGAGACGGTAGGCCATACGCACACATGAGTGATGATATCGTTCCCATGATCATTGAATTGTATTGAAGTGTATGTATACTATTTTAGAATTAATATCACTTTACGATAATCATATATAGTTATTATTTAAAACATTATACACATCCAAGTATGGTGGTTGTGGAAAACAGATTACACCACGGCGTGGAGACGGTATTCAGTACGTATGCATGCTCGGTGATTTCATTTTCCATAGGATGGATAGAAGGTGAAATAGGGTTGTTTCATATTTATAATAACATATTAGTATATGATTGATACTTATGTTATTACTTCATAATTAAAAAACTAAATAATAGGAAGTAGAAGAAGAAATACATTTGAATGAATCGGTAATGGATATTACGTCTTCTTCGACACGCCTCTTTGAAACCTCCTCTTAGGGCACTGAGATTGGTCTTTCAAGAAGAGAAGGATCTATAGTATGTTTCTAGGGAAGTTGATAAGGGAAATGTGCAGGGTTTGGCCGAGCATTAAGTCTCAAAGTGGTGTGAGGAGGAGAGGGAGGAGGTTCCCTTTTATAAGGAAGGAGAGGGGCACCTTTGGAATTATAAGAAATATTAATTTATAATAAATTCCAACCCCACATAAAAACCTCCAAAAATGACTCAAATCCGAATCTTAGATGATATAGGGTTTTAATATCATCAAACATAAAATTTACACTAGTTGGGAATTTATTTTAAACATTTTCAACATGATTTATCCTTATATAATCTATTTAATTTTATTTTTGGTAATAATATTCTAAATTTTAAATCATTATAAATAATTAGTTATATGTTGTGAATTATCCATAATTTTATATTTTATTACATTTCAGACTATATAAATTTTAATTTATAATTTTTAAATAATTTTGTGATTTTTAAACAATTTTATAATATGTAATTTTTATAAAATAACAATAGTGTCAATTTTAAAACTATTCATTTATTTGAATTTAAATAAAATATATACAGAAGATATGTTCAAACTAAAAGATTTAATAGATTCATAACATGTAAATTTTATCTATAAAATTAGTGGATCAAATTAAATAGTTAATATAATATTTATTTTAATACTTTTAAAATCATTTATTTGATATTTCAATCAATAAAATAATTTCAACATCACTATTGTGTCATAATTAATGATAATTATTTAATCCCTAAAAATTATAAATAAATTCATATTATGTAGATAATTTAATTATATTTTTGGTGATTATTTATATCCAAAGTGTTATGATGCTTATCACTAAATTAAAATTATTACACTTATAAGATTTAAGAGAGTGACATGTTGTCACTTTCCTTGGTTTTAATAATAATTATATTATTTCATGGTCAAAAGTCCATGAAATGAATCTATTCTGACCCTTAGGTGATATGGGTCGACTTTTATTAATCCAATAGGATTTTGGAATGTGTTAGGGTAATTTTATAATCTTATTTTTACCATTAATAACCAGATTTACCTTTAACTGCAGTAAATAAAAATTACCATAGTTACTATTCATCATATCAAAAAAATAAAAGTAACCTATAAACATAATTTGGACCCAATTAATCCAAATATGGAATCCATTTTTTAAAATTTAAAACACATAAGTTTCAGTAGGTAATCTAAAATTAATCCCATTATTAAGCAAACATTTTTTAAAAGGTAAAACATTGCCAAAGATTGAAATGTTTTTACCTATGAATTCAATGTAAAATTAATGCTAATGACATACATTATATTAAATTGTAAAAATATATTCTATTTAAACTTTAAAAAAATTAAATATTATAATTAAACCATATAAATTATTACGATGAAAAAAGTTGTTTTTAATTAATATACAACATGTTTTTACTATTCATTAAAATATAAAAGTTATAAGAATAATATAACTTTTTTTTCCAAAGTTAATTTTTATATCCTTATTTAAAAGAATAATTTTATTTAGTCTAATTAAACTTATAATCCTGTCAAAAACTATATTTAAAGTGGGTGCACCATCAAAAGGCGGCAAACCTCCATTTTTTGAAAAATACTTATTTTACCCGAAAAATTTATTTTGTTCTCATAGCATATTCTAGAAAATATGTAGGATGAATAATAATGTTATAAAATTCAACATTTAGTTAATAATATTCATAACAAATAGTTTATAATATTATAATAATATATCGTTGTTTAGTGAAACATGGTATTGCATACTACACACGCTATCGAGGAAGGTCATGATTGCATGTAATGCAAGCCAAGCTAGTGTTGTGTGCAGTGAAAGATTCCATTGATGTTGCATATAAAATAAGACATAAAATAAAAAATATATTTTTCTCATAAAATATCTGGGTGTTATACACAACCAATAACAAATCTCCCAAATATTTATATGGGAATCCTTCCTTCATTTGTTTCGTGATTCAATTATCATCTAATCACCAAGGAAAACACAAGTCAAATACTAATTCATAATTACACCGATTTAAAAAATAAATTATCAACTAAATATATAATATAATTATCTAACATTCATATATCATAATCAGGAGTATTGGAGTTTTATTTATGCAACCTAACTCAATTTATAGACAGAAGTTAGCCCACTGGAAATCCTCAATATCTGAGTGGCATCATGTCATTGATAAAGCTTCAGATCTAAATCCCTAAACCAAAATTATGATCAATGGAATCAAGATATTGAAAATCTAAATATAGATCCACAATTCAAGATCTATTTCTCAACTCATAGGTTTAGATCCATGAATATGAGGGATATCATCCATGAATATATTTAGAAATGATAAGAGAAAGGACGAGAGAAACATCATGATGAAATCCAAAAATCAGAATAAGAACAAATGTTTGATCCAAAAATTAAATAACATTGAATGTTATTATTATTACCTTGGAATACCTCCATAATTCTCTGATATAACCCCAAAATTTTTAAGCCTGGTCCTAGGTTGAATCAAAGAGGATTCGGGGGTTTAGGTGGTTTTAAACCCCATTTTCTGATTAAACTACTATGTGAACACAATTTTATCTGTGAGGCCACATGATTAGGCCAAACATTGAACCAAATGTGTGGTCTTACAATTCACCCATGGCTCGATGGATCGTGGTTATGAAAACAATACACCAATCTTTCCTACCTCCACTTTCCGTATAGTTATCTTGCGTGCGGTTTGTCCAAACCATGCACAAATTGTGGACATCTCCTTGTCTTCCCATGTTCCTTAAAAATACCCCCAAATTCACCCCCAAGACACCACTACAAATCTAAGGTACTCAAAGGCATCAAAAGTACCAGAAAATATGATCTAGACGACTCTAGAAAATGTCAGGATCATACAATCTCTACACCTTATAAAAGATATTCCTCGAGGTTCTCTCCTGAACTTCTCTAAGAATCTGAGATAAAAAGACTTTCCCATAGAGTGCTCATGTGTCCTTCTCATTATAAAGTTTCCTATTAAACATTTTTATGTATCCAGAACACATTAACTAATGAAACAGTCTTTCCCGATAACACATTCTCACTATGGCCGAACACACATATCAAATGCTCTTCAATGGAAACATTTATCACATGATCAACCTCTTCCACATCAATCACATGAGAAGGGTCAGGGTGATACCTTAGTAGTTGTGACACATGGAAAACATCATGAATTGAGTTGAATTTCAATGGAATTTCTAGTTGGTACACCACCATCCTGATTCTCTCTAACACGTCAAATAGTCACACAAATTTTGGTGTCAACTTTCCCTACCACAATATCTTCTAGTGACCCAATCTAGGTGACACTCGAAGGAAAATGAGGTCACCCAATATAAATTATAGGGTTCATCTCTGTCTATTAGCAAAATAATTTTTCCAATATTAATCCATATCCATATGTATTTGAATCTACTGTATATGCTCTTATGTATCCTGAATGACATTCAGTCCCAAAATCTCAAACTCACATTCCACTAATACCACTTTGCAACACCCCGACCTGGGAGACACTAAAAGGTTCACCAGTCTGGTTAGACACATGACCTCAAGTGCACCTCCCTGTATTCCAAAGGGTGATGACTAGTAGTGTGGTTCTAGTAAGTAAGTCTTGGAGATATTATATCCTCTTTTATCAGAATTAGAACACTATTAGAAAAAAAACAATAACTAAGTGCATATGTTTATAAATAACCATAATAATACCATGTTATATGATTGTAAAAAGAAAAATATATATATTACTCAATAGGAATGTAAAACATGCTATCATAATTAATGTTTCAAATGTATACAATGAAACTAAAAGTAAGTACATAAAAACTAGAAATATGGGTCCTGACCCACATTTGGTTCCCTCTCCCAATCTCCAATCCCAAATTGAAAACTATCCTAGGGCCATTACCTTATCATGTCCTGAAATAAAAAAGTATACTCATGTGTTCTTCAGGTAGCACGAATGGGGTGTGAGTACCACTCAATCAACCACCACCAACCATGTCTAAAACAAGTCTAGACAAAAGATATTTCATTCAGTTCTATGAATAAATAAATACACATACATAATTTAAACAATTATGATATTGTCATTTAACCATTAATTACCACATTAGGCCCAGTTACAATTCATGTTTCCCTTTTGATATGATCATTCAATCTCATTAATCATTTGATGTACATCATCATACCTAGAACACCGAATCTTAGTTGGATCATCATTCATAATTATCATTCATTAGTGTATGTTATCATGACTAGGACCACAATCTCATTGAGTTTATGTCATATTTCTTAGAACCCCTTCTCTCATTCAGTGTAGGTCGTCATGCCTAAAACCCCATAATCTCAATCTTGGATCACTATTGAGGATGAATTCCATGTCCAAGTCCCAGTATCTAATTAGTCTAGAACTCCATGTTATTCACTAGAAAAAATGTTAAACATTTAATCATTCAGAAATATTTTCCACATCATACCTCTACTAATCCATCGATTAGTTAAAAATTTCAAATTTCACTAGTTAATTCGACAATTAACTAAGGAAAAAATCTATAAATTAATTCATAAATTATTTAATCAATCAACACAATTATATTCCTATAATTAATTCTCCACAATTAATTATCTATATAAAATCTTATATTTTAATAACTAAATATCTAAAATTAATTATACTTGGTCAACATTATGTATCATAATTAATTCTCACAATTAATTATCTTTGGTCAATATCACGGCACATAATTAATTCTCACATTTAATTATATTATATATACAAAACTTATTTCATAACTAATTCACCCATATTAATTATCTTAACACAACCAGTTCAATATATCAATTAAAATGTCTCAACCAATAAAAAATCACCAAAAATATCTATTTGGAAACCCCACTTCATTTGTTCCATGATTCAATTATCAATTAATCATCTAGGTAAATACAAGTCAAATATTCATTCCTAATTACTCCCATTTTAGAAATAAATTATCAAATAAATTTATCAAATCATAAAATCACTTACACATATCAAAATCATAATTATGGTAGTTTGATTTAGGCCACCTAACATAATTTATATATGGATGTTAGCCCAATAGAAATCAAAAAATTCCAAGTGACACATTTTCATCGATCAAGCTTCAGATCAAAAAACCAAAACAAAAATTATGATAAAAGGCATAAAGATAATGAAAATCTAGATATAGATCTAAAATACAACATCTAGATCCAAAATCATAGGTTTATATCCAAGTTAATGAGATATATATTCCAAGAAATTATCTTGAAAAGATAATCATAAGTATGGGAGAAACATCGGGATGAAATCCACAAACCTTAAAATGGACGGATCTTCAATTCAGGCATTCGATCTTACTCAATGGCATTCAGATTTCCTTTGAATCCCTCCAATTTTTTTTATCTCACTAAAAAAAATTCAAGCCTGATCCTAGGTTTAAATAGAGAGGTGTCGGGGGTTTGGGAGGTTTTAAAACATATTTTTGGATTAAACTAATCTTTGCACAAAGTTTCAAAAGTGAGGCTCAAGGGTTGGCCAAAACATGCACCAACTGTGACGACCTCCATTGTCCATACAGTTAGCTTGCACATAGTTTTTCCAAACCACATGTAAACCGTGATCATATCCCTATCATCCCATGATCCTTAAAAATTAATCCAAATTCACAACATTCCACCACTAATAATCGAAGGTACTCAAAAGCATCAAATTTACATGAAAACGTGCCTGAGATGATGCCAAAAAAGGTTGGGATCTTACACTTAGAATTATGTTATTTTCCCTATAAAATATCTCCATGACGATCCAACTTTATTACAAAATATTTGTTTAATGGTGAATAAAAACATACCTAGAAACAATATTAATGAATAACTCAAAGAGGGACATAACTAGAAAATTTTTGTATCTTAAAACATCCCCACCATATAACATCTCATCCCCATGATAATCCAAGAATCCATATGAGGACTCAGTAAGAATTTCAAGCCATTGGGTTCCCATATCATACTCCCCCTCCAATTTATCCTCTTGAAATCGCCCATGCTTCCAATGCACCCCATCCACTGGTATAGTCATACCCTAAGATATTATTTAATATAACCCAAAACATGTATTAGATGCTCCACAAAAGATTCATATGCATAGATTTATATAATATATATCTATCACATGGGGAAGGTTTGGATGATATATTCATATTTGTGACATATAGAACATTTCATGAATTGAATTGTTCTATTGTGAAAGTGTTTAACAGTATGACACTATACTGAGCATTTCCACTATCTAAAATGGCCTGGAAAAAATGGGAACTAGCTTTCCCTTACTTTTATTACAGTGTTTCCCCATCCTAGATGACACCTAAAGGAAAAAAATGAAGAACAAATTCAATTTATAGAGGTCATATATGACGATCAATATATGAATTTTCAATCTATGAACCATTACAAACTGATTTATGATCAACAGAACCTACTCTAATGTCTCATACACTGGATTATATTCAACAACTACTAAATCACCTTACTCCAACAAAAAATAATGTGTATGAGAAAAACTTATATTAAAATCCTCAAAAGGTATAATTTGAATCTATTTCTATAATCTATTATCATATAGATACTATACAATCATCATATATTTTATATATGCACCAGATGAATCCAAAAAAATTGTTGTAACATATCCTCTCGAATCGAAATAGTCCAAAAAAATTGAAAATTGATTTATGGATGATATTCTATGAAACAAAACATGGTCCAAGATATTTATGTAGACCCTAATAGAGACCAAAGGAGAAAAGTGGAATCTTATATGAAATGAAACTCCTCAGAACACCGTGAAACCAACTCACCTCACGCACTTGTGTAATTTTGAGATCATTAACTATGATGGATTACTTGACAACAAATAGTTGGTCTACCTTAGATGGTCGATCCACAACAAACCATATAGGATAAATCTTATAGGTTGTCCTAGGTAATCTAGTCAACAAAGACATTGTAACATAATCCATGTTTCACTCAACAATAAGAAATGGATGCAAAATCCTTGATAACCACTAATGCCCAGGTTTCACTTATTTATAAGTAATGTATCTAGCCATGAATCTTTCCACCTACATCTTCATTTATGAACAACAGTATTGTCTATAGAGATTTACATGCATATTTGATAAAGTAGGATGTACTACCCATCTAAAAAATGAAACTCCTTCATCATCTCATTATATAAGCTAGTAGGATCCCATACTCATCAATACAAAAAAGATAATTTCAACTACCAAGAGACCATACAGATATTGTCTTCCTAGGAAATAATTTTTCATTAATAAGTAAGCCCTCAATATCAGAAACAATTCTCTATCCTAATCTGGTCTAAAAGCCCAGGTATTTCATATATCAGTGTAAGAGAAACCTATCACTAACAATCATGAAAATCCATAAGAATATCCATAATTATGAACATTATCTTTAGATCTTCACAATAATCTCATATATCCACTTTCTATGTATATCAGCTCAAAACATCAGTCGTGTTGTTTCCCTTTCTAGTAGTAAAATCCAATTTTATGTTGAAATACAACAGATATTCAACCCACCTCTTCTTTCTAAGGTTGAGGTATCACTGTGAAATGAAGTACCTAAGGATATTATGGTCCTTGTATACCAAAAAAACCACCCATGATATATTCCTTCCAAAATCATAAAGAATGTTCCACAACTAATAACCCTATATCATGAGTTCATTAATTCCACTAATGTGGTATTAGTTTCCCAGATCTAGAAGAATCTACTCAATACTCTTTTTTTTAAATTCTTTGATTCTAACTCTGAATGCATTATAGAATATGTTATATGATTTACCAAATAGATGTAATATAAGTAAAGGTGTCGAGGTCATCTTAACTTGATGTTCTTGAAAACCTATCCTTCTTGCATCAGAACTAACCAAATTCGCTCTATTATTTGTTCTCCCAGACATCTATGATACCAAATTCGAGGAATCATTTATAAATAATTGATAATAGACTACGAAACACAAAAATCCTTGAAACTCGATGATGTTTTTGTGTTGTTTTGATGCCATGGAAATTGTATTATCTAGGTCCACCACCACTCCTGCCAATAAGATGAAATAACCAAAGATGTAAAATTTATTAATTGAGAAAATACATTTGGATAGATTGAAATAAATATGATTTTCCCTCAATGTACTCAAAATTATATCACGTTGTTTGGAATAATCATCAATTGAATGGGAGTGCAATAAGATATCATTAGAACAAATCTACCACAAAATGACCTAGAAAAAGGGGAAAGAACATATTCATTAAATCCATGAATACGGTTGATGAATTAGTCATCACAAATGACATCACATTATACTTATACAAGCCATACCTTCTACTAGATATAGTACAAGTTATGTATGATGGTCTATACATTACCTTTTGGTAACCTAATCCCAAATATATCATGGATAATACCTTATCACTATTGAAACATTCATTAAGATCATTAAATGTTCCAAAGTGGATTGCAGTTCTTGAATGAAATCTGGTTCAACCACTGATAATTTACACATAAGTGAAATAATATATCAAATGTATTGTTGAATAAAACTTGAGAAAACCTATGTGATATACTAGGTCATTTTAAGCCTTTATTGTTTGAACCACGACCATTATATACAAGAAATTGTGTTTGGTTTATGATTTTTTCCTATCCTTATTGAAAATTCAGAATGTTTTCTATGATGGGGATCATACAGCTCAAGAAGAAAACAATATTGAAGGTGGCATCATTTACTATTTTTTGCCAAATCTTTGGGCTTGAAAATAGGGAAATGGAGAATTTTGTATTTGGAAAATGGAGTTACACGCATGTTTTAAGGGTGTATAGAAACATGGGCACAAAGCGTGTTTTGGGATTATGGAATAAAATTATGACAAAGGAAAAAATTTCATGCATGACATGAATGTGTGTGAAATATGGTGTTGTGTGAAAGAATCTTATGCGCCCAATGTGGTGTCAAAAGGGGTTTGGTGAGCTTGGAAATAAACTTACACACACTGATGATGATTCTTCTGGATCTTGCATTTAGGTTATTCCATGGTCGATAAATATTTAACTACCCTAAGGAAGACTTAAGAATATTCCAACACAAATATTCTTTCCTAGCTATGCGAAATAATTGCACAAGAAATATGGGAAGTGAGTTAATCTTCCGCACAAGGTGTTCCTTTAGTCTGAAGAGACCATGTTAACCATTCATTGTAGTTGTGCGAAAGATAAGGGTTGAACAGAAACTGGGGGTCACATGAAAGTCATATTTTTGAGCAATTCCGAAATCTTGCGAGCAAGTTGATGTATTACACACAAGTGTTGTGTCATGCTTCTGACATGACTCTGAATATCCTATCAGTGGTTTGGTGATTCCAAGTGTATTAATTTGAGAAATCGATGAATGAAGTGTCTCGTCCTGAATAGAGACAATGACTTCAATGAAAATCTATTGAAGAGACATTCAAGTCGACAAACTGAGTATGACTTCTCTCAAGGCAGTGAGCTAGGGGGTCAATGAAAGTGATACATGGGATGCAGTAAGCTATCCCTGAAAATTTGTAAAGTTAGTGTTCCTAGAACAGAGTGACTATGACAAAATCTTGTAACCCCAAACTTGTAAAAATTAGTGTATTTAGGTATGACTAACACACTATCAGTGTATTCTCCTGGGATACATCCATTTTCAGTTAACCTAGTAAAAGTGTTGTGTCATCTCCCTTATATCATATTTTTAACTGATTTAACAATTTCCTACCAACGTGGGAACAAGATCCACATCATTAAAAAGAAAATTTTGACACCCTGACTCACCCCTCCCCTCTCATGGTGTTATGGGGTCCTTCAAGTTGTATCAAATGGATTTTTATGGTTTTTTGTCTCTCTTATACTATCATGGAGAATTCTTCCAGTGTTCGGGGAGTCACCCACTTTGATGGATGTAATTTTTAGAATTAAAAGAATAGAATTATATCACATCTATGAAATCTTGAAATGGATGTGCAATTTTCCATATTGTTAGGAATACAAGTTCTTGATACCATCAGGCTGGCTATGACTGATGCAGATAGGAAAATTCTTGGTACAGATACTAAAGCGCAGAATGCTCTCATCGCATCCCTTTCTGATTAGATATATCTAAAGGTGATTAGATTCACGTCATCAAATTCCATGGGGTATAAACATTAAAATATTTAATAAGGAGATATTGAAGAGAAGAAGGAAAAACTACAAGTCCTACACATTAGGATTGATGACTTGAAGATTCATCTTGATGAGAATATAGACTATGTCATCAATCAAATTACTGAACTTGTTGGAGAAATTTGGGGTCTAAGTAGAGAAATCAAGTACATTAGTATTGTAATGAAAATATTGGGAATAATTTCTCCACTTTACAATGAAAATGTGTTAACCCTTGATGAAAGAGGTATTTTCGAACATTCTCTATATGATATGATCACTAGCCTAGTGGCACATGTAATGAGAGTTAAACTAGAAGATGCTACGAATAAATTGGTAAAGGAAATGGTGTTCAAAGCCATGAAGAAATCAAAAATTTAAAAAGACAGTAGTGGTGAATATGTTTAGGAAAAATAAATTCATTCTCTCATTTACATCATGTTCTAGAAGGGAAAATGGAAATTCAAAGGGAAGTTACCTCTAGCTTAATTTCATTATGGAATAGTTGAGCACAATTCCTCTAAGTTCTTAATAAATAATGATGATGAAGATAGTGAAGATAAAAACTTTGAGAAACCTAAGAAAATGTTTTTCAAAAAGGGATAATTCATAACTATATAGAATGTACCAATGAAGAGTTTTTTATGTGAAGAGGAAGATGGTGGTAATGAATTCAGTGAAGAAGAAGAACCAGAATTTAATACTGGAAACTATGCTTCCATGAAGTCCACTGCTGAAAAATCAAAATCAACAAAAGATCAGGGTAGAGACAATCAGTTGAAAACTAATTCCAATCATGAGATTCAACATAAGTATGTTGTTAGTATGATTAAGATCCACTGTAATAGTTTCAATAAGTGGAAATAAATTATAGAAAATCAATTGAATTTGTTGAAAATATCGATGTTGAAATTGAAGGACTGGAATAATTTTTGAATGTATAGTTTAATTCATTAAAAGAACTGATGATATAGTGGATCTAAACATGAGAACTAAAGATCATGAAAAGGTCATCAACGACCTCACTAACTAACTAGAAGAAAAGTACAAGACTGTTGAGATATTGAAACGGAAGTTTTTAATATTAGGAGTAATCTTTAGAGTCAATAAATTTAAAAACAATCATGTAATAAAATATTGTTTGGAAGGTATTCAGATGGAATGATGTTGCAAAGAGAAAAACATGTATCTAATCCAGTTGAAAAGATTTTGAATGCTCAAAAACCCACAAACATTGAAAATAGTGGAATCTATTGTGAGGATGAATCGTCAAATGATGCAGATAAAGGTGACCAAAATAAAGGAAATATGAAATTAAGTCATGTGAATAAGCCACCTGAAGTACTGAAAAAGTAACCCCCAATTCAATGTGAAAGAAGAATAAAAGAAAATCATCAATTCTCCATGAAAAAAAGGCAATCAAAAAGTTATCCCATGGAAGAAGGAATGAGGATAAAGAGAAGTGATAAGAAATTTCCTCCCCTGAAGTGTATGTTCTGTGGATATCTAGGCCATATCATGTATTATTGAAAAGATTAAAGGAGCTATTTTAGTGGATAATATATTTGATTTCATCAAAAAGTGAAAAATTCATATCCCAATTATTCTAGAAGAAAAAACTTCTATGGATATTATTTTCGTTGTTCTAACTTCGGTCATAATTCCATTGATTGTATGTGGAGGAGGGACATGGACTGAAAATACCGGAGTCCGAG
Source organism: Viscum album (assembly GCA_963277665.1). NCBI lineage: Eukaryota > Viridiplantae > Streptophyta > Magnoliopsida > Santalales > Viscaceae > Viscum > Viscum album. Next base: position 1,536,529,313 of record OY728125.1, on the reverse strand, counting down.
ACAAGTAAATTCTCTTCAACATGACCATTTTTCTCTCAAAAATAGGTTTTATCCTCTGGAAAAATATTTCAACTATGAGGAACCCATTTACACAGAAGAGAAAATCGAAAGGTCGTCAGTTTCCTACACTCAATCCAAAGTCTCATTGAATGAAAATAAGAATATTGAGAAATAAAACATTGAAGAGGTATCCCTCAAAGCTAAAAAATAAAATAGAACCTACTTTCTGCATTGTGGGTTTTCATATCATATGGCATGTAATGCATGCGAGTTAACATATGTCAAAAAATGGTTGATGGAACTGTATGATTTGGTAATGATGATTATCAAAAAATCAAAGGTAGTGGAAGTAATGATATAGACAATAGAGTGCTAAAGAAAACTAAAGTCCATTATGTGGATTACCTATGTCATAATATCCTTATCATGATTCAACACTTTGAATCAGGACTTATAGTTACCTTTAATCAGAAAGGATTCAATATAAAAGGAATAATAGAAAATTCACTTAATAAATGATAAAGAAAAGAAGGGATCATATATCAGGTTTTTAGTAAAGAAAACATTTTATACATGAATATTAAGGATGAAAATAACATGTGGCATAAGATATTCGGGCATAAAAATCAACAAGACATGGAAAAAATATCGAAACTAAAAATATTCATAACCATTCCCAACCTGGCACGTGAAAGTGAAATGTCTTGTGATGCTTGAATTCAGAGGAAGTTGGTATGCAGTTCGTATCATACATTGATGAAAAAGGCATTTCATCTTCTTGATCTCATTCATACAGATGTATGTGGCCCAATAAATGTCTCTAGAACTCAAGTTGAATGGTACTTCTTCCTTTTCATAGATGATTAATGTAGAATGGAATGTGTAAAGGCTTTACACAAGAAACTACAAGTGATTGACTACATGAAAACATATCATCGAATTGATGAGAATTATACTAGGAAAACAATCAATGTGATGTGATCAGATAATGGTGGGGAATACACATCCATTAAATTTTAAAATTACTTGGAGAAGCATAGGATACAACATGAGGCAGATTCTGTGAGAACTCCACATCAAAATGGAGTTGTTGACCACATGAATCGACATGTAAAAAAAATGGCAAGAACTAGGCTAGTTGAGAGTCATATTCAATGAAATTACAAAAAAGAGTTCATTCAAGTTACAATGTATATTCAAAATCAAATAGGGATTTATATGGGTGAGATAAAGACACCATATGAATTGTGGCATAGAAGGAATTCATATTTGAAATTATTTCATGTTATTGGATGTAAAATCTTCATTAGAAGCAATGAAGGAAATAAAGGGAAGTATGGTGATAATGTAGGTAATGGAATTTAACTTGGATACTAAATGAATAGAAAAGCCTAAAAGTGTTTCAGCAAGAGCTTGGAAAGGATTTTGGAAAGCAGCACTGCTAACATCCATGTAGAAAAAACTAAAAATGAATAATTGATTTCATTGCCTGATGTGATAGAAAATGATGAATAATATGATTGCAGTTTAAATTCAAATATAAAAATAGAATAAGGTGTAAGAAACAATTAGGAGCCATGTCATGATGTTGAATTCGAAGAAGAATCTGAAGAAGAAACCTAGGATGAAGAGAATGCAATTGAATCACAAAATAGGAATCAAAGAGTTTAGATTTATCAGTCAGTAATTATTGGGGAATATACGGTACCCACAAAAACAATGAGAATGACTAATTACACATAGTCTGCATTTCTATTAGTTGTGGAGCCATCCTCATTTTAAGAAGCTGCAAAGGATTAATCTTGGGTGAACTCCATGAATGAAGAGTTAGACCATATTAAAAAGAATAAAACATGGGATTTAGTAAAGAGAGAAAAAGGAAAACACGTTATTGGTATGATTTAGATTTTCAAGAACAAGTTTAAGGATTATGGAAGTGTTATCAGAAAAAAGTAAGGATAGGTATGTAAAGTATATTCACAGATTGAAGGTGTCGATGTTGAAGAAACCATTAATCCAGTGGCTAAACTGGAGTCAGTTAGGATTTTCCTTGAAATGGAAATCCAACGATGATATAAAGTATATAAAATGGATGTGAAGATATAATTATTTAATGGTGTTCTAGAAGAAGAAGTCTACATTTAACAACCAATGGGTTTTTTCTTGGTACTGTTGGAATATTGTTTTATAAACTATAGAATGAACTCTATGGTTTGATGCATGCACCATGATCAGGGTATTCTTGGATGTATTATTTTCTCAAGAAGCTATAATTCATAAGAAGAGGAGTAGATCATAATCTATATGTGAATAATTCTCTATATGATCATTTTCTATTTCTAGTTTATGTGGAAGAAATTATATTTAGTGGAAGTAGGCAGAAATCAGATGATGAATTTTCCAATCACATGAAATCAGAATTTTAAATGTTTATGATTTGGTATCTCACATATATTTTGGGCCTATAGGGGACTGAAAATAAAGATTATACATTCATTTCTCATGAAAAGATCGCAAGAGAGCTTCTGAATAAATTTAATATGCATGCCTTAAAACTATTGTCATCTATGATTGAATTGGGAACCAGACATGGAATGAATGTGGATATGGATTTGGTATATCCCACCATTTATAGGAGGATTATTTGAATCCTACTATACCTAATGGTGACACAACATGATATTGTCTTTTGAACTAACTTAGCAGTCAGAATTCATAGTAATCCGAAGGAAGACCATTTGAAAATCATTAAAGAATCATGAGGTACATTTAAGGTACTCATAATTACGAGATATACATTGTTATAGGAAATAAAAATGAATTATCAGTGTTTTCTAATGGTGATGGGGCTTGAGATGTAGTGGACAATAAGTCCACCAGGGGTGGAGCATTCTATATTGGGAAAAAATCTATTGGATATTTGAGAAATAGACAATAATGCACTTATTTTATTACTGCTGAAGCTGAGTATATCTCTGCTACAAAGGCATGCAATCAATTACTATGGATGAAGAAAAAACTGACCGATATTGGTGATGAGGTTAAATAACAAATAGTGTTTTAATTTTACATTAAGAGAGAAATTGATCTTACAATGAAACTTGTTCATCATTATCGTACAAAACCAATTGAAATATGATATCAATTTATCGATGAAAAAGTTAAACAAGGTGCGATTAAAGTGGATAATGTGGGAATTGATGGGCATGTGGCTGATATCTTGACCAAGACACTATTAGCAGTTGTGTTTGAGAAACATCGGTTGAACCTAGTTGTTCAACCATCTCTCAGTGCATAAAGAGGTCACAAAATTCCCTTATCCCAAGTTATGTTAACTCTTTTTAAAATGTTTGAGGATGTGATGTAGGTTTATGGTGGATATACTATCTAGGGGGGTCTTGAGATGTAAAAAGGAAAAAATACTGGTCTTTGGGTTTAATTTCAATGGGGGAGAATGAATAAATTCAGGACATGTAATGGACGTGTAATTCTTCAAGACATGTAATAGACATGTAATGCTTATATGACATAAATGAGAATTAGGTGATAGGAGGATAAGGAAGAGATCCAGGGAATTTAATAATTCCATGACACAGTAAGAGAATAGTTTGGGAATCATTTAGAATTCCAAAACACGGGAACCCAAATATTGCTTCCCCACTTGTTTTCTACACTGAGAATTGCTCACATAGACTTATAGTGTTGGATGAGTTGATTCTTACGTTTCATGAATGCTTGTAGCTAGTGCTCTATAGAATTTATCTAGTGATTTCCAAAAGAGAAAAAGGGGGATATTGTTGGAACCATGACCATTAAATGCAAGAAATGGAGTTTGGTTTGTGTTTTTTTCCATCCTTATTAAAATTTCAGAATGTTTTCTAGGAATGATATCATACATTTCAAGAAGAATAAAATATTAATGGTGGTGTCTTTTTACAATGTTTTTCAAATTTTCAGGCCTGGAAGTCAAGAAATAGGGAATAGTGTGTTTGGAAAAGGGAGTTATGTGCAAGATTGAAGGGTCATTAGAAACCTGCGTAGAAGGCATGTTTTGAGATCAGTGACTTAAAATATGACAAAAGAAAAATGTGCGTATAGGACATGGATGTGCATGAAAGATAGTGTTGTTCAAAAGAATCATACATTCTCATTATGATGTAAAAATTGGTTTTTTCATGAAGGGAAATAAATTTACATGCACCAATAATAATGTGTCGGGATCTTTCCTATAGGGTCTTCAAAGGACTATAAATATTCAGCTACCTCAAAGAAGACTTAATAATTATCTAACAGAAATTGAGTTTCTATGTTGCACAAAAGATTTGTGCATGATAGATTAGTAGAGAGTTAATATTGCATGAATGATTTTACTTTAGTTTCAAAAGAACAAATGAAGCCTTTGGAGTAGTTGTGCAAAAGATAAGGGTTGCGTAGAAAGTAGGGGTTACGCAAATTCCAACTTTCACACCAATTCCAAAATCTTGCATGAAAATTAAGGTATTACATGCATGTGTTGTGTTATGCTTCTAATGGGATTCTGAATATCTGGTTCAGTGGTTTGGTTCTTTCATGTGCATCAATTTTGGACATTGATTGAAGATGTGTATCATTCAAAACAAAGACAAAGACTTCAATGAAAATCTATTGAAGCGACCTTCATGTTGATAAACTGAGACTGACTTCTATCAAGGTAGTTAGGTAGAGGGAGTTGAGGGATGTGATAAATGGGACATAGTGAGAAATCCCAAAACTGTTGTGAAGTTAGTGTTCTTGGCACAAAGTGATTGTGATTGAATCTTGTAATCCTCAAACATGTAATGATTAGTGGATTTAGGTATGAATGAAACACTGTCGGTGTATTCACTTTATATGTACCCTCTGTGGTGAACCAAGTAAAATTATTTAGTCATCTCCTTGATTTCATTTTTTTAATATATTTAAAAAGTTCCTACCAACCTAAGAACAAGATCCACGACTTTTAAAAATAAAAGTTTGACACCTTGATTCACCCCTCCCCTCTCAAGGTGTTATGAGGTCCTTTAGTTACATTCTAGATCATCCAACTAAAAATTCAACTCCCAAAATAATATTGTATGTATTCTATATAGTTTTATAGAAACTAGATCTGCACCCAGTGCCAACATGATCATGTAATCTATTTCTTGATCAGGTAGTAAGTCGTAGAGCTCATGAAGAAAAACATCCTAGAAATTTTTTACCACTATGGGAAAAGAATCTAGCTGAATTCCACTACTATCTAGAATAATACCCACTATCTAAGACATGATACAATTAAATCAACATTGAATTGGCCCTATATTACAAGCCCAGATATCCTAATCACATTTATGATAATATTTACCACGTTCTAGAAAGATATAGTTTAATAACCTCTTATAATAATATATATGTGATTGGAATAGAATGAACAATTTCATACCAAGAATAATGTATAATCTTTTCATTTACAACATGAATGGTTCCAAAAAAATGGTGACCACCAATATCTAGAGAACACACCTCACAACATTTAATTTTTTTCTAGCCACACTCCCAATATTTTTTGATGGAAAATGAAACATCTAGGATTTCCATATCTATGGAAAAACCTTTTTAAAATTTAATGATAAAAAAAAACATGATTCTCATTTACCAAAAAAAGTATATAAGGTTGATGATACAATATTCATACCTCTAATGGTATACAATCCTTCACCCATGCTTGCTAGATTAGTCTGCATAATTCACATATGATTTTCCCTCTTTCTTGAGATATTATTTCAGTACCAAGAGCTATTATCATTTCCAGTTACTATATCTCATGAACTTGGGAACTACATACCCTTCCTCTACCTAAATGGACCGTGGAAATACATATACCATTCTGTTGATGGGTATCTGAGCCCCTTCACAACTCAGAATCCTATTATGATCCCCTTCCATTAGTCTTTTGTGAAAAATCAAAACAAAACCATTAATTATGATCATGTATTCAATAGAAGAATCAATCAACTAAAAAAATAAGGACACTACATGATCTTGTATCTAAAATATCAACACTGAGAGAACCGAAATGGAACAAAGTTCTGATATTGGTTTACACTTCCTTAACTACTATAGACACCTCTAAAATAGTGTAAAATTTAATAGAGGTGACTATTTATACTCGAATAATATCTACCATATCGCTATGGTGAAATAGACTAGCTAATGTTTATTGGCCTCTCTCATATTCCATTCTATAATGTGTTCTTAGTTCATCACCTCCTCAAATATTTTAAATTTAAAAATGATTACCTATGACACAAACTCATAATAAATAATTTATTCAAAATGTCCCACCCTGGGGATCTCATCATCTTTCAATGTTGGTTCAAATAATTACAGTTCAGTGAAATATCTTGTATAGTATATACCTAACCTGACCTCCTATGTTAAATGCATGAACTCATGATATTTTTCATAACTCAAGATCTATGATATAAATTAATCAGTAACCTTTTCTCGAAGTCCTTCCAAGATAATTCATCATACTTCCATACATTCTATAGAATAACCCAAAAACTATTCATTAGTCCATGCAACATATATATAGAAATTTTTACCCACCTATATTTTTGTTTCATAAGATTTATGAATATTTTGTAGAAAAAATAAATCAAGAAATATGCATCCTAGGGTCCCATATCAATAATCATTCACGGGTACTGAAACTGAAACTTGCTTATCAGCTCAAACATCAACAGTACAATATATAAATTGCCAATTTACAAGGATCATATCACCCTCAAGATTATTTCTCAAAGTTGAACATCTATATAATCCTTAGAAACTACATGAATCTATGGTTTGGTTATATAAGATCATGTTTACTTCCACTCTCTGGGAACACAAGTCGAAGGTAAGAAGGAGTCATTTTCAATACAAGACAACTTCTCACCATATAGATCCATCTAGAAAAAAAATTCAACCTCAACAAGTTACTATAATAGAGAATTACAGACTCATGGTATCTCTAAACATGGATTATATTTATTTTATCATAACACATTAATTCATTCTTATTCATGTAGTGAAAAATATATCTCATATCACTTTGAAATAGTTATGCATGTATCACATGCAGAAATTGGTATGCCCTTATCAAGAACAATTCATGTAAATATATCCCTATGTGCCTATTATGATACATGTTTTCTCTTCTCATGCCACATCGAGCCACATGTAAAAATTTCAAGAAACTATAACATCATAAAACAATAAAATAACATAACATGTGAATCAACCAAGAGGCAATAAAAACATCTCTAATAAAAACAAAACACAAACTATAATCACATCCCCATGCACTGGGATTTTCCACATTCTTTCATTAGCTACTTACATGAAAAATATCATTAAAAAGTCTTGACACATCCTAATCTCCTTTCTACCACTGAAAAATTGTAATGTAGAAGAAAACACTACCAGATCCTTTGATACAACTTTGTAATATCCCCTCATCAAGCACATTCTCAAGTGGATAAAAAGAGAAGGTTATGAGACCCATTATGTTCCTCCTTGTACACTAAAACCATCTGAATAGCAGCGGGGTGTAAAATTTAAAGTGGGGAGACTATACCCCAGGGCATTAATTGAAATAGATTTATACCTGAACCGTATTAATGAGTTAAATTGATGTATAGACATAATGGATAACAATAATAAGAAACAACTGAATATTCTAATAAATAATAAAGGAATAAAGTAATTTTTTTTAATAAATGTAACTAAATTCCATGTAGGAAAAAATAAGAATAAATGAAAATTTGACTCACATAAAGACACAAAATTACTTAGTCCCAAACCCTACATAGATCCCACCTCAAAACTCTATCCCATCTAGTATGAAATAAATCACTTGCAAGTTCGTTATCCCTTCTCCAATCCAAAATCCATGTACTATTATTAGGTACCAAATGGAATCTGGAATAGGGTGAGAGTTTCAATTAGTAGATCAACACCTCTATGTCTAAACAAACCATTTGGTAAGAAATTAATGAAATAAAGTGGGATACATGTGTATTAATTAGTTAGATTTTTTAAAAAAATACAAAAAATAACCAACTTTAGATCCTTGTTATAATTTATATATTCATTTCTTACAACCATGCAAAAGAAAACCATATAACCATGATATAGTCACAAAAATATTAATCAAATCAAAATAAGCATTAAAATATCCGATTCATTTCCCTATATGCATTACAACATTGGACTGTGTAGACCCTTCTCTCTATAGGCATTACAATATGATAAGGGGATGAACCCTCTTATTATCAATACTACAACATATAAGTTTTCATATTACAAGATTAAGGTCAATATATAACTGTTTTAGTATAGAACAGAAAAAATTCATACAACATGAATACAAAAAAATCACATCATTTATCTTGATATAAAATTATTAGAATTAACATGTATCATTCATATAACACGTTTGATTAAATTAGAAGTGATTAAGAGAAATAATAATAATAATAATCCACATCTTAGATATTCTATATGATGAAATAATCTAATATATCATGAAATGCTCAACACACAATAAGTCGTTATCTAAAAAACATATATCCTTGTTTCTCTCATACAATGGGTATCTGTAAGCTAGTTTAGATGCCAATTGGAAACTAAGTACACCAAGGACTTATACCCTTCATTACAAAATATATTTGGGAATACACTACATTGTCATTATCACAATATTACATTAACATTTAAATTATCAAACCATTGGATTATGATTTAGACACCCAGTCTTTATCTGATGAGAAAACAATGCTTCCAATGGAAAAAACCAATGAGGAAGAAGGTTTATAAGATATCCAAGAGAATACTAGATCAAAAAAATCATGATAAAAACTCACATTGCTTAAATATTTCACCGCAATGATTATAAAACCAATTACGGGAAGGAAAAACTGAACCAAAACCACTTACCATGCATTGAAAGCATTACTGAGATGTATGTATGGAATTATTCCACTCCAATGTCTCTGAGAAGGTTCCTTAGGGTTGATAATAGGAGGTATCATCGATTAATAATGATAAGTAATATGAAAAATATACTTTAATATATCATGTCATGAAATTACACATTATATAACATAGTTACACATCATGTAAATATTTTTATTGGGATAGTCTAAAAAACCATTCTCCTCTTATTTTTTTTATTAAAATACACAGACATTACACAAAATATAATCAATTTACATGGTGTGTAAATGTTTTAATGATGGGTTTTAAACCCATATTACATTTAAACAACCCAAAATCCCTTTAAATAATATCAACATACCAATAATATTTGAAACACAAAACCCATTTATATGTAGATTCCATTAATTAACACTAATATGCTACACTAAAATTTATGTAATTTTCCTCAACAAATCATTCCTTTTTGATCCCATCTAGGTTTCCCTTGTTTTTTATAAAATTGAGGAAACACTTGGATAAAAATTTAACAAAAAACCCTGAGAGATATTTACCTGAAAAAGATGGTATCATACACCTTTCATGGAGAAGAGATGCATATATTCATGTCCAATAGTGGTACTCTATTTTCATTCCAAAATTTCCCTTCATTTTAGAAGGTATATTTTAATATTTACTCAAATTAATATGGATAATGTTTATTTTCAATGTTATATATATATATATATTTAATTTATTAATTCACCCTCCAAAGTAGGTATCCCTTAGATTTTTTTATACAATGTGAATGTTATTTTTCTAAACCATATATTAATTTCAATTTTCATATAGGATTTTTCAAAGGCCAAAATATTATAGGGTTTAAGATAGTTATATTCCCCAAACATAAATTAAATTTTTATGAAACATTGGCCTCCTAAATATTTATTTTTTCCCCAATAAGTTCACATCAATTGGGCTATTGGATTGGAAGAAAATAAAAACTGAATATTGTTTTCCAATCGCATATAAATTGTTGGCTATAATTGATGCATCAATTAGGCCCATTTTTAAATTATTTGGTCCTGAATATTTCTAAACATTTTCCTTGATATACTTGAAAAAAATACGAGTTTCATAAATTATGGGCTTGTCGATTAAGTCCCTAAAATCAATCGTTTTTTACGGTTCATTTGTTCGACAGATTTGGTGGGACTTCATATGTGGTCCATATGACCCTTTAGATGGCTGAATTGGCCAATGCTCGAGTTTCATAATTTTTAGTAAATTGAATTATAGGGAATATAAAATAATAATCTCAATTTTCAACAAGTGATGTGATAATTATAATTAATGCAATAAACAAATTCAAATTCAAATTAATAATAATAATGCTAAAAATATAATTAATCTTAAAACATGATTATTTCAGTAATTTATATTTTTTAACAAGAAATAAATTATATTTATTTGATAAAAAGTTATTAATAAATGAATAACATCACACATACTTATCGTTTCACTCATCAATCGAATGATATCATCACAAGTGCATAAATACAGTCTACTATTACCATGAAGTGATGTGATTAATTTCTCATTTCTAAATAACATAAATATTTATAAAAATGTATAAACATACTAAATATGTTATTTTTAGGTTTATAAACATATACTTTATTATATATATATATATATATTTATACTATATTTTCAATAACTGCAACACCAATGAAAATTTTTCATGATAAAACAGTGAAACTAACACCTCAAACAATAAAAATAATGAAATATTATTAACAAATGAGTTATAAATGTAATAAAATCATCATATATTATATTTTAAATAGTTATATGGTTTTTTATAAATTAATATCTTTCTTAAATCCATTATATATCTCATATCGATGCGAAATAAGGAAATCATAGCTCACGTAAGGTTTTTTTGTTTCATATTTACTTTCGTGAGACATACACTAAATTAACCACTTGTTTATTTTGTGTTGTTTAAATATTGAAACTTTTGAATTTTTTATCATCAATTAATTTAATTTAATTTTATTTAAGGTTTCATTTAATTTTATTTTAGTAAAATATTTTATGATTCAAAAAGTACTAAATTGGTAAGAGTTTATTTCACTATCTCATCATTATTTGGGATTGTTTTCAAATCTACCAGAGGGAAATTATTTGATAGTTCTATATTAGAATAATTATTGTTTATTATTTTAAGAATATTAATGAACTTTTACAGAAAGAGTTCCATTTTTCTCTATTTAATAAATAAAATGTTTCTGAAATTGTTTTTAATAAAATACCACATTATTTTTTATTGGGCTAGAAATCTATTAAAAACCATTTTTTTGAGAAATGATTCCAAAACAATTTTTAAAATATTATAATTTTTTTTGTAATTTTTTTTTACATTTTCAATTTTTACAAAAATTATTAAAAGAAATAATTATGTACTTGTCAAAATAATGTCATTTTGGATATTAATAAACATATAAACTGACTATTTTAATTCACATGTGTGACATGAAAAATATTTGATACTCAAATGAACATAGATTTGTTTAAAACTTATCTTAAATGCATTCAAGATTTTTAAAAAATAAAAAAAATTAAAAACGTTTTTCCTAATTTTTTGTAAAATTATATTCTAAATGGATATTTTATTCTCTTAATAATTATTTTAAAGGATGTTTTATGGTATTTATATTCATCAATGACATAAACCCCTAATTTTACTTATTATCCACTATGGATATGGTATATTGATATCAAAATTATTCTTTATTTGGATGTTTTATAATCATTATGATTGGGGGTGTTTCAATTTCATACAATTCAAATTAATATGTATTGTCTATGAGTATGTTTATTAATTGTGGTAATTTTTAGCATTTTATATGATTGATTTTTAATATAAATGTTTATATTAATTATGTTTCACCCCCTTCATATGAGGACTGAATTGAACTTAATAGGTCATGGGAAGGGCCTATTATAACCCTTGATTCATCAGAATATCTCATGAGTCATATTGGATTTGCTTTTGGGTGAGGCCTAACCCATTTATATAAATATCTTGTCACAAGGCCTCGATAGTACTAGATTTCAGAGAATAAGGACACGAGGATATTTTTTTACGTAAGTACCATTATGAGTTCAATTAATTTTATTTAAGTTACTAATAATTTATGTAATTATTTAATTACATTGAATATCCATGGTTATGTTTCAATATTATATAATTATTTTTATGGATTTATTTAATCATTAAATATTAATTCCTTGTCATACTAGTGTTATTGATTATGTACCATGTTCTTAACTTAATTATATTTCTATATTGATTATAAATTAATTTTATATATATTTTGATTTATGACTACCCCTACTAAGCATCTGATCTCACCCCTTTATTATGTTTCAATGTTTCTATGATACGTGGAAGAGTTTTTATGATTGATATTAAAGGATAAACTAAGGGGAGTGGTGGTGTTCTCAAAGAAAAAACATTTATATATTTTAGATTTTAAATTTTAATAATAAATCCACAAAGTTATCTATATTACCAAGATTACTAATCTGTTCCCTCCAATATGATGTGATTCAATGTATCTTATGAAAATATAGAAAAGTAAGAACCAACTTCATGCTACTGGGGTCTGTGTTACTATAGTTGGCATGTGAGGCCATTTAGTAGAACCCTTGGGAACATGATCTATGATAACATATATTTTTTAACATAATGGTATGATATAATTTGAGGATAATAATATAATAACATCTTAATGTTTTGGTATGGAATTAATTCTATGGTTTATCCTAGAAAAATTTTATGTTTCTTGATACTAAAAGTAGAATTGATTATATAAAATAAATACCTAGCTATAATAACTTATAAAAGGATGAATTGTGTTTGGATTAATCATCATCTGGTGAATGCTAAAGGGTCTCACCATGCTCCAATTTTGTCACTCCTTAGGGATATACTTATGAATAAATATCATTTTCATTACCCAACATTAAGATGTATTTAAAAATTAATATATTACCAAAAAACCATGACTATGATTAAAAGATTACATATATAATTTTTTATATATGCTAAATTTTTCACTAGTTCTCATAGTATACATTACATTTCAAAATTATATTATCTTATCTAGGGTATTTTAATATTTTTAAAAGGCTTGTGGTAAATGGGATTGAAAATGTGTCAATGCACTTAACCTAATGAGTAATAATGGTCATTTTTTATGGTCATATGATAATATTTTAAAGGTAACCAGTCTCAAAAAATTATCACTATATTATGACATGATATCATGTGCTAAAATGGGAGAAATTAATTTTCAATGTATTATTGATTCCACATGAATTAAGAGAAGAAATGGAATGAAGAGAAAAATATGGATATGTGGAATTAGGGAAACAAGGATTTTCCCACATGTGGTAATTATGGAATGAAGAAACTTGGTTCTTTATTAATGGCAATGTGAGTTTTTTTCATGTTTAGATATAAATATCATAGTTATCATGATTTCAATTGAAAGAAATTTTTTTCCAGTATTCAATTCTTAAGTTTTACAGAGAAGGGATTCCATGAAAAATTAATACCCAAAGCATCAAGAGAAAATATCTCAAAATATGCAAAGGGGTAAAAGTTAATAATACTCTATTACTATAGAAAATGTGGAATTATTGATGTTATTATATTTCAATTCAATAATTATGTTAAAAAAGTCATTTATCATTGATAATATGGTGATAAGAATACTGATTCAATGAAAAGTTGGAACCATTTGAAAACATAAGATTAATAAAGGATAACCCTGAATATTTTCCCTATGTTTACTTCATAATTATTTTAATATGGATTAGTGATGGTTACCATGAAATAGTTAATATTATTGATGGTTTATTTCATATTTTTATGATTTTACTATATGTATTATTATAAAGAATTTGTTAGGAAACCCAAGATCTTATATTTGAAGAATTCATGTTTTTAGTATAGTTTAAAGTGATAATGGTATTCACATATTTTTAATGTTACATTAAGTGAAAATTTATATTTTGTGGGGAATATAATATTTACATAGTGGCATTCCTTTAAAATTTTGGGACATTGAAATTGGGCATAAAAGTTTTTGAAGAGTATTAATGTTAACTATATATATAATAGATTTTGTTTAACCATTGATTGTAACACCCGAGACTTTTATGTTATATAAATAATCAAAGGAATATTTTTCTACACAATACTTTCTTGGCTTGCTTTACACGAAATCGCGACCTTCCTCGATAGCTTGTGTCGTACGCAATACCGAGTTTCACTAAACAACGATATGCTATTAAAATATTATTAAAAATAGCTGTTATGAATAGTAATAACCACTTTTTGAAATTTTATAAATCTTATTTTTCAAAATGGTCTTCATTTTTGGATTCGGAATATTGAAATTATCCTAGGGTGAAATTTTGGTATATTTCTGAAAACATTCAATTTTTTATGAATAGTGAAACTAGTAAGTGGTAGTTAAAAAACTGATTTTTTCATAAAACATAATTTTACCGCTTCTGTGAGTGGAATTTTGAAAATATGAGAGACATAGTTAATATCAAGGACTAAAATGTGGTTCAATGAGATGAAAATAATTTTTGGTGAATAGTAACTTTTTACTTTTTTTTACCACGGTTAAAAGTAAATAGGGCAATTAAGGGTAAAGATGATATTATTATTACCCTAACACATGTCCTAATTCTATTGTATAAGTGTAATTCGACCAAAAACAAACTTAGGAATAAAATATGACCATTTAAGCCCACTTGGATTAGATTAGGACATTTATTATTAATTTATTTAAAGAATGGTTAAAATAGATAAAATCAAAGTTTAATAAGTAAATAATTTTTAATATAAGGTTATACATAAGATAAATTCGACTATAAATATTAATTAGAAAGATAAAAATATTTCCTACATAATGATATTTTATTTTTAATTTTTTAGACATTAAATAATTTAATTTATTTATGACACAATGATGATGCAGTAATTAATTTATTAATTAAATATTGACATAATTGATGTTATAAACACTAAAATAAATGTTATTTGAGACTTTTTATGAATTACACTAATTTTATATGTTAATATGACATGTTAGTATTGATTTAATTAACATGGTTCGAACTAATAATTCTGTTATGATTTTCACAAAAATCAATTACTAAATAGTGTCAAAATTGACATAAAATAGTTTTTAAAACAAATATTATATTGGTAATTGTTATTTTATTCCTAAAAAATCTAAGGCTCGGCCAAATGACTTAGATAAGGTTATATATATTAATAATAAACAACTTGGGGTTCTTTTGGCTGCTTATAGTAAGTTTATTAACCTTATAGTATAAGAACACAAGAAGACATGGTAAAAGTAAAATTATTTAACTTAATGTTAAATCTAAAGGATAAGGTTAAAATAGGAACCTAAACTTGTCTAAATTCTATTGGATGAGAGGATTTCGACCCATCCCCACCTTAGCTTCGAAATATATTAATTTGGAGCTATTTAAAACCGAACTTGACTTTATAATAAAATAATAGTTTTAGTTATTCCAAAGGTGCCCCTCTCCTCCCTTATAGAAGGACACCTCCTCCCCCTCTTCCTCACACCACTTTGAGCCTTCAAGCTCGGCCAACCCCTACCACTTTCTCCTCTCCACTTCCCTAGAGACATCCTAGAGGTCCTGGTCTTCTTCAAAGACCAATTTTAGTGCCCTAAAAGAAGGTCTCAAAGAATCACTTCAAAGAAGAGGAGGTTCGGACACTTATAAAGAAAGTCGGACCTAAGGTAAGGGAATATATAAAAATCTCATTTTATCTGAGATTGTTTATACTTTGGTATTTACTGGGGTGTATTTTATCATCCAAATCCATGTTTCCTAAATATGTAATATTATTTCCATCCACGTACAATTGTTTAAATCCAATTTTACCCTTCCGTGAGTTTTTAGTAAAAGATATGAAAGGATTCTTTTGTCGTTTTTCGTACGAGGTACTTTCTGACTTTTCCGACAAAAGTACGAAGAATGTTTTTTATCTTATACTGCATAAATGGATTTTTGAAACATTATTTCCAAGAAGCTTCCTTTTCAAGTTTTCAAGTTTATTTTTAATCAACTTATTTTAGTTTAAAATTGTATGACATGTTAAGAAAGGAAAAAAGTTTTTGAAGAAGAAAGGATATTTTCCTCAAGAATGGAGTTCAAGTGTTTTATCAAAATTATTTTACATCTAAGATAATATAGAGTTATGATTCTATACCTATCATTACATTGATTTGATTATGTTGTGATGGAATTATTTTTATGAATTCATTTATCTTATATGAATTGTTTAATGATGTCACAATGTTTAAGAATTCCATTTTTATTACATGGGTTATGCAATGATGTATGATTTTTGATTTTTGTGGCACACATAAGAATGGTTTCATTATGAGATGGGTGGTACCTATATCTCCCTCCAATTCATTGGGTAAAGATTTTATATCTCATGAGATAAACATGGCTGGAACGGTAGGTTATACCGGTTCAGTGAAAAAGGACTGAAACGAGAGTGACTCGGTTCAGAAAGGGACTTTGTCCACTAAGATAGTCTTGGAAATGAGTCTTGACTAACAAGAAATTATTCTCTATGATTATGTGTGTATGCCACAAAGTTTCATGTTTTAAGTTATGATTATTGTGATTACATTTCACTGCCATGATTTATCCCATGTTATGAAATAATGATCTCTTTTGCAGGTTAAGATTTCCAAAAGTTATGTGCTTATATATACGATTTGATTGATATTTCTTTTGTTTACCCTTACTGAGCATTTGAGCTCACCCTTTTGTATATTTTATTTCCCCAGGTCAGGAAGAAGGTTATTAAGTAGAATATGCCAAAATGGGACTCTAGATATGATGAAATAAATGGGAGGCAAAGTAGATGCTTTATGAACCAGTTGTTTATGTTTCCCAGTTTCTAAAGACACTATACCTATATGGTCGTTTCTTGGTTTTGTTATATGTTGTAATAAGTGTGCTTCAATTCTGATGTAATAACAATGTATGTAAAGTATGGGTCGTTATAGTTGGTATAATAGGAAAGGTATAATCAACCTTTGGAAACTAGGATGTGAAAGCCTTAGTAAGAACCCTAAGGATAAGTCTAAGCATAGAACACAATCTTAGTGTTTTAGAAATGGCCATGAATAACCTAGGATAAGACCTTAAGTGTGAAATTTTATTCTTGATTATGTGGTTTTCCTATTATAATTAGTGTTTCTCACACTATTCTTCTCGGTTTTAGTCAATGGCAGGAACCCGAAGGAACCGTGTTAATGCGGAATGCGACGGGCAATGCAATGATTGTCCCCCTGAGAAACCAAATGTTATGGGAGCTGGAATTCAAAATCTTGTAGCCATGCTCACACAACTTTCTCAAGCTATGAATCATGCAGGAATTCCAAACGAGCAAAGGAAGGAGAAACATTCTGTTGAATCCTTCATAAGGCATCGTCCACCTTCTTTTAGCGGATCTACTGATCCATTAGTTGCTGAACAATGGATTAGTACTACTGAAAAGATATTTTTAGTTCTTCAATGTTATGAACATGATAAAGTCATCCTAGCAGTGTATCGTTTGGAAGGAGTTGCTGATCAATGGTGGAATCTTATTAAGAATACGAGGCAAAGAGATGAAATTGAGTCCATGGAATGGGACGAGTTCAAGAACTTATTTTTCAATAAGTACTTCCCTCGTATTCTCCGAAAAAAGATGGAGAAAGAGTTTCATGAACTGAAGCAAAAGGATGATGAATCTGTTGGTACCTATGAAGAAAATTTTACAAGACTTGCAATGTACGCATCTGTTATTATTATCCAACCCGATAGTAAGATCGATCGATTCTTTAGTGGATTAAAACCACGTCTTCGAAGGGCCTTAGCCATAAGGGACTTCAATAGCTATGAGGAAATCGTTCGATGTGCTCTCAAAGTTGAGATGGAAATCAGAGTGACCCATCAGTCATATGGGTTTGATAATAAGAGGAAAATGGAATTCAAAGGAAAATCTAAAGAGTCCACTAAAAGAAGATGAGATTTCCCTTATGCTCAATGTGTGGGAAGAAACATGGAGGGAGTTGTCTTAAAGGTACAAGTAAATGTTTCAAATGTGGAAAGGAAGGTCATCGGGAATTTGAATGCCGCGATGATGGGAAGAAGATGTCTAATGATGCAAACAAAGGAAGCGATACACAGAATGAACCTACTACACTTAAATGTTTCAAGTGCAAGGAGATGGGACATTATGACAATAAATGCCCTAATCCAAGGGTTGATGATGATGGTCGACGTCAACAAACTCTTAAGGCTAAAGACAAAGGAAATGCACATGCAATTTCTATCAGTGATGTGGAGTACGATAACGATGTGGTGAAAGGTACACTTACCATCCACTCTAAAGTAGAAAATGTTTTATTTGATTCTGGATCCACCCACTATTTTATTTCTGAATAATTTTCTAAGGGTATCACCATATTACCTCAACAATTAGATGTTGAGTTAGCTGTAACAACACCTAATGGCACAACAGTCACATCAAAAGTTTATAATTCTTCTCCGATCGAAGTTTGTGGGAAAGTGCTTCGTGAAAATCTTGTGGTCCATCCTATAGTGGAATTTTATGTGATTATTTGCATGGATTGGATTTCTTTATATGGAGCTCATATCAATTTCCAAATAAGGGAAGTCACATTTCATATTCCAGATCAATCTATGATCGTCTATCAATACAAGGATGAACATAACCTTCCAGTGGAAATTTCTTCCATTTTATGGGTATTGATTCCACTAAATGAAGGTTATTTATCTCAAATGGTTGGTGAGAAACTCACGATTAAGAATATGCCCATTGTATGGGAGTTTGATGATGTCTTTCCAGAAGAATTACCGGGTCTTCCACCGAATCGTGAAGTTGAGTTTTCAATAGAAGTCGTACCAGGTGCTTTTCCTATTTCAAAGACAACTTATAGAATAACCCCAATTGAGTTGCAGGAATTGAAGAAGCAACTCCAAGAGAATCTTGATAAGGTATTCTTACGCCCTAGTGCGTCACCTTGGGGAGCACCTGTTCTATTTGTTAGGAAGAAAGATGGATCAATGAGACTCTGCATTGATTATCGAGAACTTAACAAGATCACTATCAAGAAAAAATATCCTCCCCCACACATTGATGAATAATTTGACCAACTACGAGGAGCTCAATAATTTTCCAAGATTGATCTTCGTTCAGGGTATCATCAATTAAGGGTAAAAAGGGAGGAAATACCAAAGACGGATTTCTGTACAAGGTATGGACACTATGAATTTATAGTGATTCCATTTGGTCTTACTAATGCCCCTGCTATCTTCATGGATCTAATGAATAAAGTCTTTAGAGACTATCTTGATCAATTTGTGGTAGTCTTTATAAACGATATTCTTGTCTATTCAAAGAGCAAGGAAGAGAATGAAGATCACTTGAGAATTATATTGAACACCGTGAGAAAGGAGAAGCTTTATGCCAAATTTACCAAGTGTGAATTTTGGCTTCAAAAAGTTGCATTTTAGGGTCACATAATCTCAAAAGAGGGGATATCTGTGGATCCAGCCAAAACAGAGGTTATCGAAAGATGGTCGAGACCAACAACAGTAACTGAGATCCGAAGTTTTCTTGGTTTGGCTGGATATTATTGACGTTTTGTGAATGATTTTTCACAATTATCTAATCCACTCACCAAGTTGACTCGGAAAGGAGTTAAGTTTGTTTGGACGGAGGAATGTGAATAGAATTTCAAGGAGTTGAAAAGAAGGTTATCTAGTGCACTTGTGCTCACACTGCCCTGTAGTGGAGAAAGGTTTGTGATCTACAGTGATGCATCCAAGAAGGTATTGGGGTGTGTTCTTATGCAAAATGATATGGTGATAGCTTATGCCTCATGACAGTTGAAAATCCATGAGCAAAATTACCCAACACATGATTTGGAGTTAGCTACGGTAATCTTTGCATTAAATATTTGGAGGGATTACCTTTATGGTGAAAGGTGTGATATTTATACTGATCATAAAAGTTTAAAGTATATTTTCACACAAAAGGAGCTGAATATGCGTCAAAGAAGATGGTTGGAGCTGATTAAGGATTACGACTGCTCAATCCATTACCACCATTGGAAAGCAAACAAGGTGGCATATGCATTAAGTCGATAAGACCATGCTAGTTTATCCATGATGAGGATCAAAAAAGATCCAATATTTATGGATTTACAAAGGATGGATCTTGGAATTATAATGGAAGGGGAAAAATCTTATCTTTATCAAATGAATGTTCAACCATCTATACATGTGGAGATTAAAGAGGCATAGAAAGAAGATGATGAGTTACAAAAGAAGGTGAGAAACGTTCCTGAATTCAACCTTGATTGTGATGGGATAATAAAGTTTAGGAATCAGGTTTGTGTTCCTCCCATCCCCGAATTAAAGAAGGAGCTGCTGGATGAGGCTCATAGTTCTTCAATCTCTATTCATCCTGGAAGCATGAACATGTATAGGGACCTGAAAGATTACTTCTGGTGGGATGGCATGAAAAGAGATGTTGCTGAATTTGTCTCTCGATGCTTGGTTTGTCAACAAGTTAAAGCTGAGAGACAGAAGTCTAAGGGGATGTTAGAACCATTACCCATACCCGAATGGAAATGGGAAAACATCACTATGGACTTTGTCACAGGACTTCCTAAAAAATCCAAAGGCAATAATGCTATCTGGGTCATAGTTGATCGTCTTACAATGTCTTCACACTTCATTGCTATTAGAGAGGATTTCTCTCTGGATCAGCTTGCCAGGATATATGTAAAGGAAGTGGTAAGATTTCACGGAGTACCACTTTCTATTATATCTGATCGGGATCCGAGATTTACCTCAATGTTCTGGTGAAGTCTTCAGCATACTCTGGATACAGAGTTGAGTTTCAGAACTACTTATCATCCTCAAACAGATGGTCAGTCTGAGAGAACAATTCAAACCCTAGAAGATATGTTGAGAGATTGCTCTATGGATTTCAAAGTTGGTTGGGATCAACACCTACCTTTGGTGTAATTTTCTTATAATAATAGCTTTCACTCCAGTATTCAGATGGCTCCTTAGGAAGCTCTCTATGGAAAGAAATGAAGGACTCCAACTTACTGGGATGAAGTTGGGGAAAGAAAGCTATTAGGACCTAATCTCGTTGATGAAATGGCAGAAAAGGTCAGATCTATTCAACAACACATAAGAGCAACTCAGAGTCGACAGAAAAGTTATGCCGACAATTGAAGGAAAGACCTAGAGTTTGAAGTAGGTGATAATGTGTTCTTACGAATATCTCCCTGGAAGAGGGTCATGAGATTTGGAAAGAAGGGGAAGTTGAGCCCTAGATATATCGGTCCTTTTGAAATACTGGATCATGTTGCGAAGGTAGCTTACCAATTGGCGCTTCCACCGAATCTCTCTCAAGTTCACGATGTGTTCCATGTATCTCTCCTGAGAAAGTACATACCTGATCCTTCACATGTACTCAGCTCAGAAGTTGTACCACTGGAGCAAGATCTTTCTTATGAAGAACAACCGATAGAGATTCTGGATCGTAGCGAAAAAGTCCTACGAAACAAGACCACTCGATTGGTGAAAGTTTTATGGAGGAACCACCAATTAGAAGAAGCTACATGGGAGCTTGAGGATATGATGAGGGAGAGGTATCCTCATTTGTTTGTTACAAAGTGACGAATTTCGAGGGCAAAATTCATTTTAAGGGGGGTAGAATGTAACACCCGAGACTTTTACGTTATATAAATCATCAAAGAAATCTTTTTCTACACAATACTTGCTTGGATTTCTTTACACAAAATCGCGACCTTCCTCGATAGCTTGCGTCGTACGCAATACCGAGTTTCACTAAACAATGATATGCTATTAAAATATTATTAAAACTAGTCGTTATGAATAGTAATAACCACTTTTTGAAATTTTATAAATTTTATTTTTCAAAATGGTCTTCATTTTTGGATTCGGAATATTGAAATTAGCCTAGGGTGAAATTTTGGTATTTTTCTGAAAACTTTCAATTTTTTATGAATAGTGAAACCACTAAGTGGTAGTTAAAAAACTGATTTTTTCATAAAACATAATTTTACCGCTTCTGTGAGTGGAATTTCTAAAATCCTAGAGACAAGGTTAATATCAAGGACTAAAATGTGGTTTAATGAGATGAAAATATTTTTTGGTGAATAGTAACTTTTTACTTTTTTTACCACGATTAAAAGTAAATAGGGTAATTAAGGGTAAAGATGATATTATTATTACCCTAACACATGTCCTAATTCTATTGGATAAGTGTAATTCGACCAAAAACAAACTTAGGAATAAAATATGACCATTTAGGCCTACTTGGATTAGATTAGGACATTTATTATTAATTTATTTAAAGAAGGGTTAAAATAGTTAAAATCAAAGGTTAATAGGTAAATAATTTTTAATATAAGGTTATACATAAGATAAATTCGACTATAAATATTCATTAGAAAGCTAAAAATATTTCCTACATAATTATATTTTATTTGTAAATTTTTAGACATTAAATAATTTAATTTATTTATGACACAATGATGATGCAGTAATTATTTCATTAATGAAATATTGACATAATTGATGTTATAAACACAAAAATAAATGTAATTTGAGACTTTTTATGAATTCCACTAATTTTATAGGTTAATATGACATGTTAGTATTGATTTAATTAACTTGGTTCGAACTAATAATTGTTTTATGAGTTTCACAAAAATCAATTACTAAATAGTGTAAAAATTGACATAAAATAGTATTTAAAACAAATATTATATTGGTAATTGTTATTTTATTCCTAAAAATCTAAGGTTCGGCAAAATGACTAAGATAAGGTTATATATATTAATAATAAACAACTTGGGGTTCGTTTGGCTGCTTATAGTAAGTTTATTAACCTTATAGTATAAGAACCCAAGAAGACATGGTAAAAGTAAAATTATTTAACTTAATGTAAAATCTAAATGATAAGGTTAAAATAGGAACCAAAACTTGTCTAAATTCTATTGGATGAGAGGATTTCGACCCATACCCACCTTAGCTGAGAAATATATCAATTTGGAGCTATTTAAAACCGAACTTGAATTTATAATAAAATAATAGTTTTAGTTATTACAAAGGTGCCCCTCTCCTCCCTTATAAAAGGACACCTCCCCCCCCTCTTCCTCACACCACTTTGAGCCTTCATGCTCGGCCAACCCCTACCAATTTCTCCTCTAAACTTCCCTAGAGACATCCTAGAGGTCCTGGTCTTCTTCAAAGACCAATTTTAGTGCCCTAAAAGAAGGTCTCAAAAAAGCACTTCAAAGAAGAGGAGGTTCGGACACTTACAAAGCAAGTCGGACCTAAGGTAAGGGAATATATCAAAATCTCATTTTATCTGAGATTGTTTGTACTTTGGTATTTACTGGGGTGTATTTTATCATCCACATCCATGTTTCCTCAATATGTAATATTATTTCCATCCATATACAATTGTTTAAATCCAATTTTACCCTTCTGTGAGTTTTTAGTAAAAATATGAATGGAATCTTTTTTCGTTTTTCGTACGAGGTACTTTATGACTTTTATGACAAAAGTACGAAGAATGTTTTTTTAAATTATATGGCATGAATGGATTTTTAAAACATTATTTCCAAGAATCTTCCTTTACAAGTTTTCAAGTTTATTTCTAATCAACTTCTTTTAGGTTAAAATTGTATGACATCTTAAGAAAGGAAAAATGTTTTTGAAGAAGAAAGGATATTTTCCTCAAGAATGGAGTTCAAGTTTTTTATCAAAATTATTTTCCATCTAAGATAATATAGAGTTATGATTCTATCCCTGTCATTACATTGATTTAATTATGTTGTGATGGAATTATTTTTATGAATTCATTTATCTTATATGAATTGTTTTATGATGTCACGATGTTTAAGAATTCCATTTTTATTACATGGGTTATGCAATGATGTATGATTTATCATTTTTGTGGAACACATAAGAATGGTTTCATTATGATATGGGTGGGACCTATATCTCCCTCCAATGCATTGGGTAAATATTTTATATCTCATGAGATAGACATGGCTGGAACGGTAGGTTATACCGGTTCAGTGAAACAGGACTGAAATGAGAGTGACTCGGTTCAGAAATGGACTTTGTCCACTAAGATAGTCTTGGCAATGACTCTTGACTAACAAGAAATTATTCTCTATGATTATTTGTCTATGCCACAAAGTTTCATCTTTTAAGTTATGATTATTGTGATTACATTTCACTGCAATGATTTATCCCATGTTATGAAATTATGATCTCTTTTGCAGGTTAAGATTTCCAAAAGTTATGTTCTTATGTATACGATGTGATTGATATTTCTTTTTTACCCTTAATGAGCATTTGAGCTCCCCCTTTTGTATGTTTTATTTCCCCAGGTCAGGAAGAAGGTTATTAAGTAGAATATGCCAAAAAGGGACTCTAGATATGATGAAATAAATGGGAGGCAAAGTAGATGCTTTATGAACCAGTTGTTTATGTTTCCCAGTTTCTGAAGACACTATACCTATATGGTCCTTTCTTGGTTTTGTTATATGTTTAAATTATTGTGCTTCAGTTCTGAAGTAATAACAATGTATGTAAAGTATGGGTCGTTATATTGATACTATATGATGACATATGATAATTATTTTTAATTATATACAATTTTGATATTTTTTTACTCTTTTATGGATCTTATGATCTATTATTAGTTAATTTTAGTGCTTCATGAAATGGAAAATAATCATCGATATTTATTTATTTAAGTAATAAATGATGTGAAAATTTATTGGTGCGCAACCCAAATAAGACATTTTTCTTTTAAAACAAAAAGATATATGTTGATTGTAGTTTTTTATGTTTAGAGTCTAAATTTTAGGAAAATACTTCATATTTATGAAAATTATATTGAATCAAAAATGTTATTTTAATGAATATATATCTGATTAATCAAATAATTCATTAACTAATCACAATTTTTTGGTTTTTTGGTTTCTTAATTTCTCCTTTTCATTCACCATATGATGGTCAGTTACTTATATCACCATCTATCATTATTGAGGCATTACACTTTTCTTCCATGTATATATCTTCAAATCTCACACATGTTCTCCCACTCTCCGACCATGTTATATGATTATTCCATATGACCTTTGTAAATCCTATTTATTTATATTAAAAGGATGTTTTAGAAATCCTTTCAATGATGTTGTTTTTGACTATTTTATTTTCAAATATCAAATCCATGATAATATATATCATGATTAAATTTCTTTAAGATAATTTATCTAAGGGCGTAGGATGTAACCCATCATGATATTTAAATATGAAAATAATTTTCAAAAGGGTGTATGACATAGATCACCAAGAGTGTAATGAAGTATAACATCCTAAGTCTTTAAAATATATTTATTGTTAAATAAATTCAATTTCTTCAATAGCTTTCAATTCACATAACACCATGTTTGAAAAAGAATGATACTCAATTAAAGTATTATTATATAAACATGACCATTATAAAATAGATGTCAGGTTGGCCATTATGAACATTAAAAATATATTATGAGAATTATATCATTTAAACATATATAGAATATATAATATTGATAATTATTTATTATTGATAAAACAAGAACCATTTTCATGAAAAAAATTGTTTTCCTAAAAACAATGTTTTTCTAAAAGAAGGTTTAGTCATGCTTTGGAGAAATAAAATATAATTTATTTTTGCCAAATATTAGTAATATTATTTTAATAATTATGTTAATTTTTAAAATAATCTTATAAAAATTATATTAGGGTGAATTTTTGGTAATTATATAAAGTATTTAATTTTTTAATCAATAGCTGAATTTCTATAATTATATTTTAAACTAGCTATTTTTAAAATTATTTACATTGTTAAATTATATTTTAAATATTTATTAAAAATATAGTTCACTTATATTTCTATTAATCTAGTTCAGTTTATTTTAATCTTTTTAATATATTTTTTTCCTAAATAATCATTGTAAACATTGAAAAAATTTCTATCTGAAACCTGTATTTATATCACATCTACAAGATTATTTTTATAATTTATTTTTTTCCAATTCATTTATTTGAATTCCAAAAAATAGATTCCATAATTTTAATGACAATAAAATATATTATCTAATATGTTTATCATAATATTTGAGAAAAAGTAATTGAGAAAATAGTAAAAAATAATTATTATGGTTAATTTAAAAATGGGTTTACCATGGGTTTAAACTAAGAATAAGTGTATGAAAATTAACCCTAAACATGTGTAAATAAATTTTCTAGAAATATTTTCAACTTTTACTTAAATATTTAGAATCTAGGGTCATTCAAGATCTTTTTTCATGTGAATGACTTGTCATTTTGGATTCGTCGTGGAAATATCCATGTAATTTCCACGTAAGTCCCCTTTTCCCCACTTATAAAATGGAACCCCCTCATCTCACATAGAAAAACATATCAATATCTTATTCATGATAAAAAAATTAAAAAAAAATATCTCCTTAAAATCCTTATTCAAAATATTGAGATTTCTCTAATCACAAAAATCTATCCATGTAGTATTTAAGAGGAGATCCGAAGGATATTTATCTGGGAAAAGATAATTTTTTTAAGAAAGTTAATTAATTTTATATATTATTTTTCCATAACCAACTGTAAAATAACACAGAAAATATAATATAACCATTTTATATAATATAAATATATATTATTATGTTGAAGTCATAATATTTGTCCATATACACATCCATCCAATGGTAAATGAAATCATTGATCGTGTGTACGGTAGTCTACAGCCTCACAAACCGATATAATTTATTTTCCCTAACTACCATTCACAGAAGCATATAATCATGGAATTAAAAAAATTATTTTATATAAATTATATATTTATACTTGTGTAATTTTAATATAATATAATTATTTTTTTCCATTTCAATTCGAATATTATTGCACCGCTCATGTGTACGGTGGACTACAACATTACAAAACAATGTGATTTATTTTTCAGTTATGCTTTTCATGGAATATAATCATAATAAAAATAATGAATATAACTTATTTATAGGAGTTTATATTTATTATTAAAAATTAATATATTACCCAATTTCAAACCCTTTAAATCCTCAATGGAATAATATTTAATCTTGTGCATACATATGACCCACCTTCTCGAAAAACCAATGGGTTTCATTTTCCAAGTCCAACATTCATAAATGGTTATGAAAATGTTTCTAATGATTAAATATGATATTTATAACATTATTATTATAGAGACCCAAATCTTGACGTGTATGGAAATTACAATACTTTTTCGGAATAGTTGATACATAACGAAAACAGACACACAAGGACCGTAATAGTTTAGTGTCTTTGGAAACTCGAAAAATAATCTTCTAATCGTGGTGAAAGATCTTCACTATCTCCCATAAAGATCTTCCCATTTTATTTTCTTACCTAAAACCTTTCTTTAAATCCTGGGGAAAGGAAAACATATAAAGAGTGATCTCAAATTCTCAGTAAGGGTAAGCATAGAGAACATAAAACAATCTATAAACATTTGAATTCAAAAACATGAACATAAAATATGAACATCAAAATCCTGAGCAACGACATAAATCTTGGAAGTACACAAAGCATTGATCATAAAGGAACATTAGTCATGATAAACTATCTTGGTAATAAAACATGTAATTATGGAATCCATTAAGCACATGTTATGATTTCCATTGTAGCCAAGGCATTGCTGCCAAGACTATCTTAGGGGACAAAGTCCCATTCTGAATCGAGTTCACTCCTCGTTCCAGTCCTATAACACCGAACCAGATTAACTTACCGTTCCGGCCATGTCTATCTCATGAGATATAAATATTTACCCAATTCATTTGAGTGAGATATAGGTCACACCCATCTCATATTGAAATCATTCTTACTTGTGCCACAAAATAAACATAAAGCAATCATCATAACCCAAAGAATAAAATGGGTTTCATAATCATCACCCCATCATAACGTAATCCATATAAAACAAATGTATATCATTTCATCATAAGCAGAATCAAACCATGTAAATAATATAGACATTATAATTAAAACATAAACATGATAAATAATTTCATCTTAGATGGAAAATAGTTTTGATAAAACACTAGAAATGAAGTCTTGAAGAAAATATCATTTCTCCTTAAAATTCATTTTATTTTCACAAAATGCCACAAAATTTTAAAATAAATGGATTTTATTGAAAATAACAATGAAAAAATGTAGAGGAATCATCTTGAAAATTATTTTATATGAAACTGTAAAAATCCATTCATTCTATATAAGTTAAAAAAACATTCTTCTCGTTCTTTTTCAAGAAAAGTCAAAATGTACATCGTATGGTAAAAAAAGAACAATTCTTTCCATACGATGTAGTAAAAGTAAAAAAAGGGTAAAACTGACTTTAAACATACATGTAATAAAATTAAACATTTTATGAAAACATTTTGAGAACATATGGATAAGGATAATAAACACAACCCCAGTAAATACTTACGAATAAACAATCTCGGATAAGAATGAGATTGGAATAATTATCCCTTACCTTAGGTCTGATATGCTTCGTACGTATCCGAACTTCCTGTATAATGATTTAAATAATGTCATTGAATAATTATAGATTCATATTCATTTTTATGATGTCATAAATGGTTCACTTATGACTTTATATTACCCGCTCTTTTGTAAATTCCATGTTAAAGCAGTGTTTTGGGTAAAATTGTTTTATTTATCGTACGTGTTTGGACTTGTTGTTCTTGTTATTATTACTTAAATCTGGATTTACTTAATTCCAGAATGTAAAACATGATTTATATATAATATATATTCAGTGTATACAAATATATATGATAGATCGATAACTGGAATGAAATACACCGTTCATGGAGACGGTAGGCCGTACGTACTCAAGAACACTGTTCTCATTTCCATACTGAATTGAATGGAATTAAGTACATGACATAGATATATTTATATATAAATCCAATATCATTATTATTTCATATATTTCATGATTACTTATTATATATATTTTATAAATATTCATGAATGGTTAACATGGAGAATGAATCTCATCGCATCGTGGAGACGATAGTCCGTACGTACGCACGAGCGATGATACCATTCACATGATCATGGAATTGTATTTAAGTTTATGTATAATATTTCAGAATCAATATAACATTACAATAATCATATATAGTTATTTATTTAAACCATTATACCCATCCAAGTAATGTGGTGGTCGAAAACAGATTACACCGCGGCCTCGAGACGGTATTCCGTACGTACGCACACGCGACAATTTCGTTTTCCGTAGGATGGATAGAAGGTAAAATTGGTTTGTTTAATATTTCTAATAACATATAAGTATATAATTAATACTGATGTTATTAATTTATAATGATACAACCAAATAAGAAGTAGTTGAAGAAGAAAGAAACATGTGAGAATCAGTAGAAGATATTACCTCTTCTTCGACGCATGTCCTATAAGGTTCATCTTATAGAAATAGAGTTGGTCTTTTGAGAAGAATAGAACCTCCAGAATGTTTCTAGGGTAGTGTAGAAGAGAAATGGTCAGGGTTTGGCCGAGATTCATGGCTCAAAAAAGTGTGAAGAGAAGAGGGAAGGGGTGCCCATTTTATAAGAGAGGAGAGGGGAACCTTTGGAAAAACTTAAAATATTATTTTATAATAAAGTCATATTCGGTTTATAATAGATAAAAATTGATTTATTTAGAATTTAAAGTGGGGATGGGTCTAAATCTTCTCAACCAATAGATTTTAGACAAGTTTAGGTTACAATTTTAACCTTATCATTTAGATTTAACTCTAAGTTAAATAATTTATCTTTTACCGTGTCTTCTTGTTTTCTTACACTATATGTTTAATAAACCTACAATAACAAGAAAAACGAACCCCAAGTGGTTCATTATTATTATATATATCTTTATCTAAGTAATTTGGCTGAACCGTAGATTTTTATGATTAAAATAACAATTAATAATATAATATTTGTTTTAAAAACTATTTTATGTCAATTTTGACACTATTTGGTAATTTATTTTTTTTGAAAATCATAACATCATGATTAGTTCAAAAAAAGTTACTGAAATCAATAATAACATGTCATATTAACCTATAAAATTAGTGAAATTCATAAATAGTCTCAAATAACATTTATTTGGTTATTTATAATATCAATTATTTTAATATTTCATTATTTAGGTAATTACTGTATCACCATTGTGTCATAAATAACATAAATTATTTAATGTCTAGAAATTATAAATAAAATAACATTAGGTAGGAAATCGTTTTAGCTTTATAATTAATATTTATAGATGAATGTATCTTATGTATAACCCTATATTAAAAATGGATTAGTTATTAAACTTTGATTTTATCTATTTTAACCATTCCTTAAATGAATTAATAATAAATGCCCTAATCTAATCCATATGGACCTAAATGGTCATATTTTATTACTAAGGTTGTTTTTGGTCGAATTAAACTTATCCAATAGAATTAGGACATTTTTTAGGGTAATAATAATATCATTTTTACACTTAATTACCCTATTTAATTTTAACCGTGGTAAATAAAAGTAAAAATTACTATTCACAAAAAAATTATTTTCATCTCATTGAACCACATTTTAGTCCTTCATATTTACCGTGTCCCTCGGATTTTTGAAATTCCACTCACAGAAGTGGTAAATTTATGTTTTATGTGAATTTCCAAATTCTCCTAGGAGGTGGGTAAAAGACGGTGAAAAGTTCAATATAATTTTTATATATCTAAAATTTTTATAAAATGACTCCAATAAATTACATTGAACTTATATAAGTATTATGTATCAATTTTGACCTAAAATAAATTTAAATAAAATAAATAAATATTTAAATAAAAAGTTGGTTTTTAAATAGTAACCTAGTGTTTTCACTATTTATCAAAAATTGAATGTTTTCAGAAAAATATCAAAAATTCACCCTAGAATATTTTCAATATTCCAAATACAAAAATGAATATCATTTTGAAAGATAAAATTTATAAAATTCCAAAAAGTGGGTATTACTATTCCTAACGGCTAGTTCACAGTAATATTATAATAATATCTCGTTTAGTGAAACTCGGTATTGTGTTGTATACACGCTATCGAAGAAGGTATTGATTGCGTGTAATGTAAGCCAAGTCAGGGCTGCATGTAGTGAAACCTCCATTTGGTGTTGCGTATAACATAATCAAAAATTATTTCATTTATGCATTAAAAAAATCTATACTTAATGTTGCGTAGAATAATTTCTAAAAAACAAACTTGAAATTGTGTGTAACACTTGCCATGAATAGGGTTTCGTATACTGCAAGATAATAATATATTACGTATAGTAAAAACTAATCTTGGTGTACAATAGAGGACATAAAAGAATTTAAAAATAATATATCTCATAAAATCTGAGGGTATTACATTCTACCCCCCTTAAAATGAATTTCTCCCTTGAAATTTTTCGGGGTTATAAAGGGTTTACTACATGAAAGTTTCTTTCATAAAAACCCACATCGTAAAAAGGGATACTAAAACCAATCCTTAATAACTAAATTATGAAATGTAATAGTTACCCAAATTAACTAATCACTGGGTTTCCACGTAAGAGAACATAGGTGAAAATATGGATATGGAAGAGAAATCTAACCATCAGGTTCTGATGGAGAGTGGTAGAGAACATGGCTATGAAAAAACCAACAATCACAAAGAAATAAATTTGTGATGATCTAGGGTACCATCTGATTAATCTAATATAAGGGCACCAGGACAACATTTTTAGTTTTCAAGATCATTTCCCTAAAGTTGAAGAATTTGAATTAGAATAAATACTTACTTTATTTTGGGAAAATCTCACCATTGTTCATGCCTTGAACAATTTACACTTTACATCTTTGAGAAATGAATTTGAATTTGTCTTTAACAATGTTTTAGCAGATCATGCGATAGAATTATAGGTCATTACATCTGTCTCAAACATAAGTTATCAAAAGATATATACACAAGTCCATCTATGGGGAGATTAATCAGATATGGTTCCAAAATGGACTTATACTTCATCTATCATCCTGCATAATAAAATAAAACTAGTTTCTACTAACTAGGTACTTCCTATAGGCCAGTGGTAGGAAATAAAGGCCTATCGCAATTGGGTTGTGGGTTCGATTCCCCAGCCTTGTCCGACGTGACTGGTTGTCGCCCGTCCTTCAGGTTGTCCTTTTTTTCTAAAAATACATTATTATAACTTTTTATCAATAATATTGAAAAAGTTATAGACTTAAACAATACTAACTTTTGCCCAACATAATCCATTCCAATCTTTAGTCTTATACAAAATACTACTATCCAATCTCATATTATAGTGAAAATGATAACCAGAGAGTTCATATAACAAGCATGTTAATACCATCTTTGATCCCCATATATCATAAGATATGTCTTTTTGGTCACATTCCAAACATTCGAAGGCCTTAATCGTGTATTCTCTTGAAAAATGAATACCCATTGAACCTTAGTGAAAACATGAATGTAGTTAAAAGTTAACACTTTCCACATACCAAAATCCTCAAAATTCTATATACTCAAACCATGATATCAATTAGTCCTTATATCAATCATGAGCTCATGAATACTATCAAACATATTTTTTCCTCCTTATCTATTCATTATGTGCATATCATATTCTTTCCAAAAATATCTGAATAACCATTCATGGTTACCAGTACCATTCAACATATACTTTCAAATACTTAGGAAAAACAATAGTGTAACAATCATTAGATGTTTCTTTGTTCCACAGTAACATTAAATTACCTATAAAAAATAACTCTTGATAAACATACAATCATTCCACTACCTTCTTAAACCATTGACCAAGCTTGAACACTTATTTCATCTCATATATCATTTGTAGTCTCCTCATCATCATCCACATAAATACTACCCATATGACCATGCTGATTCTCTTCATGAGATTTTCCCTTAGGGCATTGGTTTGTATAATGCCCATAAATTCCATATTTAAAACATCTAGTCATTGTTGATGTTGTAGAAATACCATTATCCTTATCCATGGTGTTAACTTAACCTTTTCCTTTTCACTTTCTGAATTTGTGTCCTTCTTTTCCACACACAAATCATCTTCCAGTTCCTTTGAAACATTATCCTTGATGCCTCTCCCCACATGATTTACAGGATAGAAATTGAACTTTCCTTCCTCTATGATCATCATGAAACTCCATATTTCTCTCATTAGATGAGTTGGGAAACATACCAAATTTGAGATTATTGATCATATTATGAGATTGATGATTAGGCATAATAACGATATGTGGACCTCCAGATCCAATTTCATTCGGTTTCTCCTGAAGAATATCATTCCATTGTCCATCATATCCTCCATTATCGTGAATCTTCCCATTCCCAGCCATTTTCTAAAACCCCAAAAGTATAGTGTGAGAGGCCAAAATAATAATAAAGGGGGATTACCATCAATATCTAACATCTTAGGTTAAATTCTAAGATCGTTACTATAATTATAGGACTATAACCTATACCTGTACTTAACCTTAGGGACATCCCTAGACATACCTTATAAATATCTCTAGGGATCTCACTAAAGTTCTCGCATCCTAGTTTCCAAAGTTTGACTAAACCTTTCCTCTAATACCAACTTTAGAGACCCAAATCTTGACGTACATGGAAATTACATTAATTTTGTGGAATACGTGATACATAACGAAAAAACAAACACACAAGGACCGTAAAAGTTTAGTGTCTATGGAAACTCGGAAAATAATCTTCTAATCGTGGTGAAAGAACTTCAACATCTCCCATAAAGATCTTCCCATTTTGTTTTCTTACCTAAAACCTTTCTTTAAATACTGGGGAAATGAAAACATATAAAGGGTGAGCTCAAATTCTCAGTAAGAGTAAGCATAGAGAACAAAATACAATCCAAAAACATTTGAATGCAAAAACTTGAACATAAAATCTGAACATCAAAATCATGAGCAACGACATAAATCTTTGAAGTACACAAAGAATTGATCATAAAGGAACACTAGTCATGATAAACTATCATGTTAATAAAACATGTAATTGTGGAATCCATTAAAAATATGTAATTATTTCCATAGTAGCCAAGGCATTGCTGCCAAGACCATCTTAGTGGACAAAGTCCCATTCTGAATCGAGTTCACTCCTCATTCCAGTCCTGTAACAATGAACCGGATTAAATTACCATTCCAGCCATGTCTATATCATGAGATATAAATTTTTACCCAATATATTGGAGAGAGATATAGGTCCCACCCATCTCATATTGAAATCATTCTTACCTTTTCCACAAAATAATCATAAATCATTCATCATAAACCAAAGAATAAAATGGGTTTCATAAACATCATCCCATCATAACGTAATCCATAGAAAAAAATGGATATAATTTCATCATAAGAAGAATCAAACTATGTAAATAATAGAGACATTATACTTTAAACATAAACATTTTAAATAATGTCATCTCAGATAGAAAATAATTATGATAAAACACTTGAAATGAATTCTTGAGGAAAATATCCTTTCTCCTTAAAAATAATTTTCTTTTCACAAAATGCAAGAAAATTATAAAATAAAAGGATTTTATTGAAAATAAACATGAAAACATATAGATTAATATTATTGAAAATTAGGCAATATGAAACCGTAAAAATCCGTTCATTCTGTGTAAGTTAAAAAAACATTCTTCTCATACTTTTTTCGGAAACGTCAAAAAGTACCTCATATGGTAAAAAAAGAACGATTCTTTCTATACGATGTGGTAAAAGTAAAAAAGGGTAAAAATGACTTTAAAAATACATGAAAGAAATGTAAACATTTTATGAAAACATTTTTAGAACATATGGACAAGGATAATAAACGTAACCCCTGTAAATACTTACGAATAATTAATCTTGGATAAGAATGAGATTGTAATAATTATCCCTTACCTTATGTCCGATATGCTTCGTACGTATCAAAACCTCCTGTATAATTATTTAAATAATGTCATTGACTAATTGTAAATTCATATTCATTTTTATTATGTCATAAATGGTTCACTTATGACTTTATATTACCCGTTCTTTTGTAAATTCAATGTTAAAGCAGCATTTTGGGTTAAATCGTTTTATTTATCGTACGTGTTTGGACTTGTTGTTCTTGATATTATTACTTATATCCTGATATAATTAATTAAATAATGTAAAAAATGATTTATATATAATATATATTTTTTATATACATATATATATGATATATCGATAAATGGAATGAAATACACCGTTCATGGAGACGGTAGGCCGTATGTATGCATGAACGCTATTTTCGTTTCCTTATTGAATTGAATGGAATTAAATATATAACATACATATATATATATATATAAATAAATATAGTATAATTATTATGTCATATATTTCATGATTACTTATTATATATAATTTATAAATATTCATGAATGGTTAACATGGAGAATGAATCTCATCGCGTCGTGGAGACGGTAGTCCGTAAGTACGCACGAGCGATGATACCATTCCCATTATCATGGAATTGTATTGAAGTGTATGTATAATACTTCCGAATCAATATCAAATTAGAATAATCATATATAGTTATTTATTTACACCATTATACCCATCCATGTAAGGTGGTGGTCGAAAACAGATTACACCACGGCGTGCAGATGGTATTCTGTACGTACGCACGCACGGTGATTTCGTTTTCCGTAGGATGGATAGAATGTAAAATAGGGTTGTTTCAAATTTATAATAACATGTAAATATATATTTAATAATGATTTTATTACTTTATAACGATACAACCAAATAAGAAGAAGTTGAAGAAGAAATAAACATGAGAGAATCAGAAGAAGATATTACCTCTTCTTCGACGCACCTCCTGTAAGCTTACTCTTATGGAAGTAGAGTTGGTTTTTTGAGAATAAAAGAACCTCCAGAATGTTTCTATGGAAGTTTAAAAGAGAAATGGGCAGGGGTTGTCCGAGATTAAAGGCTCAAAAGGGTGTGAAGAGAAGAGGGAAGGGGTGCCCTTTTTATAAGGGACGAGCGGAGCACCTTTGAGAAAACTTAAAATATTATTTTATAATAAAGTCATATTCGGATTAAAATATCTCCAAATTGATTTATTTCGAAGCTAAAGTGGGGATGGGTCGAAATAATTTTAACAAATATATTTTAGAAAAGTTTAGGTTACAATTTTAACCTTATCATTTAGATTTAACTCTAAGTTAAATAATTTAACTTTTACCGTATCTTCTTGTTTTCTTACACTATATGGTTAATAAACTTACAATAACAAGCCAAAAAAACCCCAAGTGGTTCATTATTATTATATATATCCTTGTATAAGTCATTTGGCCGATCATTGTATTTTTATGAATAAAATAACAATTAATAATATAATATTTGTTTTAAACTCTATTTTAATTCAATTTTAACACCATTTGGTAATTGATTTTATTGAAAATTATAAAAGCATGATTAGTTAAAAAAAGTTAATTAAATCAATTATAGAATGTCATATTAACCTAGAAAATTAGTGGAATTCATTAAAAGTCTCAAATTACCTTTATTTGGGTATTTATAATATCAATTATTTTAATATTTCATTATTTAGGTAATTACTGTATCACCATTGTGTCATACATAACTTAAATTATTTAATGTCTAAAAATTATAAATAAAATACCATTAGGTAGGAAATCTATTTAGATTTATAATGAATATTTACAGTCAAATTTATCGTATTTATAACCTTATATTAAAAATGAATTAGTTATTAAACATTGATTTTAACTAATTTAAACCTTCTTTAAATAAATTAATAATAAATGTCCTAATATTATCCAAGTGGACCTAAATGGTCATAATTTATTACTAAGGTAGTTTTTGGTCGAATTACACTTATCAAATAGAATTAGGAAATGTGTTAGGGTAATTATAATATCATTTTTACCCTTAATTACCCTATTTACTTTTAACCGTGGTAAATAAAAGTAAAAAGTTACTATTCACAAAAAATTATTTTCATCTCATTGAACCACATTTTAGTCCTTGATATTAATTGTGTCTCTCGGATTTTCTAAATTTCACTCACAAGAGCGGTAAAATTATGTTTTACGTGAATTTCCAAATTCTCCTAGGAGGTGGGTAAAAGACGGTGAAAAGTTCAATAAAATTTTAATATATCTAAAATTATTATAAAATGACTCCAATAAATTAAATTAGACATATATAAGTATTATGTATCAATTTTTACCTAAAATAAATTTAATTAAAATAAATAATTATTTAAATAAAAAGTCAGTTTTTAAATAGTAACCCAGTGTTTTCACTATTCATAAAAAATTGAAAGTTTTCAGAAAAATACTAAAAAAACGCCCTAGGATAAATTCGATATTCCAAATCCAAAAATGAATTCCATTTTGAAAGATAAAATTTATAAAATTCCAAAAAGGGGGTATTACTATTCATAACGGCTAGTTCATAGTAATATTATAATAATATCTCGTTTAGTGAAACTCGGTATTGCGTACTGCACAGGCTATCGAAGAAGGTCTTGATTGCATGTAATGCAACCCATGTCAGGGTAGCGTGTAGTGAAATATCTTTTTGGTGTTGCGTATAAAATAATAAAAACTTATTTCATTTATGCAGTAAACAAAATCTATACTTAATGTTGTGTATAATAATTTCTAAAAATCAAACTTGAAATTGTGTGTAACAGTTGCCAAGAATAGTGTTTCGTATACTACAAGATAATACGGTATTGTGTATAGTACAGAAGAATCTTGGTGTACAATAGAAGACATCAATGAAATTAAAAAGAATATATCTCATAAAATCTAAGGGTGTTACATTCTACCCCCCTTAAAATGAATTTCACCCTCGAAATTCGTCGGGGTTATAAAGGATTTACTACTTGAAAGTTTCTTTCAAAGAAACCCACATCATAAAAGGGGATACTAAAACCATTCATTAAAAACTAATGTATGAAACGTAACAGTTACCCAAATTAAATAATCACTGGGTTTCCACGTAGGAGAACATAGGTGAAAATATGGATATGGAAGAGAAATGTAACCATCATGTTCTGATGGAGAGTGGTAGAGAACATGGCTATGTAAAATCCAACAATCACAAAGTCATAAATTTTTGATGATCTAGGGTACCATCAGATTCATCGGATATAAGGGCACTAGGACAACATTTTTAGTTTTCATGATCATTTCCATAAAGTTGAAGAATTTCAATTAGAAGAAATAATTACTTTATTTTGGTAAAATCTCACCATTGTTCATGCCTTGAACAATTTCCACTTCATCTCTTTATGAAATGAAGTTGAATTTGTATTTCGTGAAGTTTTTGCAGATCATGCGATAGAAGGATATGTCATTCCATCTGTCTCAAACATAAGTTATCAAAAGTTATATACATAAGTCCATCTATGGTGAGATTAATCAAATATGGTTCCAAAATGGAGTTATACTTCATCTATCATCCTATATAATATAACAAAACTAGTTTCTACTAACCATGGACTTACTATAGGCCAGTGGTAGGAAATAAAGGCATGTCGCACTTCGGTTGTGGGTTCGATTCCCACAGCCTTGTCTGATGTGACGGGTTGTCGTCCATCCTGTAGGTTGTCGTTTTATTCTAAAAATACATTATTATAACATTTTATCAATAATATTGAAAAAGTTCTAGCCTTAATCAATAATAACTTATGTCCAACATAATCCAATCTAATATTCAGGCTTATTTAAATACTGTTGTCCAATCTCATATTATAGTCAAAACGATTACCAGAGAGTTCATATAACAAGCATGTTAATACCATAGTTGATCCCCATATATCATAAGATATGTCTTGTTGGTCACATTCCAAACATTCAAAGGCCTTAATCATGTATTCTCTTGAAAAATGAATACCCATTGAACCTTAGTGAAAACATGAATGCAGTTAAAAGTTAACACTTTCCACATACCAAAATCCTCAAAATTCTATATACTCAAACCATGATATCACTTATTCCTTATATCAATAATGAGCTCATGAATACTTTCAAACATATTATTTCCTCCTTATCCATTCATTATGTTCATATCATCTTCATTCCAAAAATATCTGAATAACCTTTCATGGTTACCAGTACTGTTCAACATATACTTTCAAATACTTTAGTTAAAACAATAGTGTAACAATCCTTAGATGTTTCTTTATTCCATAGTACCAATAAATTACCTATACAACATAATTCTTGATAAACATACAATCATTCCACTACCTTCTTAAACCATTGAACAAGCTTCAGCACTTATTTCATCTCATATATCATTTTTAGTCTCCTCATCATCATCCACATAAATACTACCCATATGACCATGCTGATTCTCTTTATGAGATTTTACCTTAGGGAATTAGTTTTCATAATGCCCATACATTCCACATTTAAAACATCTAATCATTGTTGATGTCATAGAAATACCATTATCCTTATCCATGGTGTTAACTGAACCTTTTCCTCTGCACTTACTAGATTTTTGTCCTTTTCTGCACCCAAAGCATCTTCCAGTTCCTTTGAAACATTCTCCTTGATGCCTCTTCCCACATGATTTACATGAAGGAAATTTAACTTTCCTTCCTCTACGATCATCATGAAACTCCATATGTCTCTTATTAGCTGAGTCGTGAAACTTACCAAAGTTGAGATTATTGATCATATTATGAGATTTATGATTAGGCATAATAACGATATGTGGACCTCTAGATCAAATTTCATTCGGTTTCTCTAGAAGAATATCATTCCACTGTCCATCATATCCTCTATTATCGTGAATCTTCCTGTTCCCTGCTATTTTCTAAAACCCAAAAAGAATAGTGTGAGATTCCAAAATCATAATCAAGGGGGATTACCTTAAATATCTAATAACTTAGGTTAAATTCTAAGATCATTACCATAATTCTAGGACTATAACCTATACGTGTACTTAACCTTAGGGACATCCCTAGAAATACCTTAGAAATATCTCTAGGGATCTCACTAA
Source organism: Viscum album (assembly GCA_963277665.1). Classification (NCBI taxonomy): domain Eukaryota; kingdom Viridiplantae; phylum Streptophyta; class Magnoliopsida; order Santalales; family Viscaceae; genus Viscum; species Viscum album. The sequence goes on along the minus strand of OY728125.1, from coordinate 1,536,488,920 downwards.
ATTTATCGCATCCTAGTTTCCACAGGTTGACTAAACATTTACTCTGATACCAACTATAGAGACCCAAATCATGATGTACAGGGACATTACATTACTTTTGCAGAATACTTGATACATAATGAAAACAGACATAGAAGGGCCATAATAGTTTAGTGTCTTTGGAAACTCGGAATATAAGCTTCTAATCGTGGTGAAAGATCTTCAACATCTCACATAAAGATCTTACGCTTTTGTTTTCTTTCCTAAAACCTTTATTTAAATCCTGGGGAAAAGAAAACATATAAAGGGTGAGCTCAAATTCTCAGTAAGGGTAATCATATAGAACATAAAATAATCCATAAACATTTGAATACAAAAACATGAACATAAAATCTGAACATCAAAATCACGAGCAACGACAAAAATCTTGGAAGTACACAAAGCATTGATCATAAAGGAACATTAGTAATGATAAACTAGCATGGTAATAAAACATGTAATTGTGGAATCCATTAAGCACGTGTTACGATTTCCATAGTTGCCAAGGCATTGCTTCCAAGACCATCTTAGTGGACAAAGTCCCATTCTGAATCGAGTTCACTCCTCGTTCCAGTCCTGTAACACTGAACCAGATTAAATTATCGTTCCAACCATATCTATCTCATGAGATATAAATCTTTACCCAATGAATTAGAGGGATATATAGGTCCCACCCATCTTACATTGAAATCATTCTTACATTTTCCATAAAATAAACATAAATCATTCATCATAACCCAAAGAATAAAATGGGTTTCATAAACATCATCCCATCATAACGTAATCCATATAAAACAAATGGATATCATTTCATCATAAGAAGAATCAAACCATGTAAATAATAGATACATTATACTTGAAACATAAACATTCTAAATAATTTCATATTATATGGAAAATAGTTTTGATAAAACACTTGAAATGAATTCTTGAGAAAAATATCATTTCTCTTTAAAAATCATTTTCTTTTCACAAAATTCCTCACAATTTTAAAATTAAAGGATTTTATTGAAAATAAACATGAAAACATGTAGAGGAATATTCTTGAAAATTAGGCGACATGAAACCGTAAAAATCCGTTCCTTCTGTATAAGTTAAAAAAACATTTTTCTTATACTTTTTCCGAAAAAGTCAAAAAGTCCATCGTATGGTAAACAAAAGAAAAATTCATTCCATAAGATGTGGTAAAAGTAAAAAAATGTAAAAATGACTTTAAACATACATGGATTAAAAGTAAACATTTTATGAAAACATTTTGAGAATATATGGACATGGATAATAAACATAACCCTAGTAAATACTTACGAATAAACAATCTCGGATAAGAATGAGATTGGAATAATTATCCCTTAACTTAGGTCTGATATGATTTGTACGTATACAAAACTCATGTATAAAGATTTAAATAATTTCATTGAATTATTACGGAATCATATTCATTGTTATGATGTCATAAATGGTTCACTTAGGACTTTATATTACCCGTTCTTTTGTAAATTCAATGTTAAAGCAACGTTTTGGTTAAAATCATTTTATTTATTGTCCGTGATTGGACTTGTTGTTCTTGATATTATTAATTATATCTGGATTTAATTAATTAAAAAATGTAAAACATGATTTATATATAATATATATTCAGTATATACATATATATATGATAGATCGATAAATGGAATGAAATACACTATTCATGGAGACGGTAGGCCGTACGTACACATGAACGCTGTTATAGTTTCCTTATTGAATTGAATGGAATTAAGTAGATGACATACATATATATATACATAAATCTAGTATCATTATTATTTTATATATTTCATGATTACTTATTATATATACTCTATAATCATTCTTGAATGGTTAACATGGAGAATGAATCTCATCGCGTCGTGGAGACGGTAGTCTATACATACGCACGAGCAATGATACCATTCCCATGATCGTGGAATTGTATTGAAGTGTATGTATAATATTTTCGAATCAATATCACATTACAATAATCATATATAGTTATTTATTTACACCATTATACCCATCCAAGTAAGGTAGTTGTAGAAAACAGATTACACCATGGCGTGGAGACGGTATTCCATACATACGCACGCACGGTGATTTCATTTTCCGTAGGATGTATAGAAGGTAAAATATGATTGTTTCATATTTATAATAACATATCTGTATATAAGTAATACTGATGTTATTACTTTATAAAGAGACAACCAAATAATAAGAAGTTGAAGAAGAAAGAAACATGAGAGAATCAGAAGATAGATTACCTCTTATTCGACGCACCTCCTTTAAGCTTCCTCTTATGGAAGTAGAGTTGGTCTTTTGAGAATACCAGGACCTAAAGAAAGTTTCTAGGGAAGTGGAGAAGAGAAATGGGAAGGTTTTGGTTGAGCTTAAAGTCTCAAAAGGGTGTTAAGAGAATAGGGAAGTGGTTCCCTTTTTATAAGGGAGGAGAGGGGCACCTTTGGAAAAACATAAAATATTATTTTATAATAAAGTCATATTTGGTTTATAATAGCTCCAAATTGATTTATTTCGAATATAAAGTGGGTATGGGTCGCAATAATCTTATCCAATAAATTCTAGACTTGTTTAGGTTACAATTTTAACCTTATCATTTATATTTAACTCTATGTTAAATAATTTAACTTTTACCATGTATCCTTGTTTGTTTACACTATATGGTTAATAAACATACAATAACAAGGAAACCGAATCCCAAGTAATTCATTATTTATATATATATTTTTAAATAAGTCATTTGGAAGAACCTTAGATTTTTAGAAATAAAATAACAATTAATAATATAATACTTGTTTTAAAAACCATTTTATGTCGATTTTCACACTATTTGGTAATTGATTTTTTTTTAAAATCATAAAAGCATGATTAGTTCTAACAATGTTAATTAAATCAATAATAAAATGTCATATTAACCAAGAAAATTAGTTTAATTCATAAAAATTCTCAAATTACATTTATTGGGGTATTTATAATATCAATTATTTTAATATTTCATTATTTAGGTAATTACTGCATCACTATTATGTCATAAATAACATAAATTTTTTAATGTCTAAAAATTATAAATAAAATACCATTAGGTAGAAAATATTTTTATATTTCTAATGAATACTTATAGTCGAATGTATCTCATGTATAACCCTATATTAAAAATGAATTAGTTATTAAACATTGATTTTAACTATTTTAACCCTTCTTTAAATAAACTAATAATAAATATCCTAACCTAATCTAATTGGACCTAAATGGTCATATTTTATTCCTAAGGTTGTTTTTTGTCGAATTAAAATTATCTAATAGAATTAAGACATTGTTAGGGTAATAATAATATCATTTTTACCCTTAATTACCATATTTACTTTTAACCGTGGTAAATAAAAATAAAATGTTACTATTCACCAAAATTATTTACATCTCATTGAACCACATTTTAGTCCTTGATATTAATCATGTCTCTCGGATTTTATAAATTCCACTCATAGAAGCGGTAAAATTAAGTTTCATTTGAATTTCCAAATTCTCCTAGGGGGGTGGGTAAAAGACGGTGAAAAGTTCAATAAAATTTTTATACATCTAAAATTATTATAAAATGACTCCAATAAATTAAATTGAACTTATATAAGTATTATGTATCAATTTTGACCTAAAATAAATTTAAATAAAATAAATAATTATTTAAATAAAAAGTCGGTTTTTAAATAGTAACCTAGTGTTTTCACAATTCATCCAAAATTGAATGTTTTCATAAAAATACCAAAAATTCACCCTAGGCTTATTTTGATATTCCGAATCCAAAAATGAAGTACATTTTGAAAGATAAAAATTATAAAATTCCAAAAATTGGGTATTAGTATTCATAACGGCTAGTTCATAGTAATATTATAATAATATCTCGTTTAGTGAAACTCGGTATTGCGTACTGCACACGCTATCGTAGAAGGTCTTGATTGCATTTAATGCAAGCCAAGTCAGGGCTGCATGTAGTGAATACTCCATTTGGTGTTGCGTATAACATAATAAAAACTTATTTCATTTATGAATAAAAAAAAATATATACATAATGTTGCATAGAATAATTTCTACAAAACAAACTTGAAATTGTGTGTAACACTGCCAAGAATAGTGTTTCGTGTACTGCAAGCTAATACTGTATTGCGTATAGTACAAACTAATCTTGGTGTACAATAGAAGACATCAAAAAAATTAAAAAGAATATATCTCACAAAATCTCAGGGTGTTACAATTATCATTATCTTGGTTATATATGTATATATATATATATATATATCATATTATCCATAACCATTGCATTCATTAAAAAAGGATAATGATAAAATTAGGAAATTAATACTTGAAACAATGAAAATAGTGAAATATTTTTAACAAACAAGCTCTAAAATGATATAATATAATCATATATGAAATTATAAATATTATAATCACAATAGATGAAATTAAAAATGTGATTACTAATATTATACAGGATATACAAACACATACAAATGAATATTTTCTCGAGGTAATGAAAATAATGATATAATATTAACAAACTAGTGGTAAAATGTTATAATATGAACATATGTGATAATGTAAATGTTATTATGGTTATAAAATCAATTAAAAATGTGATTATTACCATTATATAGGATGTACACATGCAAAAAAAGGAAACCATTCATGATTATAAGGATTGTTTTCTCACATTTACTTGCATGAGATTTTTCCATATTCACCAATTATTTATTATATGTGGTGTATATACTACCCATTTTTTATATTATATATAGAATTAATTTAAATTCATGTTATTATTTTTTCAATTAACATTATTTCATTCTGGTAGATTCTTATTTAAATTTTAATATATTGGTAACTATTTATTTCATTATCGCAACATTATTCAAGATAATTTTTTTTAATTCTCCATTGGGGGAATTATTTGATATTTCTATACTCATGTAAATTTATTTTCTTCTACACTAGTTATTCATTAAAAGTTGATGAAATAGTTCCATTTTTTAAATTTTTTTTAATTAAAATTATTGATAATATATTACTTTATTTCTCTCTTTAATTAGAACTCAATTTCCATGAAAACCCATTTTTTCTAAAAATATTTTCATAAATGTTTTTAAAAATTTAGAAATTATTTATCAAATATATTTTAACTATTTTTACTCACTAAAAATATTTTCAATGGAATTTATATGTCATTTTTAAGGAAATTAATTGATTTATTTTACTGAATTTGTGAATGGTATCCTTATAATTACTTGTACGACATGAAATTTATTTTATACTGTCATTAACATTAAATGTTTCGAAACATATTCCAATATAATTCAAGGCTAGTATCAAAGAATTAATTTTCAAAATGTTATGTGAATATGTTTTTAAAGGTGATTTTAAAAATTCAAATATTATTTTCCCAAAAAACAATTATTATCATTTATTTTATTTTTATTCATAAATGAAATAAAAAAATCACTATACATATGATAGATAGAGGTTATGTTATATTGATATCATCATTATAATTTCATTTAATGTGTCGTGACTAGTTTTACTGGGGATATACAAGTTTGATAATATTCATATTACTCTTGATGGTATTCAATTATGTTTATCGTTTAGGGTAATTGTTACCAGTTCATTTTCTAGTTATTATATAATAATGTTTATATTGATTATGTTTCATCCAATTAATATTATTATTTCATTATACTTAATAATTTATGGGTGTGGGCCTTTATAGAACCTCGATGCATCAGAAGGTCTCATGATTCAAACTAGAATTCTTTTTAGTCAAGGACTTGGCCATTTATATTGATGACATAGAATCTGCATCAATGGTATTAGATTTCTGGGAATATAGAATAAAATATACGTTTTATATATCAATCATTATGCACTCCATTATCATGAATTCTGTTATTGATATTACATGTCATTATTCTATTAGTTATATCATCCATGATTAATATTAAAGCTCATGTCAGTATTTAAAAGTAATTATTTGATCATTATTTATTGCTTCAATAATATTCTCATGTAATTGAATAAATTAAATGTGTTTCACATATTTAACTTCCCATATTGATTATTCTTTATTTATTCATTACTTCTAATGTACGGTTACCATTACTAAGCTTTATATCTCACTCCTTCCCTATGTTTTCCCTTTCCAATAATATATGGGAGTGGTTGTTTATTGATATGTATAGATACACTAAATGGATTAATTTCTACAAAATTTAAAATAAATTACATAATTAATACATTATATTTTAATAATAATTTCTTATAAGTATCTATTTAATTAAAAATAATAAACAATTAGGTCCTTCAGTATGTGATTCATTATATCTTATGGCACCATAACAAAGTAGAAATTGCCTATAGGATAATGGGATCATGGTTTCTATAATCTCACTTTGAAATTACTTATATTTCCATTTTTGATTTTCTTGATAAAATTAGGTTCTTGGTTTTCTATTATTCAGCCTTAAAATTTAATTTTTTTTACTTGTTGTTTTACCTTTTCAAAATGCACTTTTCTTGGTTCCACAACTACTACAAATGGAATCATATAATAGGTTTTTAAACCAATTCATATATATGTAAACTCTTAATGTAATTAATAACTCTTGATGAGTATATTATATATAAAGAGTGGATTATTACATCATGTATAAAATTATATAATTATTTTTTATTATTTTTAGGTGTTCTTGGTAAAAATATTATTCAATCAAATACCCCACCCTCTCGATATATATTTATGAAAGTATATTAGAAAATAATTGGTACCACAGAACTTGGATCTATTGGATATATCTATGTTACCACTAAAATTATTATAAATATTGAATTATAAAATGGAAATATATTTTTTCATGATTATTTATTTTATGAATAAATTTCATGTTCTAAAAATATAATCCATCATTTAAGGTGATTACTATTGATATTATGAAACATGTGTTGGATAATATATGATTTTTTTTCATTACTCATTGGGAATCTATGGAACAACTATAAAACCTACAGGGGAAGATTTTGATACTTTTACCAGTGATACAAATACTAAAACACATTTACATTAAAATGTTTTTAATACATTTTATTTCGTTATAGTTAGAACTATTTTTATTCCAGTTAATAATTTTAAAAAAGTAATTAATATCTAAATAGTTGTACAAGAAACACATTAAAGAACTCATAATCCAAAAATAATTTTTTTTTAATTATTAAGGATGAATAGAATGGAATCAATTTTTTAAGAAATGATATAGTAGACCATATGTTCAACAAATTTATAAATATTTTTATTTGTAATTAATTATTTTGTAGAAGCATAATAAAATTTACATATAGTGAAAAGATAATTTTATCCTCATGAAGTTTTACTATAATATGGTTTTCCTAAATGAACGAATATAAGAAAACAGTACTAATTGTGTTACCACATTATGATGGAAAGTAAATATGATCTGGAGTTAAATAACCAACAGATGAAAAAACATATAAAAATAATCTTATAGAATTAAAATATTTAATTAAATTATATTTTAATACCTCTAATGATAGATTGAATATTAGTTACGATGAGTTAATAAAAATATAAACAAATTAATAGGTATTTAAAAATATAAATTGATTCAAAATTATTATAATGAGAGAATGTGAGAATGATTATAAGAGAAATAAGAAAAATTTCAACCCAAATACTAATTTAAATTAATTAAATAGTATATATTATAAATTTTTAAAGAAAATAAACATTATTCTCTATTTTTAAAATATTAATAAAGATAAAGAATATAAAAATTACCAAATAATGAGAAAAAATATATATGAAATCATCTTGGGATTCTATTTAGGATATTTTTCAATTTATAAATATTAAATGTTGAAGGAATCAAAAACAAAATTATTGTTTTACAGCATTGATCATGATAGTTATTTGGATTGCGATTTTTGTTCCATGATTCATAGACTTGAGAAATTAAATGAGTTTAGTTACAAACATCAATATGATATTGATATCATTTATGGTTTCCAAAAAAACATTAAGGTGAATCACAAAATATTGAATAATGAGAATAGTTTTTTAAATATATAAGATAAAAACTAAAGAAATTATTCATAAAAAAAAGATAAAAAATTTATTGATGAAGAAGAATATAATATTTTTTCATATGGTGAAAGAAGATGTGGACCAATTTTATAATGGAAGAGAAAAATATTATAAGTTATTCTGCTACAAAAATATCTACCAAAAAGAAATATTAATGTTGTTGGTGGTTAGTTTCTAAAATTTTCTGATAAGAATTTGTAATGAAAAACTACTGGTAGTTTCACCTCTTCTATATGATTCAATTGGGGAATGTGAGTTCATTATGATAATAAATGTCTACATAGGAATCCCCTGTCATTGGCCCATACAATAAAATTTATTTTCCAATATTCATCTAATTAATTATTTATAATTATATTATAAAATCAATTCTGTTATCAAAGGACTTAGTAACAAATCAAGTCGGAACACTACATTCATGTGTACGAAAATATTATATTTGATAATTTTTTCCGGAGAAAATATATGACTGTACCATGAATGAAATTTATTACCCTAGTAGTGGTTTTCTATGTAACAATATATGACACCTATAATGTTTTAAAAATTATTATTTTTTTTGGATTCCATGGGATATTTAGAGACAGTTACATGTGAATGATCAATGAATTTTGTGATATTGGGTTTAAATATACTAATTTTAAATATAATTTTCCATATTTAATGATTTGTAACATAATTTGATTAATATTTCTTGATTAGTTGATAATTCATTATCTAATAAGATCATGATTTATAAATATATTGTATTGAATAATATTTTTCTTTTGTTTTCTCAATTGGAAAATATAATGTTAATTATATTAACCCTTATTTCATTGTAGTTTAATATGTAATGTGTTTAGATATTTTATAAAAATTATTATTCATTATGTCATAGGAGGGTCGGTTACACTAATATCATATTTATATCATTCATGGATAAGTGAAATTATGTTCAATAATTTTATAATTAGAATACGGAAAGAATTAAATTTATAATCCTTTTATGAAAAGAAGTGGAATATATAATCCTTAATGTCAGAAAATTAATTATCCATTTTCTAAAAAATGTAACATATTTACATAGATATATTTTTTCCTACTCAAATATATTTTCTAGGAAAAAATAAGTATATATTATTTATTGATAATGATTACACTATATTCACATGGGTATACTTAAAGATATATAAGATTTTTACTTTCTTAATATTCTCATGATATATCAATTTATTATAGAAGAATAACTGTTTCATGATTGTAACCGTCACAAATGATAATAATTGGATGATTTATAAATAATATTTTGATATGATCTTTAAATTCAATTTGTATTAAAATAATATATATTCTCTACTAACTCTATGAATTAATAGATTAGTTGAGAGGAAAAATAATATTGTTCAATAGATGGAGATGACTATTTTAATGTCCCACCCTAGGTTCAACATTCCGGGGCTCCAAGACATATTGTTACGTGAGATCAGGAACACCTATTTATATGCTAGAGTAAGTCTAATACCATCGAGGGTATAATATATATCATAGGAAGACTATAACCTCTATAAAAATGCAACATAATAGTGTAACCATTAAACATTATCCAAATGAAAACAATCATTATACAAAAATTATACCATAATAATAAAAAGCAACATCACATGGTATTCACAAATTATAATATTGTATCCAAAAACAATGTAGTAAGTATATCATGTCATATTATTGTCAAATATACAATGAATAATTTAAATAAAGAATATTGCATCTTTGAAATGGTTCCTGATATCATATATGGTTCCATCAACCATGCCCAAACCTAAATCCCAATACAACCATCAATCATAGGGTTATGTCCCTTATCCTTTTCCAAAAACAAGAATCCTATTAGGGTACCAATTAAGAATCATGATTGTTCTGTCATTTCAACTCAATAGGCCAAAACCAACGGAATAAAAATCAATATATATTTTATAATAGTGTTTACATTTTATACAAAATATTGTAAAAATGGTAATAAACTATTTTCACATTAAATTTATTAAAGATTAACTAAATGATCATTGGGTTTACATTGACACTAGTAAGAATAATAATTTCATGGGATCATTCCCATGCTTGAAACATTAAAAACATTTATATCACATTACATTATACCCTGGGAATCAATAATAATTTAATGTCCAATTTTTAATTCATACAATGGGGACTAGAGCAACCATATAAAACCCATTGTGTATTTGGAGTAATAGTCAGTATATCACAACTTCATGAACAATTGAATATATATATATATATATATATATATATATATATATTGGTGGCCTACTATAGTAGTCTTGAATATGATTGGTATTTTGAGCTACAGTCCATAACAAAAAAATCTTTCATAAATATCACATATCAAGGTTCCATGTACCAAAACCATTTATCATCCATATCCATAATTCATTATTCGAAAAATTTATGAAATTAATTTATGAACCATGTAAAAAATTAATATTTTATAAAAAATGTATAATTCATAATTCAACATTTCAATTATATCAGCACACCCCATGGGTTTCCATCATGTATGGCATAAAAATAATAAGTGGATCCAATGGGATCCATGGAATGTTTTACAATCACATGGGAAATGAAAAAATTAGTTCAATTTTGAACAAAATTTTCCAATGTGGAAATTGAAAATTAAAAATTACATACACCCAAATATAATCATGACAATATTAATTGAAAATTCAGCCACATACCTCATGGTATTTAAGAATTGATCACTAAATTGAATTCTCGAATTTGATGCAGAATGATTGAAATCACAACGACATAGGATATCTTAAGACAACACCTAAGACCAAGATTCAAATGAACAAGAACAATTAAAACCAATATATAAACCATCACCAAGATAGGACAAAATCAATCCTCTTCATCAGGAAATAGAGGCATGAGACGAAGAAAACCAGTAAAAAGAAATTGCATTCCAGAGGAGAGGCATAATCCTTCCACTATATGACCTATTGATACTAAAATAGGGTTTTTGAGCCTTGGAATCTTTTTGGGTGAATTAAATATATAAATAAATTATTTTGTGATGATTCATGTTGATTATTATTAATAAATAGTGAGTTTTTAAATTTTAATAACATTTTTACGGGGTTTTGAAACCATCACAGATTGGTTCCTAGGAAGAGGTGCACTATTTCGAAAAACTAGTTACCTTATATAGGGTGTTCATGGATTCTCATAAATATAAAATGGTTTGAAAAAATGTGTGGAAAACATGAAAAACGGAGCAGTCCCTAATGGTTCATGGTTTTGAATGTTTGGACACAGGGTTTGGTCAAATTGGGCATGAACTGTGTGCTAAATCCTATGCCTCCAAAACAGGGTGCAATATTTATTTGGGAAAAATGTATGGTTTTCCCTAACTGTACATCAACCTTGTATAGACCCATGGGCTTCTAAATTTTTATAATTCCACCTGACCCAACCCTATATGAAAATATACAAAATTTATATCCAAAAAAAGTTTAAACTAGTACCTAAAAATGTATATGAAGATTTTCCGTTATGGTATGTATTTTACCATCTCTCCATCATATAACATATCATCCTTGATGTGTAAATCAATGCATATTAGTGATTAAATGGTAAAAAGAAACCTGAAAATAATCCAACATATCTCATCCCCTCTCTCAGTTTTCTTCTTGAACATGAACATAGTTGCAAAACACTCAGACTATCAAAAAAATTCCATGTAACACATTCTATATATGATCCCTAACACAAATTTGATGCTACTCACATTAAACCTAATCATGAAAATAATCATCACCAACATCAATCACAAATTATTTTTTGGGTTATTCCCCTTAATTTGTGACAAATGAAATACGTATTTCATAGAACCATACCTATGTGGAAGCGCCTATCGGTATGCCACCAGTCCAATCATATCTAAAATCTCAAAAGGTCCAACAATACTAGGAACAAAATTTCAATTTTTCAAAATCCTTTGGTGACCAGAACTAGTTGAAACCGAAATTAACACATGATCACGCATTGTTAACTCATGGGATCATCGACATCATTCATCATATCAAATCTCTCCACAAGGAGTCATAGAAATACATTTCCAAATGAATGGAGCCTACTCTAATTACTCCTGGACAATGATCCTATATAGAAACAAAGATCCACTTGCCTATAGATAACATAGATGTGATCTGAATGGAATACCCTAATGTTCCTCATATGGTTACATTTGAATATTCACAAGATAATTATTTACAGGAAAAATAAAATATTGATAAAGGAATCTTCCAAGATCCACCAATTTTTAGGATTTATTCTCCCATCATGTCATCTAAAACCTATATAGTATGCTCAATCATCTAATATACCTATGGGTGGAAATCCATACTATGAAATACCATGGTACTCAACAATATATATACTCCCTACACGAAGCATGATATAAAGCATAGATCACAATCTGAAACAAAACTCCATGGTACCCCATGTAAATTGACTACCCCCAAAAAGTACATCTACCCAAACAAATCCACTATGATTGTCTCCCAAATATGAATGAAATGGTCTAAAATCATTAAATGGTCCAAAATCACCAAAATAACATCATTATTCAGGGGAGTCATCAAAAAACCCACTACGGTATTCATGGTAACATGGTCTCACATTCATTATCGAATGGTAAATGGATGTATTTACCCACTAATTCATTGATTCTTATCATTCACATTCCAGAAGGTGTAGAATAATGTCACGATGCCCAAAAATAACCCTTTTCTTGACCGACCACCAATTCAATTGACTTATATCATGGTACATTTTGTTCAAACAAGGATGCACAACCAACATTTAGGAATGGAACTCATGGATCCATTCTTCTCTCATAAAAGTAGGAATAGTCACATGATTATGTATAAAAATTATCTCATCCTCAAATATAGTCTATTTGGATGGTTACTATCCACCATTAATGATTTTCAATAATTCCAAAAACATTGGATCCTAATACATCCTTTCCATAATACTTTTCAGATTTTTTGAATCCGTTGATATTTATATGATGGTCATCTCCTCCTAACCCTGATAAACCAAAATAGGAATCTAAACTAGAAAATTCATCATTTTCCCCCAAGAAATTCACTCATGACCCGACTAATTATATTACTTTCCCTTTATGGTACTAATAATTCTTTTTTAAATTCCTAGGTATATATTCTAGGAAGAATTCAAAAGATTTTATATACTCATCACATATCCACTACAAGATATTAATATATCATTGTAAAAATATGTACATTAAAATATTGGTAATGATATACAAATTAATGGTTTCTCCCAATAGACATTACCACAATCCCAAGAGGTCATAAACTACAGAAGCTATCTCAAAGTCATTCATAAGGTAATTACTTTTTTGTGGACTCAAATACCTTGAACCAAATTATATATTTATATATATATCCATATTCATCCACACCTCCCCATGTCTAATCTTGAGTGAATCATAAATCATGGTATAATCCTCACATAACTCAGGTAAGATCAAAATTTTAATGGTCGTAAAATGATTCCATTACACTTGGAAATCATTCCCACAAAATCAATACCAGTAATAAAATAATTATTTATATTCCAAGAATGAAATTATTGTTTTCAATATGTAAAATTCATAGATGAACCTCTGATAATGACCTGATAAACCATGAAATATTTGGATAACATTTTTTGAGGTGCCCTAAAAAACCACTACATACACCTTATCTGGGTCTACTAACACATGTTCATCATATATGATGTTTCCATTCAAATGTACCCTTCCAATAAATATTTGATACATTGATTACTAGTAATATATCTAATTCTCTATCAGTGTAATCATGGTGTTGTTAAGAGGTTGGGAATGATCATCTAGAGTGATAGAGTACAAAAATATTTCATCCACAAAACAACCAGAAGTAGATCTAGGTATGGGTGATAATTTATTTTTATCAAGGCTTTAAACAAAGCCATAATGTTTTCCAGTCCAAATGGTATCACGAAAAATTCATATAGCATATACCAACTTTTTAACTTTGTTTTTGGTATATCATAAGTTATAAGTCTCAAATGAAAAAACCATAACCTCCAATCAATCTTGGAGAAAATACAATCTCTTCACAATTGATCTAATAGATCATCGATACATGAATGGGGATACCCACTATGTAATGTCATCCAGTTAAAAATCTAGTAATAAACATATAAATGTATTGTCTCATCATCATTCTTTGTAAACAAGTCCAAAAAAACCCATTATGAAATAATCATACTGATAAATCACTTTGTTCAACACTTCCAACTATGTCTTAAACTATTGAAGATCATTTGTTCCATTCTGGTTTTTGGAATTAAAATGGTTTTATCTCATGGAATGTGTAGAATGGTAAACTCAACATCACTCTTTGGTGGTAACCTATAGAATTATTCAGGAAACAAATCCTGGAAGAATTATATTATGGATGGAATGATATCATTCTCCACGCCCTCTTAATCCAAGAAAAACATTAATACTTTGAGGTGTGCTCCATAAGTTGTCAATAAACTATCCATGGATCACTTTCCGATATATTCTTTTCTCCTTGATGAACATAAATATTACACTTGCGAGTCTTAATGGTAACCCCAATGGTAAAATTCAATATGAGAATGGTACAATAACATCCACTCAATACCAAAAATCAATTCACATTCTGAATTGAATTTATTTCATAGATCCCATAGCATATTATACTTTCAATCCATGAGACAACACCACCTATAAAAAGTGATTCACCCCAACCTCACTCCCTATAGTGTGTTGAGCATCATTTCCCCAGTGAAAAATTAACCGTCCATATTTAATATTTAAAATGTTGTCTAGATATAATTTATTTATATTATATTTTATAAAATAGTGAACTAGAATGTGTAGAATATACAATAATATTCAATCAAATTATAGATGGCCCATCCTCTCTATACACAAGTAATAGATTAACTAAATGTGGTTTTCATGCCCCTCTTCTTTATGCCTCATTAAGAGTCCCCTTAACTAAACCACTATTCTGATATGTGTTCTCTTGATCTGACATACCATTTCATCTTCCTCGTCCACCATATCCATAAGAACCCCAACTGCTTAACTAATATTTGGTGGAAGATCCCATTATATAACTCTAATTCAATCTGGTTCCTTTTTCAAAACCCATGAGTCAATGGATATTTAAATAACATTTTATGTTACCCATGCTACAAAAAGATCAACACTACTATAGTTATTATGGACACTTGATTCAAATTGGAATTTATCTACCATACTATCAGCAATATGTTTAGTTACTGCTCTGAGTAAATAATCTTTCTCCCTAAAAAATCTATCATTAATCTCATTTATTGAAATTCTCAATTATATTATTCATACTCTTGGAATAAATAAATAATGGTATTCCAATTGAAACCACATTCATTCCACTAGAACCCTCCTTCAGGTTCACTTAGAAATGATAACCTGGTTCACTTATTTAAAAATATTATTCTGCTAAAATAAGCTTTGACTGTACTTAATATCATATTTAGAGTTTTTATGGATGTTGTTCACTATAGTATCAAGATATCTAATAAATACTGGGAAAAAGAATTAAAATTTAGTAAATCAACCAATACAGTCCATCACCGATATACTCCCATCGGCTGGCCACAAAAACACTATTTATTTCCATTTCTTTAGGGTCACGTGTTAAAAGTGTTCCTAAATATTCATTTGCAAGTCTATCCATTATATACTCTAAAACTTCCCATCACGAGTCTGATTTAACCATGAATGATTTTCAAATATTGATGGATATTATAAGATAATTTATCTCTCATATATGCAAGAGTGTATAAATCATCAAGGATTATCTTGATACACTCAATCAATAGATCATCTTCCTTACATCCACCCACTCTGATGAAGGTCAGAGGGTTATACAACTGGAACTCCCATGTCCGGATATATATATTTCACACATCCATCTCTGGGTCTCTATAAAGGACAATTATAAAGGGATAAAGGTTCTCATGGAACTTCTATCCTTCTCCATTATCGTGAATAATCGGAGGATCTAGCACCATTTATGGGGGAATAATTCACACCATATCATTTTGTTGTCATACCAACTAGATCTGTCATGTAGGCATATATCTATAATTCTAAAGACACATATTAGGGAACAAAACAAAACATTAAAACATTTAAACCAAATTATTCATATAAATTCATAACAAGTCCTCCCCACACTCTACTATATAGTCAAAACTGAGGCACTATCACTACCGTAAACGATCCCTCAACTATTCCCTGAAAACTATTGGGTAACAGACTTATATATTTCATTGATTCTCACTAGTAACCAATCTATCCATTTAAAATTAGCACATTTAAAATAATATACAATTAAATTTTTTTTATCTAGAACCTTTATCTTAAATTTATAATATAATGAAAAGTATTTATTTTTAAAAATCACCCAAAACATACTTTATCCATGCATTCCAAAAATGATATATATCAAATTAAATTCTATTTTCTAGAATCATACATGTATACATTAATTTCATGTCATATTAGGGAACCCCAATATTTTTTGGAAAATAATAACATCACAGAACAAGTGCATCAGTCAAGGTGAAATAACAATCAACTATAGAAAAAAATATCATGAAAATAAATCACACCCCATGTTCTTGTGTTTCCCACACAGATGGGTTAGATAATATCATGCTCAATTTCAGGACCAGCCCCTAGTGAACCCATATTTCCAATATTGTTTATTTGAATTGAAATTCAACAGAATAAAAAAGAATACCCATTTTAGAACACTTTATAATGTCCATAATTGGGTGCCAAATGTCGGTTCTTTGAGCTAGTTAATTTTGTGTACTCTGGCATGCCTACCCATATGCTAGAGACTACTGACAAGCAGTAAGGGTATAACATATATTATGGGGAGACTGCAAAATGTTTATCATAGTATCATTGTAGTAAAATAAATAAACAATATCCAAATGGTAACATGAATTAAACAAAGATATTATGATAACAACAATGACCAACATCACATGATATTTTCAAAAATAAAAAATAATATCCATAACAAAAGTCATAAAAATGTCATGTCATATCAGTTTCAATTATCAAATGATATCCCAAAATAAAGACTCCGAAAACTCCCACATGTGTCTCGACATCAGGACAGGCTTCCTCACCCATGGTACAAGCTATTTCCATCTCATCCATCTATCATAGGTGGATTCCCCTAATCATGGCCAACAAGAATGAAGTTTATTCGAGTACCGATCTGGAATTCTGAGTATGATGTACGTCTAAATCAGTTGGACACAACAAACAATGTTTAATGCTATATCTATTTTATAATATCATATTCAATTGGGTAATGATTATTGTTAAAATGTTAATGTTATAGATTTAACATTAAATTATTCTTTAATTTACCACATAATAGCATATTTCATGGTGAATCCATAACCAATAAATCCTGCTATGGCCCATAACTAAGTACAAACAATCCAATATAAGTATATCACATTTCATTCTATCAGGTTATTTATTAATAAATTAATATCAAATTCCATAGTCAAACAATGGGGGCATAGAGAAATAGTTTGGCACTTGTTGGTAATAGTAGTAGAGGTATGTTTCCAAAAACTCATTGATCAGAAAAAAATAAATATATATACATCTTCATGACCTATAGGGGAAGTATAGAACCTAATTTTTATTTAGAGTAGCAGTAAATATCCCCTAGATTAGTCATAATAAACAAATCACATATTTCCACATGAACAAAACCATTTATCAACCATTTCCATAAGTCATTATTCAATCCATTTTATAAATTCATATATGAATCATGTTCATAATTACCCATATATCAACCATGAATAATTAAGAACTCATAATTTTTATTACATTGGAACACCCCTTTGTATTTGGTCATGTTTGGTCTAAAATCGTTAATAGTTCTCATGGGACTCGTGGAGTGTTAAACCATCACATAGGAAATAAATTAATTATGTAAATTTAGAATGAAATTTCAAAATGTGGGAAAAGAATTTTTAAAATTATATAAACTAAAATATAATCAATAATATGAGAATTGAAAATTATACCACCTAACTCATAGTCAACAATGAACATTTATCGAACCAAAATCCCCTATTTGATTTGGGAATATTGAAATCATAGTATCTTGGATGATTTAGGAGCAATAACTAAGACCAAGATCCAAAGGAATATATATCCATTAGAATATAGATCTAAAACATCTCCAATATAGGAAAAAATTATTCATCTTCATTGGGAATGAGTGAGGGGAGATACAGAGAACTAACTTGAATATATTACATACAAAAAGAGAGGGAATATAATTCCACCGATTCTTCAAATCTCTCTAGACAAGGTTTGTGGATACTTTTAATCCTCCATGGAGCATCTGATATTAATGTAAATAATATATGGACATTCTTGGGTTGTTAGTTGTATTAAATTAAGGGTTTCAGAATTTAAATTAATTTTGAAATGGGTTTAAAGCCCACATGTCTTGTTTCCTTGGTAGAGGAATTTCGTATCCCAACTCATGTTCCTTAACCACTCACCGTTACATGGGGGTGCATAGTTCCTACTAAGTGAAACATAACATGAATAAAAATATTCTAACCATGAAAAGCCCAACTATATTGGGGTGCATTGTTTGGGGAGGGTGGCCACACGGTTTAGCCAAATCAAGAACCAATCGTGGGCCACCTCGTGTGCCTCCAAAATAGGGCATATGGTTTCCATGAAAAAATCCATAGTTTTACCTAATTATTTTCCAACCATAAATATCCCCATGGGATTACATATATCTATAAATCCACCTTAAATAATCCAATATAAAAATACAACCATGGTATTACAAAAAAATTGTAACAGTACACCTAGAATTTTTTACATCGAATATCCATAATAGTCGGGATTTTACAATGATATTGAATGATTACAAATTTCATAAATACTTTTCGGTATTTTTTTTCAACACAACCTACTATGTAATAATTATAAATATTTATATGACAATTTGTTTAATTATTCATATGAAATGAAAAATATTACGAAACCCAATTTTGTATATTTTTTTACTTCTATTTGATATATTGTCAATAATAAAGTATATCTTGACGATCTAAATACCAATTTTTATATTGGAGTCTTTTGGAGTTAATATACCCATAGATAAGTATAAAGTTTTTATAATTCAATGAAAATATATTTACAGGAGTTTATAAAATTAATAAACAAGGAGAAAGATCCAAAAAATAAAATCTAAGAGAATTTTAATGAATAAATTTTAGATATTAATCCGGAGGACTCTAAATATATTGAAAGAACAATTAAGGGTGATGAATCATTAATACTGGTTATTATTAGGACTGATCAACCCCAAATATGAAATACTACAAGAAAACACCCCATATAAAATGTAAATAGTGATTTGGATTACCAATTCCAAAATATAAAATTAAATGTGAAATATATTTTGACATTCTACATTCATATCACAAGTTGTTCTTAGTGTTGTTTCTAAGTCATTTAGGGGTCTGATGTGACTATTGGTGATGTTAGAGGTTTTTCACCATTTCACAAGAATCAATATATGTGAACTAGAATTCCCACCATCTAATTAATATGTCATTGGAAATAAATAGACTTCCAATATATTTATATATTAATTTTGATATATTGTGAAAAAATATGGTAGGAACTATAACTATAGGTTATATTCAAGAAGAATAAATTGATTACATTAATAAATTTTAACTAGTATCCAGATTGAAATAATATTAATTATTTAGGTATATGTTTCTCACATGGGATATAAACTATTATTAATGGATGTGAATATAATATTAATTAATGGAATCATATATGAGAATGTATATATCATAAAATCATATTTTTTACTATTAGATGAAGACAAATTATTTTTTTCAATCTTACCAAAACACTATATGTTCATAATAAAATCCAATTTAGAATGTTATGAAAGACTACTAGAGTTTCTATTGTTAAACCATAATTGGAATGGTTAAGTGGATATTACCTTATAAAATCATATCAATTCATAAGAAATTTTTATTATATATATGTATTTAGATTATATCATATATGTATCTTATCAAAATTACATATATGTTGAATTCATAAATATTTATGGATAGTTTATATTAAATGTGGATTTTGTTTGAACTCATATTCTTTATTGGGTGATATATTTATCAATATTTTATCTATATATTTTTAATCCATTTTATCTATTTATATTATTTTATTAAGTTATTTAGATTAGTTTAATGTAAAATTTTGATAACTAAAATGATAATGGGATGTATGTTAAATAAAGATATAGCTAGAAATATAGTAGAACAAGTGAAATATTAATTGATGATTCTATGTATCTATTATTTGGAAAACATTAGACCAGGTTTAATGTTTATTTTTTACGTGCGTGATTTATTTTTAATAGATCATAAAGAATTACACATGTCTATTTTTAAGAGGATAATAATGTACAATAATATTTTTTTATATGGTTATTCTACCACTAAAAGAATTTTTTTATTTGAGGAGAATCATACATTATGATCTTATAAGATATAAAATATATAATAAAAAGTAAAAGTGTCATGTGTTACATACTTGGAAAGATCATGCAAACAAATATTTCTAAGCGGAGACACTTTTTTGAGTTATCAAAATCGAATGATATATATTTGGTGTTTTCCAATTGATCTTATCAAGAATTATATATATGTCATATTATTATAATGTCTGGAATTAAATATTATAAAATTTCTATCATGTGTAAACAGTCATCATTAATATCAATTTTTATTATATCTTTTTAATATATTATAACCAACAATACAAAAGTAGTAAATATCTACATAACAGATCATATAAAAAACAGTAACATGATATATAGTTTATCCCTATATAAAATCATCTAGCTTACATATTCATGTGATCCTAGATGGAAACAAGTTTTATTCTGTCAAAATTACACTTAGAATGATAGAGTCCAATGGAAAGTTATATATTTATTTAAATAATTTTATAATTTCAAAATTTTAAAGGTATTTTTAATGTTGTCACATTTCATATAATTAAAAAATTTGCAAGAGTTAGATCTAGATAGGGTGTTATTAAAATAATATTTTCGGAATTTGTACATTGTATGGTGATCATATTCAACAAAGGATATTTAAAATATTTATATAATGAATTGTTTTGTACACTTTCAGTGTCAACATATGATTTATTAAAAATATGTCAAAATAATATTTGATTTAACACATTGAATTTTTAGCTATGTTTTTACTGTATAAATCAAATATGCTTAAAATGTCAATATTTCAATGAAGTTTGTGTCAAATGATGAATTCTTCTCAACATGTAACTATATTATTAATAATTTTATAGGAATGATTATAGAATGCACCATATTTTTAATCCTATATCATCTATAAACACAAATAGAACCACTCTACAACACTAGAGTAGATAATGACATAGAGTATGAAAATTGAGAAATTCATTCTAGACATATAATTTATATAACATCAAAAATATTGTATTACATTACCCTTCATCACATAAAACATAACAATAGTAATAATAAAAATAATCAACAAAAAACTGGACACATGGATCACTCTATATCTCTCCAAGACATTTGTATGTCTATTAATATTAAATGTGAATGAATATTTCATAATTATTCCTTATTGAGCCATGGTGAAATTATTTTCTTGGATCAATATTTTGGTCAAGGGTTTATATTCTAATGAAAAATAAAATTTATAATGCAAAAAATATCTTAATCTTAATCATTTTTAGTCAATTGTAATTTATCAATTTGGTTTTCTATTTCTCCCTCTCTAATGTAAATTTAATTGTTTTCTAGAAAACCTTGAAAAGGTATATATATATTTAATAAATTTGTTAGGGAATCCTATTTGAGAGAATAACCATCAATTCACAGTTCAAAACGGTGAAAAGACAATGTTATTGAAACCAAATTCAAGAATAAATAAAAATAAGAATGAAATCCCTAATCCATTATAAATTTTATTGAGAAAAATTTATTAGTCGTATGGAATTTATTAAAAAAATACAATAATAGGAACAAAGTTCATAGAAAAATAATCAATTATAAATGTCTATTTGATTCCATGGTCATGTTGTTAGATATACTATAATATCATAACAATAAATGGTTATTAAGGTGTATATATAAAGAGATGGTATTTTCTAAATAAACTATATATTTTTATAAATGAATAATAAAGATTTATCATGTTGATCTTGATATCATTATCATAAATGTAAATGGTATTGATAATTATTTGACATAAACTATTTAAATAATCATATTCTTAATGAAATAAGTTGATGGCATTAAAATAAATTTCAATTTTTTCATTAATGAAAATTAATATTTACTAGGTTATATATAGAGGTTTTTTATTTAGAATCCATGATTTGAATGAGTAAAACTCTTAAAAATCAACACCTGACATCGTTTCATTACAAAAATTATACAATTAACAACATATTGATAACAAAATGATTATGATAATGTTAAAAAATAGGTTATGTACCTCGTGAATTTAATATTTTTTATGAAAAAATTTAACATTATTAAAATGATTTTAAGTATGATCCATGCTATTTTATATAAAAAGTTGAGAAAATTTTTTTTTTACCTATATGAAATTTTTTCATATGTTGCACATACTCAGGTAAAATAAAATGAGGAAATTTAAAAAAGGGGAACAGTATATATGGGAATGTCACTTGGGAATGATGCATAAATATTGTGATCCCTATAAACATGATTATGCTGATGATCTACTGAGATTATATAACAAATTAAATATAAGGGATAATCCAAATATAGCTAGAGGTGATGAAAAAAATTAACGCTCTCTCAAATGGGCTCTAATCCCTAGAATTCTGTCTTTACCACCTTCATAAGGTGAAAATTTGATTAATAAAAAGGAAATGCAACAATATATTGCTGACTTTTTTAAATCTATTAGATATTTTTATGAAAATATAAATTATGTGAAAAACACTTAATTCATTTTATTATTGAAAATAATAAAATTATTTAAATGATTATTAGTTTCATATATCATATAGTGGAAAACACCTATATTATCTTCAATATAATTGATTTCAATATGGAGTACCATCTCATGATATTCACATAGTTCATGTTCATAATTTCTAAATGTTTTAATTATAAAAATTCATGAAATATTATTGGTAATACAAGTGCTTCTACACTCTATTCAATCAGTAAGAGTGAATGACTGTACAATTAAAAAAATGATATACTATTTAGAGGGATAATATGGATCATCATGAGGCATATAAGATGAAATATAAGTCATTAGGAAGAAAATTTCATCATAGTATGCCAAGATACAAGGAATAAAAACTCTAAATAAGATTAATGAGGTTATAATTACTAATTAATAACAAAAACTATTGAAAAATATATTATATTGATAGATAAAAGGGATAAATGGAAGGAAGCTATAGTTAATAATAAAAATTAAATTGAGTAAGGATCTCAATTAGTGAACAATTATTTGAGTTATAGATCAAGTAGATGGATTAATATAATTTTAAGAAAGAAAATGGTAGGTTTTCTCTTATTGATGATGATGAGGATAAATATAATAGAATAAAAAAACCTATTATATTATCATGTATTCATATGACACCAAAAATATTAGAATATCTCATTATATTTTCTAAAACTTTTTTTTGGTCCCACTCTCAAATATTAGTGGAAATTCTTATGGCCAATAATTTTAGAGAATCCTCATAATCTATATGTGATAGTTTATAAAGAAAATTGTAACAACTAAAATAAATAATATATGTTAAATATATCTTGATTATTTTTGTTCTTGTAAATATTTTTTTAAAAAAAATACTATATTTGAAGAAGATTCACCAAGTATTGAAATATATAGTGTGAATCCCCTATTTAAAACAAATTCTCACTCAACATTTCATTACTTATATAATAACAAATGAGGGTGTATGCATATTATAATTATAATTACGAATCCACATATTAATTATTTCATCATATAAATTTTTCCACATGAGTGAAACTTATTTTTGAAATTATCACTATGATGTAATGATTTTACTTGTTTATATTTATAGGAGAAATCTTGATTTGATATTATAAATTTTAATATTAGTACAAGTGATTGATCTGGTATTTAAATCCTCTAATGTGATACATGAAAATAATTATTATGAAGGGATTAATGTAATTTTCTTTATGCAAGATATACTCATTATATTATTTAAAATATTAAAGAGGAATATATATATATATATATTGGGGTTAAATTTTCCAACATTCTGAATTTGATAACATACATCAAGATGTCCATAAAAACACACTCAAATATCGACATAAAATTTCAGGATTATAGAGTTAAGAGTGATTTATGAACTATTTCCATCATTAGTGGTATCCTTACTTAATATTTTAATAGATGGTACACATATTAAGAATTTTTGTCTTGTAACTCCATATAATTGGTTTTCAACATTATAAATTTCCTCAAATTCTTTTATAGATATATATATTAATTTTATGACCCTTTACCATTACTTTCTTTGGTGGGGAAGAAATAATTTATGTAAAGTGGGAGATCAAAATTTCCATAATTATTTCCCAAAAAAATCATTATAATATTTATGAAATATTAATTCACAATCAATACTTATACTAAAAATGGTTTATTGGGTCTAGTAATAGAGATCCAATCCTTGTAAAATATTTCATAAAATATACTAAAGGAAGAATATTGATATTTATTGGAAATATTTTCCCTAAAATACCTATTTGGGAAGAGTTATCTAATTAAGATGAAATAATTTCACAATATAGTAATTTCAAAAAAAAACATCCAACATTTTGTGTCTATATTAATGCATTCCTTTGATCTATATAATAATAATGGTTTTAGAAAACCCTGATAAAAATTTCATGCATGGAGAATGTAAAAGAAAATCTATTTGGTCATGTTTATTCATTTTTTATCCATTAATAAATTTCAATATTCCCAAATATATGATGTTCATCATCAAATAAAGGAATAAATAATGATATATAACTTACATCCTATGTTTTGGTGTTAAATATAATTAAAATTATTCATCATAAATTAAGACATATGAG
Organism: Viscum album; assembly: GCA_963277665.1. Taxonomy (NCBI): domain Eukaryota; kingdom Viridiplantae; phylum Streptophyta; class Magnoliopsida; order Santalales; family Viscaceae; genus Viscum; species Viscum album. Next base: position 1,536,463,375 of record OY728125.1, on the reverse strand, counting down.
GAGGAATGACTGGTATATTACACTCTGTATCCCATTATATTTATTGTTCATTATTGAAATTATCATATCTCCTATTAAATTGTCATTAAAAATTATGAATTGGTCCCTCATGTTCCATATTGTTAAAAAAGTAATGTTTAACCGGTAGTAATTATAATATAAACCAAAAATAAAAGTAAACCAAAATATAAAATTTAAATATTAATCAAATATTTTTTAATATATGAAACCATTCCTTAAACCTATGTTTAATTAAGTTATATTATATTATTATTATTATCGAAATCCATAAATTTAACTACTCTTTACTCTGATACCTGGTGTAGTAGCCTCATTACAACACATTCATATCTGGTGCCACAAATATATAATTTTCATAGTGGTTATGATATAAATTTACATGATTCATGGAATTTTTATAATATAAAATCATTATAAATTTATAATTGAGGTCAAAACATGGTCACATTTTCCAGGGGTGTGGTTTTTATGGAGTTACAATATATACATTTAATTTCACAATATACTATGCATTTCTTCTAAAAAATCCTTGAATATGAATCCCTCCAAGACACATCCCTACAAAAATATGGAAATGGAAAACAAAATTATGGTGTGATCATAGATTCATAGTAAGGGTTAACTATAAAAAATTTATATCATGGAATAAATATTATGTTAGTTGAAAATAATCTATATAAATCATTATAAAATAATACATGAAAACAAAAATGTAATAAATGATTATAGATCATGAATAAACATCATAGTAAATGGAAGTTATAATTTCTAACCTTATTAACATACAGTTCATGAATTGTTCTAAGACATCATATATAAATGGGGTTGGATACACCCATCACCCAATTTTAGTTATCTCATGTGAAATACCATAGCATTAAAGTGTTATTTTAGCCTTCTCCCAACACATAAATCATTCAATGCATTCTATTATATGTGATAAATGGGTTCCTAATACATATTATAAGTCATTATAATGAATAATATATTGATATATTTCTTATTTATATATGGCTGTATTTAATATATTTTCACATATATAATGAAGGAATATATGATTATATCAATATTTTTCATAATTTAATAAAATGTTAGCGATATTTAGGTGAAAACCATTGAATAGAATAATGAATTATATTGTATTAATGATATAAATTAAATAATAATATATTACTAAAAAAATTTCTATATGAATGGTTAATAATATCAAAATTCCTGGATTGTGATAGATTAATCCTTATATAAATATTTTATTACACCCATACCATTTAAAAACTTTTTTTTGGGTAATGGATCATTGGATTTTATGGAAATAGTAATTAATTATCTAACAGTTATAATGAGAGATAATATACAAAAGTAATTTTTAACGATTGAAACATAAATGATTAATTATATATATATATATGAAAAATTAGTTAGGAAATATAATAAAACATTCATTATTTCAGAATGTTATTTCAATATTTTTACCAAAAATTGATATCATAAAAAATAAGTATATTATTAATTTTTATGAAAAAATTATAATATAATAATATTTAAAAAAGATAATAATTTTTAAAATTATGAATACTTATAAGATAATTTATTATAAATAAAATAATTTAAAATTAATCCTAATAATTAAAAATGGTTCTCTATAAATATTTTTAAATGATTTCATTCATTACATCATGGTATATGTGATATTTACTAAATAATAATAATGATTTGTAAATAAATATGAGAATAAAATGTAATGAAATAATATAAATTAAATAAAAATATTTTAAAAAGAAATACATAATATCAAAATAAATAACATTGAAATGGATGAAAACATTCAAGTTAAAAGGGAAACCAATAAAAATTTTCTACACAAATGTTAAACACGGAAAAATATTTATTAATTATAAGAGAAGTGTAAAAAATTAAAAAATTTATTATAAATGAAAGATTATTATAATTTCAATAGAAATTATATAATTTTTTTTAGTGAGATATGATATAAATAATCTAATATTAATAGATAATGGGAAAGAACCCTTTAAAAACATCCTAATTTGTTTGATATTATAGATTATTCCAAGAATGAATACCTGGAGAAAATTTAAATATGAAAATATAATGGTAAAATTTAATAATATATTCAAATAGGATATTATATATGAAATTTTTTTGAATATTTTTTAAAAAGTGAGATCAAAATATAATCAAGTGATATTGTGACAAAATCTCCCTTACATTCTCATTTAAGTAACTATATCCTTTTTATCTACAATATAATAAGTTTTTAATTACTAATAATCTACTTAATAAATTATTTAAATATATTTTATTTAATATTTATCACTTCTTTACTTATTTATGAGTTAAAAATTGAATAACTTAATCATTGGAGGATAGTATTTTAGTTGTTCTATGTTCATTTCGGTATGGTGGTCTTTATCATCATTCATTATTTGTGAGTTCATCATTTCAAACAAATTAAAGGTAATGGAATAATAATTTTTTGATATTTAATAAATTTCAATTTTAATTCCATGGAATATATGTATACTCTTAGTAAGAAATATGGCCAGCACACAACTGTATCAGGTAACTTTATAGTTAATAATGATTTTCCTTATAATTAATACTATTTTTATTATTTCAATTATAGAATAAATAATATAAATTTAATAGATATTAAATAACTTGAATATACATGGATTATTCATTTTTTAATCTATATTATTGTAGTTATGAAAATATAGTTGTGTCATCCATGTTTGTAGTTGATCTATCCCAAGAATGAACATGCTACCAATAAAAAATGATTATATTTCAATTATTATTTTTTATTATACATATATTATATAATAATATTTTTTATACTTTTATATTATTAAATTGAAAAATCGTAATTATAATTACATAGCGTATGTTGATAATATAAAATTAAAATGTATAAGGTGTTACCCATATTGAAGGTATTCATTTTTTACCAATAATACTTCTTTATTTTGGTGTTCATGACATTTAATTTTGATACCAAGTGATTCAAAAAAATTAAGAATTCAAGGGGATCTAATTTTGTTAGTGTGAGTGTAGAAAAAATGTTTTGGAAAGGGTATAATGATGTTTTTTAGATAAATATTATGAATATTTTTATAGGAGACTTGAGATAGCAGTGGGATAATACTTTAATCACGTTTAACATACATGAGTTAGGAGTGTTATGTGAGAATATATTTATTATAGTAGTAATATAAATTTAAAAAATATAAATTTTTTCTCTTATAATATTTAAATATAATTTTACTTAGTTTGAATATGCATCATGTATAATTATACATATGAAAAATATCATTTCATGTGAACCATTTACATATTTATAAGGATTAAATTATAGTCATAACAACTTTAATATACTCATCAATTATATTCATACCTAATGGATATATATACTCAACAGTCACATTACCCTTTTAAATTCTAGTATATTATCATAAATAATTATTTAAAAACTAGTCATTATATTCCTTCATTTTATTATCAATATTATTTTCATACGTCAAATATATTTAACTCATTATGTAATTATAATCCACCATATGATTTCAATAGGAGACTTCAATAATAATTATCTCAATTAGGTATTATGTTCTATTTAATAGAAATTATTTTACTCTTATTGTGTTAACAAATATCATTCATATTTTTTGAGATAATTTAATAATGTTTATTGCATATTATGTTGTAATATTATACCATAATAAAATTAGATATAACTAATTTTTAATTTAATTTTTTTAAAAAATGTAATTAAAATTTCAAAATAAATATATTGTATAAAAGTACATTTCATACAAAATTATAGGGGTGATCTACTAAATATGTGTATGAATATTCATTTGAAATAAAAAAACAAGATCTCAATCTCAAATATCCTTCAAACACAAAAAAATAATGGTTTTATTTTTCATCTTCTTATCAATATAATAGGTTAAGTTCATCTAAAAATATATATCAACATTAATGAAAGTTATTTAAAATTATAAAATAAATTTTCTCTCACACATAGTAAAAATATTTAATAATAAATAATATTTTATTATCATGAATAACTCAAATCAACTAATAATTTACTTCAAATTTCAAAAATAATGTGATTTAATTATGATAAAAAAATATTTAATAATTCATTTCCTCATATTCCTTTCAAATGATAAATCTAGATATTTAGTATGTGTGAAATCATTTTAAGAAAAACCTATTAATATTTTTTTGCATAATTTCATATTTTATCGAATTATTAAATTTAATAACCATAAATTAAAAATTCAATGAATCCCTTAAATATCATCTTATATATTTACCATTTTAAAAAATGGAAAGTATTAAATATTTTTGTGACCATATCAATTCATAATTTTTTGTTCTATATTTTTGTTCAATAACATATAGACTACGAAATTAGTATTTTAATAACTTTAAATATTATGGTAACTCTTATATAGTTTGATTACATATTATCTCAAACTTATACAACTATGAAGTAGATTGGTTCTATGTTGTGGAACTTATATATCATTATTACAATAAATTTATTTTACACGTATGCAAATTCAATTTACAAATCCATATAATTTTTTGGCTCAAAATTAATGTTACACAATACGTATATAACTATTATATCAATTGTGTAAATTATAGTTCACTATTAAAAAAATTAAGCTTACACTTTTGTTATTTTACTTCCCCTGATATTATATGTTTCCATTTTTTATTTAAATCAATTTTATTCAATCTAAATTCAACTTCAATAATCATAAAATCCTTAATCCTAAATATAACCATTCATAATGAACTTTATCCATCAACATAAACATAATTCATTGGGAGTTATGATAAAAATACATATAGACTATCATTAAGGTAATTCAGTAAAATTATAATTATCAACTAAGAATCTATATAATATTCTCACATTATCTCACCATGTATTCTCTCCTGATATATGTTAAATTATTCTAAACAATTTATTAACAACATGTATGTGTATTAATGACATGGAAAGAATACAAATATACCAATCCAAGGAAACATTAATCATTTTATCTGACACAGTAATATGTTCTTTAATATCATCCATACATGGGAAATTTAGTGCCCTATATTGGATTTATTATTAATAGAATCATTTATTTTTTATCAACATTAACATAAACGTGTATTCTTAACATGAACAATTGTTTCTCATCAGTAATTTTATAGATCATTCAATGAGTTTATTCTTCCTTCTTTTTCTCATGATTTCACGTGAAAATTTTAATTTTTTTATCCCTTTTGATTAATATAAAAAACAATTCATATTTATGAAATGTTTTCACAAATTGTATTCCATGAAAATGAAACTTTCTAACCTTCCGGAGACATATTTTTCCTTACGATACATTTCCAAAAATATTTCATTATAAGGTATTTCCTTTGACGTGATATCTTCCATTTAAGCTTGTGTTTTTTCTCTCTTTTATACATATCATCATTTTTGTGCATGATTCATCACACCTATAATATATATTTATCTATATTAAATGGTTTTGAGTGATGTATGATCCATTGAAAAAATAAACTACTGTTCAAACAAAGGATGGGGAGTGAAATATCATTTAATTAGGACTATATATCATTAAATATTTTAAAATAAATGATACTAATAAATAATTGTCCATGATTGAAAAATAATTATGTATTATAATTGACAGATACAAATCCATATAAAAATAATCGCATAAAAAATAAATATTAATAAAAAATGTTTATAACAATATTTTATATTTCAATATACAAAATAAGTTTAATTAAAATTATCTATTTTTTTAATTAAAAACCCCTCTTAAGTACATTGATATTTCTCTATGAATATGTATATTCTCCCAATAAAATATGTAACCTAATATATATTCAAGGTAAATTCACAATGAATCCCTAATATTGAATACACATTTTTATCATTAATCAAACAAATAATACATAGTGAATGGGTACAATATTTATACCTATGTATTAAGGTGAAATAATAAATTTATTCACTACAGTAATATAAGTTTATTTATTTAATGGGAGAATATTATTGAAAAAATTATTATTACTTCATAATTTACTTTTAATACATAGAAAATATAAAATTAATGTTAATTTTTTTATTGTATACCTTATCAAGGATTAACATAAATTGATAAACTATACTTATCTATAGAATTTTACAAACCACCAGGAAAGAAATAATTCCATCAAAAAAAATAATTTTAAATTTGAGATTGTTAAAATCATTTTTTGATGATGGTAAATATGAAATCCCCAATAATAATATTATAATTTAAATTAAAAAAGTAAATCTACCACAATGAAGTTTCATGATATAAGGAAGATCCAATCATTCGTGGAAAAACATGATTTTTGATGAATGATGTCATTTACTGTTTGAAATTATTTTGTGGCATAGAAAATGTGACCATTCATGAAAATATATCATTTTTATTTGTTTAATTCTATTGAAAACACAATTTGACCACATACCATCCTCAAATTCACCCATTTTTTATAGTGAAATGTATAACATTCATCATGGTTACATAAAATCGTCATATTTTGAAATTGTTAGAGATATTGATAGATCTATCAATTTTCTCATAAAAAAAACCTCCATAGTCTATCGTTACTATTAATTTACATAACCATGATCATATATGGATGTATAATATTTTAATTTTTATATATCCCTTTGTGTAAACAGGGTGGTGATCCTTCATGGTGGCTCATGATTATTCTTTTATGACCTTATCATTGTGACTCTATGAGACCGAAAATGCCATATATGACTTCATATTTTTGGAAATTGTTACAATTTACTACCTATAAATACCTGAAATACAATATAAGATTTAAATTGACTTTGATAGGAAGTAACAAAAAACATTAGGAAAATCTATTATACTCCTGTAACATTCTCGGTCATAATAGTGGGAGGTGGAGGTTGGAGAATAATATAATGCATTAATAATAATTCTCATAACATAGTATATATTTACTGGGAATCATACATGAAGTACCTTTGAAATAATACCACATGACTTCTGTATGGATGACCTTGTAAATCCTCCATAATCAGGATACCTTAAATCAAAAAAAAGAAGGCAACCCACATATGAAAAACTCTAATCATTCATGATATTGTGTTTCCTAATAGAGATTTCATCCACATTTAAATTTTCCATTACCCTAAAATATTTTAACAATTATTTTCTATATTCCAAAAGACTTATATAATGAGTGATTGGGCTTCCTTTCCATCCCTTGTTCACCTAGATCATGTAAAGGGATGAATTGATCAAAATGGCCTTGTCAACCACATTTTTCCATATTTGAAGCCTCAATAATTCCATTCAAGGAAGAACCAAAAATCATCTCTTTTAAATAAACTATTATTCCAGTAATATTATTGGTCACTCCATTTATCATGTATTACTTTGATAAAGGGGTTTGATCTTCCAGTGGGAGAACTTTCTTAGGGTTTTATACCTAACCAATAGTACAATCAATGTGAAAAAAATCATATATTTCCTTGAAAATGAGGGATCTTATTTGTGGAAGATAGATGAAACCCCCTGTATCAGGATTCTCATCCTGGCCACCCATGTACCTAGTTTTCATTCATATTCCACTCTATGATATATATGCCAACATAGGTCCTAATTTTTGTGTATGCACAGAAAATTCTTTAATAGGGAATATCCAATATAATGCATGCCCTCCAATATTTTCTAGTTACAATAATATGTTACCTGATTATTCATATATCTTGGAAATTCTACTATGTGTATGTCTCAACTAAACCTTCTTTTATATAGTTACCAATGAACATGATGGACCAAAAATTTATGCTCATGTATAAGTCCCACAAAGACCATTTCTAGGTACTTTCCCCTATCAAAACTAGATTTATTATTATGAATAATGTAGGATATATTCTATTAGAAATGTTGTTAAACTACTTAAAACATGTCGATAATGAATGTCCCAAATCGGAAATTTTTTTGGTAATGGTTTCATAAACGTAAAAAGAACATCATTGGTCCCTATTAGAATACATTTAATGGTGTGATTTGTACGATTATGTTGATAAAATAATATTTAAACCTTTATTCATTGCATCTATATATGTAGGAATCCCCATTATTTTCATGATTCCACCTCACAAAAAATTCTTCCTCCATATATGATTATAAATTCTAGAGTAATGTGGAGTACGAATTAAAATAATCATATATTTACTATAAAAATAATGATAGTGAATCAATAATACAAATACAGTTTCAGGTATATGAATGGTTTTTATTGATCACATGTATAATGGTAAATGGAAATAATATTATTACTATAATGGTTTAAAAAACAAGACTTAAATCATTAATCCTCTCCTATAATTGGAATCAAAACCAAATGAGGGAAGACCTAACCTCCCATCCTCTCAACCAATGAAAACATAAATTTTCATTATTTTCTCCTAATGACCTCTTACATTTTGATTATATGTTGGAAGTGATTAATATCACATTGGGATACAGAAACTTCAAAAACAAAATTTTTACCATATACAAATCATTTACCTATGAAATATATTAATTTAACATTATTATTTCTTATGATAGTTCTTTAATGGTTTCCATGATTCTAGTTTTTTCCTCTTAATAAGTTCCTTCAACAAAAATTATGTCACTAAATGAGTCATTGAATGAAAACCTCCATAGAATTGCTGATAGTGCTCAATGGGAACCTCATTCTAGTGAATATAGCCAACTATTGAACCATACATATATGTCTTCTACTATGAAGGTTTCTTCCCAAAAACATTGATGTAAACTATCATCAACCTAAACCACTATTTCTAGTTGGATAAAACCCGAATCCTATATAATTGAATCAAATAGTCCATTTTCACTTAGTATGTGTCTCACTATAAATTCTACGATATAATGTCCCATGTCATTCCAAAATTGTGGTGGGTTTCAGAGAATTAGGTGGAATTGTTCATAAACTTTATCTATCTCTCGATCATTTCCATAGTGCACCACTACATATTAAACCAATATATTTGGGACCTAGAATGGATGTAAAATATATACCTATAACTACTCAGGAGATACCGAATATGGACTATTCGAGTCACTATGAACCAAAATGTTGCATAGTTATATACCCTAATAAATATTCATAGTATACAACTTATAATACATCATCCCGAGTTATTATGAATAGTAATCCTCGTGGTAGGTCTTTCCAAGGGATAATGGCCACTAGAACTCAAAAATGGTATGATATTACAGTTAAAAATTATTCCAAAAAATCCAATCCACATAAAAAAATTGAAACTCAAGAGAGGGATCATGTTAATTCTCCCAATAACACCCTTTAGTGTACTCATATACCTACACCCATGCATTATTTTCTTCACTAGATGCTAGTGAAAACTAGGGGAAAACTCCAATGTATACACCCATCCATGATGGTCGCCAGCATATTTTGGTGGAAACTGAGGACTGTGATTATATACCTATGCATATCCACCATCTTCTTTATAATATTTATTTTATATGAGTGTATTACATGAATATCCTCATGTTGAAATAACATTGTCATATTTCATAAAAAATTGAGGCATCTCTTCGAAGGGAGCCCAAACATGAGTGGAATTTTCCAGGCAATATGACCAAAAATTTTATTATTGTTCTCAATCAAGTTATCATATAGGGAAGATATAAAAGAAAGTATCATATGTGGAAATATATAGTACTAGAGTTTTTTTATTCCCCTATGGATGAAGATATTCTTGTGGCCCATTGGAATATTTTAATAGTGACCCCAAAATATATCGGTCCTTCATCAATAGGATATGATAGTTTGAAAAAAAGGACATCCATCTAATACAATAATCATAAAAATTATACTTTTCACCAAATTACCCACCTTCTATTTCCTCCATATAGAAATATGAATACCATCCATGGATGTCATCCCCATGTTTTAGGCTATAATGTTCCTACCTTTCATATATGAATTGAATGGAAATGAGGACCTCTAAATAATTAACATCCAGTAACCTCCATGGACCTCTCCATTAATGAAAAAGAAAAGAGATCAATAGTTAATTTCCATGGTATATGTCACAAAGATCCAATATGAGACAAAGAAGATAACTAAATCCAAAATACTCCCCATGAATAAAATTATAAAAACAATAACCATGGAGATCCTTCAAATGGTGCTTTTCATGAAGTCTCTACTCTCAATCCGTCAACATAATGACATAATAGTTTATCTATATATCAAATAATCTTTAAATATTCCATCATACACATAGGAACGTGAAAATCTATGATAAATAAAAAAACACCACATTAGTGTTCAATGACATATCACATCAATTTCATTATTGTCTGAGTTTAGGGTCATTATTCAAAACTCCCTAATAATTATTTCCCATAGATGTAGTTGTGTATATTTTTATGGACCTTGATTATATTGATAAATAATTAGGGAAATTAACATTATTGTTTGATCAATTCAATAAACCCATCAAAGAGGATGAGGAGAACTATATTGTTACAAGTAAGGGTATCTCCAAAAATATATTTTTAATTTGATTTTAGAAAATTTTCAATCCTCAATATGATATTAAGGATTAATTATAAAAACCCTAGATAACCTAATTCTATATAATATTTTGGTGAATATTCATCTCCTAATGTCTAGAAACATTCCTTATAGTGAGTATGATAACATATCCTAGTGATAAATGAATATTTATAGGATATCCACATGGATACCTTTATTGTTCCCCATATCCCTATTATACATAATCTGTATGAGTGTCTCTAAAATTCCAAAGTCAACTATATTAATATAATTTACTTAATAGTAACCGACACATCAAAATATGTGTTTATAAGAGGGTCATGAAAATAAATATATTTGTATTTCACCTTGATTATAGGCCAAACTTTTCCATTGGGAAAAAATTATAATTTCACAACATTAATCCATATATAAAGTCCCTGAAACATATATTCTATTTGGATTATCTATTTAAATCCATCCATTCCTATATCCCATAAGGGAATACTATATACGAGTTATCCATTGACATAATTGTGTTGTAAGCTATTATAATGGTGAAACATTCCCCTTATCTGTATAAATTAATAAATATAACTATACTAAAAATTGTTAAGACTGGATTTTCTGATAATAAAATTTCATTTTATGCTGATTTGGGTGGGATAATATCCTACTATTCTATTAAGGCCATGTCAGTGTCTACCTTTTAATTATTATCTATCAAAAATCATTATGTAGAGATGGGGGAACATTTACCTCCACATTATCTCCAAATATCATTTAATACATAATTAATATAATAAATTGTTGTATCCTATCAAATTATATTGCATCTTATAGAGTTGGTCATTTATTACTTCTCCCTCCCTTAATGAATTCGATGTTATCTAACATTCAAGAATAATTTATATTGATATTATGTCTATAGATGAAACCCAAATACTTGATCTATACTGATCTAAAAAAACATTTCATCATCTGTTAAATCCATTAAAGAAAATTTATATTCAATAATAGTGGAAGATGAACTAGAAAACTTATAGTTATCTAGTGATCATAGAGGTTTATTAAGGCTAGTTTATCTTAACCCATAGACAACAAATATGTCACATAATTTTAGTTAAGGGAAGGAGGATCTGGTATAGTTAACAACGAATGAAAGGATTCATGCTATTGGGAAAAATAATGGTATAAATCATGTCAACATATTCGTAGAATGAAACATTTTGATGTTTCATGATATTATTCAATCCAATATTTCCTTCTACTATTCCTTTCATCATTTTATGAAACTACATAATGATGCTATTAGAATCCTCAAAAAACCTATATACTTTGAAGTAGAAGATATTGGATCCAAGATCTATTACATAGAGAATGAATCAATAGAATTTCATATTATAAATTCTATTATGGATTATGATTAGGATGAGACTATAAATAGACACATAAAACCATTGTATATAACGAAAAAAATATTGATGATACCAACATCTGTTAGGCCATAATTGTTAATGGTTTCTAAACCAACCTCATTAAGATATACACCATCTAATACTTGGGATAAAATGAAGTTAACGAGGCTCCTTCAAACCTCAAATTACAGGATATAGAAAGATTGTGCAGAATGATAATTGAATGATCAAGATCATAACCTCATGTAGATACATCATATATGAACCTTAATTCATTATGATCTATCCAGATACCACATTGAAAATATTAATTGGGAGTCCGTGTTTCTATATGGATATAACAATTATATTTTAATATCAGTAGTTTCTAAAATATATTTTAAATTGAATAGTCAAAAAAATATATAGGTATAATCCCCCTTCTAATTCTTGTTAATTAATGCAGAACCATTATTTCAAACATTTCCACATATCTTTTGATTAATTTTATTAGTTTTAATGGAAAATAACGTTTTTAATGAGGAATTGTCGTGTTTGGAACAAATCTTCTATAATTGTTTTTTCATTTTTATAATTTAAATACACATTTTTTTATTATTTACTACTCATGAATATTGTAATAAAATTTAAATATGGTAGTTGTAAAAAAATGAATTCTTGAAGAAATTTATAGAAGTTATAAATTTATATACCGGAATTAAAATGAAAAAATATTAGTGAATTGATGCATTTTTATATCCACTGTAATTGTTCAGATAATCTATATAATGGATTTTTCTTAGCATTAAATGGTTTCAAAATTACAGAGAGTTGAATTTGTAGATGGGGTATGATACATCCGTCAATCCTTTCTTATTTTTGTTTTTTGATGTTTATTTTTGTGGAATATTATAAAAGGACATCCAATATCAATGTGGGTGAGGCCCTCCACGTATTTTCTCCCCATTAAAAATTAGTTCTAATGCTTATTCCATTGAGAGCTATAGTGAAATGGGATTTAATTATAACTTATCCACCAAGGATAATAAGGGGAGACAAACTTATTGAATTCACTCCTCCCATTTTCAATAGACACAATTGTTATGGTTGTGGGTTTCCAATTAATGGTGTGATCATAGAGGGAACATATATCAGAGTTAAATGATGAATTTTGGAAGAGAGAATTTCTTTTCTCTGTTTGTAGTGCCTCTGGTTTTCAAAGTTTCTAATTTTGTTGAATAAAAATAAAAGTATTGTCAAATGAATTATGCGAAATATTCTTCTATTTTTTAAAAAAGGTATATGATGTGAAACTACTACATTCAGATTCTGCAATATACACATAAATTTCATATGTTTTGATTTTTCTACATAGGCCCAATTTCATACATAATAGGACTAAACTGTTTTTGAATATCCTACATCAGTTAAATGTATATGTGAAGTGAAAATCATACATGGAGAGTTAGATACACGGAGAAATAGTTTTGTGGCATATTGGGATACATCATTTTGAAAATAATATTTTAATAAATAGCTATATTACCCAAAATGGATATATAGAATATGGAATATGGCTATAAAGTAAATCATCTGAATCATTGCAATTGGATTTTTATATTAAGTCACCTATGTTTATCATAATGGTTAATTTTTTAACTGACAACGTCGTTCATGCAGTTGAACATCCTTTTTCTATCTAGCAATAACTCCTACAATTCAATGTCATGTAAGGAGGAAAACAATAGATTCAAGAAGAAAGTTAATATTTGGTGAACTACTATCTAGATGAAGTCTTTTATTATAAATTAGTAAGTAGAACAAAATATTTTGAAATAATGGGATTAAATGAATGAAATAAGATGAGATCATACAAAAATAATAATAATGTATAGTGGAGGTGTTGAGTGTGATGGGAAGAATGCATCGAATAAAACAAGGAGGGGGGAGGCTATGTAATATATGTATTTTTATTTTAAATCCCTTATGTTGGAATTATTTTTATTTATATTTTCCTTTTTATACAATGTATTGATGTATTTCATGAATATAATTATTATATTTGTTAATATGGTTAGATATGATTATTTTGGAGGAGGAGTTGGATCTAGTATACAATTTTACCTCTCTAATTTGTTAGTTTTAATTGAGTCCACCATTTTCACATTGATCAAGTATTAATTATACACAACATTCCAACTCAATGAAAGATAATTGGGTATTTAGAGTCACTTATAGATAGTAATTTAGATTGATAATAGAGAAGATAATATAAAAAAGGGTGGGAAACTAGGATTCATAAACATGTGTGTTAGAGAAGTATTCAGTTGATAAGTTGAATCCTTATTTGACCTAATGGCTAAACACTTGAGAAACATGGTAAGATTCTTCTCTTAGTCCTACAGTGAAAAAACCTGGGTGAGAATAAAATAAAATAAAATGAAACATATTCCCAAATAATATTTCAATCAAATTGTTTTCCCCTACTTATTATCTTTATGACAATTCAAATTATTTTTCTTATTTCTCACCCTCTGATCATCATTCAGTACCTAATATTTCATTCAATTAGTATTGACATGATTATTGTACTCATTTTCGTATTATCTTTTTTCTGTTTTCTTTATTTTTGTCACTAAAATTTCATTATCGTTGGTAGGATCCCTAATATTTAAGATAAAAATGGTTTAAGATGTTATAAATAACTAATATTCAAAAATATTACTGAAATTTTGGACAAGTTTGGGTGTTGTTAATATCAAATAGCACATGAGAACATAAAAAATGAAAAAATAGATTTTTTTTATTTTTTTATTTTAATATAATGTGTCGAGTGATAAAAGAGAAATCATTTGGGAACCTAGTGTAATTCATCCCAAAAATTAAAAAACATATTAGTTCATTGATACATAAAAGGAAAAAAAATATAAAAAATTCTCATAATAACCTTCTTAATTATCCAAATAAAAATATCAATTTGGAGGAAAATTTAATCCCTACACTAAGGTGACATGTAGTTTTGGATAGAGTAATTCTAGAAGAGTATTAGGGGATAAAAGTATAAAATATTCCAATTTGAATTATGTAAACCTAGAGTTCTGAAAACAATGAGATTAATAAATATCACCTTTATATGCTACCATATTTTTAGGTATAACCTAATGTGTATTCACTGGCATTCATTTTATCAAATTTAAGGAATACTAAAGTAGTTTCCACTTAGAGGACTGGGTGAAGAGGAATTGAATTTTTTGTTTTTTCAATTCAATATGAATGGAATTGAAATTTTTTTTTACATTAATTCAATGAAGACATATTTGATTCATAGGAACACCTTCAAAAATTTATTTTTCACAGTGTTTAAACCAAGGAGGAGGATTTACGATTTTTTGAATAAAATAATTAGGTTTTTACTAGAGGAGAGTGAGTTGTTCGATGAATCTTGGTTTATGTTTAAAGGGATTCTATGAAAGTGTCCCAATGTTAAATATACACCCCATTTTCCCATGGATATATTTTACTATATTCTTACACCATCTAATCAAAATTTAGTTGATCAGTCATTAGAGGATATTTGTAATGGAAAACCGGAGACAGGATTAATAAGATTTTCAAAAATAAGGAATATAATTCCCAAAATATGTTTTCTAGAAAATTATATGTTATTATAAAATAATTCACACCCATATATCAATATTAAGCACTGTCTACATGAATTTACAGTAAAAGTTATTAGCATACTCTTTGGGAGGGTTGTCTTCATTGTGGGATATTTTCCCATTCACTGTCATGCCTCCCAAACAATGATATTCCTTCCCATGAACCTGAAAATGCTATCTTTTCTGGGTATGGTATTAGGATGCATCCAAGAGATGATTCTTTTCTAAATAGATACAATAAATTCTATCAAAACATTAATAATCTCACTTGGAGGGAAAAAGGAGTTCTAACACCACATATTCAAGATTATTTTAGACAAAATATATAACATGTTTAGTATTTCCAACCTCAATTGAGGGCCAATAAATCATATTCATAATAAAAATCTAATGAGATATTCCAACAAATGATGGGATGAGCTGATGATAAAAATAGAGAATACTAATTTTAATAAGATAAAAAAAATCCCATTTTGGAAACCTCATGTTGAAAGTATGTCAGTTAGTTAAAAATAAAGGATCTATAGATAAATTATGGCATTATAGAACTGAAAAATGCAATCCTAAATAGAAATAAATGAAGTTCATTGCTATAATTGCGTGTAAACCATGCCAGGAAGTCACAACCAAGACCAAAACATATTCCCATGAGGATTCTATTGAACCTTTTAAAAAATCATTAGAATCAATCCAATATGGAAATCTGTATAGGGAAGATGATATTCTTTCACACACTACTCTATGTACTAAAAATTCAAAATAAAATGACCAGAAAACTAAGGACATCATGGGAAAGAATAAGTTCATAGTTGAATCTAAAAAATTTCCCATATTATTAAGGAAATGCCTCTAACCATTTCATTTTCTCAAAGAATTAAGAAAAAATTATTATTTTCTACTGTTATAGTTTCAAAATGTTTTTGATAAAATAAATATAGAAATAAATTTTCCAGAATCTCTAATTCAAAGCCCTTATTACCTAAATAATTGAAAAAAATATTCATGTATGAAAAATATATATTCATTTTATACCTATAATCTCACAAAATACTGTACAGAAATCATGTAGAACAAGATACAACCTAAGATCCAATATATCAAGTGTTTGGTTATTACTTTCATGTTTGGAGATATGGTATCTCATTTTAATTTCAGTTGTGATATTGAAAAATTTATCAATCTTATTATTTTATCATTGTTTAAGAAATTGCGTCTAGGATTTCTTAAACCCAATACAATTGTACTGATGATTGAGGATATATCAATTATCCACCCACATAGTAGGGTTTATTAAATTCTTGTTGGAGGAGGTAAGATCATATATTCCACTAAATTTCTTATTTTTGATATGTAATATAATCAAGTAGCCCCTATTATCATAGATTAGGATTTTATTTCCATCGCGGGTGATAGATGTTTGAAAGAGAAATAGATTTTAAAATTTTATGAGAATATTGAATAATTTAATGTTTCTAAAAATACTAAACAACCACACCATAATCATGTCATTGAATGTGATTGGTATTTGAATGGTGATGATTTTTTTGAAATGGAAGTGGAAGTTTTTTTATGATTCTTGCATAAATATAAAATAATCTTGAGTTTCATGTAAAAACGTTTTTGTGAGTAAATTTAGATAAGTAATACTATATACAAAATATGTTTTTAGTGTAAATATTAATAGAATTATATGAATTTTTGTAATATCATATTTTTACCTCACTTGTGGTACCATCTTACAAAGTGTTCTTCTCTGACCCCATCAGTGACGAATAATATTGTTTCTCTTAAATTTATAGAAGAAAACATGAGAATATAACCCCCCAACAAAACACTCTTTCTTTTATACAATTACATTTGACCATAGATATCAATCCCCTAAATGTTCATGCAATATATAATTATATGGGAGAGTAATAAACCTCACCTATTATCTATTATTCAACCTTTAACATGTTTTAAGAAGAAAAAATTCACAATTTTATGAAAAAAATAAAATCTATAATTAGTTTTATATTTCCAACATTTATGGAATTATACAATATTTTTTCATAAATAAAATATCAATCAAATGTGACCAAGTGGAGAGTCTATCCTGATATTCAAATTTATGTGTTCCCTAAAATATGGGTTTCATAGTTCTAATAAATGAGTTGAATAATCGAAATCAATTTAAGAAAGCTACCAAGTGGAGAGTCTATCATGATATTCAAAATTGTAACTCTTACCCGAGGTATGATCGTTTTCCAATTCTATTCAAAGAAAAAAAAAATTCTTGAATGGTTAGAAGGAAAAGATTTTTTTAATTCTCTAGATGGTTATTCATGTTTCAATCAAATTCCTATAACACTAAACATCCACGAAAAAAAGAAAATTCACTTTCCATATTGTGGAATTTTCTAATCGAAGGATTCACATTGGCATGTGCGGTGATCCAGACACATTTAGAAGAGTAAGACCAAAATATAACTGGACATGAATAAGATTATAATTTAGGTATTCATTGATGACTTTTTATTTATTGGTTCTGATTTCAAGGGCTATCTAAAAAATTAAAAAATTAATTCACAATACTGTGGGAGACAAACCTATTCATAAATCAGGAAAAATTACAATTCATGGTTACCAATGGAATTTTCAATGGAAATGATATTTTTAATGGGGAAATTGAATTAGAAAATTATAATATGGAAGTGAATCAAATTATTCAACCCCCTTTATAATTAAATATCCATTATATTTTTCTTAGGATATACCAGTTTTTACCATAGATTTATTAAGGACCGTTCTATAATTGTTAGGCCAATTTTTCACTATTAGTCATAGATGTAATGATTGTGTTTGATGAGTGTTGTCATGAATACTTTTATATATTGATGTAAAATGTATCGTCACTAATAATAATCACATTCACTGATTGTAAAAATCTATATTAAGTTATGTGTAATGAAAATTATTGGGATGATATAGTAGTTATAGGTTAATGAAAACAAAATGTGTTACATGTGATTTAATATGCCACCTAACATCCTAATGATTCCCATAATAAACTATTCAAAAACTTATAAGGATTTGAATGATGATATTATTTCAAGGGAAATGAGTATATAACATCCAATAGTCTCCAAAGCCCTATTATTTAATGATCAGCCTGGTTTTAAATTTCTCTTGGATAAAATTGAATCAAAACTGAGAATTATGAGGTGTATTTTACAACTACAAGAGTTTTATTTAATCATTAAAGGAAAAAGAGATGATAGATATATGGTAGCTGATCTATTTTCATGGTTACCCATTAACATAGTTAAAAATGATTATCCAATAGAGATATATTCATATTTTTAGCAATAACAGTTTTTTAATTCACCATTGAAGTAATATTCCAAGTTTATAAAGTTCTATAACTTTTTTGGGTGTTATGCCAAAAGAAATTTCATAGAGTAAAAGGAATAAGTTCATTGGTGGTCATATATACTACATTTGTGATGTTAATGTTATTTTTAAGAGATTTTATTATGGGATTATTTGGATATGTGTTCATGTGGTTGAAATTATTTCTATTTTAGGGAGCTTCCACTTCACTTCGTGGGGTGGACACTTGAGTGGATATTGTACAACCCAAAAGATCCAACAACCTAGTTTTTACTACCCTAAATTATTTAATGTGTAAAAATTCAAGTAATAAGCTATGAAAAAATTCATTAGTTGTGAAACATGAGAATAAAATGTGATCATACACAGAAGGGTATTCTAGAAGCGTAAAATTATGATGTTGGGGTTTTTATTTCATGTTTCCATTTCTATCTTATTATGGGATTGAGAACATACATATGGTTATATAAAACATCTCAAAGTGGATTAGGGTAGTTTTAATTATAAAAAATATCTATAATAGTGTTTTTAATATTACCTATAATAATATATTCATCTAACATAGTATTTTGATAATATTTGTCACATTTAATGGTATACATTTTGATAGATATAAATTCAGATTAATAATGTAAAAGTATCGTCATATAAATAGAACCTTCAACAACTATAACCCACATTCAATTGGGAAATAAGAGTTCCCAAATAGTGAATTTAGAAGAGGAAATTTGAGAAATTTGTGGGTACTTCATGTATGTATGTGTCATTAATGTTAGATGAGGATTTATAGGCATACATGATTCCTTAAAAAAATTCCCTTGAAATTTATCCTTATAGGATACTTCTTGGTTAGACATGTGTTTTTCCTATATAGCTCCATAATAAATCATTGTTGGCTATTAAATCCCCCAAATATTTTTCATGTCTACCAGAGATTGTATTTTTTATAGTTTACTAAGATGAATGAAATTAGAATAAATTCTTATGATAATGATAGAATCTACAAAAAAATATAAGAATTTTAATGAATCCAAAATTCAAAATAAGAAATTTATAGTTGGTTAAAGGGTATTACTCCTTAAATTTAAATTGAAACAATTTTCATGAAATAGTTGTCTAAGTGGTTATGCTAGTTTATAATTTTAGGAGTCCTGGTCCATAGAAAATTATAATTAATTTCAAAAGACTAAAATACATTTTTTTGTTAATAAAAAATATTGAATATATTATTTGAGGGGAATCCAAATTGTGTTGATTCCATATTATCTCTTCAAGAATCAATTAATTTGGTTTTCCAATTGAATACTATAAGCACATTACTTCATTATAGACAACCCATAGTTCCTTTTTTTTCCTTTTCTTTGTTTTTGGATTTTTTATCATTATTGTTAATGAGTTATACTACATTCTATTTTTGGTTTTTTATATTATTATTTATGATCTTGATATATCTCCTTTTCAAGGATTCTAGATGTATTTGTGTCTGAGATATCAAAATATGACTTTATTTTAGTGATGTGTTTGTTTAACGTATTTCCATTCATTTATTATTAGTGATAGAAGTTGAGTGTGTTGGTATCCCTTTATTTTTATGCAATGTTTTCTTATAGTTTTCTTTTGTATTATGATTTATTTTCAATTACATGGAATTTATATTTATCTATAAAAAAACAAGTCATGAACTTTTAAATGAAATGTTAGTTTAGAAACTAATTTGAAATATTCCAAAATGTATGTCTTTTAACTATCATGAAACTCTCTCCCTCTCTTTCTATCTATTCTTCTCACTACATAACTGTTATATTACCTTTCTAATTTTTAGTTTTCCAATTGATGATTCATCATTGGGGATAATGTTTGGTGTCATGTGTGTGGGAGAGGGGACATATTCATGTCATTTAACTATTATTGAGTTCTAGAACATCAAAAACTCCCCATAATTTTTTTAATTGAATTTTCCTTGGATAGATTTCAAAAAAAATTCTGTATAAATATGAATTTTGGGTGTTTAATGGTTTGAAAAATAAAATATCAAAGTGTTTTAAATAGAAAAATATTTGTTGACCAGTATAGGGGGGTAACATTGTATCTGATTTTTTATTAACTGAGTTATTGTGGAGTGTTTTTGTTTAATGTTTTTATTGAAATCATTAAGAAAAACTAGGGAAGAGATTCTTTATAGGTTATACTATTATTTAAGATGATCTAAAATTTGATAATTATTAAACATGAATTTTATCTAAATTACTTATACTAGATAACATGAAATTTATTAGGCTTATCTAATATTTGGGATGTATTATATACCCATTGAATATAGAGAAAAATGGGAATTTAGGGTCCCATAGTGAGTGACTCGGATAACAGATTTTGTTGTTTTTTAGATAAATCCTAATAAAAAAGTCTATGCATATTATTTTTCAAAAAAAATTATGTATGTGAAAAATTTATATATAGTTCCCTAAGAAAAAATGATCTCATTATTGTGAGGTGAATATTTAACCTATATTAACAAGTGGACAATTTTTTTACATGATATAATTTATAGTTGTATCAATAAAGAGGGATGTGTAATCTGGGCCTAAAGAGGTTATGAGAGATTTAATGTATTTTCTCATTTCATTATATATCTAAAATCACTTGATTATCTGTGGTATATTCTCCTCAATCTAAGATTTAATCTTTCACCAAATCATGGAACATGTATAATCTCAAAAAGGATGTATGAAAGTCTATTTCAACTAATTATTTGGTTCTCTCTTTAGTTGGATGATGTTTATTGATCCTTAATCCTTCAGTAATATACCATTTCATTTAATATAATTCATAGGATTACAATGTTTTATGTGTGGGAGAGATTGATGTGGAACCATACATTAACAATTTTACACATCTATGTTTATTAACTCAATGACTGTTTAATTCTTAATTATAATTTTAATGATGAATTTTAAATGATGAATAAATAATATTACAAACATATTTTCATTGATTATTATAATGTAAATAAAAATTTTCATGTGTGACATCCTGAACATTGTCCACACAGAGGTCCCCCGAACTGGGGAGGGAACATGGACCCAGGAATGCCTGCACATATGCTAGAGGATGCCGACTACCAACAAGGGACTACGGTGTGTCCATGAGAAGAAAATTCATATCTATTCAGAGTAGAACATCTTTATTTTCAATAGATAAATAGAAAAATTATATCACTAATGGAAAAGTTATTAGAATAAAAAATAACATTAAAGTACTAAATAATAATAAAAAATATTAATCTAATGCTTATATATTTGCTGATGATTACATGTCTCAAAAAATAGGGAAACTGTTAATATATGGTATTTGTAAGTCAACACAGTACATTATATACAAAGGAACAAAAAAAGAAAAAATCTATCCAGGCATCCCAAGATCAAAAGTAGTCATCTTCTACCAAAATATCATCTTATGTCATGTGATTGGTTAGGCATTCATAAGTGTATGATTCCACTTTTATACAGTTTAAATCATTTAGTCTACGAAGGTACTATTAGTGGCCCAAATAAGTAGTGAGAAAAACATAGTTGTCCAACAGCAATAATGTATATAAATATATAGTTAGTTTATATATTTTTATCATGTTGGTAATGAAGGAGAGAAATAAATAAACTATGAAGGGTCAAACCTGATTCTCTAAGGACACTAGTATGATGCTACCTTCTTCATTCTCAACTGGATTGTCTCTTAACAAGTAGCCTTATTTATACACATTTATAGACTATATAAATAGTGATTTCAACCAACATTCATTTGTCTATAAGATGTATCATGAAACTTAGGATTAACTAAGACATCTGGAAATTGTATAATGATTATAAAATGTATTGTGGGACACCATTACCAGTATCACAGTAGTAATGGTATCCATTCCCAGTATAATAATATTTGGGATTCCATGTCCATATCAAAATAATAGGTGATACCATTCTCAGTATACAAGTAATAGGTTATCTATTCTCTTTATAATATCAATAATCATTGTCGTGACCATATATAATAGTAATAGTCACTGTTCCTAAATATCATAGTATGTTTCATCATGCTAGTATATCATAGTAAGGGTCATCATGCCATATATCACAATAATGTCTATCATGCCTATATATCTTTGCAAGGGTCATCATGTGTGTGTATCATAGTAAGGTTCATCATGCTCATTTAAAATATTTGAAGGTTATCCATTCCCATATAATATTTGTAACATATCCATGACCATATATCATAATAGTATGGGTCATCTTTTCCATGTGTAATAATAAATGAGATTCTCCATGCCTTTGTGTGAAAGTACCATAGTGGACTCCATGACCATATATATATAATTCATAAGGGAAATCACACCCATTTTCATAAAATTAAAAATATCCCCATGCCCCTAAATTATAATAGTGGTATGTATTCATTGGCCTTATTATTGACATAGGATAATTCATAACACAATAATATTAAGTAATAACAATGGAATAATTTTTGGTACAATTAATTAGGTGACATGGGCATACCACTCACCACCACTCCCTTCATATTAATTTGGTAAATGTGTTATTTTTTATACACTACAACAATTACCCATTTCATTTATGGTTTCACAGTTTATATGTCACACAAAAACCCATTTAGATGAAATTTTTTCCATTTACTCATTTATATCCACAAAGGTAATATGATTGACACATGTTAAGGGGTTACCCGATTTGAAGGGGGCATAAAAGGGTTATAATGTTCTCATTTAATTCAACAATTTAAATATTGAAACATTTTAAAGGAATATCACTGCGAAACAATTATGTGACATAAAAAAATATTTTATAAACCATCTCAGCATCAAGAGATAATAACTACACCATCTAATATATTCCTATAGAGGGGAAAACATTCAATATCTCTGTTTGATATAATCTAGATTTGGTGAAATTTGAAAAATAAATGAACAAATTAAAAATATGACATAAGATCCTAGAAATAAATAAATAATTCTAGATAATGAAAAACCAAAAATGTCTCATAATATATGATAATCTTATAGGCATGCATGCAATGATATAATCACACATTGAATTGAATAATTGATGGATGAATTGAACCAAATCCAAGCTTGAGGAACTTGATGTTCTCAACAAGAGAGGGGGATTCCCTCTTGGATTATAGATGGAATAGTTATAATGTAGGGTCATAAATATAATTATTTTGTTGGAATGTGGTATATTCACCCATAAAATAGGGTTTTCACGGTTTGGCAGCATGGTTGGCTAAACTATGGGCCAACTATGCAGTAGAAACATCCTTGATAGGAGACCCATATGTTTAACCTCACGATATAAAAACCATGAGTCATCTATTCCATTTTTCACTACAAAAATACTCTAAATTTTTCTATTAATATCTTATCTAGGGTCATAGTTTGGTAAAATCATGCACCTTTATCTATACATTGAAATTCCAAGATGTGTTAGGAGAAACCATGTGGACTGTATCACATGGTTTCTACTAATCGTGGGTCTCTATTTACTTCTCTAGTGGCTAGGGTTCTATGTTCTGTACAATCCTCAAGAACCCCCAAACATATGTGAATGAATTAGGTTTTTATATCCTTTCGAAGCACAGTAATATGATTTTTGATAAAAATAATAATCCACTAAGCAGGTACATCAGGGTACCGCACCCTTGTCTCCTCATGTACTCGGTACTACTTCCACAGTACACATACTAAATGTATAAACCGACCATATAGATCCATTGTACTCATTTAAAAAATGCATATATTATATCCTAAAAATAATTATGAACATCTTACTCAAAATAATTGAGATCAATAGTATGATACGAGTCATCGTGACAATGGTGAAATTATGAAAAGTGGAAGCCATCATTCATGGAATAGTACCGATGAGGTAATAAAAATTCATAGGCTCTTTTCCTGACTCCTTCTATGATCTCAAATAGACCAAAAAATGGAAAATATCTTCTTTTTTCATTGTATCCATATATTCTTATGTATGGGTAATACAGTTAGGAGAAAAATATTCTACAACCTCAAACTATAGACATCGTCGATGGCAGTCAACATAAGATTTCTATCTATACTAATAGATAGAAAAAAATTTATTAATATCTTTGACCTACATTGAAGTATCCTAAACAAGATGATATCCTATTAGTGAGCCTCTCTCGCATCTAACAAGAACATGGGTGAATGGAATGACCCACCTTATATGTCCTCATAAGGATCCTTCTCAATCATCTCAAAATAAATATAATTGTAGACGAGCATTATTAGCGGGATATGATTCAATCAAGAACCTCCAAAATCAATGAAAAAATCTTAAATTATTTCATCCAGCACCGTTATGATATATTCTATCATTCCACTGATCTTCAGGTTATAGGATTTTCTCTGAGTCACCTCTGTACAAAATGCTCTATGTAACCCCATCCATAACTTAAATGTAAAATGATTTTCCCTATAAGAGATGATAGTATGAGGGGACTTATGTAGCTGTATAATCTCATAGATGAATAATATTCCTATTTTAAAAAATGAGAATGTATTAAGATAGGAATTAAGTGGGATACTTAATTGAGTCAATCCATAACCACCCATGAAAAATCTATACCTTGAAAACACTTTATTATGACAATGTCTAAATACATCACAACATATTCAAATTTCCATTAAAAATCAACAATTGATATAAAAAGTGAGAAGGATGATGGTTCACTGTCTTTACCTTTTGAAAGGTGGAACCCCTACTAAAAACCCCTCAATTTGATATTACATCATGGGACAACAATATATTTGGCACATATTATGATACATCTTATAGATGCCATGGGTGAACTAACTACTATGATGCATGTAATCATGAATTTTCTTCTCTCTCGTATTTGTGTTATCCCAGACACACCCATGTATACATAGGATGTATTCCTCATAAATAGTCCAATATGAAGGTGGTTCCCCACCAAAAATATATTCCCATTGGACTAATCCATCCAGATATGAAAAGATATTCATCTCCACTTCCTATAGATGTGAAGAGATCACTGATAGTGATGAAATTTTTGATTTTACATAATATTCCATATCCTTAATGTGCATCTAAAGATACATTACCTTATATTACTAGTCATTACTAGCCTCCATAACTAATTTATTCTTGAGTCCTCCAAATTAGTGAATATTCAACAAAAAAGACTTTTTAGGAAGATAGGCTTGCTTGAATTTAAATTACTATATGTTCTCAACTCAAACATGATGCTTAAGATTCAAGTAATCCAACATTAAAATATAATAGATGGTTTTGTTTGTCTATAAACACCACCGAACTCTCTCTCTCTAGGTAATTCCTCCAACAATGTAATGTGTGTACAACAAATACCAACTTGAGATCATGCATTTAGAAATTCTACTCATGTGGATTCAACTATCATGTACCAAACATAATGATTTGATATTTCATTGTCATAACTACTCTTAAACTGATGTGTGATGCATAAAAAATATTATACCTTTTGGAATGATCTGGAAGAATGAGGACCAGTGTTGATGTCAATCCTTCATTATCCTCTGGAACAACTGTATCATGGAAATTGACCATACAATCCTAATACCCTCCATTTTCATGCTAGTAAGAGGCGCTTTAAAGAGTGAGAAGTCTTCTATGAAGTGGATGTAATAAGAATCCTCCACTAAGAGTCTCCATATATCACATTTGTTCTTAGGTTTCTCCCAATTAACTATGTAACGTCCCTGACCTGGGAGCCACTTAACCAATTCTCCAAGCCTAGTGGTTACATGAACTTTCGTGTGCCTCCCATATTCTAATGTTTGATGACTAGTAGCGAGGGTCTGAATAGTAAATTAGGGAGACTATACCCCCGTTTATCAGAGAAGTGCACACTATAAGATAATTTTTTTTTTGGAATATTAATTAAAAATATAAGAGCATGCATGAAAACAATTCCGCAAAACGGGTAAAACCATGTCCAATAGTAAATATGCCATGTCATGCTATAAGTGAAAAAGTGAACAAAACTCAAAATGAAGAAAAAAAATCTCCAAAGAGGTCCCAACAACAAGTTTGGGACCTCCTCCCCACACACCTGTGCCAACCCTACTTCCTAGCAAGGGCCTTTTCCATTTTCCAGACCTGCAAACATTGTGTCTTCTCAGGTACCCAATGGCGGTCTGAGAATTGTGTGATTAGAACTCAGTAGGCCACCACCAACGGTGTCTACAAAATATATAGAATAAACAATTGTGCATGAAAAAGTGATATGAATAATAAATGACAATAAAAGATTAAGTTTCCCTAACCAGTTTAGGTTCATTACCATCATTTTTTACCGTTACCGTATCTTACCATTTCATCCCATTTCCCATCACATTCCCTTTACAACACATTTATCATGGGTTCATCAGACATAAAAAATACCTGGATTAAAGTACACAATCACATACGTGAGGAATAACATACAATTTTCCTATCTCACTAGGACCAAATTCCTTATTTCAATCTTATCCTCACCTCTAACCCTCAATCTGGGTGGATTCGACCAATAGGGAAACAAAAAATCATTACTCTCCCTTAACCTTTGCATTAGGGGTAGAGTTTAGAGCCTTGGCCTAACTCGACCCATGGGTGTAGAACCTCAGTTCCTACCCCACACTATCAATCTATGTGCGCATTCTACATATATATAAATATATATATATTTACATCAACCATTCACACAATGTCATAACCATTACCTAAGGAAAACATAAATGAAAACAATAAAATTAGATTTAATACCATTCCTTGACCGATTAACACATTTACCACATTTCAAATCATTTATCCATTAAGAATTATTTCCCATTTATTATGCTTATCTCACTATGAATTCATTCAGTGTTCCTATATCACTAAGATTTTTTAATTATGCATAAATCACTAGACATCAATACCATGCTCACAATCCATTCCATTATGATATTTAATCATTTTCTCATATTAAACCAATGTCACATAGGTTATTATCAAGCCTAGGTGAATCACCTTTCTTCTATCCCAATACTATTAATCACATCAACATGTTTATAAAGGGATTTACATGATTATACAATAATGTCACTTGTTCATCACAAATCCGTAGGGTCGGGATAGTCCACACACCCATGGGTGTCCCTAGATTAGTAACATCACCTTTTATGCATCCCATAGTGATCGTGAGGGTCTCTATTTACCTTTTTAATAAACATTTTACCTAAACATGCCAAGGTTGATCAAAACATACCAAGAGACACCAATGAACAAAACCACACATTCCCCAATCCACAAATAAATCATTTGATATGACTTTTAGACCACTTATATCATATCCATGGGTGAAAAAAGTCTTAATCGTGTCCTTTGATTCTACATTAAACAACACTTGAAAATTCAATCTAGATCTCACCCAAATAGTAGGGTTTTAGAGTATCGGGAGGATAAGAGTAGAAGATACAAACCATAAACTAAAAAGTGAAGAATGGATTAAATTATACTTACCCGAAGCTTTGATCTGCAACCAAAATCATCAAAAATTACTTATAAAGGAATGATATATATTTTTTGGAGCTCCTGGGATATTTGGTTCGTCCGTAAGGTGAAGAGAGGATAGTGGGAAGAAAATCCTGAGTTGGGGTTAAAAATCCCATGGTGGAAAATTTTAATTTTTTATCACTTTAGGGGCCTCACTATTGACCCATACAATTTTCCAAACCATGTGAAAACCATGTGGAGCTACTGTCCAAAATCATACATCATGCACAGTTTCATGGGTTGTTCCCATGGTTAGCACTAACCGTGCGTAGACTGTGTGGCCTATCCTGAAAACCACTTTTCCTCCATTTTTCATGTCCTGAACCCTCATAACACCCCAAGCCTCCATAAGGACTTGGGAAAACACTTAATTAACCATAATAATAGATTAAAAATAAAACATTAATGAGAACATAACTTTCTATGATCGAGATCCTATAACCTCCCCACCTTATAACGACTCATCCTTGTTTCAATATCCCAAGCTTCATTACACTTCTAAGGGGAAATGATTAGGCCCCTGAAATAGCATATGTGATTATTGCTCCCTGATTTCTTCCTGAACATTCCCATGCTACCAAAGTACTCTCTCTAGTGGCACAAGCTTTCCCCTGAAAACATTCTCACTCTGATCTACCAAACAAACAATATGATCCTCAAAGGACACATCACCCTCATGCTCAACATCCTCAAAATCCACCAAATTAGGTGGGTTTTGGTGATTCCACTGATGTTGCGACACATGAAGGACATCATGAATCAAGTTATATCGCCATGGAAGATCCAATTGGTATTCCACTGGCCCGATCCTCTCCAAAATCTCAAATATCCCCCACATAACTGGGTGCCAACCTCCCATGCCTCTAAATCTATCGTTGACCAAACATTGGAGACACCCAAAAAAGAACACACTATCAACCACATCAAACTCAAGGGTTATATGTATCACATCCCCATATGAATTCAGCATACTCAGAGCTATTTCCATCCATATCTGAATTAACTCATGTTTCCCTGATGTCTTCTTCCCTAGACTCAGTCCCAACAGATCGGATTAACCGGCCTCTAACCAACATTGTGGAGATCTATATGGTCACCTACAGAGAACCTAAAATAGTTCCATTTGAACAATATCCTAGAATATTTTTCTATATGAAGATTTAACAAGTGATAGGTGCTTCTACCAGGAATCACCCAAGTCCAAGACACAAGACCTCAACATGTCCTCCAACACTTGGATTGTACCCTTAGACTACCTTTTGGTATGAGGGTGGAAAGTCATACTCAAAAGCACCTGTGTACCAAGCACATTCTGCAACCATTTCTACAAGTGAGATGTAAATTTGGGATCACGATCCGAAACTATAGTTGATGGAACACCATGAAACCATACTATTTACCAAAAATAAATCTCCCCAAACTAATGAAATGTGTAAGTATTCTAAATTTGTAATAAATGAGTCACTTTCGTTAGCTGATCCACATAAAATTTTATTGCATGATTCTTCCAAGGCGTCCTTGGAAGACCACCAAAAAATCCATTATCACATAACCCCACTTCCATTATGGAATGGTAAAAAGATGTAACAAACAACCTAGGAATTGATGATTGGCCACCAACTATTGACAGATATGGAACTGTACCACAAAGCCCGCAACATCCCTTTTCATTCCTGGCCACCAAAACTGCCTATAGATATCACAGTACATCTTGATTAAACCAAGATTCACTATCCATTTTAATGAATGGAATTCATGAATCAAATCTTCCTAAATGAAATCTGGAACAACCACATGTCCATGATCACAAACAACCCCATCCACTCTAACAACCAAACTAGAAGGTGGCTCCCCACATTTGAGTCTTTCCTTCATGGCCACACATTAAGGACCTCCAAGATAAATTTACCTAGTTCGGGTAAAATGTGTAGACTGATCCCCCATAAAAGCAAGAGTCAACTAACCCTTTTCCTCCCTCACCTCCAGGTGAATCTAGGTGAACAAAGAAATCCCCTTCCACTCAGTGCTGGATTCCTGAACCATCGGGTTCTGAGCCTTTCAACTCAAATAATCAGCAACACTATTCCATTTTCCTAGGGTATATACCATCTCAATGTCAAAAAAACTATGGTAATCAACCAATAATTACTTCATAAGATTCAAATCTTGCTGCGAAAGGATATACATTAGTCTCTTGTGATCAGTATACACTATGAATTGTTCCCCCATCATATAGTACCTCCATCCCTTTAAGGAATACACTGCTACATCCAACTCAATAAAATGAGTGGTATGATTCCTCTCATTGAGTCTCAATTTACTCGACCCAAAATCCATAACCCTCTCATCTTGAATCAACACAGCCCCAGGCCTAATACGAGATACATCCCAAAATAAGACATACTTACTACTTGGCTTATGTTGGATCATGATCTGTTTGGTAGTCAATCAATTTTTCCACTCGGGAAACGAATTCTCACAAGTCTCAGACTACTCAAACTGGATTCTCTTATTGGACATGCCTGACAGCGGTGTTGTCAAACAAGATAAATCCAGAAGAAACCTCTTGTAATACCTATCAAAACCATGAAAACTTAGAACATCTATGACAGTATTGGGATTCTCGCAAGACACAACACCATGAACTTTATCTAGATCCTCCGACATAGCTTCCTTATAAATGATGTGACCCAAAAAATATACTTCTCTAATCAGGAATAGACACGTTGACATCTTGGTGTATATTTGATTCTCACTTGGTGTACTCAAAACGATGTCAAGATGTTTGGAATGATGGTCATGTGTTTTTTAGTAAAAAAAGATATCATCAACAAAGACAACCACAACTGTATCTAAATAAGGATGACTGATTTGGATCATCAGAGCCATGAACACTTCCAGTGCATTGTTAAAGCCAAAAGGCATCACCTCAAAATCAAAAAACCCTTACCGACTCATGAATGTTCTCAGCGGTACTTCTGAAGGCCTCATCATCAACTGGCGATAACCCAATATCAGATCAATCTTAGAAAACACCAATTCCCCCCTCAACTAATCAAATATGTCATCAATTCTTGGAATAGGGTACCAATTATTCACCATCATCAGATTTAACTTCTGATAATCAATGCGAATCCTTAACGACCAGTCTGACTTATTTGAAAAAATCACAAGAGAGCCCCAAGGTTATGTACTAGGACATATGAACCCATTACACTATAACTACTCAAAATGACCCATTAACGTTTTGAAGTTCTTTTGGTTCCATTTGGTATGGCAGAATAGAAACTGGCTCCACTCATGGCAGTAACACGGTTTTCAACTCAACATCCCTCTCGGGTGGAAACCCTATGAAATAACCATGATACGCATCCTAAAACTTATCAACTACTATAGGGAATAAAAATTGTTACCATATTTCATCATTAAGCACAATACATGCTACTTTAGCCGTGAGCCTAGCCTAATGATGACAAAATGGTCCTGCATGACTTGCTCGAACATCCCACTCTCCAGGATGGATATAAGCATCACCCACAAGTGACCTAAATGATACCTTGAGATGGTAAAAGTCTATGTGCATTAGATACAACACTAACCAGTCCATACCAATGATCATTTCAAATCCGGAAATCTTGAGAACGATAAATTACCATATGAAACTAAACCCACTAAATTCTAGAGTACATCCCTTACACTGCCTGATGTATTCATTTTGAACCTTCAATAGAGTGTCAATCGACATAACTCTTCAAAAACTCTCCACGTGAATACCCAACACTACCATAAGATGAGAAGAAATAAAAGAGTGTGTGGAACTAGTGTGAAACAACAGACTAGAAAGCATAAATTCTACAAGGATCATACCTCTAATAGTTGATGGCCCAACCTCTCTATCCCCAGGAGCAGACTGAACTACATGAAGCTGACCGACCCCTCTACCCTGGGCCCCAATCTGTGTGCCCTGCACTACACTACCCCGCACTACACTGCCCTGCTGACATGGGTGGTCCTTCCCTAGATTTCCATGTCCACCGCCCTTTCTAGTAAAACCCATGTAGCTCCAAACACATGCCTAATGTGGAGAAACTGACCCATTACCTCCACTTAGAATCTTTAAGTCATTAATATTTATACTCTACTATTGAGGGTACCTACAGAACCTCTACACGTTTCCCAATATTTCACATGACCGAAACTCAACTAGAGGTTGAGGACACTGGCCATGCATGTGAAACGACCTACCACACTAATATGAGAACACACGGTGACCACCCAGAGAGGTTGAACCTCCCTTCTAACTACCTTGCACACATCTTCCAAGCTGAAAACATCCAAAACAACACTTCAAGACCTCAAAAGTTGTTCCATATGTCTTCCCAGATGGAAAGACAAGACAACTAACTGATACTCCCTTCAGTTTCCCCTCTGAGATCAATGCTTGATCTGTTACCTCTATAAACCTCTTCATGAAAAATACATTCACATGAGAAATGATCTCATTTCTCAGCTCATCCTAGAAATGCCTTATAACTGCTATCTCATTCCCACCAATGATGGATCAATGTGTCATAGGTTAGTGAAGTTTCCAACATACATCATCACTGACATTGATCCTTGAGTCAGTCTCATGAACTCTAAAACCATCTATTTCCTCAAAGCATCAGGACAAAAATTCCATAGAAATGTTTCCCGGAAATCTTTCCAGATCATCCCCTCAGCCTGCTAAGTCTAAGCCAGGATGTCCCACTAATGCTTTTCCTGAACCTTGAACATAGAACCTCCCAACAAGACTGTATTCCCTATAGAAGTCTCCAAATGATCAAGTATCATCTGGATAGACTCTATCTAGAATTCTGCAACCTCTGGCCCACCCTCTTCGATAATGGTCAGAGGGTGATACATCTGAAACCATCAAGTCAACTCAAACATACTTGGTGTAACCCATCCTATGTCCTGATCCTTTTTTTAGAAAACGATCCATGTTCTATTAGAACTTCACTTCTATACTCTCCTAGATCCCCACAATCTCTCACTCCTCTACTAGAAATGTGTTCTCAGAAACATCCTCCTATTTCCCAACCAGTGCACGACATCGTGGAGGAATTTCTCCATATTACCAAACACAAGGTTTAGAACAGATCCCATAAAACATTCACAACTTCATAACAATAAGGATCTTCCCTAGACACTACCACTAATTATACATGAACCATCCCAATATACCTTAATATTCCTAAATCAACACTCTGACCATCCCAACCACAACCCTTGGTTCACAATGGTTAAATCACCATACACCACCACTGTGCTCACACAACATGTTGCAAACAACATTTTCAATTCATTATAAACACCTAGTTACTCATATTTAATTAATCATAAAATATCATTATTTTATCTTTTCTTAGTGTCATAGTTTCATTTAGAACATTTTTCTTTTTTCAATTATGAAGATCCAAGGTGCATTCCATGTTTTTTTCCTCACACACCCAACTCAATTGTGCCTACTATGATGCATTCCACCTATATATTTAGGTGCCTGCAATGATACATGAATGTACAATGTCATAAACCATAACATCGCACAACAGTTTCATCACCCAATGGTGAAATATCATCAATTGTAACATTGCACAATCAAGAACAACAATTCCCTCCCTGGGTGAATTGGGTTTTACCTTGTACATGGATTATATACTCCAAATAATGAGATCATTACCAAGGCCCAACACATAAAATCCCCTATCTACCATCCCAAATAAAAATATTCCAGAGAAGGAGAATAAATACCCCCTATGATACCACTTTGTAACATAACGGACCCGTGAGCCACTAAACCATTTCTCTGAGCTGGGTAGTTAAATGACATTAATTGAACCTCCCTATATGACAGAGGTTTCCAACTAGCAGTGTGGGTCTGAATAATAAATTCAGGAGACTATACCCCTTTTATCAGAGTAAGCAATGACAAAAGATAAGAAAATAGAAAAATAATAACCAATAATAAAAGTGCATTCATAACATCTATTCCACAAATGTGGTACAACCATTTCCAATAGTAAATATTCCATGTCATTCTACATGTGTAAAAGTGAACAAAACTCAAGATGAAAAAAAACTGTAAAATCCCCAAAATCGTCCCAACAACAGGTTTAGGTCCAACTCCACACACACATGTGCCAACACAATTTACTAGAAAGGGAATTTTACCTTCTCTTGACCTAAAAACATGATGTCTACTAAGGTACCCAATGGCAGCCCAAGATGGGTCTGAGTATAACTCAGTAGGCCACCACCAACAGTGTCTAAAATATGCCCAATATAAACAATTTTCCATCAAAATAGAAATGAATAATAATTGACAAGAATATATTAAGTTCCCCAAACCAGGTTAGGTCCATTACCAAAATTTATTACAATTTAATTATCTTACAATTTCATCCAATTTCCCATTACATACCATTTTCAACGCACTTACAATTGGTTCATCACACACAACAAAATTGATGGCTTAAAGTACAAAATCACATACATGAGAAAAACACATAGTTATACTATCTCACTAGGACCAACATCCTTATTTCAACCATATCCTAATCTCAATGCCTCAGTCCGGGTGGTCGTAACCAATAGGGAAACAAAGCATACGTACTCTTCCCTAACCTATGAATTAGGGGTGGAGTTTAGAGCCTCTGTCAGACTCGATCTGTGGGCCTAGAACCTCCATCAATACCCCAAACTACCAAGCTATGTGCACATGATATATATATGTATATTCATACACCATTCACGCAATATCACAACGATTTCTAATGTCCAACATAAATCATAACAATAAAATGAGAGATAGTACCATTCCTTGACCCACTAACACATTTACCACATTTCAGATCATTTATCCACATAGACCAATTCCCCTTTAATATGTCTTATCTCATTAAGCATTCATTCATTATGCATATCTCACTAGTCATTATTCATTATAACTAACTCACTAGGCTTTCATTAACATGGTTAAATTTCATTCCATTATGTTCATTAATCATTACCACATATTAACCTCAGATCCCTTATGTTCTTATCAAGCCTAGGTGCATAACCTAGCTTATATTCCAACATTATTAATCACTTAAAAATGTTTATCAAGGGTTATACATGATTACACAATAATCACACATGTTCATTAGAAATCTCTAGGTCTGAGAGAGTCGTCACACCCCATGGGTGGCCCTATATTAGTATCATCACCTTCAATGCATCCCATGGGGATCATGAGGGTCTCCATTTACCTTTTTAAAAACCATTTTACCTAAAAATTCTTATGGTGATCATAAAATACCATGAGACAACCAACAAAAAAACCACACATGCACATACCCAAAAATAAATCATGGGATATAACTTCTATACCACCTACCTCAATGTTTTTGGTGAACACACTAATAATAATTCCCCTATAATCCAATTCAACCAACCCTTGAAGCTTTAACCTTGATCTCACCCCAAGAGTAGATTTTTAGATCTTTTTAAGGAGAGGGAAAAAATACAATACCTAAAACCAAAAGAGAAACAAGGATGGGATTAGCCTTACCCGAAGAATTTATTCTTAACCAATACACTAAAAATGCCTCAGAAATGAAGGATATTTATTAAATGGAGAAATTGGGAGATTTGGATCATCCCTAGGGTTAAGAGAGGAGAATGTGATAGAAATCCTGAGTTTGGGTTAAAAATCCCAGAGTGGCAGAATTTTATTTTTTTAAAAGTTTCGGGGCCGCATGGTTGACCTCCATGATATTACAAACCATGTGTAGTCATTATGGAGGCCACATTCTAAAATACCACCTCATTCATGGTTTTCTAGTCTGTTCGCATGGTTAGCACTAACCATGCGCAGACTATGCGGCCCACACCGAAAACCCATTTTCCTCCATTTTTTGTGTCTTGAACCCTCAGAAAGCCACTGATCCTCCATAAGGACTTGGATAAGCACTAAATTAACCCAAGAAATAGATTCAAACCAAAACATATATGAGAACACACCTTTCCACTATCCAAGATCTTACATAATACATATTTCACATTCTCTAGATCTACTAAAACTCATTCCTATAATATAATATGGCCTATTAATTTTAACTTTTCAATCCAAAAGTGACCCTTAATAAACTCAACATACTGTTGCGACTCTATTAGTATATTAATAATGATATTAATATGACGACCATTTTTTCCAACAGTATGAGAATAAACTAAGATTTTATCTATGAATACCACCAAAAGAAATGAATATAAGGATGGAAAGCTATTAATCAATTCCATAAAGAGAGTTAGTGCATTAGTGAGACCAAATGACATAATTAAATACTCATATAAGTCATACCTACTATGGAAACCCATACATAGAATATCTATAGGGTTTATTTGATCCAGATGATATCCCAATATCAGGTCAATCATCAAGAATACCATCACTCCTCTGATCTATTAAAATAGTTCATGTACATGAGGCATAAGATACTGATGTTTCATGGTATGATAATTATATTTATATAAATCAATGATAATTATTAAGGTTTCATCTTCCTTCCAAAAAAATTACAAGTGAACCACTGGGAGATGTAATGGTCCTTATGAAGTCATTGGTCTCTAAATACTTTAGCGACCTATTAAGATCCAACAACACAGTAGTAGCCATCATTTAAGAATGAAATGAAATTAGTGTATTTCTAGTCACCAAATCGATAGTGAACTCTAGCACTCCCTCATGAGGTAGCCCAAAAATGTATTCACTGAAAAAATACCTGAATCGACTGACTATGTGATGCAATTTAATCTAATGTAATCACTAAATATTCATGTAATGTGTAAACAAATTTGGAGGTCACACCTCTTAGACCAATATTATATGGTCCAACACCACCTTCTTGGATATCCCATTCACCCCTATGAAATTTGTTACCACCCTTTTGTTATGTAAATGACACCCTCTTATGATAAAAATCAATATCCGAATGATTGGAAAAAATATTCCATCAAGAGACTGTAGGTGAAGCTCTCAATCTTGAGGAAAAAGAGGCCATATAAAAACAATGAATTCCTACCAGAATATGAAAACTTAAAATTCTCATACATTCTTTAGCCGTAATCCCAATGGTGTATCATGTTTCATAATTTTACAATAGTACCAAAAATGATGTCCAATACACTCTCAAATATCCAAAAAATGTTTAATGTTTTATTTTACATATTACAAAATGTAAGACTCTACTATATAGGATAATAGAATATTAACTAGAATTGAATATGATTCTTTACCCTGGTCCTCTAGTATAGGCTTAACAAAATAGATATGGCCATATCACCAGCGTTGTTTCACACCCTAACTACAATGAACACCGCATATTTTCTATTTTTGTATATCAAAAGCCTAGATACCTCAGTCCTAACCACATCATCCTCTATTTCAATTAAAAGTCCATTAGAAGCATTCTTGGTGAGGTGCTACTGATCATGCTCTTGAATGTGTAGGTGATAGTGATCACCTCCCACATGGAACATATGGTAAGTTCATATAGAAATATTATAGATTACACAAACTATTATATCCCTGGTACTTGATATAGTCACTAGGACACAAGGTTTTTATATGGACTTGATTACCACATTGGTGAAATACTATGTAATTATCAGTGGGTGTCACACGGTTGTCACTGCTCACACACACATAGTATCAAAGATTCACTTCTGACTAATTGTGCAGCCACTGACCTATATGGGGTTTCAATAGGCATGTATTACGCAATCATCTTACATCAGGTTCTATAAATTGTTATGTTACTATTTCAATATATCTGATATGGTGTTCAACTATATAGAATTTACCGACTAAAGAATATGAGGAATATGGCCATCCTCTAATCGTGTAATTTTCACTATCTCATCGGCAGTATAGATGGTCAAAAATCAATGAAGCTTTGTGAGATGACTTTAATAGTACATAACTATCAAAGAACACTATAGTGGGTTAATTAAATCCCTTTCACGATCATCTCTAAGGGTGTCAAGGATTAAATAGTCACAAAATTTTGACCAAAAACCCTTACAAGTCACTTATCGTTACTGACCCCCCTAGTTCAAAATACCACACCCATGTGAGGTGGATCCATGAACCATATACATAGAGAGCTTAACTATCCTCTATAGTGGTGTCTAATAAATCATGAACATATATAAGACACTCTACATCCATAACACTACATCATGGGTTCCACTATCCCCTAAAATAGTCGGTTGATGATGCTTCATAAACTCTCATTTATGATCTCCCCTAGTAAGGGAACTTCTTGGATATTCTTATATTATATTTAAAATGTAAAACAACTCCCCCTAAAACAAGACATTATCAACCGCATCTATCATAACATGATGTTCTATATGTGGCACTAATAGTGGTTTTTTGGGATGCTCAAGGACCACCACCTCAAGAACAAGGTCATCCCCATATTTCTGGTGAAAAACTATAGGACATAATGGATTCATAGATCTAAAAATTCAATACACACATCACATAAATGATTCTACTGTGATAACATTCTTGATATGAGAATATGATTGGTACAATCATACCTATATAATTCATGTACCCCTATGTCTTTTTAATGGAAAAGATCTTTCTAAATGGAACATTATATATAATACAACAGATTCTACCAACATCCCACTACTATGGTAGAGTTTAGGACAAGATCAATTTTTAATGAATGGTTCCAATTAAAAAATTTTATAATCAAAATTTATGGATGAATAAAACCTTTAATTAGAAATTGACATCCATTTTTAATTGTGTACATTCCATTATAAATTTCATTTCAATTTATGTTGACTCATAAAATTTAATTTTTTATAAATATTTTTGACATAATAGATAACCAAATCCAATTTTCATGGGCCCATACATATCACAAGAAAAAATGTGGCATCTAAAAACTAGTAATTTATCATGTCCCTATATGAAATTTTATGAAGTTAAAATTTATATCATAGAATGAACATACAATATGGTCATGAAATATATGAAATTTTCCTACATGGTATGTAATAGTGCATGGAATTTCATTATAATAGGTTCCTATAATGATGCATGTGATTTCATGACCTCAAGACATCGAGCCTAAAAAAATCCCCAATAATAGAAATACTAATATCAAAATTCAGTTTCATCACCCAACAACATAATCAAATAAACTATAAGATGAATAATATAGAACATCATGACCCATACTAGGTTATTTTTTATTTCCCTATATGTGGGTTATCAACTGCCATGACCATATCATTACCAAATCACGAAACATTCTAAATTTCCTATCTAGTACTCCAAATAATGTGGCAAAATAATATAAATATCATGTAATCCCACTTTGTGTCATCTAGACATGGGATCCACAAAGAGGTTCCCTGACATAACTAATATTTTCAATGATTTTACATCGAATTTCATGGTTTTAAAAACCACCATAGTGTTATTTTATTGTTAACTATCATATTTTATGATTTTAGAGGTATTTTGTACTTAATCGAAAAATTGTCACATTTTAGATTTTTAAAATTTTAAATTATTTTGGTATTTTGGACATAACACATTCTATAGTGATCCAAATTTAGAAATTACATCATATTAAGATTTTATATATCTTCATATTAATTATATTCTTCTAGACTATAAGCTATAACAGATGTCTTGAATTTCAAAATGAGCTCACAATTTGGGCCTTGAAAATCATTCCCATATCTTGTTATTTTTAATGATGGACCTATATCTCATGATTGGAAGGCAAAAATTCTCCTAAATTTTGAGGATGGATGAAAAATACATTTCTTAATAACATTAATTAAGGCAACCATAAGTGAATCAACTTTCTCAAGTCAATTAATGCATAGAAAATGGTGGATATGAAATATGGAGTCTATATATGTATAATAAAGTCTTGGAGTAAAATGTAAAAAACTCCCACTAAATATGTGAAAATACATTTATTGTTTTATGGGAGAGGATCACAATATTTGTGAGCAATATTCATGATGGTTTCCATTCTTCAATCAACAATTTAACAGGTCTAACACGTTGAAACGTGTGAGGGAAAATTATTACATATAAAAGCATAAGGGCTCCTCATTCCAATCCCTCTGTTCAACCACAATTACAGAGAAGGATAAAGTCCATTATGATTATTTTGGATTTATTTTTTTTATTTTTATTTTATTTTTATTTTCCTATGTAAAACATATGTATATATTTAATTCAAGCATTCCATATTCTCCCATATCTCTTTATCTTGAATCCCTAAGCCAATTAATCTCATTCATTCCTATTCCACCTTGACCTATTA
The DNA here is from genome assembly GCA_963277665.1 of Viscum album. Taxonomy (NCBI): domain Eukaryota; kingdom Viridiplantae; phylum Streptophyta; class Magnoliopsida; order Santalales; family Viscaceae; genus Viscum; species Viscum album. Next base: position 1,536,422,279 of record OY728125.1, on the reverse strand, counting down.
GTCTATAAAATGGGGATAAAACACATGGTGTGGCCCTTGAGTGGTATTTAAAAATTGTCTATATTATGTGCTTAAATTATTATATTTTATTATGTTTATGATGACCAAGATTGATGTGCACGGATGTGGAGATTTTCCACCATGACACTGATTTAAAACTCATTTATATTATTTTGTTAAATCTTTTCCCTCCATTATTCTATATAAAAGCACTTCATATGTTGGTGTAGATCCATTTATTTGATGAAATGGCATATGATGTATCTATGTCCTCGTAGAAGTCATACTCTCGATTGAGGTGTTCCATCATCCTTTATTATAGGAGGAGGTCAAATGAATATTGATAAATGCATTAAAAATTTCACATAACTAAATAAAAGAATAGTAATTCATGCAGAGATCTCATAATTGAATTATAAAACCTAATCTATACAAAATCAAAGTAAATTATGTATCTTAGAATCCAAACCATAAAGTTAATGTTTTTTCTTTACTAATATCATTATTTCATTGCATGTTAGTTTAATATTTTCTTTCACATAAACATACTTATATTCTTATATTAAATAAAAGAAAATAATTTATGTGAATTATATTATTTGATGAACAACTGGGAAATATTTTCAGGTTATATGACCATGGTCAACCACTACGCTACACTAGGTAAATATATATATTTTATTTTTCCTCTCCCAATAATAGGTGTGCATCTAAACTTGGTCTGTTCATAGGGATCCAATCAATTTTCAACTTATTTATTTTATTTTCACATTGTAGATAGATTATTATTGTATATATTTCATAAAATATCAAAAAAATTATTTTTACATGATGTTTTCAAAGGGAAATTTTTTCAACACACGGAACAATTAATAATAGCTGAATGAATAAGAACTAAATCATATTTAGGAGGCCCTCAAATGAATGGTTATTGATCCTATGATAATGGTAAATAAAGATCAAGTATATATAGAAACATGGATATCACTTAAATATTTTATGAACATGTTCAGTGAGATCAGAACTGATATATAAATAATCTAGGAAAAAAAGGAAGTTCCACTAGTTTTCCCCAATTTCACTAAATACATGAAACATTTTTTGGAAAAAAAGAGAGGAATAAAATTATCCCAAACATTTTAGCAACCAAAATCAATCTTTACATGATGTGATAGAGTGTATTCATGATGATTAAGCTGACCAACTATGCTATACGTGTGAGATAAAAAAGATCTAGATGAATTCTAGAATGTGTATGAGGTAAAACATGATCTCCATAATAACTATAATGAAGAATAACAAGAACTATTTCATATTACTTTTGATATGGATGAGAGGGAATCCATATTAGTGATGAAAATTGATGAAAGGCTGGAAGATCCCACCCACCTACTTTAATCTAATGACAATCCCATTCAAGAGGAACATATAATGGAAGAAGATATTGAACTATTCCAAACATAAGTATTTGATGATTTCATGAACTCTATTTTTTTATTTCATTCAATTTGGTATGAGTATTAATCCTTATGGATTATAATTTTAATATTTGGTAAATTATTTAAAGGATTATGATTCAACAACAACTTCGCCTACTAAGTAACACATGGAGCTCCCTGATTTTATTGAAATAACATTTGTAGAAGCACATGAATAAATACAAGTATCTGAGAAAGAAAAGAAAAGGACATAGGTCACTCACAATGAAAGTGGGAATTATGATTTACATTTTTCTTGTAAAAAATATACACAATTAATAACATATTATAATCATAATTTCCAAATTGAAATTCCTAAAACCCGAGTAGAGCTAGTAATGGATGAGAAATATAATGTTACAGAAGTAGCATCGAAAGAGGAAGAGGTACCATAATTCATCCTACCCCCACCATGAAAACTATACCACATTACGAAGGAGGATGATCCAATTTACTCTATTCATGGATCATTTCTCAACCCCAAAAATTATGTGAATGCTAGAAAATGACACATGTGGTGTTTCACGTCAAAGATGATCAACCCACCATTCGATTTTGGACAACAGCTGGTACTGTATTTTTTGAGGTAGTAAATAATTAGGGCTCACATGGGGGGTCATATAATGATTTTTTAATTAATTTCGATGAATTTTGATTTCAATTTCTTTTTTCATTATTTTTCTGACTTGAATATCACTCTCTCATATCTTTTTAAGATTAAATGAAATGATCCATGTGATTAATTGTGTAATTGTATATTGTAGATACATTATGTAACATGAAATAAAAAAACATTCATATAGGAAAGATGAATAATATTTATTCAAAAAGGGTTTTAAATTTTAATTTATATATTTTATATAAATTAAATGTTTTTTTCAAATATTTATTTTAGTATTATACTAGAAATTTAATTCCCTCACATTAATTAATAGTTTACTTGACTTATCTAAGAGATATTAGTTTCCAAGGAATCCTATGATTCTTTGGTTTATATTTAAATGTCAATGAAATTGAATTAGTAAAAGGTAAAATTGAATCATTAAAGTGAACAATTAATATTGAAATTATGAATCTTAATTTTAGGGAATTATTTGATTCATGTAAATGAAAATTTGCTACCATTTTTCATGCATGGAATTTTGAAAATTTATATGAATTGTTTCATTACTATAAGTAATTCCAAGAGTTATTTTCTTCAATAAAATATATTATTATTGATGGTATATATAGACCAATTACTTCATATTTATTCATGATCATATTTTCTTTGAGTGATCTTGGGACGTGAAACTGGTAATAATGTTTTTTTGATCTTGTCAAAGACATAACTATGCCAAAACGCATTTATAAGGATTTTTGAATCTTTTAAAAATCCCATACCCTTAACGACAACCATTACATACAAAATTATTTAGGAAAAAGAGATAATTATTTAAATTTATAGGGAAAATCCTTATTTTATTCCATTTATATCTATTCCGTCCTCAGTCTTAGTAGTTTCATGGTATTTTAATGTTTATGTTAGGGGGTAAAGTGGTACATGATAAGTGGGATGATTTGAATTGTATGGAATAAATGTGGGTGTGCTTATTTTTTGAATAGTAAAATATTGTGGAATCATTAATATTTCTATATTTTTATTCCCCTCATGAATATAAAAAACTAAAAATTAAAAAAAAAACAAGTAAATGAGAAAACTGGGTTATGTTTTTGGTAAACCTATAATGACTGTTACTAGATGTATATTTTTTATTATAATTTATTTGGTGTAGAATGTGATATTTATTATAATAATAACATCATACAAAATATAAAAATGAAAATATTATTTTTAAAATAACAAAATTATCAAAAAAAAATATTTAAGAGCTTGTAGAAATCATTCATTATGTTTTACATTGATCCCGACTAAACATTGAGTTTTTGGGAAGGTTTAATTTTCTAAATTGAATGGGAGTAATAAATTAAAATGTTATTTTTGATATCATGTATTTTACATATGAGATAAACCTCCTACTTTAGACTTAATTTTCAAAAATAAAATCATACCAAACTAAATCCTCATAGTAATTTGAACCATTAATGAAATCCCTCACGATTTTATGTCAAATGTGTCTATACAATGTGGAGAAATTTGTTCCATTAAAGAATATGGATAAGGAGAATGTATTTGTGAAATGATAATAACTCCAAGTGAATTTTGTCAATAGTTATAATATAAAACATTGAAAAGTAATTTATTTCGTGTTTAGGCATGTTTAATAATATTGATTTGTGGAACATTAATTAATGAGAAGAGAAGTTCCAAAATTTTCAAAAGGGTGGAAGTAAAATACATGAGTTGATTTTTTCTTTGACAATTTTGAAATTGAATAGGTATTTTATGTGAAATTTTATAATTTTTTTTAGATTTAATTTTTTTTAGATTTTATTGTTTTGATATTTGAATATGGGTAACATTGGCTCCCTCTATATTCAATTTTGAGATTTTTTTCTGGAAGAAAAGTATTGTTTAAGGGTTTTGTAATTGATATATATATTATTTACAATAATTTAATGTATAATATTTATGTTTTATATCCCACCAAGTGATTATTTTAAAGTAAATTCTCACATTTTATGATATTAGTGTTATTCTGAGCTTAATTGGAAAAGATACCATTTTTAGATAATAACAGATTTAATTAATTAATTTATTTAAATCCTAAAAATTTCTATAGTAATGTTAATTGTGAAATAAGTTCCTATTAAGATTTTATTCATCACAGACTTCATTTCATTCTTCTAAACCCAAAGTAAAATCCTGCAAGAGGAAGCTCATAACTAGATTACATGTTGGGCTAAAAAAATAGTTCATAGATTTATCAAGTTGTAATAATGGGCTTATATATCATCATTGGATGTCCCAAAAACTATGAAATTTTTTGGGTGGATGCAAAGTAAATATATTAACATATTTTATGAAGTTTATCATGCATTAATCATTCTTTCTCAAGACCATTAATGCATGGGAAATCAAAGCCATAGAATATAGAGAGTCTTTCTCGAAAGAAAATTTCTATGAGTAAAATGATCATAATTCTTGATACACATGTTCAGATACATTTATATTTTTTGGGGAGATGCAAAAGATACTTTTATACATCATTCATAAAGGGTTCAACTGGTGAATTATAAATATAATGACTCCAACAAGTGGTAGCATGTAAGGGGGTATTCATTCTTATAAAAGGAGGACTTCACCTCATTCAAATCCATTCTAACCCATCCAATAGACCACCATTGGAGAGGTGGTCAAGGACCATGTTGATTATTTTGGATTTTTTTTCTTCTATTTTTATTTTAGATTCATTTCCCATGTAACACATATTCTTTTTTTAATTCTCATGTTTCCATATTCATATTTATATATTTATATTCTATCTTTAGTCCTATTATTATATTTCTATATCATTCCACCAGGACCTATTACCCTAAAAATTAGGGGCCAACTAAAGCCTTAGCTCAGGGGAGGTATACAGAAATATCATTTATTCTGTGCTTAAACTCTTCTGTTCTGTTAAGACTCTGTTGAGAAATTGTGAAGTGAATGGGGGTGTAAATTATCCACCACGTCACTAATTTCAAACTCATTTATATTATTTAGTTATTATTTCTCCATTATATTGCATGAAAGTTCTTCCTATAATGAATTTTATCCATTCAGGGGATGAAGTCACATAATATGATGCAAGTTCATGGGAGATGTCATGATCTTGATCGAGGTGTTCCATTAAATGCTATTACAGGTAGTGGTGAAATTAAGATTACTAAATTCATTCAAGATTTCACACCACCAATTAAAGAACAACAATCCCTACAAGAAATATCAGAATTTAATTGTCAACCATAATAAAATGTTAATGATAAAACCCACAAAACAAACCATAGAGGCCATGTTCTTTCTTTACTAATCACATTATTTCATTTCATGATAGTTTATGATTTTAATTCATTTAAATTTAAAATGCATCAGAAATTAAAAAAACAAAAAATAATTATTATTTTAGGTGAATTATATAATTTTATTGAACATATCATAAATACCGTCACGTGAGACAAAACCCATTCAGCCACAGTGTTATAGTAGAAAAAACATGAAATTATCTTGTTTTAATGACTGACAACAGACGTGCGTCATTCCGAAAACCAATGGGACACATGGAATCAAGTTTATCACCCCATACACTATAGGATACTGACTAGTAGTGAGGTACAATAGTGTTTTTATGGGGAGACTATTTCCTCTAATCATATTATCCCAGTGGTTTAGTCATTAGGTAATTTTAAAGATAATATAAATAATGTATATGATAGGGGATACACACCTAAACATCCATGTACTAAATAATAATAAAAACTCAAAATATGAATCGTATAAAAATGAATATGATTTCATGTATCTAGAAAACACCTAAAAAATTGAATACATTGTCCTAGAAACTCTATACAGTACATGATATAGAAAAAAGAAAAAGGAAAAATATATCCAATAATACCAAACACCAACTATGTTATATGCTAAAAATATCCCATATTAATTCATACATGATTTTACATATCCACACGTGGATGCTTCCCCTAATCTATAGTCTTATTTATATAGTCTAAATTTGTACCATCATTGACTCTCATATAGTGTGAGATTCACATAGTTATCCACCACCAATGGATTCTATTAATAACAACTTGGTGCCTATAATATGATACTATACATGTTATAAAGGAGTGCAGTAAATAAACTATGAAGGATCATTCTTGGCTCCATAAGGACACCAGGAAGACACTACTAATTTTTACCTCAATCTGATGGCCTTTATATAAGTAACAAGATGTATAAACATATCCAGATTCAATACATAATGATGTCTATATTGATATATATTGATGCTACCAAATTCATTGAAATGAGACGTAACATAAAAATCCATAATTTGTAGAATCTGTATCACATGTATAAAGGGGTTCCATTGCAAGTATCACAACAGTAAGGGGAACTAATCCTAGTATCATAAACATTGTGACTTCATGAATGTATCACTAGAATAGGGGACTCCATGACAGGTATCATAGTAATAGAACTTGTTTTCTCAGTATCATATCATGAAGGGTCTTCATGCCCATATAAAAAAGTAAGTTTCTTCATTCATATATATCCATAACAAGGGTCTTCATACACATATATCATAGTAAGGGTTGTCTTTCCTATATATCATAGTAAGAGTCCCTATTAAAATATATTCAATTAAGGGTCATCATGCCCTTATATAATAGTTTGATTCATCATCCCCATATTACAAATTGAATGGATCTCCATGCCTGTATTATATATGTTGGTTTTCTATAGCCTTGTATCAAAGTTGTAGGGTCTTCATTCCCATGTATCATAAAAAATGGGGGACTCCATGATCATGTGTCATATTACTAGAATAGATTCCTCTCCATTATACAAATAACATGCATATATCTTAACATTCCAATTAACATAAATTTTATAAGGGTTTCTATGAACAAACATTATAATGGTTGTTTGTATTTATTGGAATCGATATGGGACAAATAAAAATTTATAACTCATTAATATTCAGTAATAACAATAGTGTAACCATTTTTGCACATAATTAGGTTACATGGGTGAAACACTCACCTACAAACAATTCATCTTAAAATGGAATGTATATTAGTCATGTTACACATAGACAATTACCCATTTCACTTATAGTTTGATTGTTTAGAAGTCACATGAAAAACCATTTAGATGATGTTTGGAAAAATTATTATTTTCCTGCCACAAAATAAATATGATCATCACACCATTAGGGGTGTCTCAAATTGAATGGGATTTAATAGGATTATAAGGTTCTTAATTAAGGAAACCATTTAAGGGAAGATTAAATTTAGGTGGAACATGTGGTGAAACTAGTGTGTGGCACATCAGAAAATATTATAAAATATGTCAACATTTGGGGAAAGTAACTATACCACATAACTTATGTTTATAAAGGATCAAACATTCATAATCAACCTTTTAATTAGTCTAAATTGAGATAAATTGGTAAAATAGGAAAACATCATGTCAATAGTGGTTAAGTTGCTACAAAAAAAACTTTTTGAGTGTATAAAAAATGACCAAAGGTAAAATATTAATTAATATCTTATTAGATCACACCCAAAGAGATAAAGATAAGTTTAATTGGAGTCTAGATGGATATATTTTTTCCCAATACGATCATGAGGAACTTGAGAAGCTCAATGGAATAATTGAAAGCTCTAATGTATGTTGGAATAAAGAAATATATGTAAGGGTAAATATTATAAATATTTAAGGGAAAATCGGCACATTCACCCAAATACAAGTGATTTCATTTTTTGGCCACACATATTTTCAAACCATGCATAAAATGTACACTATGAACTGCCATTAGAGGAGACCGAAAAATGTTTGGCCACATGATATGAGAAGATATGTGCCAACTATTCTTCACCTCTTCTAAAAGCTAAAGTTTTCTAGAAAAACATTGAGGAAATAGACCAATGGTTAGGGAAAACCATGAATCCTACTATACCTTTTTAAATCCACAACATGGTTAGATAAAACCATGTGGACTATCCCTCATTGTTTCTACTAACATTAGGGCCTAGTCTCTTTCTCCGTCTACTAAGGTTTTGAGCTCTGAAAAACCCATAGACACACCTTGAATCATCTATGAACTCATTATTCATCCATGTTAGATCCAAGATGAAGAATGATAGACAATATTAATGGTTCCATACCTCATTTAAAAACCAAGTATTACATTCAGTTCTTAATAATTCATAATATCTGTAATCAAATTTATCTAATGCTACTGTAAATAAAATTGAATTTATGAACAATTGATTGAAATTGTAAATTTTGGTTTGAGAATTAAAAAATATCATTAATTCATCATTATTATATAAATTCATTTTTTATGGATAATCTAGACACTAGATGTTTCCTAGGATTATGTTGATGTCAATTCCCTAATGATAAATTTTTAGTATAGGGATGTCGATGTAGATATTGCTTTTTGGTCCTTATTTTTTTATATTCTTTTTCAATGTTGATCATGAGAGGCCAAAAGATGTTGATGTGGTTGAATCCACTATCTCCTAAGTATTACCCATTTATAATGATCCACAACATTCTCACCAAATAGGAATGTGGTGAAATGAACTACAATTTAAACTAGGACACCAAATATGACACATCCCAGACTACTGATTTATTCCCCTCCTACCATTATTAATGAATGAAATTATTGAAATATATAGGTTTCTAGTTATATGTATGACCATGGAGGTTTTGTATCTCATGGTTGAGAAAATAATTCTAACTAATAATATGTATTTCTTAGGAAATTGTTCCTCTAGTACACAAAATTTTAAATTTGGAGGCAGAATTGGAGAAGGGTCAAATAAATTTTGTATATCATTTGACTACATTGAAAATTACATATTTATTGAAAAAACATTTTTCAACAAATTAAATGTTAATATAAATATTCATAAACATCCTTAACATATTCCTATATACTTTTATGTATACCCAATTGGATATATAAAATGATTTTCCAATGTCAATAATTCGTACCTTGATGAGATGGTTACATGATGGGAGACACCTACATTGTGAGTGGGACATGATAACAAATGGGTATGCAGCCCATTTTTTCATCACTCAGGAACAACAATGTATTGAAATAGTTACATTATACCAAAAAGATACATGATAAATGGATACATGGTCAATCACGTACATTGATGAAAATAGAAATGTTGACCAAAATTGAACATTGATCAAAATGGTTATATGCCCAATTAGTTATATTGTTAATTCGGGTGAATGTCTTGTTCTCATGACAACTAGAACTCCTACCAATCCAAAATATGTGAGAGGTTAAAAACAGTTTCTGGGAGGTAGGTAAATGTTTGTGAACATATTTTAGGAGATACATGGATTTTAATAATATAAGATGTGGAAATGAATATATGTAAGAAGTGAGGGAAAGGAAAAAATAAGTATAAGAGAGGAAAAACACAATGAGAATGTGTAATGGATGATATTATTGAAATGGGAGTAAATTATAGGTAGTGAGGATGATGGATATTTTTCAATATCTTTTTTTTTTATTTTTTATCTATTACATTAGAATTATTCATATTTTAATTTTCATTCTCATACAAATTTTCATGAATATATTGAATATAATGATTATCATTGTTGATATGGTTGTCTGATTTTATTTGTGGGTGATGAGTTTTTTTGTAATAAATTTCACCTCACCCTGGTTTTACGAGTTTTTGGAGTCCACACTGTAATGCCCCGACCCCAGAAGCCCATAGTCGATGCATTATTACGTATCATTGTCATGATAAAAAAATATCAATTCTCAAAAAACTAACTAGTTTAGTAGCCTTGGATGTACTAGATTCATTCATAAGGTTTACATTACATCATAAAATGGAAAAATACAATAACACTGTTTCCATAGACAATACAAAGATCCCATAGACAATCCCTACAGGTCATTCATAATATACTTCTTCGCATCCTGGGAAAAATAAAACATAGAAAGGGGTGAGCTCAGATTCTCAGTAAGGAAAACAATATAGCATAAACTTTCATAAATAAGCATAAACATTTAAGGAAATGTATAAGACTAAAACAAAAGACTTTTAAACATGAGCATCAGTATAATAGAGAAAAAATAAAATCAAATAATTACATTTAATTATTCACATGGATATTATACCAGTCAAATAATCACATGCAATATCAATAGCCACCTTCATAATGATGGAATGAATAATTCCAGACTTTCCTAACCATAGAGTCAAGGCCTTGTGCCAAGAATACAAATTAGATTTTGTCAAGGCCTTGTGCCAAGACACTATTTTGTCTCATGAGACCTACTAATGCATCGAGGAGCTATATCGGGATCCAACCATCACTTACTAAGTCCAATTCATTCCTCATATGAAAAGTTTTAAATATTATATAAACATTCATATTAAAACTATCATATGAAATGTCAAAAATTTATCTACAAACAATGAATGGTATAAAAATAGCACATCCATAGTCAAACATAACTCATTCAATACAATATGGAAGATTTTATTGTAACAGATTAACCTCAATAGAGAATAATGAACGATATTGACATAGATGAAAATAATCATCAAAACTATTTTAGAGAAATATCCCCTTTTTTCTTGAAAACATTTAAAAGTCTCACTATTTATCAAGAAGTCATTTAAAATATATTTTTGAATAAAAGTTCCTCATACAAATTTTAATCATCTAAAATGAATTTTAATTTTAAAAAATTAACGCCCATATAAATAAATCCTTAAACCCCGTTTTAAAACATGGACATTAACGAGAAATAATTAGAAGAATAAATACTTAAAACATTTAAAAATGATTTATTAGTTAGAGTTTCAAACCTAATGATAGACTCTTGGAAAAAATTAATTAAGGTATCCAAAACTTTATAATATCATGTGAATAAAGTATTTCATGATATACTATGTCAAAGTATAGTATATACACCAAACAAATGTGAGTTGGCACATAACAACAAAGAAGACTCAATGGAATGTAAGTTGATAGGAAATCCCTTATAGAGACTGTATCTTTAGGTTAAGGATAAATCAATGACATAATTATGTTTGAAAAATATAAATACACTCAATAGGATTGTATATTCAATGTAAATTAATCATAGTAAATTCACACAAATTCATGTAAAAACAACACCAATGAATTGGATGTTTAACTCAATGAATGAAGATTGAGTTAAAATTACTCTTATCAAGTTCATATAGATGACTTGAGAATTTATCAATGGAGTTATATGTGTCTCATAAGTATATCCATAGAAACGTGAGTGGAAATTACTGCACAAATAATAAATAGTGATTCCACACATATTCATGGAGTAAAATAATCAATGAAGTATGCGTAAAGCCCACTGAGTGGAAATTTAAATTTAAAATTCTTTAACGATTTGGTAACTTATGAAACACACAACCCATGAAAAAATGATCATACAATGAAGATGTAAATACTCATAAATTAATGTATATTAAACCAAGAATACAATCATGGATAGTATATACACCACAAAAATGAAAATACTAGCCAATATAGCATGAATCTCATGAGAATAAAAAGTGAGATGAAAAACCCTTACTTCGTTGTACTCAATCAAGTAGTATGACCAAAACTTAATAACGACCAAATTAATCACAGAATACCATTAATATAAAGAGAATCATGATAATAAATATCAAATGACAGTACACAATACACCACATCCAATAAATAAGTGGCGAACAATGAAAATCTCACTGAATTAAAAGTGGGATAAAGAAACTTCTTACTTTGTACTTTTCCTTTGTCGAGGGTAGGTTAACCTCATTTATAATGGTGAAATAATTGTTATTAAATTATAAAAAATAATATAAATTAATATTATATCATATATTATCTTTTAATATTGCTTTTGTTAATAATATTTTAGTATTATCGTCATTTCAGGTGTTAACTGATCCGTTTTCCTTTATATGATTTGTTACGTAAGTAATGTTTGTTAAGGAATGGATTTATATTATTAATATTCTGAATTATATTAAGTATTTAAACCTATTTTTAATCATCTAATTAAAATTAGTCTTGAATGGATTACGATGGGAAATGAATCTCATCGCGTTCATGGAGACGGTAATCTGTACGTATGCACGAGTGACAATATCATTATTTTTATTTTAAAATAATATATAATTGGATGGTATATCATACATACAAAATAATTATCAGGTTATATTTATTATTTAAATCTTTTACACATCATTATTATACCCATCCAAATAATAATGCATTGAATAACAATTACACCACGACGTGGAGACGGTAAGACGTACGTACGCACGTATGGTGACATGTCATTCAAAGGATAGATAAAATAATGAATATGTTTGTAACATATTTATAAAAACATCCCAGTATATAGAATATAGTGCATTTATTATTTTATAATGGAAACAACAAATAAAAAGGAAGTGGAAGAAGAAAGGAACTTGAAAGAGGCTATGAAATATTTACATCTTCTTCTGGTTCTTCCTTTTTATTTGATCAAAATGGCTCCATAGGTTGTCATTATGACTAAAGGAAGGCCTCTGGGATAAGTATAAAACATTTTAGAGGGTATGTGGTTAGGGTTTGGGCGATCCAAATGGCTTTTAAGGTGTGAATTAGGGAGAAGGGTGAGTGCCCTTTTATTAGAGGGGTGAGGGGCACCTTAAGAAAAGCAAGAAATATTATTTTATAAAAAAAATACTTTTTTGTTTCAAATGGATAAAAAATGAATTATTGAAAGGATAAGGTGTGTATGGGTATAAAACTACTAAAACAATAGGTTTAAGATAGGTTTGGGTCACCATATTATCCTTATATTTTATATTTAACTATTAGTTAAATAGTTTGACATTTACCATGTCTCTTTGTATTTTTATATTATATGGTTAATAAACATACTATATACATCAAAGAGAACACCAAGTGGTTAAATAATGATAAATATATCATTATATAAGTCTTTTGTATGAGCCTTAGTTTTTTAGAAATTGAAAATAAATTAATACTATAATATTTGTTTTAAAAACTCTTTTATGTCAATTTTGACACGATTTGGTATTTTGTTTTTTCTAAATTTATAAAAACATTTTTACTTCAAAAAAATTCATCTAACCAACCATAATATGTAATATTAACCTATAAAATTAGTTTAATTCATAAAAAGTCTCAAATTACATTTATTTGGATATTTATAATATCAAATATTTTAATATTTCATTAATTAGGTAATTACTGCATCATCATTATGTCATAAATAAATTTAATTATTTAATTTCTAAAAAATATAAATAAAAAACAATTATGTATTAAATATTTTTATCTTTATAATGAATATTTATAATCGAATTTATCTTTTGTATTAATCTATATTAAAAAAGGTTTAGTTATTCACCTTTGAATTTATCACTTTTAACTCTTCTCTGAATTAAATAATAATAAATGTCCTAATAAAATCCAAGTGGACCTAAAGGATCATATTTTATACCTAATGTTGTTTTTGGTCGAATTACACTTATCCAATAGAATTAGGAAATGTTTTAGGGTAATAATAATATCATTTTTACCCTTAATTACCCTATTTACTTTTAACCGTGGTAAACAAATGTCAAAAGTTACTATTCACCAATTATTTTTTTATCTTATTGAACCACATTTTACTTATTGATAGAAACCTTGTCTATCATATTTTTGAAATTCAATTAACTGAAGCAGTAATATTATGTTTTATTGAAATTTGAAAATGGTCCTAAGAGGTGGGTAAAATACGGTTAAAAAGTTCAATAAATTTTTTACTTATCTAATATTAATATAAACTGACTCTAATGAATTACATTGAACTTATGTAGTTATTATGTATCTATTTTGGCCTAAAATAAATTCAAATAAAATAAATAATTATTTAAATAAAAATTCGGTTTTAAACTATAACTCAGTTTTTCACTATTCGTTAAAAAGATGAATGTTTTCAGAAAAATACCAAAAAATCACCCTAAGGTAACTTCGATATTCCGAATCCAAAAATAAAGCCCATTTTAAAGGATAAAATTTATGAAATTTCAAAAGGTGGTTATTTTTATTCAAAACAGTGAGTATTTTTTTAAAAGGTTGGGGCTGAAGCCTCATTTTTATTATTAAAGCAAAGCAAAGACCTCTTTAACTGGGTAGAGGGAGACCCATTACATAGCCCAAAGGCCAAGTGGGCATTTAGCCTATTACATGACCCATAGGACCGTTTTTTTGGCCCAAAGCCCATTCTGTGAATAGTACTGCTACAGTACCTGCTTTGCTACAGTACTGCACAGTTCCGTCACTACTACAGTTAGTTTGATTGGTCGTGGTGTGTTAGAATCTCGAAGTTGCGTACAATGCGAACTATTACATTATTCAAAGGGAAACGTACAGTGGATATTTAGGGTGTTACATTCTTCCCCCCTTTTGGAAACTGTGTCCTCACAATTTTTAAAATTGGGCTTGGGAACATAATTGAAAGACCCACATCAGAAAAAGAATCAATAAAACTATCACTTTAAAATAAATAAAGATAAGTATATAGGTCATCCAAGATAACCCATTCTACGATTCCATGTAGGAAAACATGGATATGTAAGATAAACTAAGTGTTATATTTTGAAGGAGAGGGATAGAAAACATGATCAGGAGAATGTTAACAATAAGAAAACCACATACTTGTGATGTGACTAATAGTAATTAGTTTCCCAGTAGGAAAAGTAAACAGAAAATGTTTTTTTATTTATGTTACATTTCATAAATATAAGGAATTTATTTATGATATTGTATAAGAACATAAAGAGATATACTTACTTTTTAAGTAGAGTTTCGTTATTTAACAAATTTCAACCACTAACTCATTTTTTTCAAACGATGAGTATTCAAGATGACTCGGTCACGCCGGAAGAGCTAGAATCAACTTCTAGAGAATCACATGATCCACAAAGGATAAACTATATATTTACCTTGTCTTTAGAGATTATTCAAAACCAAAACTATTAGTACAAGATCAGATGATCTCCCAAAAGGATATTCCTTTAGAAATTGAAACACTAATATTAATTTCTAATATTAAACCAACAATAACCTAATTTTAAATAAATACCATTCAATATACAATTGTCCTTTAAATCATAAAATATAATCCAAACTATTATTGAAACCCAAAACGTAGAAGAATATTGTTATTTAGTCTTTTATGTTAAATTTTATCTCCAAATGACATCGACTACTCTAAAAGTCACATACTTAAAAGTAATTTACCTAATCACAAATTCTCTATTATAGGTTAATCATTTCCATAAATAACCCAAATAACTATAAATCCACAATAATAACATAGATAAAAATCGTCTATTACTCCTCAAATGAAATCCCAAAGTATTCTATTTTCGTTTAGCATATAGTGTTCCCAACATAGCGAACGTATTCCAAAATACCATTTGTCACTAAATTAACAAATCATTTTCTTATACTAAGGGTATTAATTTGATAAGACATAATATCTCAAATCAATTTATTATTGATCAATAAAATCATTTAACTAAAAATAATTAGTCACACTAACTAGGGACCTCATGTAGTCCAGTGGTAGGTGATAAATCCCAATAAAACTCTAATTGTGGGTTCGATTCCTACAGCTTTGTCAGATGTGACGGGTTGTCACACAGTCTGTGTGTTGTCCTTTTTCAAAAACTATATTTTATAACATTACCAAAATGAGATAAAGTCCTCCAAATAACCATAACATAATTTAACCACAAATTTTATCTCATACCTTGCAATTTCATCCCAAAATATAATAACATGTAATTTCCTCAAACCCAATGGTCATATAAAACCAAATGGTTATTTATAACTATATACACAAGAGAAAAGATAATTTTTCATCAAATATCATTTTCACATGATGATATGTAGGGTTAAAAATACAAGATAAAATTATTCAAAAGTAATCCCATCAACAAGGTGCACTAATACTTTTAAACATTTCTCTAACTATTTATTTCCACATAGCTTCTTCTTTGACCAAGAAAATATCCTATAGAATAGAAAATTATCTTTGGTAATGGATAGGTCCCCTACACTACACACAACATAAATTTATTCAAACAAAGAACGTTCAAAACACAAGAGGGGTTGGCCCAAAGATCAAAAGAAGGAACGAGCCTAAGGGGAGAAAAATAGTGGAGGCTGAGGGTATCCCCTCGAACCAAGTTGATGCCCTCCGCCTTCATGGTGGTAGCAGTGTGAAAACAGAAACGGGCCGAACCAGGGACGTCGATGGAGGAAAGGTAGTCCACAACCTTATTCCCCTCGCGCCAAGTGTGGAAAATGCTCGTATTGCTACTGATCATGTCCCTGCATTTCCTGGTGACGTAGTGGATGGACCATGGGATGCTGGATCCGTGGATGGAATTGTGGAGGATTAGGGAATCGGTTTCCACCTCTGATAGGGTGATCCCCTCTTGGTGACATCAGGAGAGCCCCATCAACATTGCCTTGGCCTCGGCTTGGGGAGAAGAACCTTTCACTAGAGAAGCAGAGAAGGCCATAATGACCAACCCAGAAGAGTCCCAAACCACCCCTCCTCCTCGGATCGACCCCATGCTGCATGATCCGTCAGAGTTGAGTTTGATCCCTCTGTTTGGCGGTAACCAGCGAACCCAGCTACCTCTCTTATAAATTCTACCTAAGGTATCAGTATTGATATGTGTCTGGAGACGTTGAAGAGTGGGAGCCTCCTTCTATTTGCGAGAAGAACTGAGCACATCCAGTAGGAGGATATTGGTGCGAGTAATGATCTGCTGGCCAGAGGTGGGGTTGCCTTCATACCGAGCCTTGTTCCGTGCTTTCCAAATTGACCAACAGCCTACATGGAGGACCATCATGCGGGTTGTATTTTCTGGTCTCTTCTCCTCCACACCGTGAAACCATCGGTCTAGAAATGGCATGTCAGCCATGCGGAAGTCAGAAAAAGCAGTGAACTCGCCGAAGTGCAGCCACAATGCCCTTGCCCAATCGCCTTAAAAGAACAAGTGATCCACATTCTCCTCATAGTGGTCTGAGCAGCAGGGGCACCTTGAGGCCAATGGGATGCCACAACGTTGGATATTTTCGTCAGTGGGAATGGCCTAGTGACGCAGACACCATGTAAGAAATCTCTGTTTGAGCGGAGTGCCTTTGGACCATAAGATCTCATTCCACAGATCACTCCGAGCATGAGGGGCCATGGAGCATCGATAATTCTTAGAGGTTAAGGACCCCGTGGCAGAAAGAGAAAACACGCACCTTTCACATCCTTGTTGAGTCCAAGAGTTGGTTAATATATATATTATTGATCATATTTTTGAAAACTGATTTGGCATGAACAAGATATCTTTAAAGACTATCAACATTCCATTTTATTTCTCACTTCCACCAATGTTCCCACCTTGTACATCATGCTCAATGTTACTACGACTTCCTTGGAATCCAGCCATTGACTAAAACCAGAAAGCATTGTGTGAGTAACAGTAGTCATAAAATCATTTAGATAATATCATGATACCATATTTTCAATTTAAAACACATTAAGATTAACCAAGGTCATTTATTCTCATCTTATTTTCAAATCCTTCAAATCAGTTTGTAATGAAAATTTAAATTATCTTATCCATATCCCCTGAGAGTGTCGTAACAAAGAGTGTAGCAAGGCCCGTTGTCGTGCACCAGTTCCTACTCGAGTCTAGATTAAAGCGATGTTTTCAGTTTTTACCCCTAGGTACATCTGTGTCAGAGCCACCTCTACCTGCTCGTATCTAAATAGGGATGTATTGCACAAAAAACTCACAAAATATATACAATACCAAACTTTTAGGAAGTTCTTATATACTAATCCTCAATGTCTATCTTAGGGCTATGTGATCTAATCAGAGTTTATCTAAATCTATATTTCAAGGTTTTTACTAAACTTCCTCTGATACCAACTGTAATGCCCTGACCATAGAAGCCCAGAGTCAGTGCATTATTACACATCATTGGCATGATCACAAAATGTCATGTCTCTAAATACCAACTAGTTTAGTATCCTTGGAATTACTAGATACATTCATAAGGTTTACATTACATCATAAAATGGAAAACTACGACAACATTTTTTCGATAGAAAACACTGAGATCCCATAGACTATCCCTTCTGGTCAGTCATAATATAATTTTTCACATCCGAGAAAAAATAAAACATAGAAAGGGGTGAGCTCAGATGCTCAGAAAAGAAAACAATATAGCAGAAACTTTCATAAATAAGCATAAACATTTAAGGACGCGTGTAAGACTAAAACAAAAGCCATTTAAACTTGAACATCAGCATAATATGTCAAAGATAAAATCAAATAATTCCATTTAATTATTAACATGGTTATTCTACTAGTCGATTAATCACATGCAATATCAATAACAACTTTCATAATGATGAAATACATAATTCCAGACTTTCATAACCACATAGTCAAGGCCTTGTTCCAAGACTACAAATAATATTTTGTGAATGACTTGTTCCAAGACACTAGTTTGTCTCATGAGACCTATTGATGCATCAAGGATCTATAGTGGGCTCCACCTTTCACTTTATAAGTCTAATGCATTCATCATATGAAAAGTTTGAAACATAACATAAATATTCGTACTAAAACTAGCATATGAAATGTCAATAATTTATCCACAAACCATGAATGGTATAAAAATAGTACATCCACAGTCAAACACAACTCATTCAAAAAAATATGGAAGATTGTATTGTAACGGATTAACCTCAATGGTGATTAATGAAGGATATTGACATAGAAGAAAATAATCATCAAAACCATTTCAGAGAAATGTCCCCCTTTTTCATGAAAATATTTAAAAGTATCAATATTTATCAAGAAGTCGTTTAAAATAGATTTTTGTATCATAGTGTCCCATACCAATTTGAATCTTTTAAAAGGAATTTTAATTTT
Source organism: Viscum album (assembly GCA_963277665.1). Taxonomy (NCBI): domain Eukaryota; kingdom Viridiplantae; phylum Streptophyta; class Magnoliopsida; order Santalales; family Viscaceae; genus Viscum; species Viscum album. The sequence goes on along the minus strand of OY728125.1, from coordinate 1,536,403,104 downwards.
AAACCATTAAAATCCATATAAATATATCCTTAAAATTATTTTTAAAACATGGACATTAATGAGAAATATTTAGAAGAATAAATCTTTAAAACATTTAAAAATGATATTTTAGTTAGAGTTTCTAACCAAATGAGAGACACTTGAATAAAAATAATTGAGGTTATCAAAATTTTATAATATCATGAGAATAATGGATTTCATGATATACTATGTCAATGTACAATATATACACCAAACAAAAGTGAGTTGGCGCATAACAACAAATAAGACTCAATGGAATGTAAGTTGAGATGAAATCCATTATAATGACTCTATCCTTAGGTTAAGGATAAATAAACGACATAATTATATGTGATAAATATAAATACACTCAATAGGATTGGATATTTAGTGTAAATAAATCAGAGGACAATCACACAAATTCTTGTAAAAACAACACCAATGAATTAGATGTTTAACTCAATGAATGAAGATTGAGTTAAAATTACTCGTATCAAGTTCATATCGATGACTTGTGAATTTATCAATGGAGTTATTTTGTGTATCAAAAGTATATTCATCGAAATGTGAGGGGAAATTACTACACAAATAATAAATTGTGATTCCACACATAATCATGGACTAAAATAATCAATTAAGTATGCATAAAGCCCACTAAGTGGAAATTTAAATTTTAAATTCTCTTACCGATTTGGTAACTTATGACACATAAAACCCATGAAAGAAGGATCATAAAATGAAGATTTAAATACTCATAAATTATAGTATATTACTCCAATAATACAATCATGGATAGTACATATGCCACATAAATGTAAATAGTGTCCAATATAGCACGAATCACACAGGAATAAAAAGTGAGAAGAAAAACCCTTAATTCATTGTAATAAGTCAAGTTATATGACCAAAAGTTAGTAACCACAAAATTAATCACATAATAACATTAATATAAATTTAATCATGATAATATATGTCAAATGACAGTACACAATACACCACATGCAATAAATAAGTGGCAAACAATGGAAATATCACGGAATTAAATGTGAGATAGGAAACCCCTTACTTTGTACTTTTCCTTGGTCGAGGGTTGGTTAAACTCCTTTATAGTGGTTAAATAATTGTTATAAAATTATAAAATAATCATATACATTAATATGATATCATATACGATCTTTTAATATTTCTTTTGTTAATAATATTTTAGTATTATCGTCGTTTCGGGTGTTAACTGATTTGTTTTCCTTTATCTAATTTTTTACATAAGTAATATTTGTTATGGAAATGATGTATAATATTCATATTAATAATAATATTATGTATTTAAATTTTTTTAATCATTTAATGAAAATTAGTCTTGAATGGATTACGATGGAGAATGAATCTCATCACGTTCATGGAGATGGTAATCCGTACGTACGCACTAACGACAATATCATTCTTTTGATATTAAAATAATATATAATTGGATGGTATATCATATATAAATAATAATTATAATGTAATATTTATTATTTAAATCAATTACACATCATTATTATATCCATCCAAATAATAATGTATAGAATAAAAATTACACCACGACGTGGAGACGGTAAGCCGTACGTACACATGTATGGTGACATGTCATTAAAATGATGGATAGAATAATGAATATGGTTGAACCATATTAATAATAACATCATAGTATATAGACGATACTATATTTATTATTTTTTAATTGAAACAAAAAATAAAAAGGAAGTGGAAGAAGATAGGAACTTGAATGAGGTGATGAAATATTTACCTCTTCTTCAGGTTCTTCCTTTTGATTTGATCAAAAGGGATCCATAGGTTGGATTTATGACTAAATTAAGGCCACTAGGATTAATATAGGATAGTTTATAGGGTATTTGGTCAGGGTTTTTCCGATCCATATGGCTTTGATAGTGTGAATTAAAGAGATGGGGGAGTGCCCTTTTATAAGAGGGGTGAGGGGCACCATTGAGATTATAAGAAAATAGAATAATTTATTGACCAATATTGAGAAGGAGTTATATTGGGTCAATGTTAACATAAGATAGAAACATATTGTTTTGAGGAAGTTGAGGGAGGTCACTGGATTTTGGTGACAATAAGTGTAATGTCCTAGAACCGAATGCCACCTGAAATAGTGCCCCAAGCCCTGTTGGAAACAAGGTCTCAAGAAAATCTCCACAAAAGCCAGTGGATGCCGACAGGTAGAGAGGGCCCATGTGACTCAATGGGGAGACTATTCCCTCATTACAAGAGTATCAATGTGGAAGTCCCAACAAACAATATAATAGAAGGAGAATAAACTGCAGTCAACTGAAGGTAAGGAATGAAATATAGGAATAGATAAAAATAACTTGAAGTATCTCATAAAAAAATGATGCAAATGGTAAAATTATCAAGAATTTATCTAGAACATCACATGAAAATTTAATATTATACAATACGAAAATGAACAAAAGGCCAAAAATATATCCCAACATCGCAATCTGAAGCTCGGTCTGATTCTCCCATGCTCTAAATACACAAAAAACAAACTATATTAGGGTGATTTCCCCTATCACCACCTGTATCCATATAATCTATTTGTGTCCTTAAGGAGGCCCAAATAGGGTGTGAGAAAAACATCCTAGTAGGCAACCACTAAGGTCTATACAGTTGTAACAAAAATTCTACAAAAGTGATAGAAAATGTAACCAAATGTAATATAAAGTGTGTATTCCCATGGATCAAGTATATAGACTAATTTGACATTTAATAGACCATCTTGGATACCTGAAAAATATAGTCAGCTCCAACCAAGTCATCTATAACAAAGTACACAAGTAATTCACTCAGCCATGTTTTACATCCATCGGTATCCTGTAACCAATATCCATACTGTATAAAGAAGTTGAGCATCCCATTACCATGTCATATAGTGAAATCAAATATCCCATGGTCAGATTGTATAGAGATGTGTAGACCAAATGGGCCAGATCTAAGGTGTCAAAAGACCAAGACATCCGTCTAAAATATGTTGACCATGAAGGTCCAGATCCAAGTATCTAGTCCAGGGCATCCCATCAAGTCCCATGGCCACCACAGGTCGAAACATGGTTAAGAACTTTTTGGGGTCCTATGATCATGAAAATATCAATTCCTACATGGGCCCATGCAATATAGATCCAAGGGGTATTAAGTCACAAGTTATCCAACAGAATCAAGACCTAAGGGCCTGAGTCAACACAAGGTGTCCTCTACCAAATTCTAGATCCATGTTGAGTTGTCTATGGAATCGACCAAACATTCATTAAAATCATTAAATTTTCTTATTCGATAAAAAAAATACATGTCCGTATACCCACTCGCATCAACCTCCACAAGCCATGAGTATAACCACTCAGGAAAACAATTAACAAAACAAAAGTACGAGCCTACCCAGCCATATATACCATTAAACATGCCATTAATCATTTCATATTGTTATACTACCTAATATTATCCATTTAATAAGACAAACTATCAAAACAAACAAGTCATAACATGATATTCATAGATCAAGGAGGCAGTACATCTCCAAATTATGATATTTTAGCTATCAATGTGTTAACAACTTCCCCTGACTAGGAATGCGTAAGAACAGACCCCTGTGGTAGTTTAAACTGGCATAAACAAGTATTTCCCTTTAAGGTGAACCCCTTGGGTGACTTTGAATCATATAATGGGTGTCAACGCACCTAAATAGAACTTATGGACTTCCTTACTTAGTCCAACTACAACTAAAACAAGAAGATCACTAAAAAATGAGGCCTCCCCAAAAAGTATGATGGGCAGCATATCGACCGGAAGCCCAAAAATAACAAGAAAAGTTGAATGAAAGTATAGAACAAATACCTATCCTTGGTAGTAGACATATTGTCCAATATTAAGTCTTGATTCATTATAGTTTGTATGAAATATTAAGAATGGAGGAAGAACCAGATATTAGGGCCAATGAGCCTAAATCCAAATTGTACACTTGTTGTTCCGAGGAATCATGAATGACAAAAAATGGATTCAAGTATAGACCAATGTGGTTCCAACATGATAGACGATGCTTGAAATGGAGTCTGGACAGCTTGAATATATGAAATTATATTATAGAGATGTTTTGTTTCAAAAAACGAGTGGAAAAGCTTATGTCTATCAAAATTAAATGTTATTGACTCTTTAATAAATAACCCCACTAGAAAAGTACACATAATTTACCACAATTTAATGACCTATACTTTCCAATTTTATTTCTCAAAACTAGAAAATCTATACATTGTGATGGGACAAAACATAGAGTTTAAAAAAATTACTTTTCATGTAGGCTATGTACATGGTGTGTACCTAGCACCAACTGTATTTCCGCATGTTTTCCCATTTATTTATCAAAACCAACCCAACTAGTCAATGAAACTGCATAGGGTTTAAGGAAAAAAATGTATTAACATTAACCCAAAAAGAGATATCTATAATTTAATAAGAACCTGAGATCTTACAATATTACCCCCTTTATTACAAATTGTCCCTGAATTTCTCCCTAAATAGTGTTCAATATTCATCTCCAAACAACTTCGGCCACAAAGAATGTATGTTGGCCTCCCACCCCCAAGTCACATCTGGTAAATGGTCATTCTACCATAACATTCATACTAGGGGAACTGACTTGCCTCAATGAACCTTCATGATCCTATCAGATATATAAATCGGTTTCTCCTTGAAGGATTCTTCAACCAGATGCTCAACATCCTTCAGCTAAAAAAACAAGAGATGTGTATGAGTGATAGCATAGTAGCTGAAATTCATGGAAGACATCGTGCATGTCTAGGTACCTCTACGGTAACTACAAGCAATAGGAAATAGAACCTACTCTATCCAGAATTTCAAATGGACATATATATCTCATTGAATGTTTACTATTTATCCTGATATGATTGTGTACCAAAATCAGCGAAAGATGCAAGAATACCCAATCCCCGACCTCAAAATCTAGAGGTTGTATATAGAGATCGGTGTATGATTACTAGTGAAACTGTGTAGTAGCCATATTCTTCTGAATAATCTGCACCAGATCAGATGTCTCCTATATGAGATGCATTCCCAGTAAAACTGCATCTCCTAGCTCTAACCAGCGTAGGGGAGAATGACATGGACTACCATATATAACCACGTAAGGTGTTTTCTGTACTATTTCCAAGTAACTATTATTGAAGACAAAATCAACCAAGGAAATGTTCCTCCCATATGATCACCCATATTCCATGACACATTCTCATTGATTGTCCTCTTACACTTGTATCATACGCTCTATCTGGACATTAGTATGAGGGTGGTATGATGTTCTCAGAAGCACCTGTATACCCATCTCCCTCTGAAAACTCTACTGAAAACAAGATGTAAATAAGGTGTCTTTATCTGAAACGATTGTGTGCAATACCCCATGAATTCATACCACCTCTTGGATGTAAAAAATTCCAAGATCACCAACACTGAAGGTCTCCTTGATTAGAAATAAATGAGGGACCTTCATAACCGGTGAACGAAAACCCAAAAAACATCATTACCATGAGGTGATCTCAGAAAACCAGTCAAGAAATCCATCAAGACATCATCCAATTTCTACTCTCAGATAACTAACTTCTATAAAATCCCAAATGATTGTTGATGTTCTGCCTTTACCTAATGATAGGTTGAACACCTCATAAGAAAACCAGCTACCTCCCTCTTCATTCCCAACCACCAGTATTCTCATCGAAAGTGGCGTTACATCTTGGTGACCCTACGATGCACTTACCATGATGAAGCATGAAACACCCACATCTGTTCCTCACGTATATCTCCTTGAACCCAACCACATCCATGGATAGTTATAATCTCATCATTGTTGACTGTCCAACCAGGAGGAGGTTCCTCACCATCCACACATTCCCATAGAACTATGCCTTCAGAGTCTGACAGATTCCTCATCCAAACACTGTCCATCATTATAGATCTATCATGCACCTCTAGATGCATCATAGAGAAAAAAATCCATAATATTCAAATCTCTATTGTCCTACTACATTGCTTGTATCTGAGTCCTCCTTCATAGTGCATCAGCCACAACATTTCCTTTACTGATCATTAGGCATGATAAAAACCAATGTATTGTAGATATGCTACCTAAATCTACTGCCTAAAATTCATATGACGATTCATAAAGATATATTAGAGTATTTTTTTCATTTGTGTACACCACAAAAGTCTCTCCCAATAAATAGTTACTCCAAAATCATAATGCATAAAAATATGTAGCTAATTGGAGATCTTGCATAGAGTATTACTTCCCATGAGGCCTTAACTATCAAGACCCATAATCCAAGACTCGATCTCCCTGCATCAACACTGCCCCAACCTAATTCTTTAGGTGTCACAGTAAACTGTGTAAATCATAACCTACAATGGCAGTATCATGACTAGTGCTAATGACAACCTCCCTTTATTCTCCTAAAAGGCTATTTCACATGGTTCTGACCACACAAACATCACACCCTTCTTAGACAGTCCCATCAACAGTGCACCTAAACATGATAATTCATGTATATAATGAATATAGTAGCCATATTACCCCAATATAATTTGTATTACAAAATAGTTATTGGGTTGTCCTAAAGAATCTATTGCTCTCACCTTCTCTCGGTCCACTGACACTCCGGTATCCAAGGTAATCTGACCCTGAAATTGAATATGATCCATCCGAATGTGGAACATTTTGAGTTTAGCATACATCTGATTCTCTATTAGTTTATTAAAAATTATCTCATTGTGGTTTTATTTTTCATGTCGATACCGAGAATACACCATGATATCGTCCATGAAAACAACCACAAATGAATTGTGGGGATGATGTAATAATTAGTTCATCAAATACATGAAAACCATTGGCATGTTTGTGAGACCGAAATACAAAAATATATACTCATATAACTTGTACCTACTAAAAAAGGTTGTACGAGGTATTTCTATAGGTCGAACATGCACCTGTTGATATCATGTCCCCAAGTTGATCATCGAGAACACTCGAGATTTTCAAAATTAATGAAACATGTCATCTATCGGTGGCAAAGTATATCTATTTTTAAACGTCATCTCATTCAATTTCTGATAATCTAGACGTAGACTAAGATTTCTTTTCTCCTTTTTCACAAAAGGATCAGCAATCCCCATAAGGAAGTATTGGTTCTTATAAACCCCTTCACCTACATGTTCTCTACCTACCTCTTGAGCACCTGAAACTTTGTCATAGACATCCTGATAAAAGGAATGGATACCAGCATAGCTCCTACAAAAATTTTGATGTATAACTCTACATCCTTATCAGGAAGTGAACATGAAAAGTCATCGGGAAATATGTCCAAGATGTTCTCAACCATTGGTGGAAATTCCCCTGGACTCACTATCTGATCATCTAGAAACAAACTAGAAATATAGGTCTTTATACAACCCATGTCATGATGCTCAAGTCCACCTCTACTGGTCTGGACATCCCCTTCACCCTTGTGAATAATCATAACACCCTCTAGTGCTATGAAAGTCACCCTCCGATGATAGTGGTCAACATATGCTCGATAAGCTACGAGCGATTCTATTATGAGAATGACATCAAACCCTATCCTCTCAAGGACCCATAGATCCCAAATGAAGTGAAATGCTAGGAACCCAAGGGGAAACTCCATACACTAGTGCATATCACCCGTTCTAACTCGAAATAGTGTGTCTAGCATCAAAACACCATTAGAAATAAATAAAACATTCCCAAGGATTTCTACCACTATTGTAGATATAAAACTATGAGGGGCGCCTATATCGAAAAGAGAATATTAAATTATAGAAGTTACTAAGATCATACCTCTCACCATAGATGGTCTATGATCATGTTCTTGTTGGAAATATTACACTATAAATGTTAGTCCTATACCGCGACCCCATGACCCAGTCAAGCTACCCTGAGCCGATACATCCTGATGTATCTGAGAACCTGGTGTCTGGATTCCACAGCCATGACCACCACTACTCTATCCTGATTGGCCTACACTAATCCATCTTCCATCCTCACATGAAGCTAAATAACCTACTCCCGAACCCAATGTTGGAGATGACCACTACAACTTGTAGCCATAGGGGATGTACTGAAAAAATGATGCATGTTCACTATCCTTCTACAGGATTGAAACTCGACTAGGTTGTGGTCACACTGATTCATCATGTAAACTTCCCTACTAGAATGATGTAAATATACCATTATTCCTTCTACCACAGCCTGATTAGAACATAGATTGCTGTATCCTTAAATATTACACCTCATTCCTGATGACGTGGATCTACTGGGGTGAGAAACATAACTCCCATTTTATATTCCCCAAAATTCCCTTAGGTTCCACTCAGTAATCCGTGCCTAATTCACAATGTTAGGGATACAAGGCAACATGAATATGGGGACCTGATATTTCAAATCATGTATGAGACTTTCCTTGAGGTGCCTCTCCCTCAAAAACTCTCAGTAAGTTAAATCAGTGAAGAACACTGTAATTCTATACAGAGTGCTGAGTATTCCATAACAGTCATCGTGCCCTACTCAAGAAGAATAAACACATTATCATGCACTTCTCACAGAGTTTTGGGGTAAAAGTAGTCATATCATCGGGTTTGGAATTCATCCCAATCCATTTTCTCTAATACATTATCCTGGTTGAAAAAGTCACACCAGTGCTTTTCCCCTCCATGTAGTATGTATCTTGAGAGCATCACCCTCAGCTCTGGAGGCATCCCCAAATAGATAAAAATATCTGACGTGTTATCCAGCCACATCTTTGAAGCCTGTTGTCCACCATCACCTAAAAACAAAAGAGGATTCAGGTTTTGGAACACTCGTGTCAGCTCATCCATAGTTAAGGATAGCTACGATTCTCCCTATAAAGTATGCATATAGCCAATGAAATCCTCATGGAACTATTCCTTAGCACCTGTATTCAAAACAGACTCAGGTACCACAGTAGCCAATATAAGAGGATCACGTTGTAGCCCATGGCCCACCATCTCTGAAGTATGATCTTCTCCCCCATCATGATGTACCACTAGAGGTCTTCATAGTATCATGTCTTTAAATTGAAAAAACATGCTTTAGGAAAGAACAACATCAAATAAAAAAAACAAAGAATAAGATAAGTCAAAACCCTCCAAAAAACATGTCAACACTATATCCTGCACCAAAATCCAGGATTGTATAAGGAACAACCCTCAAACTACTAGATACTATGCCTCCTGCCCACTCAAAATTTATGTCTTTGTCAAGTCTCCCTTCACCCTCAAGTTTCCATTACTATTTCACATTCAGTTGTCTATAAAATTCCATGAGTGTTATCATTTTCAAATCCATGACAGCCCATGTCACGACCCGTACTCGGGGCCCATGCCGTGACTACCCCAAGCCCGCCTTCCATAGGCCAGGGGCTGGCGACTAGCACTAAGGAGTAAATCCCGGAAAAAGGGAAGGCATTTCCTTTGAGAAGTAAACAAGCACCACAGAGTAAGCAAGCGGAAAAGTAAACACTAAGTAAAAAATGTAACAAGCTGTGCTGAAAGTAAAGGGGGACGGAAATACAAGCCCAACTGTAAAGTACAACTGAAAGGGGAAAACAACAACTGAAAAGAGAAGACACAGCGTCGAGCCGTCCTCTGGATGTCCCACCTGAAGGGTGAGTAAAGATAGCCTCCATAGCTCATTGGTCCATCCGTCCGCTCCGAGTACGTCCCGCCTAGTGGTCCACCTCCAGGTACCATCCTGCTCCGCAACCCTCCACCACGATCAACGTTGTCCGTCGTCTGTAACCAACACAATGAAGTGCGGGCATAGCCCGTACATGGGTGAGTATAAGCTACTCAGTAGGGACCCCGAGACCCCCGAAGGTCTCCCAAAATCCACAAAGGATAAACCACAAGGTAAGATACAATCTCGAAGTAACAACCGACACTGCTTAGGTATATGCCCATACATATACCTATGTCATCAATTCCCGTTCGGCTCCAACATCCGAGCCGAAGCACAACCCAGTCCACACAGGAAAGAAAAACGTAAACCCATACAGGATAACACAACACAATCTATGAAGGAGAGTAAACAGTAAATCCACTCAGGATAGCTCAACACAATCCACAAAGGAGGGTAAACAATAAATCCACACAGGATAGCTCAACACAATACACAAAGGAGAGTAACATAGGATTCAGCTCACACATGTTTACTTCTTCGGATGACGATAAAGATGATCACTGATCCATCTAAGTCGTCGGACCCACAAAGGATCGATAGATACTAACCCCCGCAATGACCCACATACGATCGGACCCACACAGGATCAATAGTTAACTAACCCCCACAAAGACCCACACAGGATCGGGCCCACACAGGACCTGTAGGCCCTGGCTCAGACAGAACTGCTGAGCGCTGACCCACACAGGATTGGATCCACACAGGATCTGTAGCACTGATCCACATAGGATCGCTGAGTGCAGTAGTCATCGTAGTCCACTATGTATCTCTGCACAGTCGTCGTCGCAGTCCACTGAGGATCTCTGCACAGTTGTCGTCGCAGTCCACTGAGGATCTCTGCACGGTCGTCGCTGTCGAAGTCGCAGCCAGCACTAGGGTTCCCGCACACAGCAAGCTCATTCGGGAGGGTCCGCTCCACGAGCCGAGAGGCTGATACATCAGCTGACACAAAGTCCAGAGTTGATGTATCCAAAAGTTCCGTATCGTCAACATGAACTCATCGTTGCAGACGGCGCGTCAATCGGACGCCCGGTCTGAGAGATATTGGCTTTTTCGTCCCAGGGGCCCGGTTGGTTTTTAAGGCAAAAACAACCTGACCGTACTAAACCTGCTTCCAAACCTCGGGCGGAGTGAGTCAAAAGATCCGTCTCACTTAGAGGAATCCACCAAAGTCGATGGCACGTCAATCGGACGTCCGGAGCTCAAGATATGAGCGTTTCCGCTCCGAGGGCCCGGTTGGTTTTGTGTACGAACCAACCCGGCCAAACACAATGTATTCCGAAACCTTGAATGCAGTATATAGAAACGACCGTCTCGATCCAAGGATCGCGTTGCCGCTGACGGCGCGTCGTTCGGAGGCATGTAGCTCAAGTTACGGGCAAAAGACCGAAACGGTCCGAAGACGGGGGGTCTGGGCCCGGGCCGACCCGGGCCGACCCCCCCTGGGTCAGCCGAACCCGGTAGAACCGAACCAGGTCGACCCAACCCAGTCCGAACCGGCTGGACCCGGTCCGGTCTGGCCAGGGCGTGGCCCGGCTCGGCTCGGCTCGGCCGAGCGGCCGAGCGAGGCGGCCGCGGGGTGGCGCTGCCCCCGCGGAAAGAAGGAGTCGCGGCCCACGGGGGGCCGCGCTGGAGTCAACGGACGCGTCTTTTTCTGCGTCCCGTGCGTGTCAGCCGGACCCGTGCGGCCGCGGGTCCGCTGGCCGTTGGCGCCGCCGCGCCGGCAACCCGCGCTGCTGGTGGCTTCCGCGGGCCATCGGAGTTTCTCCAGTGGTCCGTTTTCCTTCCCGTCTGCGCCGAAGCTCCTCCCGGGTCTCGTTCTTCACTGCGGAAACAACGGATCGTCCCTACGGCATGTTTTTTCGTCGCCCGCCAATCCGCGCATCAACAAAGAACTGCGGAGGGTAGTCGGGCTGTGTTTGTTCGGCCCGCACCCTCCGCGTTATATGATAACAGTCGGGAGAAATTATCAACACATAGAGAACAAATCAAAAAATTTTTTAATAAATTAAAATTGTTCTTATGAAACCGGGTTCTTTATTTTAAAAGAAACAATCACAGGAATATAAATTATTTCAAAACAACACCTACCTCATCAAGTCGTCGCACGCGCGTTCTTCGTGAAATTGATCGTCTCGGAAGGAGGGGACCGTCGCGTCGTCGCGGTATCCGGCATTGCGTCGACGAACTCCGAGGACCAAGAACCAAAAGATTTAATTATATCGATTAAATATATGTGTTGTTAAAATCCGAAAAGAAAATTAAAGAACCACAATCTCTCACATCAACAGATGATCGAATATTTTGTTGCGGATTAAGGAACGTCGCAGAAGAACGTCGCGGGAGAGGAAACGTTGGCGTCGCGGCACACGACGTCGCATGGTCGAGTTCCGCGAGTTCGGCGTTCTTCGTCGGAGGCCAGCATTCTTTGCGTTCTTCGCGTTCTTCATGAAGGAGGATGAAGAACCTAAGGTTTCTATCAAATCCTCTCAACGAACTACACATAAGGAGAAAAAGCGTTGGTCTTATTTTATTATTACGCCAACGGATTTCAAACAGGTTAAGAAATGATTAAATTAATTCATAGAATTAATTCAATGAATAAAACCGCCCAATTAATTGGTGCGTTAAGAAATTAAGAAAACGTGCCAGCTGACTTTCATAATGACGGGTTTTTGCGGGTGCGTTACTTAGCGGAAAAGAAACGGTGGGGCTCGTGTGGGCCCCACCTCACAAATATCCTACCAAGAGGGTAGGATATTTTTGGATAGCACCCTATCCGCATCAACTCAGCTTAAGCAGCTTTAAGTAGTCTTTAAGAGAATTTAAGTGAAATAAAAATAAAATTTTCGCACAACTTTATTTTATTTCATAACTAAAAACCCAAAAATTAAAAACCACAACCGAGCAAACGCAACTCCGGAAGAGGCGTTTCTAAAAAAATACCAGTGCTGCGATTCCATCAGTGCCCTCAGAATTCGATTCCAGGCACCAATTCAAAATTTAGAAAAACCCGCTCGTCCATTCACTAAACGTACCCGAGCCAAACTTTGAAACATGATTCCGGGCACACCGAGCCTCGGAATCAGGTGCCGTCAGAAACTATGCTCTTGTAAAATTCTAAATAAAATTAAGAAAAAAATTTCCTTGAAATTTACGGGTCTTTACATTACTCCCACCTCAGGGCTTTACGTCCCTGTAAAGATACATCATAAACTAGGGAAACAAAAGTGGGTACTGAGCACTCATCTTAGCCTCCTGCTCCCAAGTGCTCTCCTGGAGGTTCCCATGCTGCCATCTGATGCGCACTAGAGGAAGCGATCATCCATGTAGGACTCACTCCTATCGATCCTCAATCTCCACTCGGACCTCCTCAAAAGTCACCCCATCATCAACGTCCAGCTTCCCATGGTCAGTGATGTGCATCAGGTCGTGCACGTATCTCCTCAGCTGAGATATGTGGAAGACGTCATGCACCCGGTGCAACTTAGGTGGTAGAGCCAAGCGATAAGCTACCTTGACAATCCTGCTGAGGACCTGGAAGGGTCCGATGAAGTGTGGAGACAACTTGCCACCTCGGCCAAATCTCCATAATCCACGTCGAGGTGAGACACGTAAGAAGACGTGGCCGCCATCCTCGAACTCTAGTTGCCTCCGCCTCTTGTCAGCATAAGACTTATGCCGGCTCTGAGCTGTCCTCATCCGCTCCTGGAAGACCTAGACCTTCTTTGTCGTGGCCCAGACCATCTCTGGTCCCACGAGTGCTGACGCCCCAGGGTCTGTCCGGCAGAAAGGAGATCTGCAAGGTCTGCCGTACAACGCCTCATATGGCGCCATCCCGATGGTGGAGTGGTAGCTGTTGTTGTACGCAAACTCCACCAAGGGTAGGTGTTCCTCCCAGCTGCGACCAAAGTCGAGGACACATGCACATAGCATGTCCTCGAGAGTCTGAATGGTCCTCTCCGTCTGACCATCCGTCTGAGGGTGAAAGGCGGTGCTCAGACGTAGACGCGTCCTGAATGCCTCTTGCAACCCCTTCCAAAGCCGGAAAGTAAATCGAGCATCTCGATCGGAGAGGATAGATGATGGCACTCCGTGAAGCCGTACAATCTCCTGAATGTAGAGACGCCCCAAGATCTCCACTGAGCCCTTCTCTCTGATGGGTATGAAGTGTGCCGACTTGGTGAGTCGGTCAATAATCACCCAAATGGAGTCGTGACCTCTGGATGTGCGTGGAAGTCCAGTAACGAAGTCCATAGATATGATGTCCCACTTCCACTCCGGGACCTCCAAGGGATGTACCAAGCCTGCTGGTACCTGATCCTCTTCCTTCACCTGCTGGTAGGTGAGGCATCGAGAAGCGAACTCTGCCACCGCCTTCTTCATGCCCGGCCACCAGTGCTGTCATCTGAGGTCCTGGTACATCTTCGCCACTCCAGGATGTACCGCCAAAGGAGAAGTGTGAAACTCTCTTAGCACCTCCTCCCGTAAAGAAACCGGTACCAAGGTACGTCCTCTGAAAAGGACGTCGTGCTCTGCTCCAAGGGAGAAACCATCAGGTGCATGTCCCTATGATATATGTGCACGCTGTTTCTCACAGTCATCGTCCCCACGCTGTGCCTATCTGACCCACTGTAGAAGTGGAGGAGAGACTGTGAGAGACTGAAGGAAGGCTACTCCGTCCCAATCCACGAAGGATATCTGCAAGGCGGGTAGCTGCTCTGTCGCCTCCTCAAGTAGCTGAATGCCCGTCCTCCTGCTGAGGGCATCGACTACTAAGTTCCCCTTCCCAGGAGTATAGACTATATCAAAGTCATATTCCTGGAGGAACTCGAGCCATGGACACTGTCTCAGGTTCAGGTCCTTCTGATAGAAGATGTACATGAGACTCTGGTGGTCAGAATATACTGTAAAGCGCTCGCCCATCAGATAGTGCTGCCATGCCTTCGGAGTGAAGACCACTGCTGCTAACTCCAGGTCATGGGTAGCATAGTTCTTCTCATGCATCCTCAACTGACATGATCCATAGGCGATCACTGCCCGCTCCTGCATCAGGAAACACCCGAGTCCGGTCCCCGATGCATCGCAGTAGACTACGTATCCAACTCCCTCAGGCAACCTCAAGATAGGTGCGTTGGTCAATATCTGTCTCAGCTCCTGGAAGCTCTGCTGACATCTGTCTGACCACACAAAGGGTTTCCCCTTCTTCGTCAAAGCTGAGAGTGGCGCCACAACTCTGGAGAAGTCCGGCACAAATCTCTGATAGTATCCAGCTAGTCCCAAGAAACTCTGCACCTCCGTCATGCTCCTGGGTGGCTCCCAAGATAGCACTGCTTCGATCGTCATGGGATCCACCGCAACTCCCATCTCAGAAATTATGTGCCCCAAGAAGTGGACCACACGTAACCAGAACTGGCACTTCGAGAGCTTTCCATAAAGCTGGTGCTCTCATAGTGTGTCTAGTACATCCCGCAAGTGGTAGGGGTGCTCCTCCTCAGTCGTCGAGTATACCAAAATGCCGTCGATGAAGACCACGAAAAATCAATCGAGGTATGGCTGGAAGATCCTGTTCATGAGGCTCGTGAACCCTGTTGGAGCATTGGTTACACCAAATGGCATAACCAAGAACTCATAGTGGCTATACCGACACCTGAAGGCCGTCTTCTGCACGTCCTCGTCTCGAACTATGAGCTAATGATAGCCTGACCTAAGGTCTATCTTTGAGAACCACCATGCTCCCTTGAGCTGATCGAAGAGGTCATAAATCCTTGGTAGAGGATACTTGTTCCCCACTATCACCTGGTTCAGGCGACGATAGTCGACACACAGTCGCAAGCTGCCGTCTTCTTTCTTGGAAAACAATATCGGGGAAGCCCAGGGTGAAACACTGGGTCGGATGAACCCCTTGCTCTGCAAGTCCTCCAACTATACCCGTAGCTCTCGAAGCTCAGCGGGGGCCATCCGATACGCTGGAGTGGATATCGGGACTGTCCCAGGGTACAGATCAATATAAAAGTCTACCTCCCTGTGAGGAGGTAGTCCTGGAACGTCGTTGGGAAAGACGTCCGCATACTGATCCACCACTACAGGAAAACTCGGACTCCGCACGTCCACTGATCCTAGAATGAAGCTATCCAACTAATGAGTAATGGGATATCCCCTCCTCTGCGAGAGTCCCTCCTGTGCTGCAAAGGATCCCTTCTCAATAGTGAAGGTGAACCTGCTCCCGTCGGTGCGCACACATCGCACCATGCACCTAATACAGTCAATCTGAGCATGGAATGTGGATAACCAATCCTTGCCCATGATGACGTCGTAAGGCCTCGACGCCGCTACAAGAAGATCACAGCCGAAGATCTCGCCTCCTAGAGTATGCTCACACTACCGGCACCAGTGCGTAATCGTCGAGTCTGCTCCCGTAGGGGTCTCTAGCCGTAAGGATCGAGCCAATGGCTCTGTCAGAATCACCGAGATCCGAACAAGGGCAGTGGCTATGAAAGAGTAACTCGCTCCTGTGTCTATAAGAACTGCAGCAAGGGTGTAATAGACCCAGATAGTACCTCGAATCATCTCGGGCGCGCCGTGGTCGTAGGCCTCCGCTGCCTGGAGCTGTGCCTATCTCTGCCCGCCAGCTCCCAGTGGTCAGGGTGGCCCTCCTGGTGGTGGTGGGGGTAGAGCCTCAAAGCGTCTCCCACCACCCGCTGATCGGCCAGCTCCTCTGCCTCATCCGCCTCCTCCCTAAGGAATGCCACGGTCGACCCTCTGCCTCTGCATGGGTGGCCCCTCCACCATCTGCTGCTCCTTGGAAGGGCGGGTCGGGCAGTCACGAGCCATGTGGCCCTGCCCGCCGCATGCATAGCACTGCCTGCCTCTGGAAAGACTGGCTCCACATTGTGTGCCCCGCACTGCAGAGCCAGTGTCCTGAGGTCGACTACGAGAGGGTCTGGTCTACCGGGACCCCTAAGTCATCTGTCGGCTACCTGATGCGGAAGACTCTGCTATCTGCCGCCCTGCGGTGGGTCTCGCTGCTGAAGGGGACTCAGCATGAAAGATCTCGATCAGAAGGGCTCGCTCCAGCACTCCTACCTGAGTCAGAATGATGAGGGAGATCTGCGATGCCCTGATCTCGTGTCTCAAACCCTGCTCAAAGGTCCGGGCCCGGAATAAGGGGTCCCATACCATGTCGGTCGAGTAGCGAGAAAGATCGTTAAACCTCACTGCGTACTGGGCGACCGTCAAGCTTCCCTATCGCAGCTGAAGAAGCTCTTGGATGCACACCGCACGGAGGGTGGCCAAGACGAACTCTGAACGGAAGAGGCTCTCGAAGTCCATCCAGAGAAGAGATGTCTCATCATGCACCTGGAGCATCAAGCTCAACTATCGGCCCACTGCTGCGTGCAGTAGGCTCGCCGCGAGGATCACCATGAGGCCTGCTGATGTCCTCACTAGCCTGAAAACTCGTACGACCACCTCCAACCAGTCCTCGACTGCCTGGGGGTCCATCTCCCCACGAAACCTGGGTGGTCGTTGGCGCTGGAACTCGTGCAGAGCTCCGAGGTGACGTGCATCGTCAGATAGCTCGGCGGGTAGAGGTACCATCGGTGCCTCGGCCGTCAAAGGGCCCTATACCGAGGCCTCGTCGCTCGGCGGGCTATCGTCATGCCCTACTCTCGGAACCCTAGCTGGCTGCCATCGTGGGGCCATCCTGAAAAGGAAACAAGTGCACCATGGTCAGAACAGTATACCTGGCAAGCTGATACAATGTAATCACGAAGAAAACTTGAAAACACACATTCAATTAATGTTTTCGTGCATTAAGTCGGAAATAAGAAGTCAGGGTCCTGGTGTACGGATACGTCGGCCGCCGCACCAACACTGGACTCCCTGGACTGATAACGACACCCAATACGCTAAACACTATTGCTTCACATAGATGAAA
The DNA here is from genome assembly GCA_963277665.1 of Viscum album. Taxonomy (NCBI): domain Eukaryota; kingdom Viridiplantae; phylum Streptophyta; class Magnoliopsida; order Santalales; family Viscaceae; genus Viscum; species Viscum album. The sequence goes on along the minus strand of OY728125.1, from coordinate 1,536,385,336 downwards.
TATCAAAGTCTGCAGTAGAACCAACCTCCTCTGATACCAATTTGTCACGACCCGTCCTCGGGACCCATGCCGTTACTACCCCAAGCCTGCCTTCCATAGGCCAGGGGCTGTCGACTAGCACCGAAGCGTAAATCCTAGAAAAAGGGAAGGCATTGCCTTTGAAAAGTAAACAAGCACCACAGAGTAAGCAAGCAGAAAAGTAAACACTAAGTAAAAACTGTAACAAGCTGTGCTGAAAGTAAAGGGGGCTGGAAATAAAAGCCCAACTGTAAAGTACAAATGAAAGGGGAAAACATCAACAGAAAAGAGAAGCCGTAGCGTCGATCCGTCCTCTGGAAGTCCCACCAGAAGGGTGAGTACAGATAACCTCCATAGCTCCTCGGTCCAGCCGTCCGCTCCGAGTACGTCCCGCCCATTGGTCCACCTCCAGGTACCATCCTACTCTGCAAGCCTCCACCACGATCATCACTGTCCATCATATGCAACCAACACAACGATGTGAGGGCATATCCCATGCAGGGGTGAGTATAAGCTACTCAGTAGGGACCCCGAGACACCCGAAGGTCTCCCGAAATCCACAAAGGATAAACCACAAGGAAAGATATAATCACGAAGTAACAACTGACACTGCATAGGTATATGCCCATATATATACCTAAGTCATCAATGTAACTCCCCGAGCTTCCACAATACGCTTCTCATTCAATAATGCAATTGCTTGCATTGTACGCAACTTCGAGTTCTAAAATACCGAGACTAATCAAAGTAGCCGTTATGAATAGTAACAACCACTTTTTAAAATCATAGAAATTTTATATTTCAAAATGGAATTCTTTTTTGTATTCCTAATATTGAAATTAGCCTATGTTGAATTTTTTGTAATTTTCTGAGAACTTCCAAATTTTTATGAATAGTGAAAAATACTTAAAACAAATTTTTTAATCAAAATAATATATAGTGATAAGCTATACTATTGAGTGGTTTTAAAATATAATTAGAATATATTTTAACCATTTTATCCAATGGTGTTCATTAGAATTAATTTCACTTTGAAATTGGACATAAACAATTGCCAATCTTTTGATATAAATTGTTTCTAAAAAACACGCTATTTGTAGTGATAGCGGGAATTAATTATAAAATTCATTAATGAAACTTATATTTTTGGAATTTTGTAAAATAGACATCATTTTTGAATTCGGAATATCAATTATAGCTTAGGGTAAAATTTTGGCATTATTCTGAAAAACTTCAATTTTGATTAATAGTGAAACCACTAAGTGGTAGTTAAAAAAAACTGATTTTTCGTTTAAATGAAACATTACCACTTCTGTGATTTGAATATCAAAAATCCGACATACATGGTTGTCATTAATAAGTAAATTGTGGTTCAATGGGATTAAAATAATTTTTGGTGAATAGTAACTTTTTAGTTCTTAATCGCGATTAGAGGTAATTAGTGTAGTATAAGGTAAAAATAATGTTTTAATAATATGAGATGAGTTCGACACATGTCCTACCCTCATTGGATGTGCCATGGCCGACCAAGACAATCCATGGGTCATCTTGGGGACCCCATGGAGCCACTTTAGTTAGAAAATGACATAAATACCTTTTATTTAATGTTAAAGTAAAAATGACACAAACATGAAATGTTTTACTAAAACAATTTTTACATGGGGTTATACAAGTCATATTTTTGACTATAAATAGTCATTGGAAAGATAAAAATATTTCCTACAGCATATTATTTTTTTATATTTTTTAGACATTAAATAAATTAAATTATTTATGACATCATTATGATGCAGCGATGACCTCATTATTTAACGATTTTAATAAAATGAAAAGATAATGTACAATACAAGGCTTACACTTGTCCAAAGACTATTGGATGGGTAGATTTCGAACCCGTATCACCTTAGCCACGAATTATATAATTTTGGGACCTTTAGAATCCGAAAAGCATTGTATAATAATGTAAAATTCTCATACTTTCCAAGAGTTCCCCTCCTCTCCTCTTACAAAAGGCCCCCACCTCTACCACCTCATTCACACTATCAAGACATTTGGCTCGGCCAACCTCTGCCCAAATACTCTCTCAACTTCCCCCTCTTACTTCTAGAAGCCTCACGTTGGGCAGAACTCTTCCCAAGGAAGCCTTTGGCTCAAATCAAAAAGAGTTACCCGATTTTGAGGTAATGTCTTCTCAAATGTTGTTTTGAATTATTTTTCTTCTCCAACCCCATAAAATCTTTTTATTAATTTCTTTTATAACAAAAACAGTATCCTAAATATACTAGGATGTTGTTATAAGAAGGATTCGAGCTACACTTACACACACCTTTGTCTAATGGTTAAAGAATATACTATTTCTGTGGGTGGCGAAATACTGCCTCACGAAACGATGATTGTTCAAATTATTTTAACACCCATAATGGTGGCCATTTTGATGCCACTATTTTCATATATGATATATATATTATGTTTATGTTTTCCTTATGCTTCATTATTTTTCATTTATGGAATACCTTTATGGTTTCCAATATGGGTAAACGCGATATTTTCATTTTAGGAAGTGCGGACTACGGCCCCCTCAAAGTGGTTTCAATCGTTAATGCCATATGTGGGATGTATAAAGGATGGAGTAAATGATATTATATATGATGTTATACTGGAATTATAATATACCTTTATATCATTATGATTTCATTAAATATGAAATATAAATGAAAGTAGCGTTCATGCGTACGTACGGCTTACCGTCTCCATAAATGGTGCATTTCATTTCTTACCTCTAAATGTTATGTAATATTATAAATACATGTATATACTAGATATATATGAGATATATGATATCTATATCATGAATATAATTCTGGATATAATGGATATATCACCACATGAACAACTTGTAATTATAAGAATGTTATTTTTTACTCAAGTACCTACGATCGACAAAATGACCATTATAAACATAAATAATTACATAATGTTCATAACATGGTAATAAGGGATATAAAAGGAATAATGAACATGAAAAAGGTTCTTATGTAAATAGGAATTAACTCTAGTTTATTATTCAGGAGGTTAAAGAACGATCGAGTCAGGATAGGACGCAAGGTAAGGGAACTTCTTAACCCAACTTCCATTATTTGGGTTAATCTCCTACTTTCAAATTATGTCATGATGTTATTACATCCTATTTTGAATTTTTACTTTATTTCTGTGTACCTATAGTGAATACACAAAATAGATCTATTTTATTTTAAAAATGATCATTTTAAGGACTTCGTCTCAATCTCCTTTTATTGAGGCATGTTTGGTTTTATACACAACTTTCTTTTATACGGTGTATAAACCCCTTTGACTTTTAAGTTTATTCAAAAGGAATATTTTTATACGAAACGTTTTACTAAACGAAAAAAAGGGAATGTTTTTCATTCCGTACATATGCGGCGACAACGACTTCTTCGCCGTCGTGACCATTATTTGAGTTTCGGCTTCCTCTACAAGCCATCTTTTTTTAATGAAAAATAAATATAAAGATTTAACTTTCTTTTATTTTGGTATTGAAAATGGTTTTCAAAGAGTTTTTATTATATCAATGTTTTGTATTGATATCTTGTGATTGAAATGTGGAATTGTTATGTTTCCTTTATGCGTGTTTTATGTGATACGATTATGTTATGGTTTATGATATGTTTAAACCTATTCATATGAGGAATTCATTGGACTTAATAAGTGACGGGTGGAGCCCGCTATAGCTCCTCGATGCATCGACAGGTCTCATGAGACAAACTAGTGTCTTGGAACGAGGCCTTGACAAAATCTTATTTGTGGTCTTGGCACGAGGCCTTGACTACGTGGTTATGATAGTCTGGAATTATGCATTCTATCATTATGAAAGTGGTTATTGATATTGCATGTGATTATTCGACCAGTAGAATATCCATGTGAAGAAGTAAATGGAATTATCTCATTTTACTTTTTCCATATTATGTTGATGTTCAAGTTTAAAAGGCTTTTGTTTTAGTCATACATTGCCTTAAATGTTTATGTTTATTTATGAAATCTTCTGCAATATTGTTATCCTTACTGATCATCTGAGCTCACCACTTTCAATGTTTTAATATTTTCCAGGATGTAAAGAAGTATTTTATGAATGACCTACTGGGATAGTCAGAAGAGGATATGAGTGTGGACTATGAAGACTTTGTTATTAGTTTTTCACTTTATGATGTAATGTAAGACTTATAAATGTATCTATTGTTTCCAAAGCTACTAAACTAATCGGTCTTTCAAGACTTGATCTTTTTTTATCAAGCCAATTTTATGAAGTAATGCACCGACTCTGGGTAGCTGGGGTCGGGGCGTTACAGTTGGTATCAGAGGCAGTTTAGTACTGACCTTGGAAGCTATATTTAGATAAACTCTGATTAGAGCACATAGCCCAAAGATAGAACTTGAGGATTAGTATAGAAGAACTTCCTAGAATTTTGGTATTGTTGAGATGTTGTGAGTTTTCCGAGCAATAAATCTCTGTCTGGATACGAGCAGGTAGAGACGGCTATGGCACAAATGTACCTAGGGGTAAATCCCGAAAACACTGCTTTGAGCTAGACTCGAACGAGAACTGGTGCATGACAAAGGGCCTTGCTGCACTCTTGGTTACGACACTCCTGGGGGATATGCTTAGGATAATTATCATTTTCTTTACAAACCACTATGAAGGGTTATGATTATATACTTCCTCAAAGAAAACATTCCTTTTTATGATTATGGATATATCCATAAATAGTTCAATTTAAGTAAAGTGTTTTACAAATATGGAATTATTTATTTTAATTCATAAAATAATCTAGTTTATGACATTTTTTAGAAATGGAGCCTAGTGGAAGGAATGGAAACCATATCAATGGACGCACTCCGTGTATGGATTGCCCTCCTGCTCAAGATAATTACTGTGGATCTGGAGATACAATTGGTGCTGATCAACTTATTACTATACTGGGAAAACTCACTCAGGTTATGAATAATAAACTTACTCGTATGGAGCACCCTGATCCGCAACGTGGAGGATCAATGTTAGACCGCTTCATGAGGAAACAACAACCAAAATTTAATGGGGGTACAAATCTGTTAGTATCTGAGCAATGGATAAACTCCTTAGAGAAAATATTCCACGCCTTGGGGAGTAGCGAAAGGTAGAAGGTTATCATGGTAGTTTACCGCCTCACTGGAGATGCCGATCAATGGTGGTCATTGATTCAAAATACAAAGGAATATGATGACGTATCGAATATGGAATGGAGGGAGTTCAAAGATCTTTTCTTAGAAAAATACTTTCCTCATGACCATCGAGCAGATATGGAAAGAAAATTTCTGAGTCTGAGAAAAAAGGAGGATGAGAATGACGCAAAGTATGAGGCCAACTTTACAAGGTTGGCGAGGTATGCTGTAGATTATATACGTAACCCAAGAGGTAATATTGATCGTTTCATTGATGGGTTAAAACCATTTCTCCGTAGAGCTTTAGTATCACAATCTTTCTCAACATACGAAGATATTGTCTCATGTGCTATCAAGACAGAAAAGGAATTCTCTAAGTCTTATGACAACAAAGTAAAGAAAGAGAATAAGAGAACAGTGGAACAAGAGACAGATAAAGGGAAAAAGGGAAAGAAGGATTTTCCATTATGTGATAATTGTGGGAAGAATCACCCTGGTACTTTCCTAAAAGGAATGGTAGTTTGTTATAAATGTGGAGAAAAAGGTCACCAGGCGCGTGGTTGCAAGGGAAAGAAAGAGGCTATCAATGTTGAATGCTACAATTGTAGGGAAATGGGGCATTATGAAAATGAATGTCCTAAGCGTCAGGGAAACATACCTCAGAAAAGGCCAAGGGATCATGGACAATCTTATGTTGTTACTACAGTTGAAGCAGAATAATTAATGTATTAGTGTTTTTGGACTCATGGATTATATTCTGGTTATTAGAATAATGTGATATATATATATATAAGGATTGTACTGTAGTACTTGTTGTTTCAGTAAGGTTTTAATATGATGAAGGTAATCATATTTTTATTATGTGACAATAAGAGAAACTTTACTTTGTTTAGGGAATCTGATAAATTGACTTTGGAATTAAGAGACCTTTTAGAGAAAGTCTGGACAGAGGTATTTTGGATAACTATAAAGGTTGGAGTGGATTAAGTTGATCTTTGGATAGTATTTTTTAAGGTTAAAAAATTTATGAAGATCATTTTTGGAATATTATAATACTATAGTTTTAGGAAAAGGACAACCTTCATGGTGGGGCATAACCGTCGCGTCGGACAAAGCTGTAGGAATCGAACCCACAACCATAGTGCAACAGGCCTTTATTTCCTACCACTAGCCTACAGTAAGTCCCTGGTTATTACAAAATAATTTTACTAATCTAAATGGTATGTGTTAACATTTGGAACCTTATACAATTAGGATAAGTATAATATTTTTGAGTTCTATTATCTTTTTGAGTGAAAGATGAGTTGAAGGTTGAAACTCTAATTATCAAGAATAAATATATATATATACGTATCTCTTATTCAATGAATAAATTAATTCTTAAACATTAGTAAAGGGATATTAAAACAAAAAAATGTGTTATCCTAATACCTTATGTCTTGTTGAACTGATGATATTTTAAATCAACATAGATTGAAGGCTTTGAGGCCCTCAATTTGACAGTTGATTGTGATTGTTGACATCAATCACTCCCTACAAATATTTACATTTTCCCTCAAATTATATGGCTCTAATTGTCACCAATGTTCTCCCAATCGAGATCATAATTGGGTGGTGACTTTTTCATTTCCCTTTCCCTCTTATTAAGGCTAAATTTTATAAATCTTATTTCCGATGTGAGTTTTCCACAAAGGTATTTTCTATTTTCAACCTTTTATTTTCCAAGAAAAATTTCAAATTGCGAGGACGCAATTTATTGAAGGAGGGGAGAATGTAACACCCTGAGCTTCCACAATACGCTTCTTATTCAATAATGCAATAGCTTGCATTGTACGCAACTTCGAGTTCTAAAACACCGAGACTAATCAAAGTAGCCGTTATGAATAGTAATAACCACTTTTTAAAATTATAGAAATTTTATATTTCAAAATTGAATTCATTTTTGTATTCCTAATATTGAAATTAGCCTATGTTGAATTTTTTGTAATTTTCTGAGAACTTCCAAATTTTTATGAATAGTGAAAAATACTTAAAACAACTTTTTTAATCAAAATAATTAATAGTGATAAGTTATACTATTGAGTGGTTTTAAAGTATAATTAGAATATATTTTTACCATTTTATCCAATTGTGTTCATTAGAATTAATTTCACTTTGAAATTGGACATAAACAATTGCCAATCTTTTGATATAAATTGTTTCTTAAAAACACGCTATTTGTTGTGATAGCGGGAATTAATTATAAAATTAATTAATGCAACTTATATGTTTGGAATTTTGTAAAACAGACATCATTTTTGAATTCGGAATATCAATTTTAGCTTAGGGTGAAATTTTGGCATTATTATGAAAAACTTCAATTTTTGATGAATAGTGAAACCACTAAGTGGTAGTTAAAAAAACTGATTTTTCGTTTAAATGAAACATTACCACTTCTGTGATTTTAATTTCAAAAATACGACATACATGGTTTTCATTAGGAAGTAAAATGTGGTTCAATGGGATTAAAATAATTTTTGGTGAATAGTAACTTTTAAGTTCTTAATCGCGATTAGAGGTAATTAGTGTAGTATAAGGTAAAAATAATATTTTAATAATATGAGATGAGCTTGACACATGTCCTACCCTCATTGGATGTTCCATGGCCGACCAAGACAATCCATGGGTCAACTTGGGGACCCCATGGAGCCACTTTAGTTAGAAAATAACATAAATACCTTTTATTTAATGTTAAAGTAAAAAATGACACAAACATGAAATGTTTTACTAAAACAATTTTAAATGGGGTTATACAAGTCATATTTTTTACTATAAATAGTCATTGTAAAGCTAAATATATTTCCTACAATATATTATTTTTTTATAATTTTTAGACATTAAATAAATTAAATTATTTAGGACATCATTATGATGCAGCGATGACCACATTATTTAACGATTTTAATAAAATGAAAAGATAATGTACAATCCAAGGCTTACACTTGTCCAAAGACTATTTTATGGATAGATTTCGTTCCCTTATCACCTTATCCACGAATTATATAAGTGTGGGACCTTTAGAATCCGAAAAGCATTGTATAATAATGTACAATTCCCTTACTTTCAAGAGTGACCCTCCTCTCCTCTTATAAAAGGCCCCCACCTCTGCCACCTCATTCACACTTTCAAGACATTTGGCTCGGCCAACCTCTGCCAATATACTCTCCCAAATTCCCCCTATTACTCCTAGAAGCCTCACTTTGGGCATAACTCTTCCCAAGGAAGCCTTTGGCTCAAATCAAAAAGAGTTACCCGATTTTGAGGTAATGTCTTCTCTAATGTTGTTTTGTATTATTTTCTTCTCCACCTCCTAAACTCTTTTTATTCATTTCTTTTGTAACAACACCAGTATCCTCAATATACTAGTATGTTTTTATAATAAGGATTCGAGCTACACTTACACACACCTTCGTCTAATGGTTAAAGAACATACTATTTCTGTGGGTGGTGAAATACTGTCTCACGAAACGATGATTGTTCAAATTCTTTTAACACCTATAATGGTGGCAATTTTGATGACACTATTTTCATATATGATATATATATATTATGATTATGTTTTCCTTATGATTCTGTATTTTTCATTTATGGCATACCTTTATGGTTTCCATTATGGGTAAACGCGATATTTTCATTTTAGAAAGTACGGACTACCGCCCCCTCAAAGTGATTTCAATCGTTAATGCTATATGTGGGATGTATAAAGGATGGAGTAAATGATATTATATATGATGTTATACTGTAATTATAATATACCTTTATATCATTATTATTTCATTAAATACGAAATAGAAATTAAAGTAGCGTTCATGCGTACGTATGGCTTACCGTCTCCATGAACGGTGCATTTCATTTCTTACCTCTAAATGTTATGTAATATTATAAATACATGTATATACTGGATATTTATGAGATATATGATATCTATATCATGAATATAATTCTGGATATAATGGATATATCACCACATGAACAACTTGTAATTATAAGAATGTTATTTTTGACTCAAGTACCTAAGATCGACAAAATGACCGTTATAAACTTAAATAATTACATAATGTTCATAACATGGTAATAAGGGATATAAAAGGAATAATGAACATGAAAAAGGTTCTTAAGTAAATATTAATTAACTCTAGTTTATTATTCAGGAGGTTAAAGAACGGTCGAGTCAGGACAGGATGCAAGGTAAGGGAACTTCTTAACCCAACTTCCATTCTTTGGGTTAATCTCCTACTTTCAAATTATGTCATGATGTTATTATGTCCTATTTTTTAGTTTTACATTCTTTATGTGTACCTATAGTGAATACACATAATAGATCTATTTTATTTTAAAAATGATCTTTTTAAGGACTTCGTCTCAATCTCCTTTCATTGAGGCATATTTGGTTTTATACACAACTTTCTTTTATACGGTGTATAAACCCCTTTGACTTTTAAGTTTATTCAAAAGGAATATTTTTATATGAAGCGTTTTACTAAATGACAAAAAGGGAATTTTTTTCTTTCCGTACATATGCGGTGACAACGACTTCTCCGCCGCCGTGACCATTATTTGTGTTTCGGCTTCCTCTACAACCCATCTTTTTTTAATGAAAAATAAATACAATGTTTTAACTTTCTTTTATTTTGGTATAGAAAATGGTTTTTAAAGAGTTTTTATTATATCAATGTGTTGTATTGATATCTTGTGATTTAAATGTAGAAATGTTATGTTTCCTTTATGCGTGTTTTATGTGATACGATTATGTTATGGTTTATGATATGTTTAAACCTATTCATATGAGGAATGCATTGGACTTAATAAGTGATGGGTGGAGCCCGCTATAGCTCCTCGATGCATCGGCATGTCTCATGAGACAAACTAGTGTCTTGGCATGAGGCCTTGACAAAATCTTATTTGTGGTCTTGGCACGAGGCCTTGACTACGTGGTTATGATAGTCTGGCATTATGCATTCCATCATTATGAAAGTGGTTATTGATATTGCATGTGATTATTCGACCAGTAGAATATCCATGTGAAGAAGTAAATGGCATTATCTCATTTTACCTTTTCCATATTATGTTGATGTTCAAGATTAAAAGGCTTTTTTTAGTCATACATTTCCTTAAATGTTTATGTTTATTTATGAAAGCTTCCGCAATATTGTTATCCTTACTGAGCATCTGAGCTCACCCCTTTCAATGTTTTAATATTTTCCAAGATGTGAAGAAGTATTTTATGAATGACCTGTAGGGATAGTTAGAAGAGGATATGAGTGTGGACTATGAAGACTTTGTTATTAGTTTTTTACTTTATGATGTAATGTAAGACTTATGAATGTATCTAGTGTTTCCAAGGCTACTAAAATAATCGGTCTTTCGAGACATGATCTTTTGTGATCATTCCAATGTTACGAAGTAATGCACCGACTCTGGGTAGCTGGGGTCGGGGCGTTACAATCAATTCCTGTTTGGCTCCAACATCCGAGCCCAAGCACAACCCAGTCCACACAAGAAAGAAAAACGTAAACCCACACAGGATAACACAACACAATCCACGAAGGAGAGTAAACAGTAAATCCACTCAGGATAGCTCAACACAATCCAAAAAGGAGGGTAAACAGTAAATCCACACAGGATAGCTCAGCACAATCCACAAAGGAGAGTAACACAGGATTCATCTCACACAGGTATACTTCTTCGGATGATGATAAAGATGATCACTAATCCATGTAAGTCGTCAGACCCAAAAAGGATCGATAGGTACTAACCCCCGCAGTGACCCACACAGGATCGGACCCACACAGGATCAATAGGTAACTAACCCTCGCAAAGACCCACATAGGATCGGGCCCACACAGGACCTGTAGGCTTGGCTCACATAGAACCGCTGAGCGCTGACACACACAGGATCAGATCCACACAGGATCTGTAGAACTGATCCACATAGGATCGCTAAGTGAAGTATTCATCGCAGTCCATTGAGGATCTCTGCACAGTCGTCGTCGCAGTCCACTAAGGATCTCTGCACAGTCGTCGTCGCAGTCCACTGAGGATCTCTGCACGGTCGTTGCTGTCGAAGTCGCAGCCAGCACTAGGGTTCCCGTCCATAGCAAGCTCATTCGGGAGGGTCCACTCCACGAGCCGAGAGGCTGATACATCAACTGAACCAAAGTCCAGAGTTGATTTATCAAAAAGTTCCGTATCGTCAACAGGAACTCATCGTCGCAGACGGCGCGTCAATCGGACGCCCGGTCTGAGAGATATTGGCTTTTTTGTCCCAGGGGCCCGGTTGGTTTTTAAGGCAAAACCAACCCGATCGTACTCCACTTGCATCCAAACCTCGGGCGGAGTGAGCCAAAAGATCCATCTCAGTTAGAGAAATCCACAAAAGTTGACGGAACGTCAATCGGACGTCCAGAGCTCAAGATATGAGCGTTTCCGCTCCGAGGGCCTGGTTGGTTTTGTGTACGAACCAACCCGACCGAACCCAAAGTATTCCGAAACCTTGAGTGCAGTATACCGAAACGACCATCTCGATCCAAGGATAGAGTTTCCGCTGACGGTGCGTCGTTCGGTGGCCCGTAGATCAAGTTACAGGAAAAAGACCTAAATGGCCCAAAGACGAGGGGTCTGGGCCCGGGCCGACCCGGCCCGACCCCCCCTGGGTCGGCCGAAACGGGTCGACCCGACCCGGTCCGACCCGGATGGACCCGGTCCGGTCTGGCCAGGGCGCGGCCCGACTCGGCTCGGCTCGGCCAAGCGGCCGAGCGATGCAGCCGCGGGGTGGCGCTGCCCTTGTGGAAAGAAGGAGTCGCGGCCCACGTGGGGCCACGCTGGAGTCAATGGACGCGGCTTTTGCCTCATCCCGTGCGTGTGAGCCGGACCCGTGCGGCCGCGGGCCACCGGAGTTGCTCCGGTGGTCTGTTTTCCTTCTCGTCTGCGCCGAAGCTCCTCCCGGGTCCCGTTCTTCACTCTGGAAACAACGGATCGTCCCTGCGGCATGTTTTGTCGTCGCCCGCAAATCCGCGCATCAACGAAGAACTGCGGAGGGTAGTCGGGCCGTGTCTGTTCGGCCCGCACCCTCCACGTTAGATGATAACATTCGGGAGAAATTATCAACACATAGAGAACAAATAAAAAAAATTAATAAATTAAAATTGTTCTTATGAAACCAGGTTCTTTATTTTAAAAGAAACAATCATGGGAATATAAATTATTTCACAACAACCCCTACCTCGTCAAGTCGTTGCACGCGCGTTCTTCGCCAAATTGATCGTCTCGGAAGGGGGGGACCGTCGCATCATCGCGGTATCCGGCGTTGCGTCGACGAACTCCGAGGACCAAGAAACAACAGATTTAATTATATCGATTAAATCTATGTGTTGTTAAAATCCGCAAAGAAAATTAAAGAACCGAAATATCTCACCTCAACGGATGATCGAAGATTTTGTTGCGGATTAAGGGACGTCGTAGAAGAACATCACGGTAGAGGAAACGTCGGCGTCACGACACACGGCGTCGCATCGTCGATTTCCACGGGTTCGGCGTTCTTCGTCGGAGGCCGACATTCTTCGCGTTCTTCGCGTTCTTCACGTTCTTCGCGAAGGAGGATGATGAACCTGAGGTTTCTATCAAATCCTCTCAACGAACAACACATAAGGAGAAAAAGCGTTGGTCTTATTTTATTATTATGCCAACAGATTTCAAACAGGTTAAGAAACGATTAAATTAATTCATAGAATTAATTCAATGAATAAAACCGCCCAATTAATTGGTGCGTTAAGAAATTAAGAAAACGCGTCAGTTGAATTTCATAACGACGGGTTTTCGCGGGTGTGTTACTTAGTGGAAAAGAAATGGTGGGGATCATGTGGGCCCCACCTCACAAATATCCTACAATGAGGGTAGGATATTTTTGGATAGCACCCTATCCGCATCAACTCAGCTTAAGCAGCTTTAAGTGGTCTTTAAGCGGCTTTAAGTGAAATAAAAATAAAACTGTCGCACAACTTTATTTTATTTCATAACTTAAAACCCAAAAATTAAACACCACAACCGAGCAAACACAACTCCGGAAGAGGCGTTTCTATGAAAATACTGGCGTTGCGATTCCATCGGTGCGCTCAGAATTCGATTCCGGGCACCGATTCAAATGTTAGAAAAACCCGCTCGTCCGTTCACTAAACGTACCCGAGCCAAACTTCGAAACATGATTCCGGGCACACCGGGCCTCGGAATCAGCTGCCGTCAAGAACTGTGCTCTTGTAAAATTCCAAAGAAAATTAAGAAAAAAATTTCCTTGAAATTTACGGGTCTTTACATCCCATAACACCTCACAAACCTAAATTTGTTTCTAATTCAAAAGATACATGTAACAAGTTCAATCAATATTTACTTTTAATTTGTTCTTCATTTTCCAATTCATAAGGGCCCATACTCCTTATGGATTGAATGATTATGTCATAACTTTATCTACTCCACCGAACTAAAACAACAACAGGAACATCTATTAAATCTTCTATCACAACATCATGAAATAACAAATACTTATTAAATGGTATAGCATAATGCATAGAATGTGATTCTAACATTTGTTTATAAGATGAATGAGCTATCACCCCCTAATTTCTTCGGGTTTCAACTGAAATAGAATCCTCAATTTATTCAATAGTAAAATAAAAAATCATGTGCATCAGAGAATATTGAAATCAAATCAACTATAATAGTCAAAATCTATAAAATCAAAACCCGATTCCAGGCAATTTGTATTTTCCCTTTACGCGAGGTAGCTATTCTTGAGAACAGTTTATTACCAAATTCAATTTCCTTCCTATCATTTTCTAATTTCACCAAAAATTATATCAATCCATAAATGAAAAACCATCCCACTAATACCACATTGTAACGTCCCAAACCTGGATGGAACCATATGGTGCCCTGAGCCCGGTTGGACACCTGGCCTCAATCACATCTCCCCAAATGCTAGAGGCTTCCGAATAACATTGAGTGCCTAGGTGTATCAGTGGGGAGACTATGCCCTCATTACCAAAGTTTGAAAAATAAAGTCAAACATATAATAAATATAAAAGGACAAATAAACATCAGTTAATTAAAAATATGCCAAAGAAGTCCTGAATACCTAATAATAACCAGAAGTTTTTCATATACAAAAATGATGCAGATGGTCAATATATCTAGAATTTATCTAGAACAACACAAAAGAATGGAATACGATACATTTCAGAAAAATATAAAATGACCAAAATTCTAACCCATAATCAAAATCTTCAGCTTGGTCCTATGCTCCATTGCTTTAAAGACATAGTCAAAAATCAATATTGGGGTGCTTTCCCCTACCATCAAATTCAACAACATAATCAGTTTTGGTCCCCGATGAGGCCCAAATATGGTTGAAGATAAACATCCTAGTAGGTAACCACCCAAATCTATATAGTTTTAATAGTAATTATACAAATGTGCTCGCAAGTATAAACCTGTAATTCCCATGGCCACACATTACATCCATATGTATACTATAACACACAACAACATTGTATGACTAATTAAACTGTCATACAACCATGCCATATATTGAAATAAAATATCCCACGTCCATTCCATAATTCAAATATAGACAACAAGGGTCTGATCCAATGTTTCAGCAGACCAAGACATCCATATAAAATATCTAGACTATAGATGGTAGGATCTAAGGAGATTTTCCATGGCATCCCATCGAGTCCCTTGGGCGTCCCTAGTAGAAACATGAATATGCACTATTTGGGGTCCTAGTATCATGGAAATCCCATGTCCTACGTGAACCCAAGCAAGTTTGATCCACGAGGTAGCAAGGCTTAAGGGATCCCACGGGATCAAGACCCAAGGTACGTAATCAACCCAAGGTATATACTACCACATTTCTGATCCAAAGAGAGATTTCCAAGGCATCAATCAACCATTCATTCAATAATTATATATCAACATTTCATTTAAAAAGAAATTCTATGTGAGTATACCACTCACATCAAATAGCACAATCCAGGAGTGTACCCACTCATGAAAACCATTTATCAACCATGAAAATGGGCCTAGCCTCCCATATACACCATTTAACATTCCATTAATTATTTAATATAGGTATACCCACCCATGTTATTCATTAATATTTCCAAAATATAAAAATTTTAAAGACCTATAATTTCCATGTAATTTGTTTTAATTAAATTGGAATTTTACGCATCTGACAAAATTGAAGGCACAAGATTCTGATGCCCGGAGTTCTCAAAATCAATTTCTGATGTTTTGTCTGGATACGTTTACTGAATGTCCGAGCATGTTTTTATAACTTTTGAAAAAGTTCTTGGAATTGAAATTTGAGGTCACTTTTGAACTCGTAACCCTGATATTCGCTTATGAATACTATCAACTCGACGATAGTTGGTCGAGGGTGGAAGTTAGTTTCTGGGTTTTTCCTGGATATAATAAAATAAAATAAGCACATGTTTTATTTAATTTTATCTATTATAACCACCCATGTGGAAGTTGGAGGTGGGGACCACCACACCTTAACCTCCCATGAGAGGTTACGGTTTGTGGACCACTCGAGACTAAACACCCCATTTAATTGAGTAAAACCTCTCAACTCCCCCAAAAATGAAGGAGATCCTCTTGACCTCCTCTACCATTAATGGTTCCACCCCCCAATTAATGGTGTCAAACCTCCCCTTTAATTAAGTTATCCAACTCATTTAATTAAATGATACTAATTTAATTTTAAACCGAACAAACTAAATAGTAGATAAACAATTTTTTGGAGGGGCTACCTATTAATTTGTTGGAAAAAGGTCGGCAAAGGAGGATTAGAGCTCTTGGGAGAAAACTCTCAAACTAAGAATGCTTCCTCCCCAAAGAATGCTTCCACCAGCAAAAAATGCTCCACCGATGAAGAACATCGACCTCAACATCGACCATATTTCTCAGAACTCCTTCGGATGTGAGGTGTCTTCATCCGCGGTGAATCGACGTCTGTCTTTTCCAAATGGTTCGTCTTCTTCCCCGAGACCCCGTCGACGAACAACGAATTGTGTAAGGATTTTATTTTATGTATGATTTTATTACTTCATTCTTTCTTTATAAAACAAATAAAATGGACTAACTTATTATCATGTTGATCCACATATGTTTTCCCTTGTGGGATGGGAATATTTTTTTAAACAAGTTATTATGGGAATTGATGTTTTTAAGATATCTTTCATGACATTATTGGATTCTTTCTTGTGAACCGTATGCTACCACTCCAAACGTGGAGGGTGTCGGAAAAACTGAGATGAACCGACCCCGTATTGATCTTCTTTGTGGGGTTCTTTGATATATCTATGAAGGTGATGAAGGCAATGGTCGCACCACTCGTAGCCTCAGTGTCCAACACTGCCCCCACAACGTTCTGACCGTTGGCTGAACCGTACCCCACACCCCAGCCACGAGCACCCCGGTCGGGCTACCTCGCGAGCCGCACTGCCCCATCTTCCACACCGTCATGCCCCATCCATTCCCTTGAGACACTTTGGGCTGAACCGGCTCCACACCGCCAGGCTGAGTGGCCTACACTGTGCCCTCCGGGCCGAACCACCCTCGCGACCTACTATGCTAGCCCAGCGGGCCTGGCCGAACCCAACGGGCTGGCCCGCCTGCCAGGCCAGGCTAGACCCAACAGATCAATTTGGGTTGACCTGAACCAGGTTGGCCCAGACAGGGTCGGACCGGGTCGGTCGGACCAGTTCGGACCGGACCCAAGCCCACTTCGACCCATTTTCGCTTCTTTTGGCCATATCTTTGGCACCAGACATCTGTTTGAAGAACTGTCTGCGATGATGGAATTCTTGGAGTGTGACGGTACATTTGATTATACCCCACTAAATTTTGGGGTACATTTTAGTGATGGTCAGGGTGGATCATGCATGAATCCAACCGGGCCCTCGAGTCTAGAAGGCTAATAACTCACAAACCGGGCATCCGATTGACACACCGTCAGTTGTATTAAGATCCCTATGATGTGGAAGAACATTGGGATAATTCTTCGTGGGACTTCGTGGAAGTTGGAGCATCGAATAGTAGCTTGGGGAGAGGATCTTCCAGAGATAATCGATCATTTTTGCGGGAACATAGTTGCTGGATGAGAGAGGAAAAATACTGACTGATTGACTCAGAGTGACTTGACTAGACCAGTTGAGGGCACCTGGTTGTGGAAGTAGACCCACAGTGGAGTAACACCTGGTTGTGGCTGCAAAACCATGGTACTCGACAGGAAGAGTGCCTCTGTAGGATAAGAGGGGGATCACAGAGTTGTGGCAGAAGTCCCATGGTGGGGAGAACTTCAGTGTGACACAGCATACCCATGGTACTCGATAGGAGGAGAACCTCAACAATCCATTCTTAGTGGGAAGCACCTAGTTGTGGAAGCATGCCCACTCTACTCGATAATGGAGGATTTATCTAGCAGGTGAGGGTTCGAAATGTTTTACCCCTAGAATAAAATCCTAGTTGATATGAGTTTGTAACTATTGTTTTTTTCTCATTATTGAGATGGATTACATGATAACTTATGTATATGTATGGGAATATACCTAAGTGGGGTTATGTGTTGATTTCATACCTTTAGGTTTATCCTTGTTGTATTTTTTGAGACCTTGAGGGTCTCGAGATCTCTACTGAGTATCGTTATACTCACCCTTGAATGGGCTATACCCGCATCTCATTTTGTTGGATGTAGATGACAAACAGTGCTAATCGAGGATGAGAGTACCAGGACTGGACGATACACGAAGGTGGACCATATGACCTGTTGGTTCACGGAGGAGACAGACAGATGAGGAGTGATAAGGAGGTGATCTATACCTACCCTTCATATAGGAACCCAGAGGAAGACCTAATAGATGATTTTCCTTTTTCCATAGTTGTACTTTTACTTTCAGTTCCATGTACTTTATAGTTGGTCTTGTATTTCTGGCCCCTTTTTAAATTTCAGCACTCTTTTGTTATATAGTTTACTTAGTGATTTTTATCCAGATGTGTGCTCTGTTGTGTGTATTTATAGGATATAAAGGCAATTCCTTCTCTGTATTAGGGAATTATGCCTTTGGTGCTATTCACCAGCCCCTGGCCTATAGAAGGAGAGTTTGGGCTAGTCACGGCACATGCCCCGGGGGATAGGTAATGACATATTAGTATCAGAGGAGTCGGTTCTACCACATAACATAGGACTCTGATCATTTTTGTTAAGCCACAGTGTTTTGGGTAATGAGTGTGGTTTTCAGATCCGGGAGTCAAGTTTTGGTGTGGTGTCCGATGTATCCATACACCATGACCCTAACATCTAATTTCTGACTCAGTTCATGAAAACACTAATTGCGTGTGTGTTTTTAAATATTTTCTTTAAGTAAACTCAACTAGGTCAGCTCACTAGGTATAACTTTTGACCATGTCACATCTGTTTTTTTAGGATGCCTCCACGCAGAAAAGCAGCTAAATTCCTGAGAGTTGTACGCACAAATATCCCACCGAGCGACGAGGCCTCGGTGTAGGGACCTTTTCTAGTAGAGGAACCAGCTATACCATTACCCATTGGTCCACCGATGCCACCAGACCCAGAAGTAGACGATGTATTCCACTTGAGCCTGTTACATGTGTAGCAGTGCCAGAGGCCACCCATGTTCAGGGGAGAGATGGACCCATAGGCGGCTGCAGATTGGCTGGAGGCTGTGGTGAGAGTCTTTCAACTGGTAGGGACACCATCAGACCTCATGGTGATACTTTCTACTAGCCTTCTACAGTTAGTAGCGGGAATATGGTGGATCATGATGCTCAAGGTTCACAACTAGATGACGCTTCTCTGGGCACACTTTGAGAGCTTGTTTCGGCCAGAGTTTGTTCCAATGATTCTTCGTACTGAGCACATTTAAGAGAAAATAAATCTGTATTAGGGCAGCAAGACTGTAGCTCAGTACTCATCGATATTTACTAGCCTCTCACGTTACTCCACCAATATGGTGTGGGACCCATTCTTCAGGGTCTGAACCTTAGAGTAGAGACTCAGGCGGGAGATCAATGATTCAATGATCTCACTCATAATCTTGACACATACAGGGGTTTAGAGAGAGCCCTCTTGGTGGAGAGTTTCCTTGCTGAGAAGTCACCAGTAGAGAGAAAAAATACTAGTGATCACGTAGTAGAGTATTCTATAGCTGGAAGCATATAGTCGACACAGAGGTCCAAGAGGACCACACTTATAAGTGGACGACCGCATGACTCATGATCGGTTTTGCGGGGCACCCAAAGTGGAGATAGACATTCTAAGAGCGGAAATTGTTACACATGTGGGAGGTAGGGTCACATGACTCATGACTGCATGACCCACAATTCATATGATCAGCAGAAGGTCTAAGGAGTGCCCAAAAAGAGACAAAGATTCGATCGAGGTGGTCCGCAAGGAGCAGGTGGACATGGAAGAGGAGCTTGTCATGCAGCTGGAAATGGACGACGTTTCGAGGGGTTACCGCAACCACCACCAGGAGGTCCACCCCTACCACAGGGAGCAGGTGGATAGGGGATATCTCAGCTCCAGGCAGCTGAGGCATACGATCAGGGCGCTCCGAATATTATTCGAGGTATGATATGTGTCTAATCCACCATAATTGTAGTCCTTATAGACATAGGTGCCTGTCATTCTTTTATTTCCACTACCCTCATTCAAAGCTCAGATATTTCGACGGTGATATTGGCTTGACCTTTATGACTAGTGATTCCTATGGGAGCATATTAGATGATTACACATGGGTACTGGTAGTGTGAGCTTACTCTAGGTGGTGAGATCATCGACTGGGATCTCATAATACCAGCATCGAGGCCTTAGGACATCATCTTGGGTATGGACTGGTGATCTACGGTCCATGCTCAGATTGACTTTATTGGGAGAAAAGTGTGGTGTGTCCACACAGATGGGACCCGGTTTACCTTTTCTAGAGATAAGGGATACTTTGTAGTGCATGATGGACTTACTCGGAGGAGATTGCAACTGATCACTCATTAGATGGCTTTATTTACCCTTGGAGTGATCGATGTTGGGTGTCCAAGCTATCCTGTAGTGGTGGACCAGTACACATATGTTTTCCATGATGATGTTCCAGGTCTACCTCCTCGCAGATAGGTGGAATTTAACATTTATTTGTACCCCTAGATGACACTGATATCTACACCTTCATATCAAATGGCTCTAGCAGAGCTTTGCGAGCTGTGGGTACAACTAGAGGACTTATAGGGGAATGGGTTCATTCGGCCCAGTGTCTCACCTTGGGCAGCCTCGATTTTGTTCACCAAGAAGGCAGATAGGGGTTTGAGGCTTTGTGTTGACTATTGGCACCTGAACCAGGTGACCATGAAGAACAAGTACCCACTCCTGAGGATTGACATCCACTTTGATCAGTTGAAGGGAGAACAATGGTTCTCAAAGATAGACCTTAGATTAGGTTATCACCCGCTCAGATTTCAAGACGAGGATGTCAAAAAGATGGCCTTCAGGTGTCGGTATGACCATTATGTGTTCTTACTTATGCCATTCGGTGTAAGAAATGCTCCACCAGTGTTCATGGGACTCATAAACTAGATCTTTTAGTTGTACCTCGATCGCTTTGTCATAGTATTCAACGACGACATTCTGATCTACTCGACTACTGAGGAGGAGCATGCCTATCATTTTCACGTAGTGTTGGACACACTACGAGAGCACCAACGTTATGGTATACTCTCGAAGTGACAATTCTAGATCTGAGAGGTTCAATTTTTGGGACATGTCAACTCAGAGGCTGGGATTGTAGTGGATCTAGTGATGATTGAGGTGGTACTTTCTAGGGAGCCAACCAGGATTGTTACAGAGGTACAGTGATTCCTAGGATTGAATGGTTATTATCAGAGGTTTTTACAGGACATCTCCAGAGTCACAACACCTCTATCATCCTTGAAAAAGAAGGGGAAACCCATTCTGTGGTTGGAGAGATGCCAGCAGAGCTTTTAGGAGATGATGCAGAGGCTGACTAGTGCTCCCATATTGAGGCTTCTAGAAGAAGGCGTAGGGTACGTAGTCTACTATGATGCATCAGGGACCAATATTAGATGTTTCTTGATGAAGGAGCAAGCAGTGATCATATATATTTCATGAAATTTGAGACAGAATGAGAAGAACTATGCTACCCATGACCTGGAGTTAGCAGTAGTGGTCTCCTCTTGAAGATGTGGTGACACTATCTGATGGGTGATCATTTTACCATGTAATCTAATCACAAGAGTCTCAGGTATATCTTTTAATAGAAGGACCTGAACCTGATACGGCAAGATTGTCTTGAGTTCTTCTCTGACTATGACTTTGAGATAGTTTGTACTCATGGGAAAGCTAACGTTTTTACAGATGCACTCAACAAAAGATCTGGTATACAACTGCTAGGTGAGACGATGGAGTATCTGGATTCATTACAGATATCCATTGTGGATAATGATGGAGAATCTTTCCTTCAGTCTGGTATAGTCACTCTTCCACTTCTTCAGAGAGTCAAGGAGGCACAACATGGGGACACTGACTGCAAGACACGACATGCTCAGATTTCCACAGGGTAAGAACCTGATGGATTTTCTGAAGCTGGGGAGAATGTCATCCTCTTCAGAGAATATACCATGGCACCGGTGTCACTTCTAAAGAATGTTTTGAGGGAGTTCCACGCATCCCCTCTAGATGAACATCCTAGAGTGGCAAAGATTTATCAAGACATATGACGACAAAACTGCTAGTCGGGAATGAAGAAATTGTTTGCAGAGTTTGTATCTCAATGCCTCAGTTGTCAATATGTGAAGGTGGAGCATTAGGTACCAGTAAGCTTGTTTTATCATTTAGATTTCCCAAAGTGGACATAGGATAGGATATCCATGGATTTCATGATAGGACTTTCACTTACATCCAGCAGTCATGACTCTATCTGGGTGATCATCGACCAACTCACCAAGTCAGCCCACTTCTTAACGATTAGGGAGCATGGTTCAGTAGAGATCATGGGACGCCTCTACGCAAATTAGATGGTGCATATACATAGAGTAAATTTGGAGATTTTATCCGATCATGACACATGTTTTACTTACCGTCTATGGAAGGGGTTTCATGAGGCTTTAGGGACACATCTTCATTTGAGAACCGCCTTCTATCCTCAGACGGATGGCCAGACTAAGTAGACTATTCAGACCCTCGAAGACATGTTGTGTTCTTGTGTCCTTGACTTTAGTCATAGCTGGGGGGATCACTTTCCTTTGGTGGAGTTTGCATACAATAACATTTATCACTCCACCATTGGTATATAACCTTTTTAAGAGTTATATAGGCGACCTTGCAGATCACCTTAATGCTAGACAGACCCAGGGGAGTCAACACTAGTGGGACCAAAGTTCATACAGGCTACCATATAGAAGTTGTAGATCATCCATAAGAAGATAAAGACTTAAAATAGAACGTAGATGTTGTATGCTTATAAGAGACAAAGACCTATGGAGTTTTAGGATGGCGACCACGTATTTCTACGGGTCACACCCAGATGAGGTCTATGGAGATTTTTCCTAGGCAACAAGTTATTTCTAAGATTCATCAGACCTTTCCTGGTCCCCAGCAGAGTTGGAAAGGTGGCTTACCGCATAGCCCTTCCACCTCAGTTTCACCTGGTGCATGACGTCTTCCATGTATCCGAGCTGAGGAGATACGTGCATGACCCTTCCTACATCATCGACCATGTCGAGCTAGACATCGACGATGGGGTGAATTTTATGGAGGTTTCAGTAGATATTGAGGATCGATAGGAGTGGGTCATTTGTGGATAGTTGATAACTATGGAACACATTCATTGTGAGCACAAGAACCTCTAGGAGAGCACATGTAAGAGGGAGGCTCAGATGCATGCTCAGTACCCCCACCTATTCCCATATTTGAGTTGTGGCTTATGGGGACGTAGATCCCTGAGGTAGTTAGAATGTAAAGAACTGGAATTTCCATTTATATTGTTTTTAATTAAATGGGAATTTTATGAGTCCGAGAAAATTGACGGTGCATGAATCCGAGGTCTGAAGTGCCCACAATCAATTTATGATGTTTTTTTGGTTACATTCAGTGAAAGTTTGTGCGTGTTTTTATAACATTTGAACCAGTGCTCAAAGTGGAAATTTGAGGGCACCGTTGAACTCACAGTGTCGATATTCTCTTTAGAATAATTTCACATCGATGACAGTTGGTCAAGGGTAAAAGATTGTTTTTGGGTTTTTCGTGGAAATAAAAAAAAATAGGCGCATGTTTTATTTTATTTTATCAATTATAACTACCCATATAGAATTTGGATGTGGGGACCACCACACATTTATCTCTCATGAGAGGTTATGTTGGTGGAGCCCACCCGAACCTAACCTCCCACAAGTGGTTATAATGTGGGGACCACCCATGACTAACACCCCCCCATTTAATTGAGGACGACCTCTCAACTCCCACATAAATGAGGGAGACCCCCTTGACCTCCTCTACCATTAATGGTTCCACCCCATACCCCCTTAATTAGTGGTGTCAACCCTCTCCCTTTAATTAATTGAGCTAACTCATTTAATTAAATGATACAATTTGAATTTTAAACCCAAAAAACTAAATAATAGATAATCTATTATTTAGAGGGGCTACCTATTAATTTATTGGCAAAATGTTAGAAAAGGATGATTTGATCCCTTGGGAGAAAACTCTATAATAAAGAACGCTTCCTCCATGAAGAATGCTTCCACTGGAGAAGATCGCTCCACCGAAAAAGAATGCTGACCTTGACTTAGACCATCTTCCTTGGAACTCCTGATGTGAGATGTCCTCATCTACGGTGAATCAATGTCCGTCTTTTCCCAAGGGTTCGTCTTCATCTCCACGAACCCGTCGACGAACAACAAAAAAGATAGAGATTTTATTTAATATATGATATTATTCCCCTAATTCTTTCCTACTAAAACAAAGAACATGGACCAAATTATTATCAATTTGATCCATGGACATTTTTTCTTGAGGGTTGGGAATATTTTGTTAAATAAGGGATTATGGGAATTAATGTTTTTAAGATATCTTCCATGACATTCTTGGCTTCGTTCTGGTGAACCATATGCTACCACTCTAAACACGGAGGGTGTGGGCCAAACAACATGGACCGATCTCCCACTGATCTTCATTGTGGTGTTCTTCAGAACAACAAAGAAGGTGACTAAGGCAACAGATGCACCAGACGCGACCTGCACCACCACTATGGTGTTCCGAATGTCGGACGAACCATGCACCGCACCCTGGCCAGGAGCACCCTGACCGTGACACCTCGCCGGCCGCACTGCCCCGTCGGCTACGCTGCCCCACCGGCCGCGCCATCCCACTGGCTGCGCCCCTGCACCCCTCCCACACTATCCCTAGTCAAACCGACCTCTCCCTTGCGACGCTCATGGCCGGACCTTCTTCACTCCACCAACCCATGTCGCCAGCGCGACGCCCTCAAGGCTGAATCACCCTCGCGGCCTACTGGGCTGGGCCCCGAGGGCCGGGTTGAACCCAACAGGTTGGCCCGTCCTATAGGCTGTGCCAGACTCAATAGGACATGTCGGGTCAACTCGAACTAGGACGGTCCGACCGGGTCGGACCGGACCCCAGGCCCACTACGACACATTTGCGCTTCATTTAGCCATATCTTTGGCACTGTACATCCATTTGACGAACCATCAGTAGCGCTGGAATTCATGGACCATGAAGGTTCCTTTGATTATACACGACTGAAGATTAGAGTATAGTTGAGATATGGTCAGGTTGGATCGTACACGAATCCATCTAGGCCCCTAGAACTAGAAGGATATTAACTCACAGACCAGGCATCTTATTGACCCGCTGTTAGTTGTGTTGAGACACTTATGACATGGAGGACCATTGGGATACATTTTTGTGAGACTTTGTGGCAGTTAAAGCATCAAACAGTATCTTATAGAACAGATCTTCCAAAGACTGTCAGACATTTGTGCGAGAACCTAGTAGCTGGTGGAGACTTGATGATTGTTGAACGATTGACTCGGAGTGACTTGAATTGCCCAGTGGAGAGCGCCTAGTTTTGGTGGCAGACCCACATTGGAGGGGCCCCTAGTTGTGGTTCCAGACCCATGGTACTCGACAGGATGACTACCTCTACAGGATATGAGGGGGAGTGCCTGTTTTTTGGAGGCAGACCCATAGTGGGAAGCGCCTCTATGTGATGTAGAAGACCCATGATACTCAATAGGAGGAGTACATAATTAGTCTAAGGTTAGTGGTAAGGGCCTGGTTGTGGCGACAGACCCATTATACTCGATAGAGGATGAGTGCTACAGCAGCCAAGGGTTCGAAACGTTTTACCCCAATTATAAAATCTTGGTTGAGATGAGTTAGTAAATTTTGTGTTTTCCACATGATTGAGATGGATTACTTGATAACTTAGGTATATGTATGGGCATATAACTAAGTGGGTTTATCTGTTGAATTAAAACTATGTGCTTTATCCTTGTTGGATTTGGTGAGACCTTGAGGGTCTATGGGTCCCTACAGAGTATCGTTATACTCACCCCTACACCGGCTATAGCCACACCTCATTGTGTTGGATGCAGATGACAGACATCACTAATCGAGGATGATAGTACCAGGACTGGACGGTACCCAGAGATGGACCATACGACATGTCGGTACATGGAGGAGACAAAATAATGAGGAGTGGTGAGGATTTTATTTGTGACTACCCATTAGGTAGGAACCTGAAGGATGACCTAGTAGCTGATTTTCCTTTTTCTTTAGTTGTATTTGTTCTTCCGGTTCCTTGTACTTTACAGTTGGTTTGGTATTTCCATCACCCTTTTACATGTCAACACTATTTTGTTATACAATTAACTTAGTGTTTTGTATCTAGCTGTGTGCTCTATTATGTGCATTTACAAGATATAAAGGCAATGCCTTCCCAGTTTTAGGGAATTACACCTTTGGTGCTAGTCTCTAGCCCCTGGCCTATAAAGGCGGGCTTGTAGTAGTCACGACATGGGCGCCGGGGGATGGGTCATGACAAAAATAGACATGGAATAACATGATATTAAAATATAATGGAGTTGGAACATCTCCTAAACAGGTTACTCAAGTTATCAAAGCATTAATAGACTCCTATAACTAGGAAATCACTAGAACACACCCCTAGGGTGGTTTAGAATGGAAAAAACAAGTATTTTTTCATAAGTATCACCCCATCGATGTCCTTGAATCACATAATGGGTGTCAATACACCTAAATGAAACTAATGGGAATCCTCACTAGGACCATATACATCTGCAATAAGAATCTCTCTAAAAATCAAGGCCTCACTGGAATGTCTTACGGGTAACATATCAGAAAAATTTCTAAAATCACAAGAAAATATGAAAGTATAGACCACATAACTCTCCTCCGTAGTAGAAATATTATCTAGTATCAAGTCATGATTCGTCCTGGATTAGAAGAAATATGAATAATAGTAAAAAGAATAGAATATTAGGGCATATGGGCCTAAATCCAAATAACATAGTCATTGTTCTATATAATCAAGAACGACTAAAAATTAATCAAGTAATTATCGATGCAATTTAATCATTACATATGGAAATTGAATCGGAGTCTGGGAGGCATCTATATATCAAAATCCGGTTTAGATAGGTTTTGGGTTCAAAAATGAGAGGAAAATATTCTTTCCATCAAAAAATGATGCTACCGCATCTGTTCTAAAAAATACATTGGGAAAGTACATGGTGTGTAACTCAAGTCAATGTGTATACTTACTAATTTTAATTTTTCTAAACTGTAGAGTCTACAGGTCATGATGGGACATTACATGGTATGTACTGGTAGTACACGACGTGTAGTCGAAGTATTTGACATGTACCTAGCCTATAGCAATATGTCATCCTTTTCCCCTTTCTTTCTCAAAACCATCCCAACCATCCCACAATTCGGTTTTGGAATTAATCCAAAAAGTAAATCAATAACATTAACCTCAAAATAGAGATCCAGACATCTTGAAAAACGTGGGATTTATAATAAGCTAAGAGTGATACTCATTTTTATCACTATTGTGTAGATTTTTCAATCATCAATGTTTTAATATATTTTAGGAATTGGAAAATACCATTTATTAGGTTTATAGGTAATATACACTTTTATATAATTATAGAATATTTTAATGGTGCAATAAAAGATACATCCTCGTGAAAGTTTTCAAAGAACACTTAAATTCATGTTTTTCTACCATAAAAAAATTCACCAATCATACATTGAGGAAGAAGGATCATATCAGGAGGGAGTTGAACCACATGTATTATAGTGTGGTTGGGGAGTTCATGTTGATTACAACTCTTAGGTAGTGGTTAAAAACATTCCAATTATAATGTTTATGAGAATAGTGAAAATCTAAGAATTGGGATTTTAACGAGACATTGTAAAGTGTTGGTTTCCCACATTGGGTTGAAATAATATATAAATCCATGTGTGATGTTTTTTAATTTATTTTTATTGTATGTATGAGTTACTGTTGAGTTAATATGATATATCCAACCATTATAATTGAAGATAGTTGTTTTATCAACTTATATAAATCAGAATTCAACATTAATAAAAAATGGTAATAGTTAGTAACCCATGATTCACACCACCCTCGCATTGGATGACAACATAGATTAGTTGGACTAATATTTTACAATTACCAATATATTTTAATCATTGGTATAGATTTATAAGGTATATCCTTTCCCCAAAAAAATAAAATAATTGGTCATAACTCATCTCTTATTATTGAATTGATGTCATTTTAAAAAGAAAGTGAGCAAGTTAAATTCGTTTTTGAACCATTTTATGGTTGTTTCTAAGCCACTGAGGAATTGAAAGTTTGTGAGGCTTTTTCACTTCCTATAATAGATTTTTAATTTATATTATAACATATTTTTTGTTTTTCTAATCTTTTAGGCATGGAAATATAGGAATATAATGGATAAACATATGTTATTATAGATAATTATAGGTTTTCTTTGCTAGATAATTGATTTGTGAAATTTTTATAAATCCATGATGATGTCTTGGAATATATTATAATAGAAAACCTAAAAATAAATTATTTTTACCTCGTTATAATGGTTTACTATTTAGGAAGAAAGCCCAAATGGGGAAATTAAACCTAAAATGGCATGAGAGGTAACCCATGGTTCAATAATACATTATTTTTTTAGTTATTTTTTAAATAAAAAACACTCTACCATTTATTTTTTGCATCAATACATACTTGTTCAATTATTATCACCCCAATCACATCTTATCACTATGTTAAAATGGAAATATATTGATCTATCAAACCACTAGAAAACATCTTTCATTGGAAGATATAAGATTCACTACCACATCCTATCACTTGAAACATGGGTTTATATTATTGACTATAAATAGTCATATTTAATGGATTTTTTTTGTAATCTTATAAGAGATTTAATGGGATCGATTAAATGGATAATTGAGTGATACAAAGGATAAAGATTAGTGAACGTATCAAAGGTCACTGAATAATTATTTATCGATTGATAGGATGATGTCATCAATCAGTTCTCATAAAATATTATATTAGATTCCTCATTTGTATGCTTAAATATATTGTTATTATTGAATAATATATTTCTTCTACGAGTTCATTAAATAGAAGAAATAAATAATTGTTAACAAGGAATGAAATAGATATCATTTGGTTAAGCATCAAAAGATATATATTAATTAATAATACAATATTTAATTAAAATTTACTTTTTATGTTAATAATTTAAAATTTTTAATATTATTTATATCTCCCCAACAAATTATTACTTTTTAATTACTCATTTAAGGATATTTTGATATATGATTAATAATAAAATGATTATATTAAATTATATTATTTTTATTTTGAATATATTCATAAACATTAATAGTTACCATGAATTTAATTAATAGAAACAATTTTTAAAATCTTATAGAATTTTGGAAAATATAGATTTTTAAAAATTATTTTGATCCATATTTATTTTTTGGGATGTTAAATTTTTAAATTTCATTTGGAATAAAAATTTTTAATTTTATATTCCCCTAAAAAGTTTAATATTATATATAATCATGAGATTTATGTCGGCATTATAGGAATTTATCTATAATGAACAATTTATCACACAATACACATGAAAATTCCCTAAATTTATTTCAATATTTAATATCCTTTATTAGTTGTTTCCAGGAATAGTGAGTAGTTTTTTTTTAAAATTGGATATTTTCCCCTTACATTGATTAGGTTAAGCATTTTTATTTATTTGTATAGTGGGAATGGTATCATATTTCAAACCTACCTCTTAAAAAAATATTTTTGAAATTTTGGGATATTTATTTTCATTTTCAATTAATTTGAATATTTTTTATTTCAATTAAATGTATTAAATCTATATTATGTTTTTCAAAAAAATGAACACCCAATCCATGGTTTTGTTTTTTGAATTTGGAGTTTGTACTTGAATGTGTCTAATTATATTTACCTTCTATTTATGGATTCTTCTCACCCATAAATAATACTTTGTTGTATTAATCTATTTAATATATACTAATATTTTATTTATGTTTTAATGAATTTTTTGTCTATGTATTTGACCATATAGAAAAGTTGACTTTTGAAGTAACGCATGATTATATAAAATTGAATTTAAATCCTTTAAACTTTTTAATATTAATAAATCTCTTTCAAACATGAAACCAATACTTTACCAAATATTATATTTTTAATATACCTATATACATTTTTTTCAGATAATAATCCAAAGGGATAACCATTTTAAAATCACACAATTGTTTCCATTTTATTTAAGAAATTTTTATTTTATTTATCACATTACTCGATGTGGTGAATTAATTATATTTTGACAATTGATGAATTCATTTTAGGAGAATTATTTACATATTTCCATAGTTAGCATAAATAAAATAATTTCACGACAAAATAATTTTTTTTCCTCAATTAATTTGTTAATATTTTTCAGTACCATTATTTTACCCATTGAGCTGTTATTTTTCATATCACACAATCATTTTGTTTCCCATGATTCTACAAAACTAAAACATTGTATTTTTTTAGTTCTATCATTTCAATAATTCATTATATCTTTCCATTTTCTACATATTTCATATATTTCGTTCATTAATAGATTTAAAATTTAGGAGATATATATTTTTTAATTTTTATATTTTTAACAACATTTGAATCACTCTATGTTCTTCACATCCATTTCATTCAATTTCGAAACCATATACATCTTCGTTGAAATTGCTTATTTTTAATATTATTAAATCTCTTTATGTTTTGTCTTGAATGGTATGACCCTAGAATTTATTTCCATCTCCATATAGATTTTCTCTTCTACCTTATGTAGATTTTCTCTAATAAAATAAGACTTACCCTAACACATTACTCCTATTTTTAAAATTTCATCATATAAAACCTGGAAACTTTATAAATATATTTATCAACATTAAATAAATGCGTTTCCTATATTATAAATTTTTAAACCTAAAATAATGATAATTTTGATTATAAATTATAAAATCAAATACATTATATAGTATTTTAATGAAATTTAATTTTTAAAAATAACTTATAATTCACATAAGAAATAAATATGATCCTAAATAAATATATTGAAATATTTGATTTAAGAATTTTTTTTTCATAATTTTTGTATTTAATAATTTATATAAAAATATTAAACTTATCAGAATTTATTCTTTACATGTGTATAAATTGAATTAATCCATTATGAATTATTTGAAAATAAAAATAAAATAAATTGAATGTAAAAAAGAGACATTTTTCTGAGAAATTACTTTTATACAAAAAGTGTTGTTCAATATTAACAAGTTATATTAATAAATATTAATTAATTATTATAATTTAATGTATAGATAACATATTCAATAAAATATTTTCACATTAATTTAATTGTTCTTGCAATAAAATTAGTAAAAAAATATTTAGTTGTATGCAATAAAAAGATTTTTTTTCTGAAAAGGTTATTTTTTATGTTTTATGTGCTAATTGTATAATTGATTTCATCTTATTATATAATCAGGATAGGATAAATTTTCAATTTTTTTGAACTTTGTCTTTAAAATTTGATAATTTTTTCAATTTCATTTTTGGTTATAATGAATTGATCCATGGAAAATGCTTCTCAAAAAGGAAAGGGTTCTCTATCTAAATATTATTTTAGTGAGTAATATTGCATGTTATATAGCTATTTATAAGTATATAGTTTATGCACATTCCTATTATATTTTATATCATGAATCACTATATATTTATTGAAGTTATAGTTAAATTTGATTATATTCCTTTCAATGGTATAGTGATTCAATGGTTCTGAAGGTGGTATATATTTATGTTAGAAACTCATTTCTAATCCGGATTATGTATGGTTGAATATCCTATGGCGGAGTTATTTTTCATTTACCTCTTAAAATCAATATATTTTCTACTATATGGTGATTTATGGGGTTTTTACATTTTCCATTCATTATCCCCAATGTGGTTCTTAAGATGATAAAAAAACACTTTTAAGAAAAGTTGGCTTTATTTCCCCTTTAGTGGAAACAAATTTTCTTCCATGTCCATATTATTTACAATGTTTTAAAAAAATTTATTTTATATGTTCCAATAATTATTTAATGATATCTTGAACAACATATTAATTTATTTCCAGTGGATTAAAGTAATTAAAATGTTTTCTGAGAAGGTTATTTATGGTTTTTTTACAAAAAGTGTGAATGAAATTAATGTTTTAAAATTTACGGCATGAATGGATTTTTCAAATATCATAGTCATTCTTTTAATTAAAAAATAAATTAAATATTTCCTTGTATATTTTATATTAAATGATTTTTTTTCATTTTTTAGTGAACTTTTATATAATTTAAAAATATAAAATAACCTTTTTCATTTTTTCAAATATAGGATAAAATGCACTTTTCTAGGGTTTTTATCATTTTTAACATCCTTTTATGTTTAATTTTATTTATTAGATATATTATATTATAATTGAATCCACATTATTTTACTACATAGACTAAGATGATGATGATGTATGAAGGATGATTCAATAAAAACTTATTCTTTATCATGGGTCAATTATGATATGATGAAATAATAAATGTTTTTTTGATCTTTTGTATCACATAAGAATAAATGTCATTATTTGAAATGTTTGACAATAATTTTATATCCCTATATCTAATTGGGTAATTATTTATATATCTTTAAATAATATGAATAAGGTGATGGGTGAACCTATTCTAGAGATGAAAATATTATGGGGACTGATCCCAATCCATTAGGGGACTATGTCCACTATCTAATTATAGTCTTAGAAGAGATCGTTTTTAATGAAATGATTCTCTATATTTATTATTGTGCTAAATGTTATGTGACATGGTCTTATGATAAAGATATTCTCTCATATATCCTGAATGGATAATGATGATTTCTCACACTTCTGACTCAAGCCATTTCAAATTATAATTTTTAAGTTATGAAGAGTGACTTATGATATATGAATGCTGGTGTATGAAGTTTTTTTAGCTTTTATCATGCCCTCATACCATAATCCTTATCATATTCTTTAATAAGAACATAAATCTGGATCTACCATGTTTATCATTAATAAACATATGCTCTCACTATTTGTTAAGTTTTTATTTTTCCTCAGGATATAAAGAAAGGTATTAATTAAGAAATATCTAAGAAGGGTTTCATTAGAGATCACATTTGTTAAGATTTTGAAGTCTATACATTAAATCAATTTATTTTGTATCTAATATTAATACTAACATAAAATTTATTGTTCATGGGGATGAATTACTGTATAATTTTATAGGTTTTTATATAAAATTATGAAATAAATATAGGCCATCACAATTGATAAAATAGTTTGATATATTTTTTTAGTGAAATATTTATAAACAAGATAATGTTTTAACTTATGATAGCCTCTAGTGAATGTAATTTATTATAGGGTGGACATAAAAGTCTCAAAGGATGATAATAATATGTCATAATTTATGAAATATATGTAATGATTTTTATGATTATATTATTTATCACTTTAATTATTGTTTCATGATTCTTGCACTATGAATTTTTATTTTATTAAATATATTGAACTAAAAAGAATCATTATAATGTATAATGTGAATGAAAATGTAAATTTTTTTCTCTTGGGTAACCAAATGCATTGGTAAATGGGATGAAACTAATGTTGATATGATTATGAAAATATTTTAATCCTTGAATCATGTTCATCATAGAAATGAGGAAATGAGGTAACAACACAACAATGAGTATATCATGAGAAAATATCAACCTTACATTAGTGGTTCCTATGATCAAATACTGGATGAGAAGAGGATCTACACCATTGAAAATATATTTAATTTTTTGTGTTTCTAAAATAAGAAATAAGTTTTTCCTATAATAATATCATCTAGAAGGAGTAGACGATATATTTTTGGTTTATACTAAAATTACATGAAAAGTGTACAAAATTTAATAAATGAAAATGGATGATATTAAGATTTAATTTTATTAAAATTAATTTTCCTAACTGATTCACATTAAAATGAACATATAATCACATGATCTTATCCGTAATTATGGTGAATCTATTATTAACTATAAGGAAAATTTTACAAGACACGTGTGGTTTGATTCTAGTGTTATCATAAAAACTAAATGAAAAATTGATCAACCATTTAGTGACGTAAATCCAAAACAATAAAAGGTGTTTCCATAATTTAATTTAGTATCCATGAATAATATCGTTAGTTATTCTCTAAAGATAAAACTATGATGAAGATATTACTATCTTTATCAAGTTTATGATATGAAAATAAAGATTCAGTTTTGAGAAAATTATTATATTAAACATAGAGATAAAAGGAATTCTATTCTTCAATTATGATATAAGTATGAAAAGATTAATGGTGGAAAATATCACAAAGTGAAATGTAAAATTTTCAAGTGTTTAAATTGTTTCCATCGAGTAAGTGGATTAAAAATATATGTAAATAAGAAATAAGATGAAAATAATTTAAATAGATTTAACCAACATGCACTACATCCAATACAATGCAACATCATCAAGGATTATATATATTATTCCCACCAATGGATGAATCCAAAGGTTAATGATGAAATTTTTTGTTAAAAACATATAAATATATGACAAAAATTGAAATATCTACAAATCACAACTACTTACATGGTTCATAAGAACAATGTGGTGAAATTTATAGTAATCATCCACTCTATAACAGAAAATGTCTCATATGATTGTGCTTCTACCCACTCATTTTTATTTGATGAATATAATAAGGCCATCACATCACCACCTTAATGATAATATGTGAAATAATTGAGGAAAAAATATAATTTAATAAAGATCACATCTCAAGTATATATCCCCTCATTATTGGAGGGTTGTACAATTATACATCCATGTAATCTTCAGAATATCCCATAAGTTGAATTTAACATGATTTTGGTTATATGTAGGATTTTATTATATGAATCCCATAATAACTGATGTGTAAGGCAAGCCACATTTAATATTTTAAATGATATAGTGGTTATCTATCAGTGCGAGGATGAATATTAATGACCAAGGAAAATTACATCCATTTTATGGGGCTTATTACCTATTATTGATGTCTATTTATAACAAATAATTGAAGTTAGAATCATCATTTAAAATATTCATACTATATAATAATATGTTCAGGTATTTCTAAAGGGTTTCTTTTCCTTCCATAGAATCATGAATATTAATTTTTTTAGTAGAACTGATACCATCTTCTACACCTGTTTTAAAAATAACTTATAGAATGACTTCAATTGAGTTTTAATAATTGAAGAAAAAACATCAGGAGAATCATGATAATGAATTTTTTCCACCATGGGGTTAAAAATTACTAATAATTAATAATAATTATGATTCTATAAGTATTTCATTTTATTATCTAGAAAATAGCAATATTTATGTCATGAAAAGTTATATCATACATTGTAATTATAATTTTTATTAATAGTGATGATATCAACAGTTTTAAATGACCAACCCTTATTTTAGAAATTGATAGTCGATTATAAAAATGGAATTGACATCCAAAATATCCATGTGAATTTATATTGATTCTATTTGGCCTTACCGAGTCCCCAACTATCTTTATAAATATAATTAATAAAGTCATTAGATTTTACACCAGAATATTTTGGTACCATTTCAATAAGAACTGAAGAGCGTGACGATCATTTGAGTATTTTTTGATGACGTTGAAAATAATAATTTTTATATAAAATTTAGTAAATGCGACTTTTTTCTATATGAACTAACATTTTTGCCAGATAATCACATATGAGAGGATATCATTAGATCCTTAAAAGAAGAAAGTTATTTAAATATTCCATAGACCAACCATTGTGATTTTTTTCCATTATTAGGTTGGATGGATACAATAGATTATTTTCAATACATTTATCATGAATATAGAGTCTACTATAAACTTTAATGTCTTTGAGATATAATTTCCTTTAGATAAATGAATATGATGTTAATTTCAGGGAACTAGAGTGAATTTTGGCCAAAGAACCTATTATAATTATACATTATAGTGGATAAAATTTTTCTATCTATAATCATGAATAAAAGAAGGTATAGGGTTTTTTTCTCATGAAATATGAAATTGAAGTATCTTATGAAACTCCCCTATTAATTTTTTGTTAAAAAAATTATCCAACTCATTATTCAGAATTAGTAGTTGTAATTATTCTGTTTAAGATATTTAGGAATTAACATTATAGTGAATTGTTTTTCATATATACTGATTATGAAAATTCATGGTATATATTTTCATATAAATAGTTTATTAAGCACCAAATGATAAGTTTATAACTGATTAATGATTATAATTTCTTATGATATTACCACCATAAGATGATAAATGGGTAGTTGGTTCCATGAGTTTGAAAGAATAATTTTTTATTTCTATGAAGAGGAGTGAAAGATATCGAATACCTATGGATTTACAAAACGTAGTCCTTAAATTCATTATAATGTTAGAAAAAATTCATATCTCTTGGATGAGTGATCAAACATCTTTTTATGTGAAGAATAAAGAGGCATTTTCAGACGATATAGGGATAAAAAAATGTATAAACTATTCAATTGTTTAACATTAACCATTATGTAATGATTATATTCAAGGGCATGTTATGTTCGCCTTAAATATTATAATTGAATAATTATTTTTAGCAGAAAGGTCATATTTAATCATTATCTATTAATATTGGATGTAAGAAGCTATATTGATAAAATAATGATCATTTTTAGTGGGACAACATGTAGTGAGATATCACAGAGTATATAGGCATTTTCATCATATTTTAGTTTGTTAAGGCTAAGAAATAGAATATAATGGTACCTTACAACCACTACCAATACATAAGTGGGAATATACAAACATCACCATGTATTTCATCATGAGACTACCCAATAAATATGAAGAATATAGTTTTATTTTCATTGTACTTGATTTCCATAAGAAATCAGCACATCTCATTGATATAAGAGATGATTTAACTCTTGAATAGGTCACATGGGTAAATATTAAGGAAGATCTATTGTTTTAGAAGTACAAATCTCAATCATATTTGATCAATATCTAAGGATTACAATGTTCTTTGGAAGAAGTATTAATTTGCATTGGAATAACTATTTTCGGTTTAGAACACAAAATCATCCTCAAATATATGATCAATTTGAGAGGACCATTCATACCCATAAAGATATGTGAATATATTTGGTTTTGTTTTTCATTGGAGGATTTTGTATCCACGTTATATTTGTATTTTTTTACAATAGTTGATATCACTTGAGCATAAAAGTGGTCCATTATGAATCTATATATGAATAGAAGTAAAAAAACAATATCTTGTTATTTAGTTGTGTATGAAAAGATATTGGGACTTGAAGTATCTGATGAAATAGAATAGATGGATAAATACATTAAGTAAAAGATTTGGTAAACTAAATTTTCATATAAAATATTTCCTAATCATCATTAATTAGTTACAGGTTTTGATGTTTTTGATAATGTATTCATTCAAATATAAACATGGATGAATGTTATTAGATTTATAATGAAGGTAACATTAATCTCGAGATATAACACTCCATATGAGATTCCTGATCACATCAGGATTGTTTATTATTACTTTATAATTAATTTTAACCTTTACTATGTTAATGATTTGTTCCATGTGTCTCTTTTGAGAAATTAGATAATAAATATTACACATGTACAAAACATAGAGGTCATACTACTAGATCATGATCATTCATATAAAGATATATCAGTACAGATCATGGATCATAGAGAAATATCTACAAAATAAAACCATGAACATTGTTAATGTTCAAGAGATGAATGATAAATATGAGTAATAAATGTGGGGATCTTATGGTGCATGGTATAATAGGAATATTTAATTTTTCGTATCATAATTATGGAATATTAAATGAAAATTTTCATTTAAGTGGTTAGAATGTAACAAAATGATATTTTTGATTATATTTATATTTAATAAATAAATTTATCTGATAGGTTTTCAAGCATGAAACCCTATAAATATGTTAATAATACTTATATGTTATAAATTAAGCCTTGTTCTATATAATTTAAATGAAATATAATTGAAAAAATGAATTTCTAATTTACTTAGGTAATAATATTCATCTTAATGAACAATTTTAATATATTTAATTTATAAGAAATTTTTTGTCACATATGTATTAAACTTATGAATATTTATTTTTATATCATGTATAAAAGCATTTTATTGGTACTCAATTTGTTAGAAACATAAAATAAATTATTTTAAAGGTTAAAGAAGATATTTTTCTGAAAAACATCTTGTATGAACATAATAAGTTTTTTTTCTTATTAAATTAAATTGATCAATATTGATAAATTTATTGAATGATATTTGTACACATTATATATAATAAAATATCTTAACATTTATTTTATGGTTGTTACTACAAAATGAATACGAATAAATTCATTGTGAAGAAATAATTTCATTTTATGTAAATATGGTATTTATTTCAATTTGAATTCTTATTATAAAATGGAGGTTTAAATTATATGTAAAATTGATATTGTAATTTTTTCATTTTTCGAAAAAGGAGGTTCAAATTTTTTATTTTTTTCATTTTTATTTTTTTTCATAATTAATTCTAACCATGGAAAATGTTAATCACAATAGTTACAATATCATTTTAATTGGTATTTTTTATAATTTAATCTAGATTAGATTAATTAATTTCTATTTATCTCGAAAACACAATTCAACTCTTTTATCCGCATGTTTTTTTATTTTTCATTTTTTTCATTCATTCTTCTATATATAGTACATAAAATGTTTTTATGAAATCATATATTCCTCTTTCGTGAGTGAACTTATTCTTCCTTGTACATATTTCTTAAAATTATTTCAAGAATGTTATTTTCTATAATCGATGTTTTATATAAATTCATCATCAACAATATTTGAATTTTTTTCAATTTATTAAAAGTGAAATTATGAAATGTTTTCCAAGAATGTTATTTATAGATTTTTACAAAACAATTGAATGGAATCATTTCTTTAACATTTTTTATATGAACATATTATTCTTCCAACATAGAAATTATTTGGTATAAATATTTTAGTATATGATTTAATTTTTAATTTAAATAAAATATCTCTCTCAATATTATAGGAAGATTAATTTAATATTTTATCAAAAGATATGGATATTTTTCCCATGTTTTCAAATAATGATTTAAATACTATTTTAAATGTATTTTTCATCTATATAAACATTTTTTAATTTTTAATTTTCTTAAAATGGGATATAATATTATGATAACATCAAATTCAATTCCATAGATATCCCTTGAGGGTGTTTTTTAGGGATTATTACTATAATTATTTTTTTATTAAAATGGTTTAATATAAGAAAACTGAGTTAGAAGAATCAGGTTTTCAATGAGGTCTGATGAAATGGAGACCAAATGTGCCCATGTGAAGACAATTCAACCCACAATGGGGAAAAGAAACTGATTTTAGAAAAGAAATAAATCTATGTTCCTTGGGACCCACTAGATGTGAGAAAATCAATGACTGCATTCAATTCTTTGAAATTATGGATAACCTTAATGTGGTTGTACATGATCCCTTTGCATCTACGAATTGTGTATTCAATCGACTAGGGGTCGATCCTAAGCCAAAAAGTGCACTAGAAAATAGAATAATTTGTAATGGCCACAAGATATATATTTATTTCACTCCATAGTAGGATATTAGTGATCATGGCTTGGAATTCCTCTTTGGGGGGTTTACATACCAAGGAAAAGAAGTCTAGAACCACATATCCTTTCATTTCATGTATGACTCATCCAACCCATATGAGGCCCATGATTTATGATCTAATAGGGTTTATCTTGAGACCCAAATTGTTCGGGTACAAGTGGTCCCATTTACATGAATCACATATGGAGCATTGTTGCGAACATAGGTTCTAGTAATGATAACTCTACGAGAATGATCTGCCTCACAATATTTTAAAAGGACGATTTATTTTTCACATTTTCCCTATCTGAAAAATAATGTTTTTCACACACATGATATCCCCATATATTAGGATTTGTCTCACACTTTCTGGCTACACTAGAAACCCACCACCAATATGATTAATCTCATACATCTCTTGGATCTATTGACCCCCATAACCTAAAGCCACATATTTAGGACATCCACACTCATGGAAACTTAAGTAGACCATTCATTGAGTCCTTCAAATGCATTCTACACCATTACCCCCATCAAAATGTAAATAATACACGATTTATGGATTCAACTTGTGGTTCCCTATAATAATAACACCTAGATGATAAACTCACACTAATACATGAGATACACATTTTGGTTGGAAGGGAATGGTTTCTGACCTTCCACATTAGAATATTATCTTTTAGTTGGATGGCTTTTACCCAAAAATCACTTCATCCTTTTCGTCATGATCATTGGTCACCACATGAATTTTATAAAATTATTTAGCTGAAAAAACCCAAGGAGTTTCCTATGAAAACATATCTAATTTTTTTGAATTGAGAATAATTTTTCATAGATAATCTGCTAATCTATACCAGAAATGTCCTGAATGATACATAGATAAGTAGTTACATTCATTAAGTAAGTATCTGGAGTGTTACATTTAAGGAAAAAATACCATTCTGGTCCATTTTTTCTTCCAAATCATGATATACCATTTTCCCACTATCTAAAGGTGTGATGGTGGAGATTAAGTACTTGAGGTCATATCATGAGTTGGTTGTCCAAAGGCCTCCCTCTCTTTTTGTTCATGTCAACATCATACATCTCTTGCATGAGATTTCCCCACAGCATCTTCCCCTCAAGGACCTACCATGTTTACTTTTCCAGAAATCCTTTCATTATGTTGTAAATTTTTTTACATTGATGTTTTCCTTAGATAAGGGTCATTCTATTCTATCACAATCCACCCCGTATTATTTCTGAATGGTCTGAGAGTCCCAAATGAATGATCCCATAATTTATACCATTCTAAGTATGACCACTTTTGGAAATTTTATGGTAGTATGTATATGCATGGGAATAGTTAAAATCACTATATTTATCAGTATTATTATTCCTCCAAATTAACATAATTTTTTTTCTTATTAATAATTTACAATGTAATTATTTCAACCATATTATCAATGTTATGTATTTGAGGTTTTCATGAAAAAACTAGGGAACCCAAGAACTCCTGGGGGGATGGTTCCCCTAGGAATATCCATGGTACTCTCAAATGATTTAATGGTTTCCCCACTTTTACTAGAGAGTAGAAAATAGATGTGAATAATAACATTTTGGTATCCAATTCTCAGCCATCTCAATCAGAATTCTATCCTATAAAAGTGTTATACTTTATTTATTTTCTACCTAAATCCAAAAGTTACAGTACTATTCCTCCCCCTTGTGGAGGATCAAGAAAATCACCTTGAATTACATGAGTTAAGATATAATGAGAAAGGTGAACTTTATTATTCTAGGGAGTCCTTACTAGAGGATGGTGATCTACCTAAAAAAATGGAGGAATACTTCCTAAAATATTGTTCATCGAAAGGATAAAACATTATGGGATGTTGATGGCCACATTACCCCCAAATTCAAAAAAATGATGAAGTGTAGAGACTATTCTCACATTGGATGAAAAATTATAATAAGATCTCTTGAATCCAATAGGATAGAGATTGAACCAACACCTCAAATTATGGTTCTTTCTACAGTCTCCAATTCGGATGAGGCAAATAATAAAGGTAAAATACATTCATTGTAAAGATATTCCTATTGCAATAATGAGGAGGCAGTAGAAGCAGATGATACCTAGTTGGATGAACAATATGCTATCACTTTCATGAAATATTGAGATGTTATCATCACTGGTAAGAAATTCCATAAAATGATAAAGTGTATTTTCATTTGGTTATTGGATGAACACAAAAGATATCCAAATTTTGACTTCAATGATATACCTTGAGATTCATTCATTCTAATCCTCATAATCTTGTCATGTTCATGTGATGGAATATTTTTTTTCAGTGCCTTATTTTACATGGGTTGCAGCATTATATGTGATTTCCCCCTTTTTGATGCACGCTTCTATTTGATCTTCTTGATCACAGTGGAGTCGTTTTTTTCAAGATGGCCTATTGGGAATACACTGGTTTCATCTTGGGTTTTTTCTAAATTTAATTTATTTATCTAGTTTTTTTTTAATTTCTTGAGTGTTGATACTTCAAACATGAGTTCTTGCAATCTTAGTGATGGTAACTAGTATTCCATATTCTTTCAATGTTGTTAATCATTTTTTCCAGCTTAAGGGTGTCAAATTTATGGGTTTCCTTTCCTTTTCATAATAATTATATGCAGTTAGCCCATCTATTATGGAGGACATTGTGTGCTGAAGACATATTTTATGGGGGACACTGTGTGATGCAGGCACGTATAACATACAGTGAAGATCTTTACTATGGAGATGACTCAATCATCTGTGGGAAGCTGATATTTATCATTTTTTGTTATGCTTTTTAATTAATATCTTTCTTCAGTTTGTTGATGCTCAATAATTATCAATATAGTGATTTCATGATACCATGATGGATATTATATTATTTCAATGTTGAGTTATTTTTATTGAATATAATTGGAAGACATTGTACTAATCATTCTTGAAAGAAGTTGAGCTCAAGATTTTGGAGTGCACTTTTCATTGTATTCAACTTGTTGTCCTGAATGTATATATATATTTATGATTATTTTTTGTGTATGTTCTTTAAAACTCATGTGTTAATTGTAAATCTCATTTTATTTAATATTATTTTGGAGGTATGGACAAGGTGACAAACCCATATCTAATTCCATTAAAAGAAATTATGTCATCAAAAAAACTAAAGTGAGATATACTAAATGAGTGGTTTCAAGAGTTGTAAGGAAGAATAAAACTTGGTATTAATAATTTTCCAACTTTTCCGCTTAGAGATACCCATATGATTATAAATATGTTTGGAGAGATTAGGTGTCCATTATTTAAGTATTGCGCCACATTTAAGAGTACATATTGTTTTCCCATGAATGAGTTTGATATCCAGAATAAATGAAATCATCTAAAGAGGGGATCATTTACCCAAGTTGAGAATCCCATGTAAGATAACACCTGGAGGATAAAACTCCATTATATAATATCATATTACTTGTTCATGTCATGTTTTATATCTATATAATAGTAAAAAAATTTGATATGCCCAATCACTTCTTAGGAAAAACCAATGGCACCGTGAAATGATATCCCATTATTAAACCCATGTGGTTTAGTGATGATCCAACTAGGATAATCGTTAAACATTATATGATTGAGGATGAATTCCAAAACCTTATAAGGAATGTTACACATGCATATAGGCTGATATTGCTGAAGGGGGTTCTGATCATTATCTTTTGGGGTCATACCTTTATTTTTTGGTGTGGGCCACACAAGGAATATTAACCCTAATGAAGAATTCATGTACTCTTTATGCTTGTTAACTCATCACAAGATCCCACGAGGCCCTATAGAAAGACTATGAGAAACCATCAGATGGTGGCACATTTTGATGATTGAGTAACTAAATATCCTTATATAAGCCCATATCATTAGGTGTAACCTTTATTATTTCGTTCAAGAGAACATATTCCATGAAAGGAATTGATTAAAAGTGTTTTTTGTGTCCCCTTATGTGGCCACTCGATGTGCGGGGGTTGGTACCAGAAAGGAGGGATTTGAAATATTTATCATCTATTCCACCCAACACATGATGATATTTCAAGTATGAATAATATACAATGAGGATTTTGGGTCCCTTAAAGTGTCATTTTTCATTAATCCATTCATGGATGTAACCCATGTTCTGATCCCCTTCCTGTATCCATTATATCCTTAATTTTTTAATCTAGGACTTCTATCATTAAGATCATGAATTCCAAAATGATATTTTTTTTGTGAGAAAACAAAACTAAGAGTCATCCCTATTATTCTCCAAGATAATTTATGATCATTCAATATCCAAGAATATTGTCTCAATAT
The DNA here is from genome assembly GCA_963277665.1 of Viscum album. Classification (NCBI taxonomy): domain Eukaryota; kingdom Viridiplantae; phylum Streptophyta; class Magnoliopsida; order Santalales; family Viscaceae; genus Viscum; species Viscum album. The sequence goes on along the minus strand of OY728125.1, from coordinate 1,536,341,164 downwards.
TTTGAAAATAAGGTCTTGGATTCTTAACTACATTTTGAGATCACATATATGATTCCTAATTTTATAGTGCAGAATTTTACCTCTAGGACCCAAGGAATTATTCTTCCAAGATTATATAAAATTAGTATGTAATCTTGGTTCCTCCTACAAGAGATGAGAAAACTCAAAACATTTTCCACTATAATTTCAGGATTCCACTACAATAAATAATTGAGAATGATCAGATAAACTGTGTGCAATGTCCAAGATATTGACTTATAGGTAGAAGTTTATAATGTGGTAGTTCTCTATGAAGAGATCAAGGTGAAACATTTCTCATTATCTTCACCTATAATTGAGACACAATGAAAATGAATAGTTCACATAAACCACATCTAGTATCCTATTATTGGCAATAAAAAAGAAGAATTAAACACTATCATGGAAAGGTGATTATCAATTTCTTTTCATTTTCTCTATGTGTGAAATAATTCTGAAATCCAAACCCCATGAACAATTGTAACACACATATATAGAATGAGATATGATCATGAAATTGAGCCCTCTGGGCCTTTACATCGCATTTTTCATACAAAAAGGTCAAGAGAAATCAATGATAATCAGAAGATATTTTAGTAGTGACAAGATGGACTGAAGAGGTGAACATTAAGAAAGAAACATTGGTCTTCAAAAAAAACCCTGATATAATGGTTCTGGGGATTATCATGCATGTTGTATGGAACACATACTCCATGCGCATATTACACGATCTTAAAGGTAATTTTTATTGGTTCCAATACTACAAATATAGAGAATAAGTATCCATGTAATTAATTAGTGACGATTTTAGTCTTATCCTAGGCTCCAAGTCTACAGTTACTCTATATGATTAATGGGATCATTTAAATAAGAATCCTTAATCATTTTCCCCAGCTACATGACTGCAAAAATTTGGAGATGAAAATGTGTGTTCTGTGATCATGGACATAAATCTAGTTAAAAGATTACTAGGTATCAATGTAGAGGAACGTACAAATTACACAATTATTCTCTGGATTCATTTTCCTGGGACCCTGTACTTGGTGGCTGATTGTTATAAACATCTCACTATGATGTAAGATCATTATTTTAGGTCATGGATTCCTAGTATTTAAAAAAAGTTAATAGTTTGAACATATTTTGATGTGTTATTAGATAGGGTATATGGGGAAGGTGATGTCTAATTTGGACTAGGGTCCTACAATTGGGAGTAGTTGGACATGATAGAGGTTGACTTGTTTTGGACCATATCATTGTACAAAGGCCACACCATAAGAGCCTGACTATCTTCTTGAATTATTGAGCTATAATCTAGATGAGATAAAGGAAAGATAAGAACCTCATTTTTCTATGAGTGATCCCCGAGATCTGACAAAGAAATTAGGGAGGTTCGGTCAAATAACAAGGTAGGGTTCACATCATTTTTTCCATGTTTTCATGATAATGTCCTGCTAAATACTGGAGGCTCATTTGATTCATAGGTAATGAGTATCCATTTACATGTTTGTGAGAATTTTCCAAGGGTGAATAAGGATAACCCTACTCTTGAGACAATTCTTTCAACCCCTCCTCCCTGAGAAGAAAACACAATAGGATGGGATGGGCCCAATACATTTCAAGGAAAATTTGGGCCACCACCACAATAGCAAGCCAGAAATATTAATCATCAGCACAAATGAAGATTCCGAAGTTCTAATGTCATTTTCTTGTTCTTATTATATGCTCTTGTGGCTCATTATTTACTAATTATGTTTCCTTATTCATATGACTCATGTATTTGGAAATGATAAAGAATTATTCCATTACACTTGATATATAATCAATATCTAATTGGGTGAAAACATAATATGTTATGATAAATCATGCAAACCCTTATATTTATCCCATTATTACATAGGATCATCTATTGATATCCCTTATTTTTACCCTTAATGATAATAATAGTTCTCTATTTCCTATGCTTTCATTTTTCCCTAGGTTATGTTGAAGGTATTAAGTACAAAATATCTATGAAGGGTTTATGGAGATAAGAACATTATAGAAAATATAGAAAATAATACATAATATATTCTGATTATATATAATTTTTTCAAATAAAGTAAACCATTATATTTATGGGGTGTAAATTATTGTTACATGTATTATGATTTCATATAATATGATGAAATATGAATATATATTTTTCTTACTTCTACTCACTCCACTCAAAACCACGTCTTGTAATGAACAATACTTTTATCAATGGAATTTTCCCCTATATTATAGAAATTTGATATATTATAAATCACATTTAACCACTTTTATATTATAATAAAGACTTTATAATCAATTAATTAATCATAAAGAAGTATTTCTAGAAGTTATGGATCCAATCCCAATGAAATAGTAACATGACCTTAGGAATAGTAATATGACCCTTATTAAAAAAAAATTTTCCAAATGAATAGTAAAATCACCCATTAAAGTATAAATATAATTTATGTATCTTATAAAGTAAAGAATGGTATAATTATAGCTGATTCTAAGTAAGTAATTATTTTATAAATTAATAATTAGGTGTTTTCCTTTTTGTGAGTCATAAATTTTTAATTATAAATTTTTAATAATTTAATAATTTAATATAAAATTTCTTTACACAAAATTTAATAATAAATTAATATTTTTATGTTCAATGATCTTTAAAATAATTTTATGATACCTTGTGTATTTTTGCAAAGTGTTAAAAATGATTTATAGTATAAAAATGTGTATTTTTCATAGTAAATGAGGATTTTAATTAAAAATTAAATTACACATAATTAAAAACTAAAATTCATAAAATGGAGTTTATTTTTGAATTAAAAATGTCATAAAATGGTTAGGGGTAATTTTTTGGGATTTTTCTGAAATACATGAATTTTTTATGAATAGTATAATATCATAATTTACGATAAATTCTAAATACATGAAATATGGAGTTATAGATGATGTAAGGCTGGTGTAAGCCATAAATCAAGAAATCTGAATAATTATTTTAATATATTAAGATATAATTCTAAAAATATTCGTATACTTGATCCAAAATACTTAAATAATGAATATAATATTTTAAAAACACTAATACCCTCAACTAAAAATACCTCCCCACAACCCCTCCTCTCCTCACACATCTAATTATTTTATCCTTGCCTAAATTTTACACAATACTCTTCTCTATTCCATAACCAATTTCTCAATGATCTTAGTCTCATAAAATGTCCAAACCCATTCCGTAATGAGGTTCTCAAGGAGGTTAAATTCAATAGGTATATCCTCTCTCTCTGTTTCTTTTATTTTCCTCTAAATTTCAATTATTTTTCTTATTCTCTACTGACCTTCCATTATTAAAATGTAATGATAACTCCATTTTGATTGATATTAAATAATTATACATTGTAAATAGACTATTCATCACTAAATTCTTTTCTCTCTATAGTTTATTTTTAAAAATGAAATCGTTTCACGTAATGTGTCAATTTCTTGACATCATGGGAAATGCACTTTCACATTACTTCAACACCTTCAATTAAACCCTAAAATGTTTTAAGATTGATTTTAAATTTTATGTTATGACCATATTAATGTTATATAGAAAACTTTAATATATAATACTAAATGATAAAACAAATCGAGGTCGCTGAGGTAAAAAAACCGCCAAATTTAATCTAAAACGATCATAACTAACTATTATCTAATGATTCATACACAAAATTTTTTATAATAAAACATAAAATTATGAAATGTTATTAATAACATATAATAATAATTTTGGATATTTATCGGCATTTTTTATGAAATTCCATTCATGTATACAAGCAATCCAATCATGAAAACCATGAAAATGAATGCTTTCGAATGATGAAATTAAACTCTATAAGTCATAGAAAATCCAATAAGTGATATTACTAAAACCATAATAAAAAAAAAATTCATGTATAAAAGTTTATGGATTTAATAATTACTTTATCTAATGTTATTATATAGGATATTAAAGTGAAAATGTTTTCAGACTCCAGGTAAGGGTGATTCTAGAACCCAGCTCACTTTCTTTGGGTTTTCCCACATTCACCCAATAATCAGTATGGATATTCCTTAAATATCATATATTCAAAATTTTATTACCTTTTCTGGTATATACATATTTTCTACTTGATTCTTTGAAAAAAAACTATGTTTTCAAAAAAAAACTCTTCTATCAATGAAACACACATTTACGTATTGAGATTGATATTTCTCCACTCTAGGTTGATGATTCTTATATTAAGTATGATACCCCTTGTCTCATTTAGGAACCCATAGTTTATGAAAGTATTATTATTAAATGAAACCCAGTCCCTTATATGGGTTATTATATCCTCAAGATTTATATATCTTCTATGTTGCATGCATGGTAATGTAAAGTTCATGATGTGAAGGGTGCACCCAAAATAATATAGCATAATGTAAATGTTATGATGAGACTTGTGTGACCATAATTATATAGAACTAAAATGAATTTTTTAATGTCAATAACATCATAAAATAAATTTAAATATTCTTGAAAATGATTCTAGATTTGTTGAAAACAATGTTTGGTAGTTTTCCACTAAGACATGATGTTTCATTTTTATGAATTTCCAGATTCCATGACACTATACAATTCTTCGTCTCTTGATTATGATGAAGAGGTTATAATTATTCTTACCCCATGTTATATTGTTCCAGGTTATTATATATCCATTCATTGGGCTTTCATCTCACACGTTTTTTATGTATAACCTCATGTGACTAGATGTATTAAAAGTAATTCATGGGACAATATGTAGCTAGAGAATAAGGAATTAAATAAACGTTTATGTTTTATTTTATATTATTTATGGTCATAGATTTCCCAAGATACTAAATTTTGGACCCTTGTTGTGAAATTATTTATTGTTATTCATCATTAAAATGATATATTAATCATTTAAGAAAACCAAGTCCACTATAGTTGGTATTAGAGAAAGGTTTAGTATATTTGGTAATATTGATTAGAGAACCTATGTGAAAACCCATATTGTGTGAAAATATATGCATAATCACCCAATAAGATTTAAAAAAAAATTATAAACATAGGTAACCAATAACATATTCAATTAGAGTTATTTTTAAAAAAGAATAAATTATTAATGGATTTTGACTTATTTTTTATTCAAACCTATTATAATTTAGAATATAGTGGGAACCAGGAAAATTTGGGCCAAAAAACCATGTAATCAACAATGAAGCAATTACCCGAATGAAACCCCCAATTCCATTGGAGTTGGAGTTAAAAATATCATTTTAATTATTACCTAGTAATATTAGGTTAGGAACAATTACCTGAATATTATGGAGTGTACTCCTTCATCTAAGAGAGATAAGTTTTAAATATAGTGTTTTATGTGGAAATGAAAACCAATGTTTTATTGATATTTAGATCTACTGATCATAGAATCATGGTTTAACTCGATGGGTAATATATTTTTTGTTCTTCACTATTCTGAGATGGAGAAGGTGAATCTCATTTTCTATCATCATGAAGGATATTTTGACATGGGGGGATATTATTAACATCACTAATAACAAATATGAAATTAAATAGATAGAGTGGGATGAATTTAAGATAATGATTCATAATAGGTATTTATTTCAAACTCTTCATAATAATATAGAGAGATAAATTATATATCTAAAGGAAATGGAATGATAATCTATCATAGAATACAACGAAAATAAAACAATTATTACGAGGTATGCTTCAGTTGTTGTTATCAATAATGAAAGAAAAATAGATACGTTCTCTTATGGTTTAAAACCACACATTTGAAAGGCTCTTTCAATATAAGACTTAAAGTGTTATGAATAATGTGCTTGATGTAATCAAAAAGTTGAGATTGATTTTGGAGAACGGTCACATGAATATAGTGATAAGAAACTACAAATGGAGGTAAAGATAAAATATCTACACAGAAAGGTGGAAAGAAAACTCAAAAAACCACATATAAAAAATGAGGGAGGAGGCATCATGGTAACTGCCTCAATGTGATGAGGAAATTAATCAAATATTTGAGAGAAGACTTCCAAGCTCATAAATTTCAAAAATTTATGAGGAAGTAGGAAAATGCGATAGAGTAAAATATTGAACCATCAATAGACCAATGATACAACTATCAAGAGAAAGGGAACTATGCAAGATAGTTCATTAAACCTCATGTTCTTGAGGGTAATCAATGTCATTAACCACAAAATAAAAAGGATAATGGGAATGATTATGAAATTTATACTATAATTGTGGAGAAAGAAAGTGATTTCATATGATCTAAACATATAATTCCCTCAATAATAGAAAAAGTCTTATTTTATTTTGCTTCTATGCATTCCTTTATATCATGAATTTTTACTAGAACTATTGAATTATAGCCATGAAACCATGAAGTGGAGATATCCAAAAAAACACCAAGTAGTTCAATCATTGAAACCCATGTGTTAAACTCTTCTCCTATTAGGGTATGTGGGATGATGCCTCCAATTAATGTCATAATATTTTCCTTTGTGAAATTCAATGCTATACTAGGATTCGATTGGCTCTCGTTATATAAAGCACATATCAACTATCAAAAAAATGAAATATCTCTTAAAATAATGATCCATCCCATGATCCTTTATAAATTTATAGTATATCATTAAACTTATTTGGAAAATCATTCACCGGTGTGGGTATTGATTAACTATGAATAATCATACCACACTCAATTGGTTTAGTCAAAGGAAGTCATTAGAAATTCCCATCATGAGGGAATATAGAGATGTATTTCCCAAATAATTACTCTGGAATCCCCTAAATAATGAGATACAATTCTCAATATACCTATTTCCAAGAGATAATTATATCTCAATGTGTCCCTATAGGATGGATCCTATCGAATATGAGGAGTGAAATAAGAAGCTGCAAGAGAATTTGGAAAAAGGGTTCATATGACCTAGTGCTTCACGTTGGTGTGGACCAGGGATATTTACAAGAAGAAGGATAGATCAATGCAGATATGTATTGATTATTGGTAACTCAAAAAATCAACACAAAAAATAGAATCATCTTACAATGATTTATGACTTATTCAATCAGTTGTTATGAGCTCAGTACTGGTAAAAGGTGGATCTTTATTTTAGATATCGTCATTTAAAGGAAAAGACGAAAGATATTCATAAGTATGCCTTCCGTACAAGGTATGGGAAATAAGAGGTTCTGGAGAAACCCTTTAGACTTATAATTCCCCTATAATATTCATAGATTTGATTAATAGAGTCTCTAGACACTACCTCAACAGATTATCAATAGTTCATATCAATTATATTTTCATATACTTCAAGAGAAAGTAAAAATCTTAAGAACATCTAATTAAAGTGTTTGTGAAATTAAAAAAGAGAATTTGTATGCTAAATTAATTAAGTCTGAGTTTGGTAGGAAACAAATCACATTCTCAGGTCACATGATCACAAGTCTGGGAATTTATATGGCCCCTTAAATGACAAAGGTGATTGGGGAATGACCCAAACCCTCCAGTGGAATAGAAATCCATTGTTTTTTTGAATAGTCTGGTACTACTAATATATTGTTAGAAGTTTGTCATAATTTCTTAGACCACTAACAATGTTTACAATAAAAGTGGAAAAGTATGTACGGATTGAAGAATATGACAAAAACCTCATGAAACTAATGAGACAGTAGATCACATCACATGTACTCACATTACCAAAAATTATAGAATTATCTGTTATATACTACGATTCTTGAAAGAAATTTTTGGGTTTTTTACTCATGGAATATGATAATGTCATTGCCTATACATCAAAAAAGTTAAAGATCCCTGAGAATAACTACCCTAAACAAGATCTCATGTAAACATTTGTTATTTTATCCATGGAAATATGGAAGCACTACCACTACAGTGAAGTGTGTGACATATATGTAGAAACCAAGAGTCTAAAATATATATTCACACAAAAGGATCTCCACATGTGTCAAAAGATATGTTTATAGATAATAAAATACTACACTTCAGTTGACTATCATCTTAGCTAGGTGAACAAGGTAGTTGATGCTCTTATAAAAAAATAATCGGTTACTCTATCCATGTTGAAGATTGCGAAAGGCCATATCATCAAGGATATGAAAATAATGGATTTAGAAATCATAACTAATTGGTATATATCATAATATTCCCAAATTATTTCCAAACTATGTATCCAAAATAAAATTAACAGGTCACAAAATGTTTATACAATGTTATAAAAAAGGTAAATGAAGATAAGGCAGGGAAGCTGTAAGAGTTCCATATCGATTATGATGGTGTGATTTAGTTTAGAACAATGATTTTTGTTCCATAATATCCTTGGATAAAGAATAAGATATTGGATAATGCACATATCTCAACTATCTCTATTCATCGTAGGATTACCAACATGTACTATGATCTACATGAAATATTCAGGTGGGACAACATGAATAAGGATATTTTTGAGTATACCTCAACAAGATTGATATGTCATAATGTAAAATACAAGTGATCGAATCCCAATATGATAATGAAACTATTTCCTATACCCATGTGGAAATGGGATAATGTCTCTATAGACATTTTTACTAGTGTTCTGAAGAGATCCAAGGAAAAAATGTGTTATGGGTTGTGGTGGATTGGCTCTCCATGGTTGTCCACATTATAACTATTCTAGAAGATCTCTCACTTTAACACCTTTATAAAATTTATGTTGATGAATTGGTTAGAATACATGGAGTTCCACTCTCGATTACCATTGATTGTGTACCCAGGTTCACATCTAAATCCAATAGGATCCTTCAACATGATTTGAGTATTGAATTATACTTCAGCATGACCTGCCACCCCCTAATGGATGGTCAGTCTGAACTAATAAGTCATATTCTAGAAGATATTTCTAGAGACTACTCTTTAGAATTAAAATAGGATGTGGTCATCATCTCCCATTGGTTGGGTTATCATAAAAAATAGCTTCCACACTAGTATTAATATGGCTCTATATTAATCTATTTATGGAAAGATATGCAGAACTACTACCTATTAGGATGAATTTGGAAAAAGAAAACTACTTGGATCCGATCTTATACAAGATATTATAGATAAGGTTCAATCCAACCAAAAAATATCAAATATTAATAGAGTCTATGAATGATCTATGATGACAACCATCATAGGATCATGGAGTTTGATGTTAGAGTTAAAGCCTTCCATCTAATATTACCTTGGATGGCAGTCATGAATATTGAGTGGAAAGGGAAGATAATACCAAGGTACATTGTTACATTTGAAATCCTTGATTTAATATGATACATGGCCTATTATCATTCACTTCTACCAAACATGGATCAAGTTTAGTATGTGTTCAATACATCACTCATGAGGAAGTAAATACAATATCCCTTACATCTATTGAACACCAATGTGGTACACTTGGATGATGATTACTCTTATGTGGACCAATTAGTAATGAATTTGGACCAAATAGATAAGTTTATATGAAAGAAGAAAATACACATTGTCAATATTTTTTAGAGGAACCATAATTATGAAGAAACATTTGGCAGTCGATGTATGTGATGAAGGAGAAGTACCCAAACCTGTTTATGTAAAATGAAATTTCTAGGGATAAATATCAAAAGGGGGAGGAATGTAATGACCCAACAAAATTTCAATGGAATTTATACCATATAATATTAATTTTATATATTATTAATCACAAAAAATCACATATATACAATCATTAATACATAATAAATAACTAATTAATGAAATAAAAAGTATTTCTATAAGTTCATGATCAAATACTACTGCAAAAATAGCATGACCTTATGAATAATAATATGACCCTTATGAATTGTAAAAGGGAAAAATGAATTGTAACCTCAACCATTGAAGTATAAAATAAAATTTAATCATTAAATAAATGAAATAATTGTATAATTATATCATAGTTTAAGTAAATAATTTTTTTAAAATTATTAATTAGGTGTTGGAATATTTGTAAGTCATAAATATTTATTTAAAATTCAATAAATAATTTAATATTTTATAAAGAAGTTTACTTTCATATAATTTACCCACAAGTTAATATTTATATTTCTACTAATTCTATGGTAATTTTTGAGACCTTGAGTAATTTTTCATTTTGTTACAAAATCCATTATAACTTTAAAATCTGTATTTTCTAAGTAAATGATGATTTTAATTAAAAATTAAATTACTCATATTTAGAAAATTATTTTCTTAAAATGGAGGCCATTTTTTAATTATACACTTATAAAAATTGTTATATTAATTTTTTGCGATGTTTTAGAAATATTTGATTTTTTGATGAATAGTAAGATATTGTAATTTATAATAAAATATAAATACAAGAATTATAAATCCATAGAAGATGTAAGGATTATATTTGGATAAAATATATTACTCTACATAATTATTTTAAAATAATTAGGGATAATTTTCTAACTATTCATAGTATTGATCTAAAATAATAAACTGTTGAATATAATATTGAGAAAACTCCCATATCTTCCACTATAAATACGACCTGTCACCCCCTCTTATAATCACACAATTAATTCATCGATCATTACCTATTTTTATTATAATAATCCTCTCTATTACCTCCACCAAGTCTATGAGATCTTGGTCTCATCAGGAGACCAAAAGAATACCCTATTGAGGTTCTCAAGGGGGATAAATTCAATAGGTAAATATTGTCTCTCTTTCTTTTAATATCTTTTAAATTTCTTTTATTTTCCTATTATCTCATCACCTTCCTTCATAAAAATGGAATTATAAATGAATTATTTTTTATACAATGGTATTATATATTGATAATGGAAAATTCCACATTAATCACCACACTCTCTCTCTCTTTTATTTTTAAAAATGAAATCATCATTGGTGATGTGTCAATTTCCCAAAATCGTGGGTGATGCACATTCAAATTCCATTTAAACCTCCAATTATGTTAATAAAAACATTAAATTGTTGAATATATATTATAATTTTTACTTTATAACCAAATTTATGTTATATAAAAAATATTTATACATAATAATAAATAATAAAACAAAACAAGTTGGTTGAGATCGAAAAAATGAAAAATGTAATCTAAAAAATCATTATTTACTTTTATCTAATAATTCATCTTTATTTTATGTAAAAAGCATTATAATATCACTTAAACTTCAATAATATCATTAATAACATATAATAAATGTTTCTGATATCTACACTCACTTAATAGAGACATTCAATCATGTATACAAGAAAACCAATCATGAAACCAGGAAAATGAATGCTTCCTAATAATGAAATTAAAATCAATAACTCCTCAAAAATCCTATTAATGAAATTAACAAAACTATTTCGGACATGTCCAATGGTGCATACATCTGTCACTAAAAGGATGTGCAGTTTCTGCCCCACATTCCAACTTTCTAAAGGTGGGAGGAATTTTTAGCTTAGGTAGGGATGTTTTACCCTTGATCAAAATGGGGTGATGGGATGCCATTTTCTACTTCTATGGATTCCTCCTCAGAATTTGATTCCTATAATGAGTCTCCATCATAAACTTAAGAATTTGTTCATGAAACACTTCCTAGTTTCATGTCTTCATGGACGCCAGTTAATAACACTACTTCGGTCAAGAAATTCTAAGGGGTCATGTATGGGTAGCAACCTTTGTTTGGGGGAGTAGTCATGTTGGACATCGCTGTCATCTATGGATTCTAGAACACTGATGTGTCCTGGTTTATTCCCCTAATTATAGGTCTTCTCAAGGTCATAGAATCTCATGGCATCCCACATTGAATGAGGAAATTGTTTTTCCATACTCATGTCTCTATGGTTTTTCTCTGCTTAACATATTTAACACAGGTTATGTTGTGAGTTTAACGTCCAGTGGAGATGGATCATGCTGATTGGAACACTCATAAGAGTTTATCAGATGGGTGAAACCCTAAGAGGGAACACTTATGATGGGGATAACGTGTGGTTAGTTACCTAATTTCTGCTGGAGTAGTTAGGATGTTTGTGACATGATCTCACCAGGATGTGGCGGTATGAGTAAGAATCAGGATGCATATGGATTATTGAGAGTGGATGGAGAGTGAGTTGGAGCCAACGTGAGGGCTATAGAGATGTTGTGATTAAGCCTCGAAGTGACTTCCTACATATCCCCCTGGTAGGGAATCAAAGTCCACGTAGTTCGATGGGGTGACGGGGCACCTGAGGAGGTGACCAGTGAGAATGGATGTATAGATGGGACTCGAATGATTTTTAATCTCTAGGTCAAGGAATGACCTCATGGAAACACATAGGATTGAGGGTGAGTGTCCACAATGGGACAAGAGTGATGGGCATGAACCTCATGGGGGAATTATTATGTATCCCTATGGTAGGAAATCAGAGTCCACATAGTTAGTTATGTGGCATGTAATCGAGGTGTGTAGAGAGAACAGTAACACAAAGGCATGCTAGGGTTTATGCATGGTCAGTAGCCTGAGGTAGGACAGAAGATCGAGGTGTGGACCAGAGATATGGGTATTAACAGGGGGGATGCCAATTTTTACCAATGTTTTTGGATGAACCTCCAGGAGGCTTCCTACCTACTTTGTTTATGAGATATGGATCCAACCCACATAGTTCATCTTACAATGGCCTACTTTCGTGTGGGGATGACAACAGCTTACCACTGGATGGGGTACAATGGCTTATCGCTGGATAAAGTACAATGTCATAGAAATAACTAGGGATTACAATGGCTTACAGTCGATTAGGGAACAGAATGGATTACCTTATATTGGGGAACACAACAATATATAATCGATTGATGAACACAAAAGCTTATTGTTGATTTGGGAATACAATGGATTACTTTGATTGGATTTGGCCCTCATGGAGTCTTCCTACCTATCATGTCTAGGAGACATAGATCCAACCCACTTCGTTCAAATGGGTACAGTTTAATGATTGGTGGGACAAAAAGGGGGTGTACAGTTTAACATCCTGCAGGATGGGATGAACATACGTGAAGTGATTGGGAAAAATTGTTGTTGGACTTGATCTTCATGTAGGATTCCAACATACCTTTCAAAGGAGTCAAGTATCAATGTCCACTAAGTTTGTAATAAGGGATATATTTTAAGGTCATGCGGGGAAAGGTCTTGGTCTTGAACTTTAGGGAGGCTTCATATGTACCTTGCCTAAGATACAAGGATCAAATCCCATGTGTTTTGAATCGGAACCCTTTAACGTCATGCAGGACAAGGTGTTGGGATTGAACCTTTGGGAATATTCCTAGGTACCTTTCCTAGGAGACAAGGATAAAATTACAGGTAGTTCGACATGGTTTGAGGCTTTCATGTTAAGACAACCCATGAAGGATTCCATGGTCAGTGCTTACAATATTCCCATGAGAGTAATGCTCAATGTGAGAAACCAGAGCAAGAAAAGACCTGATGATCACATCATGAAATGTTCATCCATGGGATGTATAATGGGTCTTACACGTGGTTAGTGGTCGAATGAGGAAACAAGGGTTTATGCATGGTTATTGGACCAAGAAGATGGGTATTGGGACTTAATCCATGATGGAGGCATGATAACAACAAAGCCCAGAGGCTGAGGGATAAGATAATGAAGGTCTCAGTGTCCATATCTTCCCTAGTCTTTGGCACCGATGAATTAAGGAGGTGCATGAATTTTACATCCCACAAGAATGGTTAAGGTATTACACTAAGATGGTTACCCTTACATGTGGATAGGTGCCGCTCCAACAGAGAGGATCTAATTCCATGCGAGGAATATCTCACTCCTATGGAGATGGTCGGGTGTAGATAGTGCCTAATATGGTTTACCCTGGGTATAATGCATGAGGTGATTCCACAGTTAATGTTCATGGACTGAGGATGATGGATATTGGAATTCTAACATCCAACAGCTCGATTGAGGCATGTTCACTCTACACCCCTAGGACTTACATAACCAAAATTCTTTAAACCATGGTGAAGGGATACCACCTACAATGCCGTAGTGAGGGGTGTTGTCTAATGATCAATTGTGGAGCCTACATTACCATGGCTCTGTGAAGAAGAAATATCCATCAGTGTGCTTATGCGATGTAGCATATCACTAAGAAACGCAATCTGAAGAACTTCCAAAGGGACCTTGAAATCACTTCGTACAATTATAGAGGGTTGTATTAAAAGGGGTGTGTAAATAATTATGTTTTAGAAAGAGTATCTTCACAATCATGATGGTATAAACGAAGAGGATGGGCTTCTCAAATAGTATAGGATTTGCAAAGAATACGGGATTCGCATAGGAAATGATCCTCATTGAGAAGATGGTGTTCATGAAGTCAATGGAACTTATTAAGAAGGGGTATTTGAAAATGGCCAAGGCTTCACGATGTGCTTCACTTATGGGATTAGTTATTCACCTTAGTGAATACCAATTATTTTTGAGATAATTTTATGAAGACTCTACGGTTCATGAATCCGTGAAAGGATTTGTGAATGCTTTATGCTTTGTGAAACATCAAGAACTCTGTAGGGGCCCCTTCCTCTGCAAAGGAAATATGCCTTCATTAATGGCATCTCCACCATAGAGAGAGGCTGAAAAGCACACGAAGGGGTAAATCTCTCAAAAGGGAAGTAATTTTGACAATACATTTGAGATTTTTGTGAAATACTATGTGAAACAGCTGCCATGAAGTTGACATGTCAGTGTAAAAATGGTTTGGAAGAGGGGGTACCTTCTATTTATAGGCATCCTAGCTCTGAGGGGTGACTAACTCAACATGGAGGTGAGAGATTATATGGAATGGACTTGTTCCATTTTCTCATGTTGGCCTCGTAGAGGGGAGTGATGCTGCAAATATGTTCATCAACGAGGCCACTACAGAGCACATTATGTAGGGGGTGGGATGCCGTGGAGAGGCCTCAGTTAGTTTCAGACTCTATTGAAGATGTGACACCATAGATCCTCTCATAGAGGCATCTATATGTTAATGCTCGCGCCACATGGAGTTCCTCATTCATGGCCACTTGGAGTGGGCTTGGAGGTTCTCATCAACCTGTTCTAGAAAAATCTTCCTCCAATCGTATCGTCGAATCTACGGAATGATCTGGATGAATTTTTAAAAACAAAAAAATTCCACCCCCCTAAAAATAGGAGATGAAAGAATTAGAGGGTACAATTTTTAGAGAACAATGACAAATAATATGAAATGATTGAACTCATGGATGATCGAGAAGGTGGGGGAGAATATGGTTCTCCAATGGTGATGCTCTACCCTTTTGACGATGGCTTGTTCACATGGAAAGCATAGTCTGAGGGGCGAAGGGTGATGATGAAAAGCACTTAGGGATATCGGGCCATGAATCCCTAGGGTGTCGTGAAGTACTCGGGTCTCATCGCAGATCCTATGCCTCTAGAACCTATATATATGGGCCCAGAGGCGTTTTGTCCCCAATGGGTTCCGTGATAACAATAGTGCTCAGGATCTCTTTATGAAGGATCCTCTCGATGAATGCATTAGGGAACTGAAGAAATTGGTTCGGTGATTTGATAATTCCTATTATCAAAACATTGAATTTCTATTTTCTATTTTTTTGCGACGTATGGTGAATCCCATAGTTATTTTCGGTGAAAAGCGGGCATACAATTATTTCTATGATGAATCTTTGTGAAGCGACTTTACAAAATATCTTTTCGAAATGGCAATATGATGGGGATTTTCCCAAAAATCATTCCTCTGTCCAAATTTTTTAAAATTCCTCAAATTTAATGGCTACTTGGGAGGCTATATATATGAGAGGTTCATGCCGATTCTATTTGAGGGAGGCCATGGACAAAAACCTAAAAATTGGTGAGTATATTCGAATCACTTCTGATCACAGATCATTGACAGAAAAACTAACAAAGGAGTAGAGGGAATATCCACTGTGCAAGAACTGGCCATTGTATGGTTTAGGCTTTCGAGAGGAAGTCTTCATTCCCAAAACCAGTAAAGATGAACCATCCTACTGGTTAAGGGTTACCCCTGAGAAATATCAGTGGCATAGCACTGCAGATGGGCACATCAAGAAATGCCATACCCCAGTCACAGTGTATTGTTTGTATAATCACATCAACAATATTGATGGAAATTCACTAGTAAAAGAGACATCCCCAACCCTATATAAGACGATCATCAAGGTCAGGCTCAGAAATCCATAAAAGAGGTGTATCAAAATCTAAGAGTTTCACTAGGGAAGAAACATCACAGACGACTAGTCTTGGGCTACGGGGAATGAACATCCTGTGAAGAGTTTGAGAATGTCTCGAGGTGGGTTGGCCTATATGAATCATCATGTGCCTCCCAATTTAGTGACTCCCAACTGATGGTATTTATACCAGAGCTGTTGAGCTGGTGGTTTCTAGATACCAACACATTCCACCTACAACTTGGGGAGGTGGGCATCAACCACATGGATCTCCATCAGATTTCTTGCATCCCAATCCTTGGAGGGGTGTATGATGAGTTCCCCCAGCCACAAATTCTTGGGGAGATAGGGAGAAAATGCCTCATTAGGATATGGAATTACAGTGGCTTGTTTTAGGCACGGAAAAAGACAAATAGAACACCGAATATATCCACTTCAAGCAGGGGTTTGGTTACTTCATGAATTTCCCCTCGGAAGAGGGAACACTACCAGTGTGGCCCCCTATTTGTCCCTGAGGAGATCATTGGGTTGTACTAGTAGATCCTGGAATGTAGCCAGTGGATGTTGTGGGGATATAGTATCATGACTAAACATCAACTGATAGTGAGGCTTTCTAGGTTTATCTCAACATTGATCTTTGGATGGATATTACTGGTAAGAGATGCCCACATAGGGGTGAGACCAAAAATATTTATCATGGAGGATCAACTGGATCATGGGAACCACATTTAACTTGGAATACTTGTGCTGGAAATGTTGAACCATCTGCTCTGGCACACTCATGAGGGGAAAATACCACTGTGATTGTGTGAGTTGTTCCACTTTCTATACAACTGGATTGCGACACAGATGGATGGTTATGCAGAACGTAACCCCATTTCTCCACCAGGGTACATTCTTGCCCATCTATTTTGAACATTATGGGGAGCGCCCCATATAATATGGATGCATGACCGTGTTGGGTAATATGTGGTGATCAGAGCATTTCATCGTTCATCCATTCCCCTTGCAAACTAAGGCCTACTCCGATGATGGAACATATATAATAGAAAAACTGACGTAACTTCAATCCATTAACAATAGTGTGCTGGTGGCACACGTAGATTTTGAACCAAAATGTGAGACATACAGTCCACCCCAATTCTCTTGACAATTACATTTCTTACAGAGGCTGACCCCTCAGGTGTATATGAACACGCACCACGAGAATCACCCATGAAAAGACATGGAAACTCTAGAAGATGTATACAAGGGAGGATGGTAAGATTTTGCATGATCTTCCCCTACATAATAATGCATTCAGATTGGTCCATGAGTATGTACAGAGATGGGGGGATGCCTAGCTAGGTGAAATGCTGAAGCAAGTGACCATCTGTGCTAGCAAGGTGGTTCCAACATGATGACACATGATAGTGGAGATGGGGGGCATCAGAAATATAGATATTACATTCACCAGGGTGGTGAAGTGACAACAATAGGGGATGTATAAAATGAACCCAAAAATTATAGTCCAGTGCTGATCGAGAATGAAGAGGGTGAAGGGGTAGTCCTAGGCCTGGTGGCTCCATCTAGTAGGTCCCAAGAGGGAGGTGAATCATCTTGGGATTTTGTAGGATTTCCCCTCAAGGTCCTAGGAAGTAGCTGCGTCTCGTACAGATTCTCTCTAATTTTTTCTTCACAGAGGCATGGAATGATTGGTAAAAGGGGGAAAAATACCTCGACATTAAAGGTTTATGGATGAACCTAAACATGTATGGTATGATTCTAGGGGATATCTCCCTTGGGAAAGGTAGATTCATTGATACCCCTATTAAGGGAAGATAATTTTAATATATCTTGAGTTGGTAAAACCTTATTATAGCGACAAGAGGCTGATGTCACACCCAGAATGGGTGATGCTGAATATGACTACTCCTGCAGAACCGATGAAAGCTCAAATGAAAGAGCATTTACCTTTTCCCGACCATGAAGAAAAATTTTGGTAGGAAGAAGTTATCATGGGAGACTCCCACTGAGAAATGAAGGGGACCTCCAGGTAATCTTCCCCAGAAGTAGGTGAGATACCAGCCTCGAGAGGAATTTATCAGGGTGAACTTTCCATAACCATGGAAGTAGGATTCCACTCCCTTTCAGTGCACTAATTTCATTACTATCATTTCATGCTTTCTCTACTAAAATGTACCAATTACAAGAGAACATCTCTCACTGATGATGATGAATTTGTGGCCGTCGTAGAGGACCCAACACCGGTTCCCACAAATAGAAAGATGATGGTGGTAGAGTCTATCAATTTTTGAGGAGCAGGGGAAGCCTTCTATAAATCCTCAAATCCTGTAATTGTATAAGGGGGTCTCACCCCAGTCTCCCAGTGATGGTAGACCTGAGGAGAAACCAAGAGGAAGACTAGTGTAAGTCTCATACTATAGAGTTATACACATTACCCTGTCAGCTGAAATGGCTAACACGGCCATTTCATAAACCGTTTTCAGGATGCTGTGTATCATAATAAGGAAAATGGTTGGGAGTCCCGAGGATCTACTCTGAATCGAGGTTTTTCTCCTTATCGTGATGAGCTCCCCAGTTGGCTAGGCCATAGATCCATTTGAATGGTCAATGTTGGATAGAAATAAAGCCAATTGGGAACATTTTGACATTAATTAGGAGAAAATCATTGAAGTGGAATCCTATGACAAAGACCGACCTGAGGAAGACCCTACGCCAGATCTCTTGGAGGCGTTTCCCGCATATAAACCTACAAACCCACAGGATTGGGACGAAATTTCATCTGATGAAGAGGAAATCAAGTTCATTCATATATGATAAAGGAATATTATTAGGCTCTTTGTCATAGAGACCTATAAATCACAATGGATGTATCATAAGTGGAGGTTTTGTACCCGGTTGCATGAACAATACACTGGCAGAGTAAATTTCCAACTCCCTCATTAGCTTATTTGGGACTACCTTACTAGGAGGGTGCGGGAAGACGCATGTAGTCTCAATGTTGGCTGGTAGGGGAGAAGGTCCATCAATATTAAAAGTCTCTAGAAGGAAAAAAAGATCTATAATTTGAACGTGCGGGCGAATGAGTAGTCTCCTTTCTTCAAGGTGCTATCGGGGCTCATATCCTGCCTGAAGGCCTAGCTGGCAGAGGGTGAAGAATAGATGAGGTGTGCCTCTAATTACATGGTCTTTATCCAAGACAATGAATATCAATCACGGATTTAGGTTGATGAACTTTTCTCTATTTCCATCGAGGAAGAGCATGAGCTCGGTAGGATATAGTAGGCTCTGGATTCCAAGAGTCAGTGGGTGGCGAAGCTGAAACGTGTTGTTGAAGAGGTCAACCCAACTATAGGATGGACCGACCCCTAGTATTTGTGATTGGTTTATGATTTTAAGTTATTTTTATGATTATATTACTAATTTTTTACAAGTGAATGAATTCAATTTTATGATTTTATTATTTCATCTCTATCACATCCATGAATTATCTAGTGATAAACCGCTAAGGTCGTGTGGGATGTGCCCGATGCGTGAACCAAGGGATGTCTGTATTGTTAGATATTTTGAATATGGTAGTGTTAACCAGTATTTGGACATCTCAAATATAAATTACCAATCTAGGATTCCAAAAAAATACGAAGGAGGACTGAATAGATATTGAATTACATAGAAAAATCAAATTTTCCTCTTTCCAATGTACTCCAGTGCATGAGCAGTGTAACGCCAGGGGCATTAGAATCAGTCAAAAAATAGGGGAGTGGAAAGTGTGAATTACGATACCCAATATTCAGGACTCTGTGGGGGTGGCATGATAATAGAGGATAACTATTGACTGTGTTCAAAGCAGAATATCTCTATTGCGTTAACCTGTAATGGGGATAACAAATAACGACCGACCACTAACCATGTTCAAAACACAGGGGATAACTCGAAATGTTATACATTAGTCTTCAACAATGATGGAACATTATAGTAGGCTAGCCATAGGTTCAGAATTCGTACTATTAGGGGTTTCATTTAGATATAAAAAAGGACTAGGGTCTGAATAAAGGACACAGAATGATTAGAGATTGGAGGAATGGGTTGTTCTAATGGATTCCAACTCTCTTGAAATTATGCCACTTTGGTGAAAACAAAATAGGTTGATTCATTGGTCTAATCAACGATCAAAATTAATTACGAACATGAGAACTATGGTAACGACCCCAGATTATCAATAGTTTTATTTCATAAAAATAGAAATGATAAACATGTAGTTTAAATGCCATATGGTGGGGATGGTGCACATAGTTTTAAGCTCATTCTTCTTGGACCAAGATTGGACATGAGGGGCTATTAGGGGTATGGACCCTAGGGATGGGCCCAAGGAATAATGACAAGACCATGATACGTATACCATATGGATGAAAATCAATGCAAAAATAGTTCTAATATTATAGTTTATTGTCATGTAATATGACAAACATGTTTGGAATACCTTCACCATTACACACCCCATCAAAACTACTAATCCCACATGAGTCATGCTCGATGTGGGAAACAATGAGTAGTGATTGTATTTCCCTTGTATAGTGAGGCACACATTTAGAACAATGGGAGACTAGGTGAGTGACATTACACTGTTACTGATCCTCCTACTCAATGCACACACTTGCGTGGGGGGGGACTTGGTTTGTTGGAATTCCACATAAACCCATGTGAGTGGAAATATGTGAATCAAGATACCCGATATCAGGATCATAATGATAGTAGCATGACAATAGAGGATAAATGTTATCCATGTTCAAAACACAATATCTGTTTTGCATTATAATGGATTGGGGATAAAAAAATGATGGTTGACCACTGAACATGTTCAAATCACAGGACCTGTGAAAAATTATGGGGCATGGAATTGGGGTGTGCCTAGAGGATAGTTACCCAAATTCATGATGGGTATTATGGGTGGTTAGTAGCCCGTGATAGGTTTGACTTTCAAGGGGCGGACCAGAGATGTGGTTCCCAATAGGGCTGACAACAAAGTTTACCTGTTTTAGTGTTGAAACTCATAGGGGCCTCCTACATACCATTTCAATGAGTAAGGTATCAAACCCACACATTTCATCTTAAAACAAAATACCATCGTGTGGGGTTGACAATGATTTACTATGGGATGAGGTATAATGGAATACCACTTGATGGGGAACAATTACATACCAATAACTAGGGAGCACAACGACTTACTATCAATTGGGGAACACAATGGATTATCATCAATTGTGGAACACAATATATTACCATCGATTTGGGAAAACAATGAGTTACCTTCGACTGGGGTAAACAATGGCCTACCATCTATTGGGGTTGAACCTCATAGAGGCTTCCTACATATCATATAGGGATCAAACACATATAGTTCTAATGGGTATAGTTTAACATCTTAATATAAGAAAAGTGGGTAAACATTTTAACGTCGTGAAATATGGGGTGAACTAACGTGAATTGGATGGGACCAATGTGATATGGACTTGAACCTAAGGGATGATACCTATGTACCTTTCCTGTGAGACAAGGATCACATTCCATGTTGATCGGATTGAGGGATACAATTTAACATCATGTGGGATGAGGTGTTGGGCTGGAACATCATGGAGGATTCATATGTTTATTGCCTATGAGACAATTATCAAATCCCACATTGTTCAAATGGGTACAGTTTAACGTCGTGTGGGACAAGGTGTTGAACGTGAACCTCAGAGAGGCTTCTTATATACCTTGGCTAGGAGAAAATAATCATTGTAAATATAGTGCGAAATTTTTTAGGGATTACACTCTAAGGCATCCCATGAAGGATTCCATGTTCAATGATTACTCTAATCCCACATCAGTCACGCTGTGTGTAAGAAACAAGTAGTAGAACGTTCATGAAAATCACGTCCTGAAAGGTTCATCTGTGGGAAGTAGAATGGGGCTTACAAGTGGTTAGTGACCCAAAGAGGAAACAGTGCCTTACACGTGGTTAGAATCCTAGGGAGATGGTGAATTGGACTTACATTAGGATGGAGGCCTTATAGTGACAAAGACTAGAGGGATAAGGACATGATAATGAAGGTCTCGGTGTCTATCTCTCCTCTAGTATTTGGAATCTAAGAAGAAAGGAGGAGCATAGATTCTACCTCCCACAAGAAAGTCTAGGGGATTACACCATGTTTATTTCCCTTCCCTGAGGACATGGGCTACTCTAGCAAAGAGGATCTCATTCGATGTGAGGATAATCTCGCTCCCATGGTGATGATCGGGTATAGGGAATGTCCAATACAGGGAACCCCATGTAAAATATATGAGGAGAGGCCACAGTTTTACATCAATCAATAAGATTGATAGTGCTTGGTATTTTAATGTCCAGCAGCTCGGATGAGGTCAGTTTACTCCACCTCCCTAGGATTTACATAATGGGGATGATTTGAAACTTTTTGAAGGGAAGGAACCAACAATGCCTTAGTGAGGGGGCATTGTGGATTAATCCACAAAGGGGCCCATGTTAACATGGCTATGTAAAAATTCAATATCCATTTTTGTAATTATGAAGAAAGCATGATTCTATTAAATGTAATGTGAATGACCGCCCAATGGGCCTTGAAATAAATTTGAACAAATTTTAAGGGATGTACGGGAAATGGTGTTCAAATCATTCAGTATTATAAAGAGGCGCTTTCCAAAGACAATGGGTTTCAGGTAGAGACATGCCTTCGAAAATAAAATGGGTTTCAAGAACAGTATGGGATTCGTGAAGAGGATGGGATTTGCGAAAGCATGGTGCCTCGCGAAGAGGATGTGATTTTCCAAGCCAAGTGCCATCATAAAGAGGGTGGGTCATCATGAGAGGCCAATGCTTTGTGATTCACCACCCTTAATGGATAAGGGGATCGCCTTATTGAATAAATATATGTTTTGAGAGAATTTCATGAATAATCTATTATTCAAGAAACCATGAGATGATTTCACAAAGGCTCTACACTTCGTGAAACCTCGAGCACCCAAAAGGGGACCCATCCTATGAAAAGGGAATTGGCCTTCCTGATGGGAATCTCCACTATAATCGGAGGATAAAAAGAACACGAAGGGGTACAACTTACAATGGGAAAGTATCTTTGACAATCCATTTGACACTTTCATGAGGGCCATTGAAAAATGTGAGTTGAGATGTTAAATGCTCATAGAAAAAATGGTTCCAAAGAGGGGGGAACATTATATTTATAGGCAACCCCAGTCATTGGGGTGCAAAATTCGCCATGGAGGCGAGTGAAATTGTGGAAAGTAACCGATCAGTCGGCCCAGGTTTGCCGTGTAGTAGGGCCTGATGACGTGTAGATGATCGTCGATGTGGCCACCGTAGAGTGCGTCATAGAGGGGGTGTGGCATCGTAGAGGGGCCTCAGTTGGCATTAGAATGACGCCAATTTGGGACATTACAGAGCTTCTTACAAAGGTTTCCATTCAAAAATTCACCTACCTTGCAGAGTTCTTGGCACATGTCCATTTGGAGTGGACTTGGAGGTTCTTTTCAACCTGTTTAGGTGGTGGCTTCCTCTGATGGTATCATCAAATATGTGGAATGATCCGAGTACATTTTTTGATGCCAATAAAAATGATATCGAAATAAATTAAGGTATTAATATTTATGGATTAATTAATTAATGTATCTAATGTGATTATGAAGTATATTAATGCAAAGAAATCATTGGGAATCAAGGGAAATGGAATTCTCAAACCCAACTCTCATTCATTGGTTTTTCCCTCTTTTACCCATCATCATTATGTATATTACATTAATATCATTTATTCATAATCATATTATATTTTTTGGGATATAAATGTTACCTACATTATTTTATGAAAAAAAACTATGTTTTCCAAAAGAACTCTTGTTTTAAAAAATAACATCTTTTACTTATTGAGTCTGTTTATTCTTCAATCAAGGTTGATGATTCTTATATAAATAATGTTACTCCCTCTTTAATTTGGAATACCATTGTTTATGAATGTATTATTATGAAATGAAACTCGTTCATTTCCATATATTGTTTTATGTTCAATATTGATATCCGTTCTATGTGGAATTCATGATAATATAAATGTTTTGATGTGACAAATGCACCAAATATTTTATAGCACAATATAAATTTAATGATGTGATGGGTTCACTAGGAATTTTATTCTGCTCAAATGAATTATGTAATGTGAATAACCTTATTAGATAAATTTATATATGAAATAATATGATTCTATCTTTTTTAAAAACTATGTGTCATTGTTTACCACTATGTAATGATGTTTCATTTTTAAGAATTTCCACATCCCAAGCCATTATCAAAATGTTCCTTTCTTGATTATGATTATGAGCTTATGATTATACTCTCCACATGTAATATTATATCATGTTCTTATCTATCCTCTTACTATGCTTTTAGATCATCCCTTTTTATGTATATCCTCTGGTGACTACTTGTACTAAAATAAATTCAAGGGCCAATAAGAAGCTAGAGAAGAAAGAATTAAATAATTGTTTACATTCTATTTTATTTAATTTATGGCCCTAGTTTTCTCAAAAGACTAAACGTTTGTATCCTCGGTTTTTAATTATTTTATTATGTTTATATTAAAAATTATTTAAAAATCATGTACGAAAATCATGGTTGTTATACCTTTCTATTCTAGAATCATTTCTTCTATTTTGAAAAATCAACCATGAATTCATAATCCAAAATATGGTTTATTTCTTGCTGATCAAACTTATCATAAAAGGATTTGATCTTATCTTGGATTTTATAAAAACATCTTATAAATTGATGACTTGATTCTAGTATCACTTCTTCCATAGAATCACCATCCACATCAATCTTTATAGGTGAATCTTAATGTCAATATTTAAAAGTATTGGTAAAAAAATATTATATTCATATTTAATAGTATTATCCTAATTTAAAAAATTATTAGAGTTTCCACCTTATTAGGATTATTCTTCTTATATATCCATTATTTTTTAATTTTTACATAAATTTTTTTTATATTTCAAATATCATCATTTATGGATTTTAACTTATCTCATTATGTTGATTTTATAAAAACCTTTTCATAACTTTATTTTTAATAGAAAATATCCATGACCTATAAAATGTAAATACTAATATCATAATTCATCAATTTCTTGAATAAATATCTAGAGATACCTCTATTGAAAAATATTATGTGACCAAGTTAAATACTCACTCATTTTATTTATAAAATCAACATCATATTTCAAGCACTCTATGATATCATAAAAAACATATGAAAAATAGAATACCCATTTACTGACCATGGAATTTAGTATAAAATACACCATAAGACTAATTATTTATTCCTTTTTCATTGAAAAATAAATAAATAAATTTAAATGATGAACCTGAAAGTAAGAACTAATTATCAGTAATATCACGTACTAGAAGTAGGATGATTATTTATACCCTATTAGTGGGGATCATGGTGATTCAAAATGAGATAAAAATATTCATTTCATTGTATTGTATCTATTTCCAAATAATATTACCTTATTTTTTGGGATATTTTTAATATATAAATCACATTAGGGAAGTCACTTTGAGACATCCAATATATATGTAAAAATATAAATCAAAAATAATATGATGACTCAATGTGGTTCGTTCACACTATGATATGTCGAACTAGAACACACTAATGATGTATGAATGTTCCAAAATAAACTTTAATTATGTCTATGGATACATTTTTTTGGCTATGGACACATTATTCCACGGCTCAATAGATTTAATTTTTTTTAACTAGGTCACTCATCACCTAATGGGAATTCACCCTTATGTAACTCCAGAAAATAATAATAAAATGCTTCATTATTTTAAAAATGTGAGGTTATCTTCAATAGTTTAAAAAATTTTGGTTCACTATATTACCATAATTTATTTTTATTGTATATATCATCTTATCCAGAATTGATGATATGTTCAACCCTGCATCTATGTTCTTAAAATCCTTAAAATCTAAATGACATAAAAACATCATTGGCTGATTTTGATTAATTTCCATCTAAGAAATATATTTTTAGCCATACCTTTTTTGGTTAATATTATTCCACAATCTAATAATCACACTATGATCAATATTTTCATAAACTAGATCTGATGATAACACTATAAATTCCATGAGCCTCTTATATTAGTAATCTATGTATCACCAATGAGTTTTTTTCTTTCATGGATATCCTATCTACATATACTCTCAAAATATGATATGGTATTGAATAAAAAAATCTATATCATTCCAAAACTGATGTGATTTGTTTTTATAAGAATCATATAGTCTCATGAACAAAATTTTATGATTCAATAAACTCATGTTATTTAAATCATCATTTATTATTCCACTACTGAAGTTGTTTTAATACCCAAAAAATCAAGAAAATACCAAATACTTTAAAGACTCTATGAATAATAACTTATTTTCTAGAATTTATTGGATCATGATGTGATACTCCTAACTATATTGTAATATCTTTGGACAATAACCATATTTTAGCATGAAACATTCAATTTTTGTTTCACATTCCTAAACATCACACATATTAGTGTTTTATATTGATCAATTTGTCTTGAAAATAAACCAAAATCCGGATCAATAAAAATATGGATAATATCTCATTTAGTAATCCTAAAATATCATGGTGTGATTATCTAAATATTCTTAAATTTTAAGCTGGATCCAATATGATGTTTCTCCCTCTGTGAAAATATTTTCTACCTTATCCAATAAATAATTATTTCCATTCTTTCAATAATCACCATCGCATTGTGTAAAACCCATTATATTGGTATGGATGATCTTTCATTACCTCTTGATATCACATTAGTGTGGTGTTGTGTTCCAATTGTTTTATGAATTTAGCCACCTTCATATTCCCAATCTGTACCCATTTCTCATATCATGGGGTTGTGGTTTATATTTACACCAATAAGACTCACATATCCAACTCTATATTACCATTAAACTATCACTATTTTGTATTTATACCATTCATTATACAATGTTTATTTAATTTCCATGAAAATTACATATATTTCCCACTTATCTTCCTTCACCAATTGATGCCATTCCACTATAATTTTTTCCATCCATGATATATCTTATTCTAGCACCTTAATAATCCTTGATAATATATTATTAATTCATAAAACATTATTCCAACACATATTTAGTATATCCCATTCTTCACATGAAATTTCACTCGTATTGGGAACTATAATGTAAATTTATCATATATGATACATATATCCATAGTAAGGGATTAATTATGTCAACTATAGATGTTTCATGATCATAAATAATCATTAAAGGGATTCAGTACTTCCACACATGATCTATCATTATCGTCCTCTAACATCACTTCCATTTTTTTATTTCATGCATGATTAACTAATTACTTTCCACATGAATAGTAAAAAATTTATCGTAATTCAATAATTTTCTTTATCCATGTCTACTCATGCGTCCCCAAAAAAATTATTTGAAAACATATTAAAAACATTATAACAAATACAACTCACATTATTTAGATTCAAAAAATGGATATTATTTATTTATGAATTATATGATGACCAATACTTTTATTTCACCTCAAGGAGGAAGAGGGTTATTCTTAATAATTATGATAATGGTGGAAACCAATGTCATTGGGAGTCATCAATAAATTTTGATACACATATCTTATTTGTTAAATTTTTAGAATGTATAATAATTTTCATCAAAAATAATATCTCTGTTATACACCATTGATTAATATGAAACTGTGGGTATGGATTAACAAAAATCAGGATGACAATAAAAAATGAGTGAAATTTTACTAAAATAAAATCATTCAGCTAGTGTTTTCATTTTTATAAGTCTTTTTTCTTCCAACATGGTGAGACATAAAAATATTTTAAAGAATACGATGTATGAAAAATAAGGTATTAAATGTTATAGAAATGATTAATCATTAAATAATTTTGGCTTAATGAAATTTAAAATTATACATAATGACTAGAGGAAGCTAGGTGTACTCATGTTGGAATAACTAAGTCCAAATTTAAAAAGTGTAATCCAAATGTGTGACTCTATCTATGTTATCCTCTATATTAAGAAAACATGCATGGTCAAAGGGATATTTGAAAGAATCTATATATGATATAACACACAAATATTTCATATCAAATTTTTATCATAAATAAATTATTATTGAATTATTTTATTATTATTATTTCTATATAATATAATGATGTACTCAATGGTTATAAATTTATTTAGAGGAATGCAAATTTAAGAATTTGAATAAAATAATGGTGTTTATGATGTTTAATTTTAGTTTGGAAACTATGATATTTTATTATTGTTATGAAATTTTCTAACTATCAATTATTTTTCAAGGTAATTTGTTTCCATTGGCAAATCTAGACCATCATACAAGGATAGTATTCCACATATCTAGTCCATAAGGGGGCATCAGAATTAGCCTAAACTCAGAGGGACTACTCAAGTATGTGGATTCATATAGGAATTAGGCTCATGCAGAGGTGTCCTTGGGGGTTAAATCCCATGGGTAGTGGCACGCGTTCCAAGGCCCGTATAGGTCTAATAATGTACTTGTCCCATGTCATTTGTTCATGTGATATGTGGGAGATAATCCCTACTAAAGGGGTCTGATCTGCTCATCACATGCCTTTTATTATTAACGATCATCACTTCCAACCTCTTTTTCAATATGGGATCAAATTTTTTCAATTACTATTAAATTTTAAAAAATGTGTCATGTTTCATACTGCTACATGCTTTCCCTTTCATAGACATCCATCACTTCCCTCCTCAACTCTAGTCTCCCACTTCTTTAACATAATTCCAAAAAAAACATTTTCTAACTATTATTATGGTGGACATGAAATCTCTTGCACAATCTTCTCCACCATATCAGGGCCTATAAAAAATATTGATCGCCTCCTGGCCCCTAAAAGATCACTAGGAATCCCCATTTGATACTTTATCTTGCCACATTCATGTTTGGATGAATTTTTTTTTTGCAACTGCACCTACCACATGGAACGTCCCTCGCACCCCATGCATTTATGTTTAAAGACAAAGTATAAGAAGGAAACTCTCCCATTGATTTCATTCTTCAAATAAATACTCAAAACCCCAAATTATTTAGATTTATCCAAAATTAAACATGTGTGGCTCTCATGGGGATTATAATTTTTCCTAATGATAAATATATAGATAATCCTTTAACTGATTGTAAGAGAAGTCCTGGGAATTCCGTCCCTTTCTTATTTAATAATAACCACCCACTATAATGATGGACGTTCAACACTGTGGGGGAAGATAATACCTCACCACAAAAGCCCAAACTATCAATAATATTTTCAATAATATTTTTATTATATTTTTATTTTTTTTATTCTTGTTTTTTATTATATATGTAAATTTAAATTCTTTGTTTAACAATTATTAATTCATTTTTCATTTTATTCAAACTATGTTACAACCTTCTCTATTTTCATTTCTTCTTCTTATCCTTATCTTCTTATTTTTCTTATCATCATAACATTTTTCTTTTACTTTTAGTATTATATCGAATTATTGAATTTCTTATATTTTATTTTTTATTAATCTCTCTCTTCTTATTTTAATTTTATTTTATTATATCACGTGTTTGTTTTCTTCATCTTATTTTATCATCCTCATTCTTATTATTTTTATATTTTTTCGCATATGATTTTAATATTTATTTCCACCAATATTATATCTTACTATAAAAAATAGGAGGCTATCTAGATTCTTCTCCAGGGGGAGGGTATAGTAATGTTTAAGTATTTTATAAATTTTATTGTATATTTTTTATATATGAGAGTAGAATGAATAGGTATGGAGACTATCCTCTATTACATGAGACTCAAATTTAATTGCATTAATATATTTTATTTATATTCCTGCTCTTACAAATATGATCTCACCATTACATGGATTTATAAAATCAGTGGATGAAATGAAATATGTTGGAGCTGGGTTATGGAAGATATAAAACCCTCAACCAAGGTGTATAATCAACCCTGATAACAAGAGGAGGTAGAATTTAGATTGAAAATGGAATTCAGAATTTCACAACTTCTAAATTAAAGTATATAAATTAATCATGATATTTCATGAATAAATTATCTAACTAAAATTATTAAGATAAACAAGAATAATGATGGACCCCAAACCCATTCTCTGGACCACGTTATGTCTTCCTAATCGAATTATTTTTAGCATTTTATGTTAATTAATTTAAATTTTCCTATTTCAATTCCTTTTATTATTATAGAAATTAAAAAACCAACATTTATCATTTTTTTATAAAATAATATTTATAATAAAAAATAATTTATTTAAATTGGAATGAGTAATAATGTGTGAATATCTTGAAGTGAGATGGCTCTTGTCAACCTTGGTATAACATTATAAAAATAATATTCTTTTACCAAACCTTATAAAAGGGGTATATGAACCCTGGAACCATTTCTAAGAATATAATAAGTAGTTAATATACTTATTTTTATATTTTAGTAATTTTTCATTATTTTTAAAAACATAAACAAATTCTTTTTTTCAATAATGTTTTCAAATGATTATTTGTTTCAATTCATGAAAAAATTAATCAATGTTGAAAGAAAAAGAAATAGATTATAATTAGGATCCCCCCAATTATAGGAAAATAATATTATGATAATGGTAATGAAGAATAAGAAATAAAAATATTTTTTACTCTTGTATCATGATTTTATGTGAATAGTTAATCAAATACTGATTTCCATGCATGGATTCAAGGGTAAGAAATATGTTCCACTAGATCGTTAAAATTTTATTGAACACATAAAAAATTATGATCCTCAACTCAAGGACCATAAACTGAACCACCATGTTAAAAATACATTTATGATGACCATGATAATCATGCTTGGATTTGTGATGAAAAATTATTTCTTATAGTGAATTGTGAGGGATATCAACAGGATCTGTATGACTTCTAGAATGAGTATGAGGCACTACATGATCTTCTTAGTCCCTAAAAATTAGATGTTACAACACCATTTCATATTTATATAGCTATTGATGAATCCAAAAATTTTCCAAAATTTTTAGAAAAGATAGATGTTCCCGACTACCCACCTCCATCCACTAAGATACAACTTCATGTTGAACTCATCATTGAAAAATAGGTTGATCCAGAATCAAAACGTGGAGATGATCCATTCATGATCTATTTTTTTCAATTTTATTCCCTCTAATATGATAATAAATCATATATACTATGAATTTTTTATTTCATCCATAAATGTTTTGACTTAGATAGAGATAAAAAAAGGACATGAACATATTTCAGAATATATAGAGATTTATAAATTTTATGAACATTATTTTGATGAATTACATGTAGTATTATATGTGGTTTATCTTGTAGATATCATGATAATTGTTTCTCATATTTAAATGGATAAATAAATTATTAATTATTCAAGCTAAAATTTAATTTATTTAAATATACCATATTACTTCTCTTTTTTATCTTTCTATTCATGCATTCCATGTTGATCAAAAAATTGAAAAGTAAGGGGATGTTTCCCAAGTAAAAACCATGATGGAGTATGATACATTATTTATACTACCCCAAAAATGATTTATATACCTAATTTTTAATGTGTAATATCATGTATACTTTATCTATGGACTATATATCACAATGGAGGAAGATGTGCAAGCTGGGAAAATCCACATGTGGTGGTCCATGTCTAAGAAATTACATCCATCATCCTGGAACTACCCTTTTTATGAAGTAAAATTTAAGGCCCGTATTTGGAGATCTTACCAAGATATATCATTCTATTTTATTTCTTGGAATAAATATTTCAGTTTCATTTTTTGGATTGGTCCAACATGCATCCCCACTCCCTCGGTATTGTTGAGAATTAATAAATTGATCATAGTGATTGATGAATTAATTTACTTTTTTAGACCATTTTGGAATAATGATGTAACATCACAGGTACCTAAAGAAATATAACATTTTAATATTTATTAATATTTGTGAATAAATATTAATTTTACTTTAATGCGTATGTAGTGTTCGATGGCATACCTGCTACGCAACAACATGTTTCTTTGAAATCTTACGTTGAACACTAACAATATAATATTATTATTTTAAATGGTGGTTAACCCCTAGGCGATCTATCAGCTAGAATTAATACAACTAACTAAAATATGATTATACTTTTTTAATGTTTTTACATTTTTCTAATAAAATTTAGAGGCTTAAAATTTGAATGAATCTAGTTTTAAGCATAATTTACTTTAAAAGGTTTATTTACCGCCTTTTGATGGAAAAAAACATTAAATATAGTTTTGGTCACTCTTATTTGTTTTATTTGAAAAAATAAAAATATTCTTTTAATCGGGATATCAAAATTTACATTCTGTAAATTTTTTTTATTTTTCTGATAAAATTGAGTTTTTTAATGAATTCTGGAAAATACTATATTTTAATTCAAAACTTGATTTTAATATAATTTATTTATATGGCTAGGAATTTTTTTAATTGGGTTTATAGTGTAATTATATTATATTTTTACCCCTTAATCCAATTTTGGTCATTGGAATTAATTTCATTTTAAAATTGGACATAAAAAAGTATCAATCTTGTGATTGTTAATATTTCTTTAAAGCACACTTTTTGTTATGACAACGAGAGTTAATTTTTAATTAATTAATAGAAATTATATGTTATTAATTTGGTAATATAGACATAATTTTTGAATTTTCAATATCAAATATAGCTTAGGATTATTTTTTGGTATTGTTCTGAAAACATCAATTTTTGATGAATAGTGAAAACACTAAGTAGTGGTTAAAAAGCTGATTTTTTCTTTTAAATGAAACCTTACCAGTTCTGGGAATTGAATTTTGAAAAATTTACATACACGATTGTTATTATTATTTAAAAATTGGTTTAATAAGATGAGAATATTTTTTGGTGAATAGTAATTTTTTACTTTTAATTACCTCGGTTTATGGTAAATAGGGTAATTTAAGGTAAAAAGAATTTCATAATAATACATAATTACCTTAACAGTTTTCCAAGCATTATTGTATGAGACATGGGCGACCATGGGCATATTTGGGTCGATTTTGGGACCCCATTGAGCCACTTAAGAGTGAAAATGACACTTTATGTTAATTAACGTAAAGTAAAAAAAATGAAATAAAAAATATCTATTAGTAAATTAATTTTAAAATAGGGTTATATAAGTTTTATATTCGTCTATAAATATTATTTGAAAATATAAAAAGTGTTCCTATGTCATTTTATTTTTATAATAATTTTTAAACATCATATAAATAAAATTATTTATAAAACAATAATGATGCAGTGTTTACCTCTTTAATAAATGTTTTAAATAAATATGATTATAATGATTAAAATAATATCCAATACCTGTCCAATTTTTATTGTATTAATTTATTTCGAACATTAGTCATATTATATATTACTTTAATAAGTTTTGGACCTTTATAAACCGAAAAATATTATATAATTGAATAATAGGTTTACACTTTCCTAAAAATCCCTTCCCCCCCTTATAAAAATCCCTCATCTCTAACCCATTCCTCACACTTCAGAAGCCCATTGGATCATCCAAAATCTGCACAATTTATCTCCCAGAGTCCCTCTACTCCTCCTAGAAGCCTTAACATAGGTATAATTCACATCAACAAACATTTTTGGTTCAAACCAAACAGTGCCACCCGATTTAAAGGTAATGTCTTATCTTAAGTTCTTTTGTATTATTTTGCATCTCCAAACCCTAAAATAGTTTTATTACTTTATTTTATAACAAAACTGGTATCATAAATATACTCATATGTTTTTATGGTAAGTATTATAAGGACCCACCCTTAAACATTACTTATTACTGAATTAAATGAATAATTCACATTGAAGATCTTTTCAGGTTTAGAGTTTTAGAGAATTAGGACATAACTATTACATATCAAAAGATTACAAAGTAGAAACTTCTACTAAGTTTCCATAAAATAAAAACTCTTAAAAATAAACATGTCTAGGTGCATGTTTTAGGTAGCATGACTTTCCCTTGATCCCATCCTTGACCCTATTCAACGTTAAGTCCTGTGAAAAACATTTCAAAAACTTGGGGTGAGCATAACAAGCTCAGTAAGGGATAAACAATGAATGAAAAAAGTTAGTTTCTCAAACCAACAATTAAACCATGTATACTTTATCAAAGTAATACTTTTCACCTTTATGAAGTAGTAAAAACTCTTCAGTGAATAAAAGTTCATTACTTACCATTTTGTATCCAAAAGATTACCATGAAACCCATATAAAGATCACATAACATATAAAGATAACTTGGGACATAAACATACATAAATGGAATAACCATACGGTCGACTTCCACACATATCACTTAATGGAATAGCCATACGGCTGACTTCCATACCCAATGCATTGGAGGTTATAACATAACCACCCTTCCTGGTATTCACGGCACCACCCGTCAAATGGTTTATCACGTAACCACCTGTAAAATGTCCAAATGCCATCATTACACATAAAATATTGAAAATATAAAAATTTCAATAACAACATTTCATTTTCAATCACAATCAGTAATTTTAAGATATTGAATTAACCAATGCATTTTCAAAAACCATTTAAAAGAGATTTTTGAATCTAAGTGTCCCATGCCACTTTGAAGATTTTAATGGAAATACAATTTTAAAACATTAATGTCCATATAAATAAATATTGAAAACCATTTTGAAAACATGGACATTAAAGATAAATATTTAGAATAATAAATCTTTAAAACATTTAAAACAATATTTTTGTAAAAGAGTTTTTAACAAAATGAGAGACTCTTGAATAAAAATAATTGCAGAATAGCACTTATTCAAAACATTATAATATCATGAGAATAAAATTATTCATGATATAATATGTCAAAGGACAGTATACACACCATATAAGAGTGAATTGGTGCATAACAACAATGAAGTCTCAATGGAAATGTAAATTGAGATGAAATCCATTATAAAGATGGAATCCTTAAATTAAGGATAAATCTATCACATAATTATGTGTGAGAAATATAAATACACCCAATATAAGTGGATATTAAGTGTGAAAAAATAATAGGTCATTCTCACATATTCATAGGATGACATGTTTAAGAAGTACAAGTTGAAACCAAAGAAATTGAAATTAGGATAAGATGTTTCGTTGTAAAAATTCGACAGCCTAACGGCGTCACTTCAAAATTCAGAAAATGATTTGATGAGAGATAAAAAGGGTATATCTTCACTTGTACATTAAATTTACAGAAATAAGGGTATATGATAACATATCCCAACATAATAACATGTAATTTAAAATACATATCAAAAGAAGCCATTTTAAAGAAGAGGAGTGTGAAAGGTCTCCTTACCGATTTGGGTAACCTTCGAAACATACACCCCATTGAGGAAGGGTCATAACATGAATATATAAATACCAATAAATGAAATAATATTACACAAAGAGTAATAATTGTAAGTATATACACCACTGAAAATAAATGGTGGCAAATGTAGAATAAATCTCATGGGAATAAAAGTGAGATGAAAAATCTCTTACGAAAACTCGGCAGCATAACAGCGCCACTTAAAACTTCAAAAAATGGATTGATGAGATCAAATTGGTTCTATCATCATATGAAAATAAAAATTAAAGTAAGAGTAATATAAAATAAAATCCCCAAACATAATAAAGATGAGATTAAAAGAAATGACAAAAAAGAGAGTGCTTAAAAAGAAAGAGAGAGGTAGGATCCCTTACCTCAAGTCCGACCTGTCTTGTTTGTTTCTTTATATTCCTGAATAATTAACATTGGTAAATTTATAATTTCTTAATTAAAACTTTTAAAGATTACTATTCAGTTCATATCACATATTATAATGTTATAATAATTGGTTAATAATGTGAGTTCATATCAGACGTTTTTGTCGATGTTTGGTACATGAGTCAAAAATGAACTTGTTTGAAAATGATTTTCCATGTAGTTATAAGTAAATCATCTCCAAAATAGTAATTATGATTTAAATATCATATAAATATAGTAAATATTCATTTTATACTACTCCATAACATTTGGAGATAAAAAGAAATGAAATGCACCGTTCATGGAGACGGTAGGCCGTACATACGCATGAACGCTACTTTCATTTCGTTGTCATATTAATGGAATTAAAAATAATTGAGATATATATATATTATAATTCCAGTATATTATATATGTTATATAGGTCACATATGTTCATTAATATCATTCTTTATACATTCCATGTATTGCATGAACGAGTCACATCACTTGAGGGGGCTGTAGTCCACACTTCCTCTTATGAAATTATCGCATTTGCACATCATGAAAAGCATAAAGGCATGTTTTAAATATAAAATTAAGAATCATATAAAAAACATAAATACCATATATATCATATATAAATTATAGTGACATCATAATGTCCACCATGAAAGGTGTTAAGAGAATATTGAACAATCATCGTTTCGTGAGGCAGAAATTCGCTATCCACAGAAACAATATGTTCTTTAACCATTAGATGAAGGTGTGTGTAAGTGTAGCTAGAATACTTCAAATAATAAATTCTATTATATTTAAGAAACTTGTTTTGTTACAAAATAAAGGAATAAAAAGAGTTTAGAGGGTTGGATAAGCAAAATAAAACATAAGAACACAAGAGAGGACACTACCTTTAAATCGGGTAACTCTCTTGGATTTGAACTCAAAGGCTTCCTTGGAAATGATTCTGTACAAATTTAGGCTTAAATGATGAATATAGTGATGTGTAGAGATGAAATGGGCAGGTTTTGTCCAAGGAAAAGGCTTGAGAGGTGTGGGTAAGGTGGTAGAGGTAGGGGCCTTTTATAAGAGAAAAGGGGGGCACTCTTGGAAAGTTATAAAATACTACTTTATTATATAATGATTTTCGGATTTTAAAGGACCCAAAAGGATATATTTAAAGTATAAGGTGATAAGGTTTATAAATACACCCATATAATAGGTTTTGGACATGTGTAGGTCATATATTTTACATTAACGTTTCATTTTATTTAAATCATTAAATAATGAGGTAATTGCTGCATCATCATGGTGTCATAAATAATTTAATTTATTTAATGTATTAAAATTATAAAACAAATAACATGATGTAGGAAATATTTTTATCATTATAATTAATATTTATAGTCAAAAATATTACTTGTATAACCCCATTTAAAAATTGTTTTAGTAAAACAACACATGTTTGTGACATTTTAATTTTAACTTTAAATAAAATGTTATTAATGTAAATTTCCAACCAAAGTGGCTTAATGGGGTCCCCAAGTTGACCCATGGATTTTATTGGTCGGCCATGACTCATACAATAAAGGTAGAACATGTGTCAATGTCATTTCATATTATTAAGACATTATTTTTGCCTTAATTTACACTAATTACCTCTAATCGCCATTAAAAACATAAAAGTTACTATTCACAAAAAATTATTTTAATCCCATTGAACCAAATTTTACATCCTAATGACAACCATATATGTAATATTTTTGAATATAAAATCATAGAAGTGGTAAACGTTTATTTAAACGGAAAATCAGTTTTTAAACTAGCACTTAGTGGTTTCACTATTCATCTAAAATTGATGTTTTTCAGAAAAATACCAAAAATTCACCCTGAGGTATATTTGATATTCCAAAATCAAAAATGATTTCTATTTTACAAAATTTAAAACATATAAGTTTCATTAATCAATTTAATAATTAATTCCCACTGTCAAAACAAATAGGGTGTTTTTAAGAAACAATATCTATTAAAAGTTTGACACTAGTTTAAGTCCAATTTCAAAGTGAAATTAATTCCAATGACC
Source organism: Viscum album (assembly GCA_963277665.1). Lineage (NCBI taxonomy): Eukaryota > Viridiplantae > Streptophyta > Magnoliopsida > Santalales > Viscaceae > Viscum > Viscum album. Next base: position 1,536,302,785 of record OY728125.1, on the reverse strand, counting down.
ACTATTGGATTAAATTGTAAAAATATATTCTAATTTAACTTTAAAACCAATTCAAAATATAATCTAATCATATAAATAAATTTGATTAAAAATAGGTTTTGAATTAAAATACAACATTTTTCACTATTTATTAAAAAAAGAACTTTATCGGAAAAATACCAAAAATTTACACAAAGTAAATTTTTATGTCCTGATTCTAAAGAAGAATTTTATTTTTTCAAATATAGCACATAAAAATTTAAAAAAGTGGATTTAAAAGAGGTTCACCATCAAAAGGTGGTTAATCGATCTTTTAAAGAATATTAGAATGCTTATGCTTAAAATTGGATTCATTCGCATTTTTAATCCTCTAAAATTTATTGTAAAAAGTAAAAAATTTGACAAACATATATAATCATTTTTTAGTTAGTTCCGTTCTTTCCTGCCATTATAATGGCCAGGCGTTTACTGCCTGTTAAAATAATATTATTTTATTATTAGAGTGCAACGTAAGATTTCAAAGGAACTCATTGTCGCGTTTTGGGTACGCCATCGAGCATATAGTTCTATTTAAAGTAATATTAATATTTTTATTCACAAATATGGATAATATAAAAATGTAATATTCTTTATTTACCTGGGGTGTTACATCCTTCCCCCCTTATGGGAATTGCGTCCTCGAAATTTTAAAATTTGGCACGAAAACTTCATTGAAAGCCCCACATCGGAAAAGGAGTAAATTAAACTATCACATTAAAAGAAATAAAGGGAAGTACAATTGTCACCCGAGTTAACCCATACTAGGATTCCATGTATGAAAACATGGATATGGAAGAAAAAACAAAGGGTCATGTTCTGAGGGAGTGTGATAGAAAACATGTTTAGGAGAAAGTTAACCACAAGAAAATCACAAACTTGTGGTGGGTTAAACGGTATTCGATTCCCCAAAAAGAGATAAAACCATCAAAAATAACCATAACATAATTTAAACTCAATTTTATCTCATGTCTTTCACTTTCCATCATAACATATATCAACCCATAATTACCTCAAAAGTAAGGATCATATAAAACCCAAATTGTTCTTTATAACTATGTCCACCAAGGAACAGATAATTATTCCTTGAATAAAATTTTTATATATCAATGATCAGGGTTACACATACTATAAAAAGTCTTTTAATGTAACCCCATAATCAAAAGAGACTTAATACTCTTATGAATTTCACCATAACTCTTGAAACCCTTATATGCTGACTTCTTACTCATTCAACATTATCCATGATCCATTAACCATTCCTTTCCAACTTATTCGGAAATACTTCTTTCCTACAAACAGAATCCTGAATCATATCCTATGATTCCAAAATAGGAAAAAAGAAATTTAAGAAATAAATCCAAACCTTTGATTGGTCATTTTCAGTTTCTTCATCCTCAATCAGAATGGAATTAGGTATTGGTAAATGAATATTTGTACGATCATGGTGATCCCATTCCCGAATCTTCTTCATAGGACATGTGTTTGTATAATGACCATGAACACCACATTTAAAACATTAAATTGATCCCTCAGAAATAACTTCTTTCCCTTTCCTCGAGTCAACTGGATGGTTCCTTTTTCCATGGCATGTTCTTTCTTTATGACCTTCATTTCCACATCTATAGCATATTTCTGTCCCTTTGAAAATTTTTCCTAGGTGTTTTTTTCCACATCATTGACACATAGGTTTTTGAACACACTTACCTTTATGATTATTGACTGTAGTTCCGTAGGTATTTGTTTCTCACACATATGATGCCTTATAGAAATCACCAAGGTTTAGGTGGTCAATCATGACTCTAGATAGTTGGTTCATGATAAACACAAGAGTTCTTATTGCAGCTCCCATATCATTCAGTTGCTCCCTCATAAAACTGTCATAGTTTCCTTCACATCCACTTTTACTTTGGTGCCTGCTAGATCCATCCATTTAATAAAACGAAAAAGGTTAGTGTGAGTATATCAACAAAACCATCATGTACTAATGAGGAAGATAAACACTAATATATACTTACTCATTCAATTTATCTAAAACTAGGACTCTTTCTGATATCCTAACCATTATGTTAATGTCACTTATTCTTAGAGAATACCCTAACCTCTAAAGTTATCTAAACCGACCACTGATACCAACTATAATGACCTGGCCTTAAACATTACTTATTATTGAATTAAATGAATAATTCACATTGAGGATCTTTTCAGGTTTAGAGTTTTATAAAATTAGGACATAACTATTGCATCGTAAAAGATTAAAAAGTAGAAACTTCTACTACGTTTCCATAAAATAAAAACTCTTAAAAAGAAACATGTCTAGTTTCATGTTTTAGGTAGCATGACTTTCCCTTGATCCCATCCTTGACCCTATTCCACGTTAAGTCCTGTGAAAAAAATTTCAAAAACACGGGGTGAGCATAAAAAGCTCAGTAAGAGATAAACAATGAGTGAAAACTATTATTTTTTCAAAAAAACAATTAAACCATGTATACTTTAACAAAGTAATATTTTTCACTTTTATGAAGTAGTAAAAACTATTCACTGAATAAAAGTTCATTACTTACCCTTTTGTAACCAAAATATTACCATAAAACTCATATAATGATCACATAACATATAAAGGTAACTTGGGACATAAACATACTTAAATGGAATAACTATACGGTCGACTTCCACACATATCACTTAATGGAATAGCCATACGACCGACTTCCATACCCAATGCATTGGAGGTTATAACATAACCACCCGTCCGGGTATTCATGTCACCACCCGTCATATGGTTTATCACGTAACCACCCATAAAATGTCCAAGTACCATAATTACATATAAAATATTTCAAATATAAACATTTCAATAACAACATTTCATTTGTAATCACAATAAGTAATTCCAAGATATTGAATTAATCAATCCATTTTCAAAAACCATTTAAAAGAGATTTTTGAATCAAAGTGTCCCATACCACTTTGAAGCTTTTAATGGAATTATAATTTTAAAACATTAATGTCCAAATAAGTAAATACTGAAAACCATTTTGAAAACATGGACATTAATGATAAATATTTTGAATAATAAATCTTTAAAACATTTAAAATGATATTTTTGTTAAAGAGTTTTTAATAAAATAAGAGACTCTTGAATACAAATAATGGCGGAATAACACTTATTCCAAACATTATAATATCATGAGAATAAAGGTATTCATGATATAATATGTCAAAGGACAGTATACACACCATATAATAGTGAATTTTTGCATAACAACAATGAAGTCTCAATGGAAATGTAAATTGAGATGGAATCCATTATAAAGATGGTATCCTTAAATTAAGGATAAATCTATCACATAATTATGTGTGAGAAATATAAATACACCCAATATAAGTGGATATTAAGTGTGAAACAATAATAGGTCATTCACAAATATTCATAGGATGACATGTTCACGAAGTACAAGTTGAACCCAAAGAAATTGAAATTGGGTTAAGGCGTTCCCTTGTAAAAATTCGACAGCCTAACGGCATCATTTCAAAATTCAGAAAATGAGTTGATGAGAGATAAAAAGGGAATATCATCACATTTACATTAAATTTAAAACAATAAGGATATATAAGAACATATCCCAACATAATAAGATGTAATTTAAAATACATAACAAAAGAAGTCTTTTTAAAGAAGAGGAGGGTGAAAGGTCTCCTTACCGATTTGGGTAACCTTCAAAACGTACAACCCATTGAAGAAGGGTCATACAATGAATATGTAAATACCCATAAATGAAATTATATTACACAAATAGTAATAATGGGAAGTACATACACCACTCAAAGGAAATGGTGGAAAATGTAGCATAAATCTCACGGGAATAAAAGTGAGATGAAAAATCTCTTACGAAAAATCGGCAGACTAACGACACCACTTAAAACTTCCAAAAATGGATTGATGAGATCAAATAGGGTCTCTCATCATTTGAAAATAAAAATTAAAGTATGAGGAATATAAAATAACATCCCCAAACATAATAAAGATGAGATTAAAATACATGACATAAAAGAGAGTGCTTAAAAAGAAAGAGAGAGGTAGGATCCCTTACCTCATGTCCGACTTGTCTTGTTTGTTTCTTTATATTCCTGAATAATAAACATTGGTCAATTTATAATATATTAAGGAACTATTTTAAATATTATTATTCAGTTCATATCACATATTATAATGTTATAATAATTGATTAATAATTTGAGTTCATATCAGACGTTTTTGTCAATGTTTGGTACATGAGTCAAAAATGAACTTGTTTGCAAATGATTGTCCATGTAGTAACAAGTAAATCTTCTCCAGAATAGTATTGATGATTTAAATATCATATATATCCAGTAAATATTCATTTTATACTACTCCATAACATTTGGAGATAAAAAGAAATGAAATGCACTGTTCATGGAGACAGTAGGTCGTACGTACGTATGAACGCTACTTTCATTTCTTTGTCATATTAATGGAATTAAAAATAATTTAGATATATATATATATATATATATATTATAATTCCAGTATAATATATATGTTATATATGTCATATATGTTCATTAATTTCATTCTTTATACATTCCACGTATTGCATGAACGAGTCACATCACTTGAGGGGGCGGTAGTCCACACTTCCTTGTATGAAACTATCGCATTTGCACAAAATGAAAAGCATAAAGGCAAGTTTTAAATATAAAATTCAGAAGAATATAGAAAAAATAAATACCATATATATCATATATAAAATATAGTTCCATCATAATGGCCACCATGAAAGGTGTTAATAGAAGATTGAACAATCATCGTTTCATGAGGCAGAAATTCTCCATCCACAGAAACAGTATGATATTTAACCATTGGACGAAGGTGTGTGTAAGTGTAGATCGAATACTTCACATAACAACATCCTAGTATATTTAAGATAATTTTTTAGTTCCAAAAGAAAGGAATAAAACAATTTTCGAGGGTTGGAGAAGCAAAATAAAACATAAGAACACAAGAGAGGACACTACCGTTAAATCGGGTAACTCCCTTTGATTTGAACTCAAAGGCTTTCATGGAAAGGATTATGCCAAAAGCGAGGATTCAATGATTAATATATGGATGTGGAGAGATGAAATGGGCAGGGGTTGGCCGAGACAAAGGCTTGAAAGCTGTGGGTAAGGTGGTAGAGTTGGCAGCCTTTTATAAGAGAAAAGGGGGGCACTCATGGAAAGATATAAAATATTACTTTATTATATAATGATTTTAGGATTTTAAAGGACCCAAAAAGATATATTTAAAGGATAAGGTGATAAGGTTTTGAAATCCACCAATACAATAGGTTTTTGACAAGTTTAGGTCTTATATTTTACATTATCTTTTCATTTTATTTAAATCGTTAAATAATGAGGTAATTGCTGCATCATCATGGTGTCATAAATAATTTAATTTATTTAATGTCTAAAAATTATAAAACAAATATCATGATGTAGGAAATATTTTTATATTTCTAATGAATATTTAGAGTAAAAAATATGACTTTTATAACCCCATGTAAAAATTGTTTTAGTAAAACAACACATGTTTGTGACATTTTAATTTTAACTATAATAAAAAGTTATTAATGTCATTTTCCATCCAAAGTGGCTCCATGGGGTCCCCAAGTTGACCCATGGATTTTCTTGGTCGGCCCTGACTCATCCAATAAGTTTAGGACATGTGTCAAGGTCATTTTATATTATTAAGACATTATTTTTTCCTTAATTTACACTAATTACCTCTAATCGCGATTAAAAACTTAAAAGTTAGTATTCACCAAAATGTTATTTTAATCCCATTAAACCACATTTTTCATCCTAATGACAACCATTTATGTCGGATTTTTGAAAATAAAATCACAGAAGTGGTAAACTTTCATTTAAACGAAAAATCAGTTTTTAAACTAGCACTTAGTGGTTTCACTATTCATCTAAAATTGATGTTTTTCAGAAAAATACCAAAAATTCACCCTAATCTATATTTGATATTCTGAAATCAAAAATGATGTCTATTTTAAAAAATTCAGAACATATAAGTTGCATTAATTAATTTAATAATTAATTCCCAATGTCAATACAAATAGCGTGTTTTTAAGAAACAATATCTATTAAAAGATTGACACTAGTTTAAGTCCAATTTCAAAGTGAAATTAATTCCAATGACCACTATTAGATTAAATGGTAAAAATATATTCCAATTTCACTTTAAAAACAATTCAAAAGATAATATAATCATATAAATAAATTAGATTAAAAAGAGGTTTTGAATTAAAATACTAAATTTTTCACTATTCATTAAAAAAATGAACTTTATCGGAAAAATACCAAAAATATAAACAAAGTAAATTTTGATGTGCCGATTCTAAAGAATAATTTTATTTTGTCAAATATAACACATAAAATTTTCAAAAAGTGGATTTAATAGAGGTTCTCCATTAAAAGGCGGTTAATCGTCCTTTTAAAGAATATTAGAATGTTTACGCTTAAAATTGGATTCATTCGCATTTTTAATTCTCTAACATTTTTTGTAAAAAGTAAAAATATTTGACAAACATATATAATAATTTTTTAGTTATTTTCATTCTTTCCCTCCGTTACAATGGCTAGGCGTTAACTACAAATTAAAATAATATTATTTTATTATTAGAGTGAAACATAAGATTTCAAAGGAACTCGTTGTCGCGTATTCAGTACGCCCTCGAGCATAGAGTTCCCTTTAAAGTAATATTAATATTTTTAATCACAAATATGGATAAATATAAAAAATTTCATATTCTTTATTTACCTGGGGTGTTACAAGTATTCTATTTACAAATACACACACCTCCAGCTAATGGGTAAAGAATATACTGTTTCTGTGGATGGAAAACTAACGCCTCATGAGACAATGATTGTTGAATTATCTCCTACTGCCTCTTATGGTGGAAATTATGATGGATATATATTTATATATAATATATATGATATTTCTATTATTTCTATTATTTTATATATTTCATTTAGAGAATACCTTTATGGTTTCTATAGTGGGTAATAAGATAATCTCATTTGAAGAAGTGCGGACTACCGCCCCCTCAAAGTGATATAAATAGTTAATGACATATATGGGATGTATAAAGGATAGAGTTAATAATATTATATATGATATTATACTGGAATTATAATATAACTATGTATAATTTTGTTTTAATTCTACTAAAATAAGAAATAGAAATGAAAGGTGTGTTCATGTTTACGTACAGCTTACCGTCTCCATGAACAGTGCATTTCATTTCTTATCTGCAAATGTTATTTAATATTATAAATAAATACATGTAATACATATATATTATATATATGACATATAAATAATGAATATTATTCTAGATATAATGGATACTTTACCACATGAACTACTTGTAATTATAAGAGCTTCATTTTTGGCTCAAGTACCAAATATCAACAAAATGACCGTTATTAACTTAAATGATTAAATAATGGTATAACATGGTAATAAATGATTTAAAAAGACTTATAAACTTGAAAAAAATGTTATTATTCAAGTATAAATGAACTTTAGTTTACTATTCAGGATATTAAAGAATGAACGGTTCAAGTCGGACATGAGGTAAGGGACTTCGTCAAAATATCCTTTCATTGAGGCATATTTTGTTTAAATAAAAAAGTCACTTTCATATTCAATATAAACACATTTTAATTTTCATTTCATACAAAGGGTATATTTCTCTATGAATTGTGTTACTAAACAAAAAAAGAATGTTTCTTTTAACGTAAGTAGTGAGAATGACCTTCAGTTCACACAAGAAATATTTGATCATTGGCTTCCTTAACAAGACATATTTTTTTAGAAGGAATATAAATACCATATACTCTTATATTTATTTTGGTATTTAATATGGTTTTGAAAATTGATTTGTTATGTCAATATATTTAAGTGATATATTTTGATTGAAATGTGGAAATGTTTTCATTCCTTTATATTTTTTGTATGTGATATGATTTTATAATGGTACTAGGACATTTTACATGTGGATACATGAAAAACAAAATGAAGGGTGGTTCCGTGATAAACTAAGAACAGTGGTCACATTATAAACTCCAATGCATTGGGTATGTAAGTTGGCCGTATGGATATTATATTTAGTGATATGTGTGGAAGTCGACTGTATGGTTATTCCATTAAAGTATATTAATTTCCCAATTTACCTTTATATGTTAGGCGGTATTTATATGTGTTTTATAGTAATATTATGGTTACAAAATGGTAAGCACTGATATTTTATTCTGTGATGAGTATTTGTTACTTTATAAAGGTGAAAAGTATTACTTATGATAATGTATTCATGGTTTACATATTGTTTTAATAAACTATCAGTTTTACTTTTTGTGTATCCCTTACTATTATTTTTTGGTCATCCCATGTTTTTGAAATGTTTTTCATCTGACATAATGTTGAATAGTGTCAAGAATGGGATCAAGAAAAAGTCATGCTGTCTAAAACATAGAACTTGATCTGGCTCTTTTTTTGAAGAATATTTATTTTGTGAAAAATATTGGAACTAATTTGAACTATCTACTTTGTTACATTCGGGATTTAATTTAATAGTTATGACATAATTCTCTAAAACTATACACCTAATAAGATCTCATTGTGAATTATTCATTTAATTCAAAATTATGTAATGTATTCAGGCAGAGTCCATATAGTTGGTATCAGAGGTCGGTTTAGATAACTTTATGAGTTAGGGTATTGTTAAATTAATATTCATAAATAAATTTATGATAATATTGCATTGATATAGAATTTATAGATTACCAAATTTATTTTCCTAAGATATTTTTGTTTTCAGAATGTTTTTTCATAGATGAAACAGAGAAGCCATGTTGGGATGGCATCAGGAGGAAGGAAACCATCCAAATCAGTAACCTGAGATGGGCAGAATCAGAACATAATTGATTATTGCAGTGATGGAACAATTGAATTAGGGTATAAATTGTGGCGGTATCCATGTACGAGATCATCCAGATCAACCACATCGATAAATGCTAGTAGTAGAGAATTTATTGAGGCAATATCCCCCACTATTAAAGGAATCACCTGATCATGTTCTAGCTGAAGGGTGGATTAAATCAGTGGATAATTTTTTTGATGTGATGGAGTTTTCATAACATCAAATGGTTAGTCTCGTTGTTTACCATTTTGAAGGTGAAACTGATCAGTGGTGTTCAATGGTGAAAAATATATTAGATATTAATGATATTTATGATCTTTATTGGGATGAATTCAAAGGTATGTTCCTTGAGAAATATTTTTTGAAGGTTTTTCGACATATGATGGAAAAATAATTCTTGGAATTGAGGTAGGAGGATGACTTAGTGGCTGCTTTCGAGGGAAAGTTCACTTGACTGAAAAGGTATGCTCCAAATTTCATCCTAGATCTTGATAGTAAGATAAATATATTTTATTCAGGACTAAATCTTCGATATCGAAGAGAATTATCCTCTTGTGTATTCAAAAGTTATGAAAAACTTATTCTATGTGAGGAGAAGGTGGAAATAGAGTTTGTGGATGATCCAGTTTTCTTTGACAGACAACAGAATAAGAGGTCCAGTTGGCAGGAAAAAGGAAAGAATTTATCAAAGAATCATGGAGGTAAGAAAACTAAATATCCTTATTGAGAGAATTGTGGTAAACATAATCTAAGATAATGTTTATCAAAGTCTTGAAAGTGCTTTTGGTGTGGGATGTCTCGTCATATTGCTCGTAACTGTAAGGAAGATGATAATGAAGGGAATGAAAAGCCACCTGTAAGATGTTATAAGTGAAATGAAATGGGTCATTATGCAAATGAATGTCAAATGAAGAACAAAACTAAGGGAAAACAAACAGACAACAATCAAGAAGTGGTGGTGAAATAATTTTCAACTACTTCAACATATGTTGGGCCATCAAATGATGTAATATCAGGTAGACTATTTTTTTGTTCATATTATGTCAATGTGTTGTTTGATTCAGGGTTTACAAATTCTTTAATTTCTTATAAGTTTTATAGTAAATTGTAAATTCAATATCAAGACATGAATTTAGAACTTATGGAAAAAACACCTAGAAGAAATGTTGATACAAACAGAAGTTATAAGAACCATCATATCCTTGTGTGTAAAAAGAAACTACCAGAAAAACTTATTGTTTTACCTCTAGTAGAGTTTGATGTTATTTTGGGAATAGATTGGATCTCTATATATCATGAAAAGATTTAATACAGTGCTAAAAAGGTTTCTTTTCAGAAATATTTTTATATGAAACCCTTTCTTTTGATAATATACCAGGAATATTAGAAACTGGTTAAATATGGGAACGAATGTTACCTTGCACATATTGTTGAAAGAAAAGTAACTGTTCAAATTATTGATGTTCCAGTGGTAAATGAGTATCTTGATGTTTTTTTGGATGAGTTATCTGGTAATATACCTGATCTGGAAGTTGAATTTACTGTTGAATTAGTTTATGAGTCTAAGCCAATTTTAACACCCCCTTATCGATTGGATCAAATTGAACTTATATACTTAATGAAGTATTTATAGGAGTTATTTGATAATGGTTTCATTAGAACTAGCACATCACTATGGAGTAATCATGTCATGTATGTTAAAAATAATGATGGTTCATTGAGACTATGCATTGATTATATAGCATTGAATAACATCAATATTAAGAACAAGTATCCTTTGCCTCATATCGATGATTTGTTTGATCAGCTCTAGGGAGGTCAGTATTTTTTGAAGATTTCCTTGAGGTCAGGGTACCATCAGTTGAATGTAATGGAAGTAGACATTCCGAAGACCATGTTTTGTATTATATATGGGCATTGAATTTGTAGTTATTCCTTTTGGTTTAACCAATGCACCTGATGTATTTATGGATCTTATGAATAGAAGTTTCTATGAGTTCTTAGATATGTTTGAGGTTGTGTTCATTTATGATATTTTTGTTTATTCTAAAAGTAAAGATGAGAATGAAAGTCATTTACGAGGTTTCTTTAACACCTTGAATAAAAAGAAACTATTTGGGAAATTCTGCATGTGTGAGTTTTGGTTACAACAAATTTCATTACATGGTCACATTGTTTCAAAAAATGGCATAACCATTGATCCTGTTAAAAAAAATTTGTTCAATAATGGAAAAGAACCACAAATATAACTTATATCTATAGATTTATTAGTTTGGAAGTTTATTACTGGAGGTTTGTTGAAAATTTTGCAAGGTTATCTAGTCATATGACTATGTTAACTCAAAAAGGTGTTATATTATTTGGGAAAAAAGAATGTGATGACTGTTTTTAAGAATTGAAATGAATATTGGTAAATGCTCCAGTTTTGGAACTAATTTCCAGAAATGGTGAGTTTTTTATTTATAGTGACGCTTTGTTGAAAGGACTTGGCTATGTGATTATGCAGAATGATATGGTAATTGCTTATGCTTCACTTCAGTTCAAAGCTCATGAGTTAAATTACCCTACACATGATTTGGAATTAGTTGATGTTGTTATTTCTTTAAAAATTTGGAGGAATCATTTGTATGGAGTAAAATGTGAAATATACACTGACCACAAAATTTTATAGTATATATTCACTCAAAAAGAATTGATCATGAGACAAAGGATATGGATGGATTAAAAAGGACTGTGAATTCATGATCCTTTACCATCCGGGAAAAGCAAGTAAAGTGGATGGTGCTTTGAGTCTAAAATGTAATGCTTCATTAACCATGATACGTTTGGAAGGAGATCCTTTGGTTTTAGATTTGATGAAATTTGGCATAGAAGTTTTTGGTTTAGAAAATTCTTCTGTTTTGTTTCAGGTGTCAGTGAGATCATCTCCCCCAGACAAAATTAAGCAATCGCATAAGAAAGATAGTGAGTTGTAGAAAAGGGGAGAGTTGGTTGATAAGGGTAAGTTTCTTGATTATAACTTTTATAATGAATGTGTTTTGTGTTTTGAAAAGATATTGTGTGTGCCTTGTGATTCAAAATTGAATAATGAGTTGTTATGTGATATTCATAATTCCCCATTTTCAGTTCATACTTACAGTACGAAGATGTACAAAGATCATTGGGAGCATTACTGGTGGGATGGAATGAAAATAGGTATAGATAATTTTTTTGTGAAGTGTTTGACTTATCAGAAGTTTAAAGTGGAGCGGCAGTTACCGAAAGGGATGCATTAGTCTTTACCGGTGGTAGAGTGGAAATGGAAAAATATATCCATGGACTTCATTGTGATATTACAAAATAAATCTTGAGGTAACAATAAAATCTATGTTATTGTTTATCTATTGAATAAATATTCTCATTTCTATCCTATTCTAGATACTTTTTCTCTAGAGAATATTTCTCAGTTGTATGTTAAAAAGATAGTCAGGTTTCATAGCGTTCCCCCCTCCATTTCATCTGATCATGATCCTAGGTTTACTTCTTACTTTTGGAAAGGCCTTTAGATGTCATTGGGTACTGAATTAAATTTTAATAATGCTTCCACCCACAATCAGATTGGCAGTCAGAATGAACAATCAAGTCCATGGAGGATATGTTACGTGCTTGATCGATGGATTACCAGAGATGTCGGGACCAAAATATTTCTTTTGTTGAATTTTTGTAAAATAAAAGCTTTCATTCTAGTATACTGATGGCTCCTTTTGAGGTATTATATGATAATTGATGTCAAAATCATACCTTTTTGGATGAAGTAGTTTAAAGGAAACTGATGGGACCATAATTAGTAGAGGAGATAGCAGAAAAATTTCAGTTGATTCAGAATCACATGAGAACGGCTTAGAACAGGATGAAAAGTTATGCGGATAATCGAAATAATGATCTTTCTTTTGAGGTATGTGATCATGTATTTATCAATGTTTCTCCATGGAAGAGTGTGATGAATTTTGGTATGAAGGGAAATTTGATCCCGAGGATTATTAGTCCTTCTAAAATCCTGTAGAAAGTTGGATCAGTTGTGTACAAAGTAGAATTACCTCCATGTTTTTCCCAGGTACAAATTTTTTTTTTCATGTTTCAATGTTGAGAAAGTATATGCCAGATCCATCTCATGTTTTGAGACCAGAGGTAGTTCAGTTGGAAGAGAATCTCTCTTATGAAGAACAAAAATTCTTGATTCCTAACCATAGAGAGAATGTTTTTTGGAATAAAGTAATTCACCAGGTAATGGTTTTTTGGAAATAACCATATGGATGAAGAGTCAACATGTGAATATAAAAATTCTATGAGGGATAAATACCTCCATTTATTTGATAAGTTAATAAAATTGTGAGGACACAATTTACAAAAGGGGGAAGTATGTAACATCCCAGATAAATAAAGAGATATGAAATTTTCATATTTATTAAAATTTTTAAATTAAATATTAATTTTACTTTAAAGAGGATGCAATGTTCAATAGGGTACCCATTACGCAACAACCAGTTTCTTTGAAATCTTACATTGCACCCTAACAATATAATATTATTATTTTAAATTTTAGTTAATTCCTAGCCGTTGTATTGGAAGGAATGAACATAAGTTACTTAAATATGATTATACATATTTATTAATTTTTTTTTACATTTATCCAATAAATGTTAGAGGCTTAAAATGTGAATGAATCTAATTTTAAGTATAATTTAAATTAAAAGGTTGATTTACCTCCTTTTGATAGAGAAACCTACTTATATCTAGTTTTTGTCACTTTTTTATGTTCTATTTGACCAAATAAAATTATTTTTTAGAGTCGAGATATCAAAATTTACTTTGGGTAAAATTTTGGTATTTTTCTAATAAAATTAATTTTTTTAATGAATAGTGGAAAATACTGTATTTTAATTCAAAACTGCCTTTTAATTTAATTTTTTTTATATGTTTAGATTATCTTTTTAATTTGGATTAATGTGTAATTAGATTATATTTTTACCATTTAATCCAATTTTGATCATTGTAATTAATTTCACTTTGAAATTGGACATAAACAAGTGTTAATACTTTGATAGTTAACATTTCTTAACAACACACCTTTTGTATTGACAAAGAGAATTAATTTTAAATTAATTAATCCAACTTATGTGTTTTTAATATGAATAAATAGACATAATTTTTTAATTAGGAATATCAAATATAGACTAGGCTGAATTTTTGGTATTTTTCTGGAAAACCGCAATTTTTGATGAATAGTGAAAACATAAAGTAGTAGTTAAAAATATGACATTTTCATTTAAATGAAATTATTCCACTTCTGTGAATTTAATTTAGAAAATATTAAATACATGGTTGTTATTAGTATATAAATTTTAGTTAAATAAGATGAAAATATTTTTTTGGGGGAATAGTAACTTTGAACTTTTATTTACCTCAGTTAAAGGTAAATAGGGTAATTCAAGGTAAAAATAATATCATAATAATAAAAAATTACCTTAACACTTGTACTAACATTTTGGATGACTCATGACCAACAATGGGCATCTATGGGTTCATTTTTTGACCCCATAGATCCACTTAAGAGTGATAATGACACATTATTTTAATTAACTTAAAATAAATAAAAAAATGACATAAAAAATATAAATTAGTACATTAATTTTTACATAGGGTTATATAAGTTATCTATTAGACTAAAAATAATATTTCTAAAGATTAAAATATTTTTTACATCATGGTATTTTTTTTATAATTTTTAGACATCAAATAAGAAAAATTATTTATGACATAATGATGATGCAGTGTTTACCTTATTAATAAATGATTTAAATTAATAAGACTATAAAAATTAAAATAATATCCAATACCCATACAATTATTAATGGATGATTTTATTTCGACCATTAGTCATCTTATATTTGACGTTAAATTGTTTTGGACCTTCAGAAACCAAAAATATCTATATAATAAAATAACATTTTCACACATTCCTTTAAAGCCCCTCCCCCCCTTATAAAAATCCCTAATCTCTAACCCATTCCTCAAATGACTCATGCCCCATGTCTCCTCCAAAATCTTCCCAATTAAGCTCCCTACATCCCTCTACTACTTATAGAAACTATAACTTAAGAAGAAGGAACATCCAAAAAACTATTTTTGTTCAAACTAAAGGGGGTTACCCGATTTAAAGGTAACATATTCTCTTAAGTTCTTTTGTTTTATTTTACATATCCAAACCCATAAACTCTTTTTATTCATTTATTTTAAAACAAAAACTATATTATAAATATACTAGGATGCTATTATGAGATGTAATCACACTACACATACACACACCTCCATCTAATTGGTAAAGAACATATTGTTTCTATGGATGGAAAACTAATGCCTAACGAAACAAAGATTGTACAATTATCTCCTACAACCTATCATTGTGGCCATTATGATGGAACTGTGTTTATATATGATATATATTATATTCAAATTGTTTCTAATCTTCTGAAAATTTTATTTATATAATAAATTAATGGTTTCCATAGTGGCTAAATAAGATAATCTCATTTGAGGAAGTGCAGACAACCGCCCCCTCAAAGTGGTATGACTCGTCAATGCCAAGTGTGGGATGAAAAAAGGAAAGAGTTAATGATATTATATATGATATTATACTGGAATTATATTATGCTTATGTATAATTCTGGTTTAATTCCATTAAAATAGAAATAAAAATGAATTTAGCATTCATGTGTTTGTACGGCTTACCATCTCCATGAACGGTGCATTTAATTTATAATCTCCAAATGTTATATACTATTATAAATACATACATATAATGGATATATATGATATATATTATATATAAATCATGAATATAATTCTGGAGATAATTGATATTTGACCACATGAACAACTTGTAATTATAAGAAGTTCATGTTTGACTCAAGTACCAAATATCGACAAAATGATCGTTATAAACATAAATGATTACATAGTGTCATAACACGGTAATAAGTGATATAAAAGTAATGATAAACATGAAAAAAGGTTTTTAAAAAAATATTAATTTAATTGATTTTATTATTCCAGATATTAATGAAGGAACAGGTCACATCGGATAGGTGGTAAGGGACTTCATCTCAATCTCCTTTCATTGAGGTATATTTTGGTTTAATACATGAATTTATTTTATACACTGTATAAACACCTTTGAAATTTCATATCATGAAAAGGGAATCTATTTCTACAAAGTGTTTTAGTAAATGAAAAAAAGGAATGTTTCTTTTAATGTAATCAGTGACAACGACTTTCAGCCGCAATGAGTATTATTTGATCATTGGTTCCTTAACAAGCTGTATTTTTTATAACAAGGAAAATAAGTACCATATACTAATTTATGTATTATAGTGTAGAAAATGGTTTTGATACTAGATTTTTTATTTCAATATATTTCTATGATATATTGTGATTAAAATGTGGAATTGTTTTCATTCCTTTATATTAGTTTTATGTGTTATGAATTTATAATGGTACTTAGACATTTGACAAGTGGTTATGTGTTAAACTAAATGACAGGTGGTGCCGTGAGAAACCAGGATGTGTGGCTACGTTATAACATCCAATGGATTGGGTATGGAAGTCGGCCATATTGCTATTACACTTAGTGATATGCATGGAAGTTGACATTATGGTTATTCCATTTAAGTATATTTATGTCCCATGTTACCTTTATATATTATGTGTTCTTTATATGGGTTTTATGGTAATATTTTGGTTAAAAAAGGGTAAGAAATGATATTTCATTCACTAAATAGTATTTAATTCTTCATAAATGTGAAAACTATTATTTAGATAATTTATTCATGGTTTACTTTTTTGTTTAAAGTAAACTAATAGTTTTCCTTATTTGTGTGTCCTTTACTCAGCTTTTTATACTCATCCTATGTTTTTGAAATGTTTTTCATAGGACATAAAGTGGAATAAGGTCAAGGATGGGATCAAGGAAAATTCATTCTATCTAGAACATGGAAGTAGACATGTCTCTTTTTTTGAAGAATTTTTATTTTGCGAGAAATATGGGAACTGAGTATAAGTGTCTAACTTGTAACATTTTGGATGTAATGTAACAATTATAATGTAATTCTTTGAAACACTAAGCATCAAATGATCCTAAATTTTAATTATTCATTTAATTCATGATTATGTAATGTTTTAATGTCGTCTCTTTATAAAAGGAGAACCCGAAATAGTTTAAATTTAAAGGAATACTATTAAACAAGAATAGGGAGTTCATTCTAACATTATCTTTGTTCAAACTGTCTAATTTTTTTCCCAAACGTGTTTTTGAGCATTAACATTAATTCAATTCCCATGATAAAATTATTACAGTTCAATAAATATATATAAGACATTATTATATTTGGAATAATAACATTTTGTGTATTATATTTCAATTTTAATGAAATTGAATAATAAAAATGATAAATTTAACCATTAAAATGAATAATGGATATAAAAATGTGGTCTCTTGATTTATGGTAAATAGTTTATTCATGTTAATTAAATATACCATATATTTTTCATGTTTGAATCATTGATATTTAGGTGAACTATTCGGTTATTAGTAGTCATGCATTGATTTATTGACCCAAATCATACGTCCATTCTTGAGAGGGCTTATTTCTCTAGTAATTTTTACCTTATCTTGAGCATATTTCATGAGATATACTGGGATATTTCAAGTGCACGAACATGAATTGAATGTTTTAGAAGCTACTGACTTTGAAAAAAAATACATTTAACATTATCGATGAATATTTTGAAAATCCATTATCCTTGAGGAACACATTTACATCAATCCATGTCTGAATCGTAGAGACCATGAATAATCTTTTTAGTAATGAACCATGTTTCAAACAATTTTAATCCATTCCTACTAACCTCTTAGTATATTCATGATATTATTTAAGATTTCGTGCGGGGATTGAGAAATTCATAGTAGATGGAATTAAATTAATTGAAATGGTAAAATTACGAGGGTGATAATTATTAGTGTTTATAATGTATGTTAATCCATTCATTATACATTAATTTATTCCTTTATTGAAAAAAGAAAAAAATATAATTTATAGTTGCAAATAATAATAAAGCACCGCCATCATTGACCAAATGATTTTTATCATATGTGTTTTATTGGTGTATGAGAGGTTTATTCAAACTATAACTTTTGAAAAAGAAAAAAATTGAAAAATAACATTGAATAAATGTATAAATGTGGAAAAAAATTCATAAAGTATCACATCATTCATTATGCTTTCGTTATTCAGGACCTCACATTGAGTTTGGGATGTGGGAGCTATATTTTGAAGGCGATAATTTCCAAACACTTTTACTTTTGATATCATTAATTATTACTTAATATTTTAACCTTTTATTTGAGCCTTAGTGGTGAAATAATTATTCCTACCAACTTTAAGCCTTAGAGTCATTTGAAACTTAATGGAAAGTCCATATAATTTAATGTGACTTTTTACTTTAAAAAAAGAGAAATATATCCTTTACAATCATATTGAATAGAATCATGTTCTCATAAAATTATCATAAATCTACATGAATTATATGATGAGTGTTTAGTGAAAAGGATCAAAGGAGAGGTAAATCATCATTTGGAAAGTATAACAATGATATATTATGTTAATTGAATGTTTGAGATAATATATATTATCATTTTCAAAATGAATAATGTAAAACTATTGAGTTAATTGTTTCGTTGAAAATTGAGAAAATAAATATATATTTTATATAGATTTTGTAAAATATAATCTGAAATAGATACTTATTTTAATTTATTTCATTATAATTTGAATAGTAGTAAAATCGGTGATCTCTAAATTCAATGTTGAGATTTTATGCTTAAGAAAAAGAAAATTTTAATTATTTTGGTATTTCACACAGTCATATTTCATTAATAGGTTTCACTACTATATAATATTTTTGAAATATTTTGAATAATTAATTCCATATATTTCAATGATTTATTAAAATTTTAGGATCTATATTTAATGGAAAAGAAATGTGATATTTGAATTAAAGAAGGCTTATTTTTTAAGATGATTTTTGTTATAAAATGTCGATAATTTATAAGTGTTATAAAATTGTCTAATTTTTATTTATTTATTTTAGGTTAAAAAATATCTACGCTCAATCTATCACATCAACTAAGTAAAGGTATCCTCTTAGCTAGTTCACATGGGGGAATTCATCCAGGCTGGCCCTTGTAGTGCATGATCATATCATAATCTATAAAGGGGTATTAGGCCTTTGTAGAGGTTTCCGTGGGGGGTTAATCCCATGTATAATAGAAATTTTCCCAAGTCATTCTTGGAACATTAAGTGAACACGACCCATTATATGTGTGAATTTTTTATATTAGATCACATTCCCACTATGGATGTCTGGTCCATGGATCACACACATTATGTTATAAACGATCACTAATCCCTATATCTATTATGATATGGGATAATATTATTTCAGTTACTATTAATTTTTAATGAAAAAGTAAAATCTAATCCTTCCACATGATCACTTGTGCTCAAACACCGATATCCTCATCTTTCACTGCTCACCACCCTTGTATTTTCTAGTCCTCCATATGAAACTTCAATGAACCCCCATTTGTGTGGCCATAAAAGCACATGATTGAGACTTTTATCCATCCTATGGTCTGACAAAAACATTGACCACCTCTTAGTCCCTGATAAATCACTATGAAGCCCTACTCAAATCCAAATCTATCCATATCTATGGTCGGATAATGTAAATTACTATAATCATACCATCCATGTGGAACTTCCACTGTAGCCCATGAAAAGCCCATGAATGACCTAGTTGAATTTGAAGACTGACCCATGGATTTAAGATCAAAAATAGATATTCAAACAAAATACTCATTTGGGTATTTCCAAACTAAAAAAATTTGTTGGAATTATATGAGTTTTATTTTATTAATAATTACTGATATGGATAATCCTTAGAAAAATTAATAAGAGGACAATGTATCTCTATCCATTGACTATAATGGGAGAAGAACCCATTCCAAAGAGGGGAGTTTGACATAATGAAGGAGGATAATGGATCACAGAAGAGGATGAAGCTATCAATTTTCATCTTTGTTTAATTTTTTAATATTTTTTAATATTTATTTTAAATGTAACTTTAATTTGGATCTTTTGCTAATAATTTGTGAATTTTTATTTTAATTCCACATGTGTTCTTCTCATATAAATTTCTCTTATATTATTATTCTTCTACATCTTATTTTTATTTTCCTCAAATCCTTCTTCCATATCTTCTTTTAATATTCTGTCTAATTTTTTATATATATATTTCTTTCAATTTCTTTTATTTTATTTATATCCCACTCTCTCTCTTCTTATTCTATTTTTATTTTTCAGTTAATGCGTCTCTATTATTCTTATTATTTTCTCATCCTAATTTTTTTCATCATTTTTATTCTTTTATCTTTATTTTCTATTCATTCATTCCACCATTTTTATATCATATGTCTGATAATGGGACGGGGACTTGAGTCTTGGTCCTGGGGAGGTTAAGGTGTTCTTAAAAATAACCAATGTTTATCATTATTTTAAAAAAATAATGACAAAAATTAAAAAATTATATTTAGTTCAATTAGAAAAATTACAAAATTTTCATGGTCCTCAAGTGAGACAACCCGGGTCATCCTTTATGATGCACATGGAAAAAACTTTACTTATTGAAAGCCCTATGATAGGTTTCTATCGTGAGAAAAATCAAAAAAGTTAAATCTATTACAAGTGAGTGGAGATGAGCACATGTTATTTCACTCCATGAAGATTAAAATATATTGTATCAAAAATATCTTTTCCTCTTGAGCATATATTAAAGTAGTAAGGTTCTCAATGTACTCAATCATTAAGGGATTATGGATATCAACAACATGGTTTCTTATATGTAGTTAATATAATCAAGAATTATTATGATATAAAAAAATAAGATGATAATATTACATTAATTTTTGTATACTGATGATTATAGTTCAACCACTCAATGGTTTATTAGTGAAATAATTAATTCTATACACAACATTGATAATTATAGATGGATGTATTAGATGATGGTGGAAACTCAAATACTGAGGTACTTTATTGCATAAACTGACATTTGATTTTTTTCTATAAAATCATCTATTATTATATAGTATAATTTAAAAATGATAATTCGATGAAATTCATATATTGGTAAGAAAATAATATATCTTGATGAATATGATATGTTAATAAATTATTATTGTCAAAACTAATTAAAAAATATTGTTCTGGATGGTGAAATCAATAAAAAAATAACATTGATGAAAAAATATTAATTAAGAAAGTACTATAAGAAATTATTCATAAATAAATACTACTAATTATTGTATAAAACACTAAGAGTTCATTACTTAATCTTAAATAAGTTAAGACATTATATTAGGTGAGATATAGAAAAGAAAACATTGAAATACTTTTCCATTTTTAATAGTGTGAATTTAATTCATATTGAGGATAATATCCATAAAAATGATAAATCATATGTCACAAAATAATATTTATATGTGAATCATCAAAAATAAAATTCAATAAATATTTCAACAAAAAGAAAATTTTTATCATGAAAATCCAAAACACCACTATTATATAGAGGGATAATATTTTACGTGAAAATGATCATGAAATTCATAAATAATTTTGAAATTAATTGAGAAGTAATGAGGGAGAACAAGAGAAAAATAATGAAATAGTAGATAAAACTGTTGATTATAGTGAAATTTATTTTTTATTTCCTCTAAAAAACATCGGAAAATTATAATAAATCAATAATAATGAAATCTATGGAGATTAATTTTGTACATTTTTTAATGTATATTATATAGTTTTTACACTAAATAGTACTCTTATCCATTATAGATCCAAATAACATAGAATAAAATACTCAAATATTTCATTGGTTGAACATTATGGATGGTAATTTAGACCATACATGTAAGATTCACATATAGAATATCCTTAAATGGTGAGAATATAAATATTTTTCTCAAAATTAGATGCATTATCCAAAAAAATATGACAAAAATGAAGGGTGATTCTAAAAATTGAATTTCTATTTTAAAGGGTTACTCTAAAATAAATGGAATTGATGTCGATGATATATTTTCCCCAAAAAGAATGTTGGGGATGATTTGATTATTTTACAGTTATAGTTAATATGATGTTAAATATATGAAAAACAAATAAAAAATAATATTTTCCCAATTAAAGAACTTATATAATAAATAAATACAACATTACTTGATTTATTTCACATTATTAAACAAGAGAATTATATTTGATGATTGAATAGGGAAATATAATTATTGGTAGAACTAAAAAAGTGAATTATATCCCAATAAATTTAATTCCCTTAAGAATCAATGATTATAAAGAGGCTAAATATATCAAATTCATTATGAGAAGGAAAATTCAGATGATGTATTAATGATATATATATAGACACACACACACACAAATTTGGATGACATAATATTTAGTGTCCAATGTGAATCTCAACTTAAGAAATTAACTAAGTGGTTTAAAAGAAACATCAAGATACTGGTGATTTTACAGTTTATAATTTTCTATAGAATAAATGATTCACAAGGATGTCATAGTAAATTTATGTTCAAATATAAAAACATAAAATAGGTTTTAAAAATGTTTTATTTGGAGAATAAAAATTTAATCGAGTCACTCATTACAAAAAAATGAAATTATAAAAATATTATGAAGAAATGTCAGTAAATATTATAGATTAAAAATAATTCCAAAGATCTATAATTTGTATAGATAGATGTCTCAAAATATTATTTAAGACGTTATAATTGATGAGGGAATATAGTAATCTGAAGTACACACACTTGTTATCAATAAATGTTAAAATATTGTGAATCAATTTCATGGTGTATATTTTTTATAATGAAATATAGGTGTGTGAGTTTTTGAGATTCAATAACATTGATTAAGAATATTTTTTATATTTCTATAAATTTATTGATCATACAATGTTTCTTATAGATATATGTATTTCTAATCATTGCAAGAATAGGTTCTCTATATCATTTATTGTTTTAGTAGTTGAATATGGTTTCCATAGTAAAATTTGTTTTTTACATATTTGAATTTTCACACACATGATTTCACATAGGGTATGAATTCTATATTTATTTTATGGTATCTTTATTTTATTTTGTTCTATATTTTTTCATTTAATATATTATAATTTTTGGAAAAATGTATATGTTTTATAGTTAAAAAATGGTTTGGTAAAATCATAGAGAAAAAATGCATAGTTATTATAGTTTTTAATCGATGTATTTTACATATCCACTGCATAGTTTAGGTATTATTTTGGCCCATCCATGTGAATAACTAGGTGATATAATATTGGAATGTATGGTTGATTAAGAGTTTATAAAATTATATGGAAAACCCATAATGTCTTCATATATTTTGAATTCTATAAAATTGATATATTAAACCCTCATAAATTAAAATATATAATCTTCTTATTCTCTATCCCTACCAACTAAATACTATATAAGACAAGACTTTCACCTCCCCCTCCAACTATGTAATTATTTTGTGTGATTATTGTTCATTTTTCTTCATGGAATAAATATGTAATCTATATTTCTTCTATCTATTTGTATAAATATAAATTATTTCTTGTTTTTCTAATCTACCTAATGTTACAGAGTCATAGTATTTCCCTTATATAATTATATGTGTTGTGGATCTATATAATAGTTTATCTATTGGGACATTTGAAACCTTTCACATTTCATATAGATTTTGTACATTTCAATGTGATTTTCTTGTTTTCAGTGGGTGTTTATTTATCCATTATGTTGTTATTATAATTATTAGTTTTTATAGTTTTAGTATGATTTTTGAAAATTATTTGATGATTTCATCTTCTTGTTTTTGAAAAAATTTATAGAGAATTTTTTTATAAAAATGTTTTATCAATTTGGATGTGAAAAAATGTGTTTTAGAAAAAAGTAAAATTTATTTAGAAATTATAAATTAAAATGTAAATTTTAGTGGATAAAGTTAGATTAAACAAACCTTGTTGAAAACCACAAGTACATTGTTATGTTATCTGAGACACAATAAGGTCCCCGACTACTAGCTATACTAGTGAAGTAATTTATGTTACACCCCTGTTTATGATTGATATACATCTATATCAATTCCACTAATTACAAGATTACCATAATTAGTGAAATAGTTTATCTAGGATATCATACCTTATTAAATGTAGAGTGTGATACCATGATAGTGATTTCACATATAAAATTAACTGTGAATGATGTATTTTTTAATTCATGAGGCTAATAGTATTAAAATATATTATGTTTACAACAAAAATAAAAATTAATATATGTTTTTAATAACAATATTCAAACATTAATGTTTAATTTTTCTAATAAAGATTTGATATAGAGATCTTCATGGGATCCTACTAGTCATTCATCTCACTCCCATCATATACCCACAGGTGTAGGAAACAATCATTTATATTAATGAATGTAAGGAAAAAACATCCTCTGGTGGTACTAGATGTTCATGATTGATTTATATATATTAATGGAGTTGAAATGGTGAGACAATCCCTCATATAACATGTTTATGGGTAGCCTATTTTTTTATTTTTTATCTTTTATTGGAATCATTGAATATCTTAATGTATCGATTTTGAATGTGTATTATCGATTCCCAAAAACTACATTCCAACCTGTATGGATCATTATTACACTTTTGTTATTAATATTAATGGATCTAGTACCTAATATAGATCTAAAAAGGTTGTTTCATGAAAAATGGAATCAAATCCTAATGTTTTTTGGATATATGTTTTATTCTAGTAGATATGAGATTAGACGTGTGGAATTAAGTGGTTGGTACGATGGAATGTAATTCCAAAATTCTAAATACTAAACATTATGTTGCTAGGAATTTTTTGATTTTATAGTTGTTATTTTGAGTTCATATTGTTATTATTTTCTCTATATAATTGGTTCATGAGCTATTGACCATTCGTATAGGGATATATATTTTGAAAAGATTTGAATTGAGTTATTTATATTATATGATTAATATAACTTTTTATGGGAATTTCAAATTTTTATAATTTATATGTGATTTGAAAGTTTACTTTTTGAATTGATTTTTATATAGTATAATTCCTTGTAAAAGAGCCTTAGTTAACACAGATGAGGGAGGTATGAAAATTATTCAATGATAGAACCCTGTAATTAAGAAAAATGTAATGTATTTCATAGAATGATTATTCTATTCCATGTATCAAGAAAAAGATATAGGTCTATACTAGCCTTATGGATTAGAAATATATATATATATATTATGATAAAGAACAACCTCATAATATTCATTTATATAATTAAATATAATTTTGAGGTACTAATAATATTTTAAAATTAAAGGGTTCTTAAAAGAAAATAAAGAAAATATTTTATTTTCTTGATACAAATTTGGTAGTAAAATTAAGGAGAACATCTTTTGTATTGGATGATACAAGACGAAGGTGGGTAGAATTTTGGTCCAATAGAAATTAAACAATAATCATGACTAGAATGTTTTAAAATGGATTTTCTATTGATACATTTACTAGAATATAATGTAAAATGGTATTTATTGTTTGTTTATTATCCTTCAGTGTGATTAAAAATCCTTCATGGAGTAGACAAATTGATAGAGATTATCAACATTACACCAGAGCTAATATCTAATGAATTTGAAACTGGTGATCAGTTTGAAATGGGTTATTGTTTATTCATTAAATTATAATTTTATCTATTTAATATTACAACCAAGTTATATGTTATAGATTGATCTCTAATGTTGTAAATTGACTAAGAAATAATATCAATATTTCTTGATAGCTCTACCATGATTGGTTGTAATAATGGATGAGTTTCTTATAGAAATAGTTAGCAAGGAGATTGTAAAGGAGGTAGTGAATGTGGTTATTAATTTCACTGTCAGTTCGAGTTTTATTCCAAGATTAATGTAGGGTTCTGACATTCCCCCAATATTTAATGGATGGTCACATGAATCCATATTATATAGAGAATTTTATGGTGCATCTTATTTGTGGGAAATTTGGATACTTATAGGGATTTTAAAAAAAAAATATTTTCATAATAGATTGGAACTATATCTTATGATTTGAGATTATTTCATGAATATTCATATACATTATAATTCAAAGGATATCTCTATTAAGGATATAGAGGTTGATGTAGGTAGTCTTATTTACAATTTTTCTAAAGAATATACCCTAACCTAATATCAGGATCCATTTATAGATTGAGAGAAAACATATGCTTGTTATAGATCCATGTCACATAGATAATGAGAAAAAATAATGATATTGAGGTGTATATTGATTTTTTCATGATATATGGTTATTTATTTAATAAATTATAGTATTTATCATCTTTGTGAATATACTTGTGTAATATATTTATTGAATCGTTCCTCTAATCTCATTCCCTATGTAATGGATACATCAAATACTATTTTTAAAAGGAAGAATACTATAATTTTGTTCCCCTATTATGTAATAAATTTATAAAAGGTGTTTTTTCCTATCATATAATTGCCTTAAACGTATATCCCTTTGATATTATCTTTAGAATAGACTAGATTAATCATTTTAGAGACCATATTTATTTTTAACAGTATAGAGTCTTTTCACATCCCATGATTGGAGGTTACTCTATCTATATGGGGATTGGAATACTATTTTATGATAGGAATGTCCTCCTCTTCATGAATTTATTAGTCTTCCATTCAATTTATCTTTTATCTTCATAGAGGATGATAAAAAATTCACGGGGATGTGATATTCATCCTATGGTCTAATATTTTTCCAATATATTTTTTATTAATTTATAAGGGTTAACCCTATTGTAGGGAGTCACATATTTGATCAATATTATCCTAGGGATATATATGATATCATTACTCTAACATCACATGGGTTTATCCAACTTTCGATTGATTTATATCTAACATGAAGATAATAAGGAAAATGGATTTATTCTCCCAAATATGTTCCCATAAACTTCTCATATTCACTTCACTAAAAATTATGTTGGGACTATCATATTATATATCAATTATCATAAGACTAACAAGGTAACTATTGAAAAATATTACCTATTTAACTCAACGATGACATGTTTTAACAATTAATGTGAGAATGGTGGTTCCAAAAAAGTGACCACTAATCATGTTATCACTTGATCCAAGTAAATGATGAATATGGTCCTATATATCTTTTGAAAAATATATTATAATTATGATAATATTTTCGTACCATTAAAACTAGTAAATAATCTTATGGTGTGTATATATTTATTAAACATCATATTTTCGGGACACATTGAATCTATTGGTGTAGGGTTTGTTGATGTCATTTTAATATATTCTTTGACTAAAGAAGAGCATATACAGAATTTAAGAATAATCCTTGGGACAATTCTAAAGAAATGAATCTATCAAAAAGTATAAAAATATATATTTTGGATCTACTAAGTTATTTTTCAAGGACATGTACTTTCTAAAAAATACCTTATGTTTGATCTTGAGAAGGTGAATGATGTTATGTCTTGGTATGAAAATAAATTTTTTACAAATGTTATGTTTCTTAAAAAAAGAGGTTATTAGATGTGTTTTATGAGATAAATTAAAAAAATTTATTCTTCATTGAACATGTTCAGTATAAATAGAGTGATGTTTTAATATAACTTAGAGCATAAATATTCTTTCAATTAATTAAATTAATATCTAACATCTACTCCTCTATAGATATTTCCAAAGGAATACTAGTCCAACTTTTTTTATGTTATTATCCAAATAGTCTCAAACTATTACCTAATGTAAGATGATAAAGTTGTAGTTTGTGTTCTCAAACAACTTCAAACCCATTAGAGGAATTATTCCACACTCAACATATATATGGTGGCTATGGTTAATGAAATTAACTGTTCGTGACTCTTTCTACATGGTGAGAGAATCATGTTCTACAATAAATTTAAAATATTAATATACATATTCTCTTATAGGGATCCATACATTAGAAAAAGTCGGTGTTTGGATTACTTATATACATTTAAATTTCTTCTTACTTAGACCACTATAAAACATATATTGTTTCCAATTAACTTATCTGAAACCTTCAACCTTATATATTAACGGAGTCTTGTAGAGAATATAACATTGGGTATCTCTTGGAATAATTACACATTCTTGTTATATAGGAGGATACGAATTTATATATTCCTACCATTCATCAAATAAATGTCCTGATCCCATTAAATAAAGTAAATAAAGGTTTAAAAAATTTAGAATATTAGGAGATATATATATATATATATATATATATAAGTGGGAGAGGGGTGATCACATCTATGTGTTATATCAATAAAAACTACCCATTTACTTCTATAGTATTATTTTTGTGTGTGGATAGAATTGATAGATTATTTTATTCAGTACCTATGGGTTTTTCGATATTGGTACCACCAAAATACAATATGATATGATAATATTGTACTAGTGGGGGTGTATATGATAGGTGTACCAAATTTTTTATCTCAAATATTTACCAAACAATAGGTAAATATTGAGAATCCATGAATGATACCTTATACACTGAATGAGAGTTGGGCTTCCATTGATCATATAATTAATTATTATCATTTTATATCAACCAAATTCAACACTAAGGTATAGAATTATGTAATTAGCTATATAGAAAATCATGAGGCAATACGTTGTCTCATCCACTGTCATATCTAATAGGGATCCTCAACATTCATACATGTTGTATAAAGGCCTTTTGCATTTTATGGGATCTCATGTTAAACTAATCATGATACATCATCCCTAACTTGCTGGTTAGACTAAGAGAATGATTAATATTATAGATGAAATTATATAGAATTATGTTCCAAAATATTATGTATTCTAGGATTCTAATCTATTATTGAATAATGTTTTCATCAATAATAGATAAAATTTATCTTTTTAAATGGTTTATTTTAATTATTGTATGATTTTCCATGCCTTTATACCTTGTGATATAGCACGGTAAGTTAAACATCCATTTTCGGACCTAGATTCAACTATGAGATAACTAAGAAGATTCAAATTATTTGAAATAACATTGGAGTGGCTCCAATTCATTGTAAGTATTATTATTATCATCATTATTTTCAATAATATTATTACTCTTTGACGGAGTATTTTAATATTATCACATAAAATAGGTCACTAATAATTGGGTAATAAACGAAATATCACCTAAGGATTCATATGTCCATAAATATAATAACATAGAATTATACTGTAAGATCAAAATCTAAAAAAACATACTCTTTTCATACTGGCTTTAATGCCCACTCATGTGAATAAAATTTAACAATCCATAATTATAAGAAATTATTGAGTCTCTTACATACCCATTAACATTATAGAAATATATATATGGATAATTAATAAAATTATTACATATAAAATAATATATTTCACAACCAATATTTTTTTTGATTATACATAGAATTTATTATTCTATGTTAAATATTCAACATCTTCAACATAATTATCCATAAATAATACCCCTCTAAAAATATCATATGTAAAAATATAATTCATAACTTATATAAATGGACACATAATAATGGTATGCTCAAATATTCACAAAGGTAAAGCATAGACTATTTTCTAACATAAAATAAACTATTCATGAATAGTATGACATAAGTATGTTATAATCAAATAGGCCATATAAATTAGAAACATGAGGATAAAATCAATTATTGGAGTAAAATAACCATATAAATGGTAACATAAAAATAAATAATTTATTTCATAATGTTGGAACACAAAATTTTGGACATCATAATCTTACCATCAAAACCTCATGTCAAGATATCATAAAAATATGTGATAAGTAATGTGTTAACTATTAAATCTAATTTCTTTTGTGTGACTTGAAATTTAATCTAAGGTATATCAAATATCAATCACCACCCATCAAATACTAATATTAATGTAAAAAAAATGAAAAAAATGAATAATAATACAATACATAATCAAAATTAATCAATAGACAACAATTATATGTATAGTATCAATTATAAAAATGAAAATATTACCCAGTTAATAGAATAATGTTTTTTGTAAGATGTTATTAAGAAATAAAAAATTTGTAAAATTTATATGATTAATAAAATATTAATATGATAAAAACATCCATGATAAAAAATAATATGGATAGAATTTTTAGAATATAATTTATAGTAATAGAAAACCTAGTTTCAAGGATTTTAATGAAATGAGAAGAATCCATTTACATGATATAGGATATAAACCATAATTAAATAAAGGATTATATAAGAAAATAAATTCATCGTAAATGAAATTTTTATAGTAAAGGTAGTTATTAGTTTAATTGTAGAGGATAATGTAGAAAAATATTGAATATAATTTTCTTAATTATTTTACATTGTTATAATAAAAATGATAAAAAATAATTCCATGACATAATTTCTTAGGGGTTAGGATAAATTTTAAAAAAAAAATTGGTAAAATAATTTATTGTAATTTAATTTAAATATAAAACACTATTAGGTAAGAAACTATGTATTGTAATATAAAATGAAATATAAGTGAAATGAAATCCATTTCAAAAACATAGAGAAAGTATTTTCAATTTTATTTTATTATGAAATAAAATAATTCCAAGAATAATTTTATTATATATTAAATTAAAAAACCATAATAAGTTGGAAATTAATCTAAATAATGAGTAATTATCTGACAGTGTCGAAATCTATTCACTAAATAAACATTAGAAATCATTCTTTTCCAACTTTTTTAATGCAAGTCAAACATATGTTTTAATTAAAACACCAAATAGATCACATTTAAAGAATTTTTAAAAATTAAAACCAAATAAAGAATTAAATTATTATGTCATTGAGGTATATACAAAATAATTATTAAGAATAATAATGAATATGGATATATAAGAAAAAATTCATAGCGAAAAAAGAGAACTAAGTTCATCCTTTATTAAAAAATATTTTTTTTGGATATGAGTAACAAAGAGATTTAAAATTTGAATAATCCTTTAAAAAAACAATTAATCAAAATATAAAAAAATATTTTGTTGTTATTAATGAAAAAATTTATAATTACAAAATGTAAACATAAATATAAATAATCCATAATGAAAAAGCGATTATAAAATAAACCATTACAATTTTGGTAACCTTTAATTAAAAAGACATAAATATTTATAATAAATTTTTCATCCAAAAATTAAATTAATTAAATCAAATATAATTTGAAAATATATGAATGGGTCATTAATTACATAGTATAGAAAAAACCATATTATGTGATATAAAACATGTCTCAATGAATCGAAATTATGACAATGAACCCTTATAGATTTTATAATACTTGAATAAAAACATCATGAAAGATAAAACACTAAATGGAATATTATTTAATACGATTAAATAGTAAATTATGAAACAATATTCCATATATTTTTTATTTATAAAATATAATGTAAATAGGTTCACAATTTATACTATTTCTCAATGAATAAAGTTTTAGGTGATAAATCATTACCCTGGATGGAATCATCATGATACATTTTCCTACCCGAATAAAATAATTTTATTTATTTATATATATATAATATAGATATTATATATATCTTATTTTATAATATTTATTTTAACTTCTAATTACTTACTTAATCAAAATTTGTTTTTAAAATCAATTATTTATTTCATTACTATTATGTTTCGTATGCATGTTTTGATTCATATGTTATGGTCCATGAAAAATGGTAATGATTACATCACATTAACAAATTTAGTTTTGTAATATGTATAATATTTATCCACTAAACATAATTTTTTCAAACTATATATGTACTTCCTTTTATGAAAAATTAAATATATTGTTCTTGGAGGTGGCAGTCTTCGTGTGTGTATTTGTGGCATTTATATTTTTCATTGGATTGAAGAAAAGAATGAAAATAATTATTTATAATTATAGAATAATAAATTTGTGATAAATATAATATATATTCATTAAATGTTTTTATATAACCTTACAGGTTATACACTGATGAAAAATAAATTTTATCACATTTTTTAAAAGATATTCTACACATACACACAAGGGTTTTTTTCTTTTTCAAATAGATTGAATAGTGGTAAGACTATATTTCAAATTAAAAAATTAAAATTTTATTATATTAAGGTTATCTATGTAAATATATTAACATGTTTAGAATATAATTGAAAGATTTATAAAAAATAATCTTGAAACAATTCGGTTATGACTTATACCTCCACCATAAATATATTTTATTAGATTAAACCACAAGCCTTATATAACTATTCTTATGGTGAAAAAATGCACTCAAATATATAGGGAGTGATTTTTGGAGGTTATTTTGGTATTTATTGATCAATATTGGGGTTTAAACATGTCTGGATTAGTAAAGAGAGTGAATTCCCTTTTTTATGTGTGGGGAGTGTATCTCTTGTAAATATTAAGTAGTTTTAAATATAATAAAAATATTTATCTTGAAAATTAGATCCAATTTAGTGAAAATTATAATATATGATATTCTATGGTGTAAACATAGTCATTTAGAAAAATTATTTCTAGTTTAGGTTATATATTAATTATTATCTCTTATTTTAACCTCCTCATTAGTATTTTTAACCCATACAAGGGTGAATTATTTTACCATGGTATTAATAAATTAGAAATTAAAATAAAAGGTCCCTTACTAAATAAATTTAACATGATTATTAAAAATATGGATTATATTTTAATATATTGAATTCATATATGTGGTAAATATTAATTTTAACATGTGTACACAAAATGCCATGAAAAAACAGCTTTTTGAAAAAAGTCATTTTATTCCATAACAATGAATTTTCAAAAAAACCCTACATAGAATTTATTTTCATGTAATTAATTATAATCTAAATAAAAATAGAAATCTATATGACATTCAAATATAACTAAAACTAAATGACATGTTTTAATTATTTTATTAAAGACAAGGATAGAAAACAATTTTTATTATTTGATTAAAAAATTACATAGATTATCAAAATATCAAACATAGAATTATAAGATCAAGGTTTTATTTATATATTAAATTATATTACTTATTAAATATTTGTTTCTATATTAATTTTTTTCACAAACTTTTGATTCATTTTTATATCATGATAATGTCATAGAACTGATTTTGTTTGTAAAATATGTATTTTTCTCTCTTCGTCATATATTCAAACTTTTTACAAAAATTCCTAAATAAATCACCCAAATATAATATTAACATGATGGATTAAAAAATAATTTAATTTCATAAAATTATTATTATGAAATTAATAAATATATCTTTTACCAAAAAACTGAAATATAACGAAATCTAACTTTTATATAAAATGACCCTTTTAAACATTATTTTTTTATATAAATATAAATTAATTTTGTGTTAAATTATTAGTTAACATATTAAAATAATAAATATTATAATATTCATATTATAAATAGTTAATTTAATTTGTTAACATAAAATAAAAAACAATTTAAAAACAAATCATTAAAAACAATCCCTTCTTAACATTGAATAACATCAATCATGTCGATTAAATTATTTATTTTCTAATAATTAATTTTCATCGATAAAATAAATACAATGAATGATTCATAACTGATTACTATATTTCTATTTATTATTGTTTATTCCTCTTGTAATTAATATATGTCATAAATCATTTTTTGTGTTTTAGAGACATGAACATATCGTATATCTATATATAACATCATAATAGATTAATTTTTATTATATTACATCACAATCCATGATTGAATAATTTAAGTCTAGTAAATTAGGAGACATGAAAACATAAAATATTGGTCCATAAATGAGCTACATCATCTCCCACTATATTCTTCAAAAATAGTTCTCTTCTTATAAATATTAAACACAATACATTTCAACATAATGTAGAAAAGGGAAAAATAAAAATGGGTGATATAAAATGCTCAGTAAAGGTAAATAAGCCCTATTTGTGCACAGATCTTGGGATAACCCCTCATGTATCTTATTTTAGGTATTCAGATGAACTACCATATATATTATGATCTTATAAAACATTAATCTGTACAAAATACATTAGAGGGAGATATGACACACTTCATAATCCATACATTTTTGGGCCAAAATGTCATAAAACATTCTTCATATCATAACGCTTTAAAACAAATGGGTTTCGTAAACATTTCATAATAGCATAACTTGTAAAAATGAAATGGGTTTCAAAATCATTTCATCATTTCAACATAGCACAACCCATGTAAAAATATGTGGGATTCATAAGTTCTTTATTATAATATAACACATTTAAGAGAAATGGTTTTGTAAAAATATTATCATCATATTAAGAAAAAAATTATAGAATGATTAAAAATCATATCAATGGATCATAAACCAAGTAAATCATAACAAACATCAAAGGATTTTATCCTTTATTTAAAATGATTTTCTAAATATCATAATTAACATTTCTTGAGGAAAAAAACTTTTTCTTTTGAAAAATTATTTTCAAGAAATAAAGCATTTTCAATTACATTTTCATGGAAAATATCATATGAAACTAATAAAATAATCAGTAAAAATCATTTAAAACATTTAATGGCTAGAATAACCATATTCAAACATAAAACTAATTTAAAATACATTTCATAGAAAATGAACTATAAAAATTTTAAACGAATCATCAAAAATCATTTTAATCATTTATTGTGGAGAATATTCAATTTAAAATATATAAAAATAAAAAAAATCATAGAAAATAACTTTTGAAACATTTAAATGATTATTTAACACATTGAGTTGTCATGGTGATTAAAAATTCTGCACAAATAAAAAAAATATACATTTTAAAATTTTTAATAAAATTAACTGGTTTACATTTTGAATATGACATGAAAATTTTTTATAAACAATTTTGGTAAATAAAAATACAGGTGGTATGGAATTAAAAATTCCCATAAGAACATAAATTTTTTTTTGGAAAATTATTAAAATACATGAATATGTAAAAAAGTGTTTTTGACTAAAGTGAAAAATAAAGTCAATATTTTTTGAAAACATTCTTTTCATGTCTTATATGATCCTGTCATTTTTTGGATTCATATATGACATGTTATTTGGTACTTTTTGTCGCTTTTATGTATGTTTAACGTAGATTAGTGTCTTGGGGTGCGTTTTGGGGAACTTTGAAGGATAACTAATGGAAATTGGTTTTGAACGGTTTGTGAACGGTTTGACAAACTGTGCAACCAAACCATTCCAAGCATGAAAATTTTGATTGATATGTATACATGGTTTGCACATAGTTTTTAAAACCATGAGACCAAAGCCTTCCAATCGTAAAAAACTAGATAGAAGGGTTCACAAGGTTGGCACACAGTTTTCCAAACCGTGTGCGTCTGCCCAAGAAATTTTTCAGGTAAGATTTTAATTCTGAAAAAAAATTTTAAAAACACTAGAACCCCCAAGAATTCCATATTTTTGACCTTCGATAGGTTTGATGAATTATAGGAGTTTCCAAATCCTCTCAGAATGATTACAAGGTGATCCAGATACCATTCATTGAGATTGATATCCTGGATTGAAGATCCACTCTCCTCCCGGTAAGTAGATTTCATCTCGATGCTTCTTCTGTTCATTCTCTTATATTTTCTAGGTATTTTCATGGAAGATCTCCACTGTTTTCATTGATCCAAACCCTTTAGTTAATATCTAGATATTTTATTGCATATCTAGGTTTTTATATTCATGATCATTATTCCTTTGATTTTAATTTTCGTTTTGGGGATTTAGATCTAGAGATTGATCAATGATATCATGCCGCTTGATTTTGGGGATTTACATTGGGATAGCTACCATCAATAAATTGAGGTAGGTGGACTAAATTGACCTCCCATAGTCATGTTTTATGATATATATATATATATATGTTTATGAATTTTTATAATTTCCTGGATAAATTATTTTCTAAATTGGCGTAATTAGAATAGTGGAATTGTTGAGTGTTTACACTGGTGATTTATTGATAATTGAATCATAAAACAAACAAATCAGGGGGTGTCCTAAATTGACTGTTATTTTTCAGATTTAATAATGGTTTGTGATTTTGTATTTGAGTTATTCAATTTATTGAAATAACAAAATTAATTGGGGGGGAAATAATTATGGAATTAGTATTCACTATGAAAGATAATTAATTGTAAGAATTGATTATGTGTCATGTTGTTATCAATGATAATTAATTGTGAGAATTAATTATTACTTGTTGGGATTTGATATTAATAATTATTTTTCAATAATTAATTATGTAAATATAACTTTTTTGATTGGTTAATTAATTGATGAATTAATTAATGTTTTTATTCTTAGTTATTTGTTAAATTAACCAATTGGCTTTGAAATGTTTAACCAATCATTTTATTAGTAAAAAAATAATGTGGAAAATTCTTATGACTTAAAGAATGATTAAAATAATGATATTCTTTGTGCTAGGTATGTCATCCTAGACTGATTAGATGTTGGGACTTGGACATGTTGTTCCTCACAAATAGTTATACATGAGTGAGATTATGGGGTGTTAGGCATGATAACCTACACCGATTGAGAAAATAAGTGCAAGGAATGACGAACCACACTCAATAAGATTTTGGGTGCTAGTAATGATTACCTACACCAAATGAGTGATAATAATGAATGGTGATTCAAATGGGAAACATGAATTGGAATGGCCTAATGTATTGATTAAAGATTAAATGAGAATGTCATATCAATATAAATTATGTATTGTATTTATTGCTTCCAAAATCTACCTAAAATATCTATCTACTATATTAGTTTTAGATATCATTGGTGGTGTCCTACTGAGTTGTACACACACCCTATTCGGTCCTCCTAATTGGCACCCAAGAAGTCATTGTGGTTGTAGGACATGATAATGGAAAGGCCCTATGATAGGTGGAAGTTTGGGATTGGAGCAAGCGAAAGAGAACCAAACATAGTTCAGGACACATATAAGAGTATTTGTATCTCTACATTGAGTTGCATTGTAGACACATAGCACTTGTGTTTTTGAAGCATGATTTACCTTATAGTTGAGTATTCTATTTTCTCGTTTTGACTATCATATGTCATGATACTATTCTGGTTATTTATATGCTTCCGTAATTAATTATTTTTATTTTCTTCCATTGGTGTTTTATTACTTTAATAGAGGGTATATTCTCCCCAAGACTGACATACAATATCCTCCCAATTAGTTGACTCCCTCTAGCTTACGGGGAGGTGTGCTTGAGGGCATGTGGACAACAGGCTCGGGGAACCATTCAGTGGCTCT
Source organism: Viscum album (assembly GCA_963277665.1). Classification (NCBI taxonomy): domain Eukaryota; kingdom Viridiplantae; phylum Streptophyta; class Magnoliopsida; order Santalales; family Viscaceae; genus Viscum; species Viscum album. The sequence continues at coordinate 1,536,265,138 of OY728125.1, read as the reverse complement.
TGGGTTGGGACATCACAAAGTGTTATTAAAAGAGTTTCATTTTCTTTCATCTTCTGTTGCCTTACTATTTTGGTAATGGTAGAGAACATACTATTTAGAGTCAAGGATTAGTAATGAGATCATGTATGGGAGGTTCAAACCCATGTATGGGGTAAAATATGAGTACTCCGGGTGGGTTTCCTGTAATTGTTTTTTGTGGTTTTATTTGAAGACTATTTCACCTCGGGTGACACACTTGTGGTGTGATGTGATATTTGTTTTGAAAATTTTTCAATTTTTATTCGTGGCCTAAATAGTAAATATAGTTGAGTCTTCATGAATCAAACTAGGAACTCACGATTTTTTATCATATATTTAGGCCCTCATGTTAAAATGGCTTAAGGGTATGTTGTTGAACTTGGACTGTTTTTCCTTGTTTTCATATTGGAATAATTATGAAAATTCAGTATAAATAATAACCTAATTAAAACCATGAGTGATGTATTCTGTAACCCAAATTAATTAATTTTTGAACAAATTAATTTGATATAATGTGATTAATTAATGGATGAATTAATTAATGAGAATAAATATGCCATTGTTAACCAAGTCCTTGGTGTAGGATGGTTAAGGGTAGTGAAAAGAAATTAGTGTTGGCCATGTGGTGAGAAAATGTGGAAAATACATGCTGAAACATGTTATATTAGTTTATAATCTTACATAAATGTTATAAGGTTGAGATGTGATACCTAAGACGTGTGTTTTTTAATGTAGGTGTATGCCTCCTTGACGCCTGTTGAGGGAGAGATCAAGGGGTATGTCTAAAAATGAATCTCTGGATAGGGACCTTGAGGAACCATTAGTGCAAGCTAAGGAAAGTGGTAAACTGTTCTGAGAAAACATTTTTCATTTCATGCGATTCATGGAGAGAGACCCTAGGTGGGTTTAAAAAAGCATGTATGAGTCGATAAGGGAGTTTTAGCTGCATCACCCTCCTACTTTCACTGCAAAGGGTGGAAACTTGGGAGCTGAAATATGTATTGAATCCATAGAGAAGATACATAACCATTTGGAGACTTTATCTGAGAGAAGGGTCAAGTTTCATGGTTATATGATATGGGGTTTCGTGAAGAAATGGTGGGACATTCAGCTACGATCTAGATAGAATGAAGAGATTTTATGGAAGGAATTTATGGAGAAGTTCTTAGAGAACTTTTATTTAGACACATTGGGGAAAGATAAGGATTTAGATTTTATGAATCTAACACAAGGAAGCATGTCTATAATGGAATACACTGGATGTTTCACCTATTTATAGCGTTTCCCTGCAGCTTTAGTAGTAGATGAGGCTTCCGCGACAAAATGAGTTTAGGATAGAATTTTCGGTGAAATGAAGTCCCAAGTGAATATCTTTAGTCTGGATAAATTTTCATAAGTGGTTAATCAGGATCCAATTTTAGAGGGGAAAATGATAGAGGATTCTAGTACTAAATATGCAGCTAGACGATCAGGGATCGGGCCTTCTGAGAGCAGTTCGTGCCGCAATTAGAATAATAGTTAAGAAATTGGGATGAAATATGGAATGTCAGGAGGGACAGTTACATCATATCATTCTCATGGGATTTTCCACCATTTTGGTAGTTAGGGACATTATCCTACACATTTTCTTTAACCCTCAGTGGAGGGCCAGTTTTGTGGAATGATGGGACATCTACATAGGTTCTACAGGAAGTAGTGGCAGGTTAGTTCTAAGGTGGTAGCTACTTAGAGTTAGAGCATGGGAAGGGGGTTTTCTACACCATATGGGTCTGGGAACTAGTGTTCTACTAGTAGTGGTGGTAGAGGTAGGGGTCATGGTTCTTTAGTGTATGAGATCCCAAACTAGTAGAGTGGTGGTACTCAATGGAGTAAGACAAAACCACATAGAAGAGGGGCTAGACAGTTAAATTCTATTTATCCATCTCTTATGGAGAGAGAGGCTCATCCGTCAATAGTGAGAGGTAATATTCTAGTTTCTTCTACTTTATCTACTACCATGTCTAATATTGGAGCCTCTCATTTTTTCATATCTGTAAATAGTTTTATTGGAGTGAACCTTGTGGTCGTGTTCATAATCAGGATGATGAATGTCAATAAACTATTAAGAACAAATACTAGGGATATATATTTTTGAAAGGGTTGTTCTCTAGAGAGTAGAGAGTATCATTTCCTTTGGGATATCTATGTCCTAGATATAATGGGAATCAATCTGATTACAGGTATGGATTGGATAGTTGCATACCGAGCCCACAGAGACTGTTACTGCTGAGGATTAACCTTTCTATCTCTTGAGGGTGACAACTTTTTCCTTCATGGAGAATGGAATATCCAGGTAGGCAGAGCTGTACCAATTAATTTTCCATTGGGAGAGCTCACAACCCATGTTTCTAGTCTTTTTTTGGACAATGGGGGTGGTAGGAAAGGCTTCCTTAGACTATTTATAGAACTGTTTTAGGATGTTTTACATGAATACTTTTTAGGGTTTCTACGTGAGAGAGATATAGAATTCACTATTGATGTTATGCCGGGGGATTAGCCTGTATCTATTCCTCCATATAGATTTTCTCAAACTGAGCTTCAAGAGCCCAAAAAAATATTTTAAAGTGTTGGAGGATAAAGGATATATCTGTCCATGTTCATCGCCTTAGGGGTCACCTATTTTTTTATAATGAAGGCCGACGGGAGTTTACACTTGTGTGTTAATTACATAATATTAAACAAAATGACTCTGATGAACCGATATCCTCTTCCATGTATCGATTATCTTTTTGATAAGTTGAAGGGGGATAATGTGTTCTCAAAGATCTATCTGAGATTAGGGAACCATCAGGTGATAGTTCTGAACCCTAATATACCAAGAACTACTTTCTGGGGTAGTTGTAGACTTTATGATATTGTTGTAATTTCATTTGGGTTGAGAAATTCTCTACTAGTGTTTATGGACTTGATGAATATGATATTTCATCTGTACATAGATCAGTTTGTGGTGGTGTTTTTGGAAAACCTCTTTGTGTTCTCTATGACTCATGACAATCATGTGCAACATCTTGACATCAGTCTGTATACACTGGGAGTGAATCAACTATACACCAATATATCTGAATATTAGTTTCGGATTGACATGGTACACTATTGGGGACACATAAACTCAGAAGATGGTGTTCATGTTCACCCAAAAAAAGTGTATGAAGTGGTTTACTAGGAGGATCCCAGGAATGATTTTAGAATTTGATGCTTTTTGGGATTTATTGGTAATTAGATGTGATTTATCCGTGTGTTTTTTTGAAATGTATCACCAAATATTGCTTTGTAAAAGAAAGGGATAAAAAATGTTTGGACAGAATTATGTGATAATTATTTCTAGGAGTTGATGAAACGCTTGACTTCGGTACCAATTTGGGTTTTACCTGAGTTGGGTGAGGAGTACACTCTGCATTGAGAGTTCTGGGGTTAGACTTGGAATTGAGTTGGTGCAAGGGGAAAGATTCATTGCATATGGGTCTCAGCAGTTGAGGTCACATGAACGTAATTACCCTACGCATGACCTCAAGTTGGGAGTTGTGGTTTATAGTCTTAAGTGTTGGAGACGCTATCGTTCTGGAGAAAAGTTTACAATTTTTACAGATTTTTTTTTGAAGTATATCTTTTCATAGTGAGAATTGAATCTTAGGTAGTGAATATGGGTAGAGTATATGGAGTTATTTTTTTTAACTTAAATATACACCCGAGAAAGGGAATAGTGTGGCTGATTACTTGAGAAAAAAACTCAGACTCAGTTGGTACACGAGTCCAGTGAATGCTGGAAGATGATGACCTTGCTAGAGGAAATGCATGTGGCAGTTTAAGAGAGTCAGGAGAGGATGAATCTAAATTATATTTCTAAGGAGACTACAAACTTCAGATTGATCAGTGACTAGTAGTACATGGATCTAAAGTGTTTATCCTTAATGGAAAACCTTGATGGTGTGGAGACACCTTCAAACTGAAAAATAGAAGAGGATGAGATCATATATTTGGAAAATCTGTAGTTTTTTACGAGTATGTGAGAGGAACTTATGCAAGAATTTAATGCTTCAAGGTGGGTAGAACATCATGTGGTGACATAAATGTACCGCGACCTTCAATGATAGTTTTGGTGTCCATACATGTAATATTAAATAATGGGGTTAATAATGAGATGTTTCACTTGTTAGTAGGTGAAGGAAGAGAATCAACAACCTAGATCCCTATTGTAGCTACTAACTATTCCAAAATGGAAGTGGGAGGATGTGATTGAGGATTTTTTTTGTAGGACATCCAAAGACTCTAAGGAAGAATGATGCTATTTGGGACATTTTGGATCGACTAACTATGGCAGCACACTTCTTTCCTATCAAATAAACTTTTACAGTATAGCAGTTGGGAGAACTGTATGTGAGGGAGATAGTTCGTTTGCATAGGGTGCCACAAACTATAGTTTCAGATCGGGATTCATGCTTTACATCCTGCTTATGTAAGGTCTTACAATAAAATATAGGTAATAAGGTTATATTAATTATGGCCTTCCACCCACAGGAAGATGGGAAGTTGGAGCATACTATATAGGTGTTAGGGGATATTTTGCGAGCACGTGTGCTTGAATTTGGTGGTTCTTGTGAGAAGAAATTGGTTTCAGTGGATCTTTCCTACAATAATAGTCATCAGGAAATTATACATATTAAACCTTATGAGGCACTTTATTGTAGACCAGTTAGATCACCACTATTTTGGTTAGAGGACGGTGACTATGTTAGTACTGAGTCTCGTTCTAGATGCATTGGAGTAGGTGAAATTTATTCAAAAGCCTGTAGCTATGGATTAGAGTAGGCAGAAGTTGTATTTTCATAGACAAATATTACCCCTAGAGTTTACTTAGAGTGATTGTGTATTACATAAGGTGTCACCAAGATTTGGTCACCACATGATACGGAGGTAGGGCATGTTAATGCCCAGGTTTGTGGGACTATTTGAGGTGGTGGAGAGAATTAGAATTTTACTGTACCGATTACCACTTCCACATAAATTCAGTGGTATACCAGATTTATATAATGTGTCAAAACTATAGCGATATCATCCAGACCCTTATCATGTGATTGATGAGGATTATGTTGACCTCAATATAGATGTGACCTTTGAGGAGAATCTTAAATGTGTACTGGGTTGCAATGAGAAAGTTTTATATAGAAAGATCGTGCCATTTGTTAACGTGTTATGGAAACATATAAATGTTCAAGAGGAATCATGAGAATGGGAAGAAAACATGAGGGCCCAATGGCCCAATATTTTTCGATCAGAATCATTGAGACATTTGGCAGTGCATCTCGATGATGAGCTGTTATAAGGTGTGGATATTGTAAGATCCCATCATTTTCTAGTGTCTTCTCAGGAACATTTTTAGGTACTTTTTAAAGGATTTTATATACCATTAACTTGAATTATTGTCTTGGGGTGGGTTTGGATGAACTTTTATGGGAAATTTAATATATTTTTGGATGTGCATAGTTTGCACACATTTTGAAAAACCATGCAACCAAACATGCCAAGCATTCAAAACTAGATAGAGAGGTCCACATGGTTTGTGCACAGGATGAAAAACCATATGACCAAACAATGAAAACCATGAAAAATTGGATAGAGCTGTCTGCACATTTGGGGCACAGTTATCCAAATCGTGAGCCACTTCCCAAGAAACCATGCATGCAAGATATTAATTCAGAAAAACCTTTTTAAAACCACCTGAACCCCTTGGGACTTCCATATTTTTAACATTGGATTTTGATTAACGATTTCTAGGTGATTACAATTCCTCCTGGAGAGATTCTAAGGAGATCCGAACATAATTCTTTGATATTTAAAGCTTAGATTAAAGATCCTCTCACCTCCTAGTAAGGAGATTTCATCATGATTCTTCTTTTGTTCTTTCTCTTGTATTTTCTAGGTCTTTACACGGAATTTTTCCCCCATTTTCAAGGATCTAAACAAATGAGTTATGATCTAGATGAAGGATTGTGCATCTAGATATAGATATGGAAGATATTGATTCCTTTGATCATAAGTTTTATTTTAGGGACTTAGATCCAGAGCTTGATCAATGACGTCGTGCCGCTCAGATTTCAGGGCTTTTCATCAGGCTAACTTACATCAATAAACCTCATTATGTGGTAAATCAAACTCCCAATGTCATGGTTTATGATATGTGTATCAGTTTATAAATGTGTAAAATTCCCTTAATAAATGATTACCTAAATTGGAGTAATTAGGAATGTGGTATTGAAGTGTGTTTACACTGGCGATTTATTGATAATTGAATCACGAAACAAACGAATGGGGTCTTTACAAATTGATTGATATTTTGGAGATTTAATTATGAGTTGTAATTATATATTTGAGTTATATAATTGATTTTAATAAGATTATTAATAGGGTGAATTAATTATCGAATTATGTTTGGCTATGAAAGATAATTACCTATGTGAATTAATTATGTTCCATAATGATAAAAATATAATTAATAGTGAGAATTAACTATGACTTGTTGGGTTTTAATATGAATAATTTTTTGTAAATAGTTAATTATATAAATAGAATTGTGTTGATTGAATAATTAATTGATGAATTAATTAATTTTTTTAAGCTTAGTTAGTTGTTGAATTAACTAATGTCCATTGAAACGTTTAACAAATAATTGGATTAGTAAATAAATAATGTGGAAAATTCTCTTTTTAATAATGATAAATGGATTAGATTTCGTGGTTCTAGGAATGGTGCCCTAGACCGATTAGAGGTTGGGAATTAGACATGGAAGTATACCCCAATAGTTATCCAAGATTGTGATTATGGCGTGTTAGGAAAGACGAACTACACTCAATTAGATTTGGGGTTCTAGGCATGAAGACCTACATAAAATTAATTAAAATAAATATTGATGATTAAAATGGGAAATTTGAATTTAATTGGCCTAATGTGATGATTCAGGATTAAATTTCAGTGTGATAACTATTTAAATTATGGATTGTATTTGTTTTGCTTCATAAATAAACATAAACTATCTTTTCACTGAACATGTTTTAGAAAATTTTGGTGGTGGCATACTACGTTCTACTCACATCCTGTTTGGGATACCTAATCAGCACTCGAGTAGACATTTTTGTTTCATGACATCATAAGGTCAAGACCTGTTGATAGGTTGCAGTTTGGGATATGAGCATGGGAGAGGGAACTAGACATAGTTCGGGACCCATTTTGGAGTCGTTTTTTCTTTACTTTGAGTTTCATTGTAGACACATAAAACCTTCATTTTGATATCATGATTTACCATCCAGTTGAGTATTGAATTATTTGGTTTTAACTATCACATGACATGATATTGTTTAGGTTATTTATATGCTTCCATACATGGTTATTTTTATTTTATTACATTGGTTTTGTATTCTGATAATAAAGGGTATAGTCTCCCCAATATTGAAATACCACACCCTCGCTTCTAGTCGGTACCCTCTTGCGTATGTGGAGGCACGAATGAGGTCATGTGACCATTTGGATTGGGGCCCCATTCAGTGGATCCCTGGTTGGGACATCACAAGTCATCAGTACATTAAAAGTGTAATGTTAAGGTAATACATTTATTCATAACAAATAAAAAATTATATGTTAATATTAAATAGTTTATTGAGATATATTTCATTATGTTTCATCATCATAAGAAAAAAAGTTTACAAATCCCAATAAACGATGACATTATATCGTAAAACCATTACCACATTAATCAATTTGGATCTTAATTCCATATAAGGAACAAAATTAAATGAAACATAAAAAAACATGTGAATAAATAAATTCGTTGTATTATATATCATATGGATTGTATATATGCCTCATAAAAAGGATATCGGTTCATAATAAACGATATGTCTTTAAGAAGACAAATTCAGACTAAATATGTTACCTTATGTCTCGACATCCTACTTACAAATCTAAAACAATTGTAAATAAATATAATTATATTATACATATTTTAAACAACCATACATATATATAATACCCTATATGATATACATATGACAATTCATTTTCCATTTATTGAAGATTCAATGTTAGGATTATGTTTCAGGCAATAATTGGTTTATTTTTCATGTATGTTTTGATTTTTTATTGTAAATTCGTTAAATTTTTTCATGGTTTAATAATATCCCAAATATTAACCATGATATAAATATTACATGTATTTAGTTGATATTTATTTAGAGTAATCAAAAAAATTTGACATAGAAAATGAAATACGTCATTTATGGAGATTGTAGGTTGTATGTACTCATGAACACTGTCTCAATTTTCTCATCAGATTAAATGATAGAAAATTTAATAATGAATTTCCATTAAATAATCATATTTATGTTGTATATATCACATATATTAGTTAAATTTTTCCTGAATACCTTCCATGAATATAATTTGTTAAAAATGAATCACATTGCTTGAAGGGAAACTAGTTCATCATACGTAGGAACACTATTATCTTATCCCCAACAGATTATAAATTAAAAAGGTTTATGTGATATAATAATAAAATAAATATTATTATATTAAAAATATCATACATTTTCATTTAATAATTCTTTATTACTATAAATATAAATTATAATTGCTAAACATGTCCATCAGTATATGGGGAAGGAGTCTTTCATACACATAAGTGATTTTATTATTTTCCAATGCGTTATGAGATAAGAAGGTAAATGTGGTATTATAATTATATAGGTTTAATAATATCATCAATATAATAAATATAAATATTATAAAAATTATATCCTTCATTATTTCCCTCTTTAGTAGATTCTTTCATAAGACAAATAACATCATCTTGGGAGGAGATAGTCTTCTTTACACACGATTTCCAGTTTCATTTCCCATTTTATGGAAGAGTATATGTATATTAGTTATTCCATTATAATAAAATAATATTAGATTATGTGTGATACTAATTAACAAATGTCAACATTATTGACTATGTTTTTATGTATTTTGAAAAATTAAAACAATAATTTATAGTTTACAAATTTACCTTTCATTTGGACAACCTCTTTAGGTTTTACCTAAAGCATTCCTGGAATGTTTTTATGATCTCACCAATTACTATATATGTTTGGTAGGTATTTAACAAATATATACATGGTAGCTCCTAGATAAACCAATGTTTTTTGTAATTGGGAATATGTGAGGATATGGGTGGGATTTTATAAGTGGTGAGATGACAAACATGAAATATTTAAAATGAATAAAGTGTATCCACTTTTCTCATAATCCAAAAAACACAAAAATGGCCAATTATTTAAAATTAGATGTGATAAGAACGAAATATTTCCATATATTGTTTTTTAATGTTTATATTCCATTTTAACTATTATCAATTTAGTTTAACGCCTTTGTAAACATGTAGTACAAAAATCTCAATAAACATGGTTTACTATATTTACTATTTATTATAGAAAAATATTAAGATAACCTTATTAGATAATATTAATTAATATGGATCCAAGTTTTAAATCCATTTTTTCTAATTAAATTCACATAAGTAGAAATTTGTACTTTAATATTTACTTGAAAAAGTAAAGGGAAAGCAGTTTTCTAAAGATAAAGTGTTCAGGTGTTTAAAAATAATTATATCAAAATTCTATAAGTAATTAATTACAATGATCCAAATTAGATTAATAGATTTTTAATTTACCTTGTTTTATATTTAAATCCATATTAAAATAGAATATATCTTATAATTTCATTGAAAAAAAGGATGTTTTTTAAAAAAACGAAATATTTTTCACAATTTCATTAAAAATATATATTTTCACATAATTATCCAATATTAACTCCAAGATAATTTTAAAAATTATTATTTTAAAAATAATTTTTATATTTTAAAATAATTTTTATAAAATGAAAAAAAATTAAAATAACCTTGAAAAATTCTATAAAATTGCTTATTTATAAAAATATGGTCGTTGTGCGTAAAAATGGATTTATTCATCTCTCAAGACTAGAAAACAGATAATATGAATGATAAAAATTATATTTTTTATATAATTTAAAAAAATAATAAAATTTATTCACAATAGTTGAATTATTCAATTTATTGAGAAAACAATTTCTTCCCGTAAAAAGAGTTTTTCGTAAAAATATTTCTTTTATTTTTAATGTACTTTTATTTTTCACATATAATTAATTGGGTACTAATGAATTAATTTCTTATACATGTTTAAATAATATATTTTAACAATTTATTTATTCTCATTCACAACCACCATTCTAATTACCAAGAAATAACAATCATATTATATAATAATCTTTCAATACTATGTCATGTTTCATTAAAAATTTGTGTTGTATATTACACAAGATAAAATCTTGGGTTCATGAAACACAATTTAATATTTATATTTTGTGAAAAAATTTCTCTTAAAACAATTATTTTAAAATATATATATATATATATATATGAAAAATATCAGGTTGTTATATTTTACCCCCTAATAAATGGTATCCTTGAAATTTAAAATTGTTCTCTATAATTAAGGGTTTATCATTGGAAAATCCCTTTTTGTGAAACCCACATCATTAAATTTTTTAATAATCTTTCATCTAGAAATTGTATGATGTGATGTGTGAAGGTTGCCAAGAATAACACGTAATAAGATTTCTATATAAGATAAAATTATTGGGAAGTAATATATGGACATGGATGACAAATTTAATCCCCCAATACTAATATAGAGGGGTAGATAACTTGTAAAGGGGAAATTTTACAACCATTAATCCATAAATTTATGATATGTGAGAAGACCATTAATTTATCGTAAAACGGTAAATGTATATCATTTTATTTATAGATCCTTCCCCTAATATTGATTAATTTTTATAGATAGATATACTTACAAGATTCTATTACATTTCATAAGTAGAATCTCATAAATTTAATATCGATCGATCAATTTCCTCATCATATCTTAGTGTAAAAGGATAATTATTCATGCTTAAAGCACTCATAGAAAATAATATCCATAAAAGTATGATAATTCATTCCCTATTAGATTATTTATTAATTTATTTTTTATAATAGGTTATCCAATATGCATTAATCATAATATAGTGAAATAATAAACTAATATCCATGGCCACATCTTGTTTTCAACTTAAACCATTCAATAAATGGTTATCCTTATGATCCTCCCAAATATAAAAAATTATATGTAAGGTCGCTAAATTTTCCAAAAAAAAACACAACATCAATCCCCAAAACATCATTCAGTATCTATAATCATCATATTGAAAATATGTGGAATCCTTGGTCTTTTATTCTATGGATGTATGGAAATATCCAAATTTACATTAGAAAATTAATGAAAATTTGATTTCAAGTTTGTTCCTTAAATAAAACCATATATTATTGAATATATTGCATAAATCAAGTAATGTTTTATGTTACATAAATTATAACCTAAAAAACATTTTCATTAAATCATTAATCCGTGAAAGTTTTATTAATAACATCAAGTTTAAATTATCCATATTAATAATATATTTATCAAAACTAAACACCATTTTCTCAAAATTAGGAACCTATTATGGGTTATCTCCGTTAATCATGAGTTTTCAAAAGAAATAACCCTTTTCAATTATTAAACATTTCTATGTCATTTGTACTATTAAGCATCTTATTGAAAATAATGCTCAAAAAAAATAATAGAAAAATCCTCATATATTTCGTGATTCACATAACATAGTTCTTGAATTAAAAAATACAAATACTTTATTTATCCCACTTTTTTCTTTAACAAGTTACAATTATTTTTATCATATTAATTAATACATATTTATAATATTGTGAAATATGAATCATATATTGAGATTCACCGACATCAATTTAATCATTATTATAATGTTTAACAAAAAATTATATCTGAAAAAACCATACCATTCCTATATAATTTGTGGTCTCTTCATTATTAGCAGTATAACCATTACTCATAACACCATGATTATTTAATTCATCAGATTACCCTAGTAAATTTATCAGTATAATTCCTTTCATTTAAACATTTATAACATTCATCAATTTACGATTCCATAAGGAAACCAATATTCACATCCACTCTATTAACCAAACTATTCAATTTTTCCTTAGTAATTACAATATTTGTGTTCATGTATTTCACAGTAAAAACATATTATCATACCATTGATACATTCACTTGGGTGGTTCTTCCCAAATTATAAACATAGACTAAAAAACTAATTTTATTTCCTCTATAGTTTCCACCATCCCAACTCAGGATGAACAACATACTTCTCTTCTTTGGTGTGTCTGAGAGTAGGTTTTGGTGTATTTTATTAATCATATATCATGATAACTCATTTTGAATAATCATAATGTCTTTAAATCTGTTAATCAACCCATTTTTTTCTCATCAATACATTTTCTATCACATTCAATATTTACATAGTTATTTATGGTTTCCATCATTTACAATAACAAAAAAAATTGTATGGGAAACAATAAACATAGTGTGAAATCACGGAATCATCAAAAATAAATTATAGTATATCTAAATCATTTCACCTTATATTAAATCTATGACACTTTATACATAATCTTCGTCATTATTCTAATCATTCATGATGGTATATGAATAGTTTTTTAACTCCCAAATAATTTCATTTCGGAGGTCCAAAACGTGTGAGTAGTAAGGATCAGTTTTAGGTACCATGTAAAACACGATTCAAGGCTGAGTTTCCCTTTTCAGAGTTATAACCCCTAGGTATATCTGTATCAGAACCACATCCACTTATAGTAACTATTCAATGATATAATTTTAGGGAAACCAGTTTCTCTATCCTTTACCAATATTTCAGGATATCATGATATACTTATAATTATCATTATATTTATCATTAAATATCTCTTTAGGGATCTCACTAATTTTTTCATACCCTCATTACTATTGGTTACCTAAACCATACTCTAGTACAAACTATGTATACTCAAACATCTCATGAAAAAAAATAACATCATAAAATAATAATATTAATTAAATAACATAATAATCCATGGTTGAATCATTTAGGTAAATTGAATTATTTATATAGAAACATACTAAATTTTCCTTGAGTGATATTAACTATCACCAACATGGTTATTGAAAACAAGCCCCATTTTTATATATATCATAAATAATATGTTTCATCATAATAGGAGGAAAGGAAGAATAAGATAGGGTGATCATTGATTCTCTATAATAGTTAAAATGATGATATCAACATAACAAGATCATTATGGTATAAGAACATGATAATAAAAACTAAAAATGGTTCCCTTTATATTATAGAACATATACATGATTCAGAATATAAATACAATAAATTAATATTTCATAGATCCTAATTGAATGAAAGAATATATTCTATGAGAGAACAACATTGTCATATGATTTAGAGTTGTAGAAGACACAAAATTATTGAACAAAATATGTACAGGATAATCACTAAGACATTCATAATATGTTTTTTGGGATAACAACCCATGTTCCTAAATCGGGATGGCAATAACTGCTGATGTAGCCACTTTTTTTTATACCCACCTGTGTACCTTATGGGATCAAAGTGTATTAGTCAGTATCAAATTATTTAGTGGGATATATAGGTCCCATTTATTACATAATATTTAAATTTTTATAAAATAATGTTATATAAAATTCATCATATTAGAATCTTTGAAATGAAATGTTTTTCATGAATTTTTTATCAATGAATAAATTGTGCATAAGAAATAGGGTTTACAATCATTTCATCAAAAAATGTGATTTGAAAAAATGAATTAGGTTTCATAAAATTTTTTTCATTGTATAACCCGTGGAAGAAGAATGTGATTTGTAAAATTCTTTCCATCATATAAAAAAACCATTCAGTAAAGGAATAAGAGTGGTATATTTGGATCATATCCCCAGTAAATCATATATATCATCAAAGGAATACATATTCGTTGGAAAATTAATTTTAAAAGGTCATATGTAAATTTTTTTATGAAATTTACCATTCAACATAGTAAATCATTTCATAAAGCATGAAAAAAATTCAAACAAAATTTGTTTATAAATAACCGAGTACATTAATAAAATAAAATTTACAAATAATTTATAAAAAAATATGTATAATATAATATTTAGAACATAATTGTTTTTAAAATACTCATCTTTGAAAATAAACGTGGAATCATATCGAATAATATTTAAACTCCCTTAAAGAATTTCATAAAGATAATATCTTTTAAATTAGAAAATAATTAAAAAAAATTATTTTTATAATATATACTATGTAAAAAATAAATTATTATTTAAATTTTTTGATAATTATGATGCCACAGAATATCTTAAACTTGAAAACAAGTTTTGTTCACATTTTCATTCAAAGCCAAGTTGGCCTTACTCTAAAATTGATAAAAACAATTCTTTCAAACAAAATTATATAAAATTTCATAAGTTAGTCCAAATTACATGAAACTATCATATAGGAACATTAAAAATTTTTAAAATAAATTTTTAAATACATGGGTATAGAATAAAAAATGGTTTTCAACTTATGAGAGAAATAAAGTTAATTTTATTTTAAAAATCATTTTGGATACTTGAGAATAAAAATATAGTAAAATAAAGGTAGAAGATTTGTTATTAATAAATAACTATTGGATGTAAAATCATGTTTTTTTAGATTTAGATCATAATATTTCGTAATTGAAATAATTGAGATAAATAATTCTGATAAAAGATGACATTTTATTTTTAAAATCCTTACTATATTAGTAACATTTTATCATAAAAATTGTAAAGAAATAAAATTAAATGAAACATAAAATAAAATATAAATAAATAAATTCATGATATTAAATCCTAAATGGTTTTACATAAATATAATTAAAGAAGGTAAGTGTATAACATAACACATGCCCCAATTTATTAATTATTCCTTGTTAAAATCTTGTTTGAGGTAATAACTATTTTTCATGTATGTTTGGATTTATAATTTTTCATCCACTTAAATTATTCATGCTTCAATAATATCCAAAATTATAACCATGATATAAATAAATAATATATATATATATATTTAAAATTTATTCATTTTAATCCATTAATGATAGATTGGGAAAATAAAATACATCGTTCATGGAGATGACAGTCTATGCATTGGCATAAAGGATGTTTCAATGTTCATTTTAGAAGAAATGAAATAAAGTAAATAATATATTACCTTTATAGAATAATTTTATGTTATAATTTCACATATATTAATTAAATATACTCTAATTACTTTCCATGAAATGTATATGTCAAAAATGAAAAACATTGCTTTGTGAAGAGGTAATATAACATACACCTAAACGACATTATTGTAACCCCCACGAGATATAAAGTAAGAATGTATATGCAATATAATAATAAAATAAATATAATTATTCTGAAAATATAATATAATTTAATGAAAAATATCTTTATTAGAATCCATATAAAATAGAAATGAAAAAAACATCACATCGGTTCATGAGGCAGTATTTCTCAGTACACACAAGCGATTTTATTATTTTCCAATAGATTATGACCACGAAGGTATATGTGGTGTTATAATTATATTGGTATAGTAATACTATACATATAATATATATAAACATAAAATGAAAAATTATATTCATATTTGAGATGTAGTGATGGAAAAATATAAATTCTCTTGTTAAGTGGAACTCTGCTCTACACATGATTGAATGTTTTTGTTACCTATTTGATGGAAGATGTGACATATATATATATATATATTATTAAATTAAAATAATATAACATATGTATATGTGGGATTTTTATATTATTATATAATAATAATAAAATATAATTTGGAGGAGTTAGAAGAAGAAAAAAATATCATATTTTAAAACATTACCGTTTTTAATACAACCTCATTTGGATTAAGAAAATACATCATAGATTTTTTTTATTAAAAATGAAAATCTAAGATGTTTAGAGATTTTTTTTTCATTTATTTCATAGTTAGTTTCTAGAAAATGTGTTTTTTAAGATTTAATATTTGAGGGGAGGTGTGGGTTTTTGTATTTAGTAGAGAGAACATACATGGAATTTATGAAAAGATTAAAATCTACCGACAATTTTGACAAGAAATAGACACAAAAAATACCAAATTAGAAATAAATTTTTGTTATAAGGTCTAAATATTTCCATAAAATGGGTTTTTGAAATATTTATATTTAATTTTAAATTTTATAATCATTTATTAACACCCTGGTAAATTAGTTTTTTCATAAACTTTTATATCTAATATTTTCTATTTTTTCTATTAATTATGGTAAAAAATTAATTTTACATTATAATATAACATTATTTGTTATTATCAATAATATTTTAAACATTTATTTAAATTAAAATCATAAAAGTGGAATACTATATTTTAAAATTATACCCACAAAAGTGATAAAAATCAGTTTTCTAAGGAAAAATATTGAATAGATTATAATGATTTTATATAAAAATTCAACATGAAAATTATAACGATAATATAAATTAGATTAATTGGTATAATAATTTTCTAATTTTAGTATTAAATTCATATTATAATAAAATTAAGCTTATAAATTATTTGAATGAAAAGAATTTTCTTCAATAAAAAACGTATTTCTCACTATTCACTATAACATTTATCTTTTTATAAATATTTCAAAAATTAACTCAAAGATAATTATTAAATGACTATTTAAAGATATTAAATAAATTTTATTATACTTTTTAATGTTAATTTTAAATTTATGTTGAAAAATGGGAAAAATTTGATTTTTAAGAAAATTGTAGTTATTATCAGTAAAATAAGATTTATCCGTATCATATTCATCGAAAACAATTAAGAAAAATTTTAAAAAATTTATTGAATATATAATATATAAATTTCATAAATATAATTATCATTAATTTATTAATTTAATTTATTGTTAGAAAAAACATGTGTTTACAACATAATATTTTTCCAATAAATGATTTCCTTTATTTTCTAAAAGGTTTTACATTAATTTCTAATTAATTGGCCACTGTAGATTTTTTCAACACATGTTTACTCCATACATTTTCAAAATTTAGTAATATAAATCTTACCTACCATTTCAATGGTGCGATGATAACTATCATATTAAATAATAATATTTTTATATTATGTCGTATTTTTTTTTAAACTTTGTATTGTGTGTAACATTTCTTAATATTAATGTTGAGTTTATCCTAAGTTAAAATAGATGTTGTGTAAAATAAATTCTATAAAAAATTACTTGATAATTATATATTTCAAAAAATAAGAGCATGTAATGTGACTGGTACATGTGTTACAATATGTTCAAAAAATATTATTTAAATGAAAATTACATATTGAAATATAAAGGTGTTATCTCTACACTCCCCTAAATAAAAAAACTATCATAGTGTAAATTTTTTATTTAAAAATTGATTTTATCATGAAATATTAAGAAATTTTATTTAAATTTTATCAAGAAAAATAATTTATCTGATACTACAATGATTTAGTTGAATTTATAAATTCAATGTTTTTTGAACCATGTGTGTATCATTCTGAAATGCATAATTATGAAAGTGTTTACAAAATAATACGTTTTTAGTTTTATGATATTTTTCTATATAAGACTGAAATTATTTTTTTTACCACTTGTATCACATCAGAAATTCATTTACCAAAAAAATATTGAATGAGTATATATAATTACTTGATATCTTCCCCTTCTGTAAGGGTAGTTTTTTTCTTTGGTTTTATATCGAGTATTTATTCACTTATTAATCATATGATATTATAGTAGATAAAGAAAAATTATAATTTATTCATTCGTAATAGTCTAAAAATAAATTTTAATAGATCATAAGAAACATCAAATTGATGACTTTTATTCCTCTTATACATCGTCATTTAATAAAACTGAAAATTATTTGAAAATTTAATAGAATATTCAAATGAAATATGAATAAAAATTCATAATTAGAAAAAATAAATTTATTTTAAAATCCTTATAAATACTTCCCTTTTTCAACATAAATAATTTCATAAAAATTTTACTCTAAATTTCATCAAAATGATCCTGGAGAAATTCAAAATGAAGACATCAAAAATATTTGACGACAAATTATTTCGAAATAAACTATACATTAACCATTAAAAATGTTATTTATCCCTAAAAATAATTAAAACAATCATACTATATTATAAACCCCAAAATGGAAATCTTTCATCATGAAAATATATTAAATAAAAGTAATTTAACACGAATCAATGTGGCATTGAATCACTCTTCAATGCATAAGGCTATCCAAACATATCAAATTATATTAACATCATAAATAAATTCAATTTACCTATTAATCATTTACCTAACATAACATAATAAAAGAAAATTAAAATCATTCATATTGGTTAATATATTGTAACACCCTAAGATTTTATAATAATAGAATTATTTTTGATAGTATATTAATATGAAACATTGAGTTTAAATGACCAAAAAAATATATAACATTAATAAAATAGTAGTTAAATAGGAATGTATGAATAATATTAATAAATTTTCATATATATATATATATATCATATTGAATGATAATTATCTTGGAAATTTTAGTTATTTATCTACGAATCTTTTTTAAAGTAATTTGATTCTTATGAAATTTGTTTTCGTAAAAAATTATTTTAATTATTTCATGAAAATGTATTATAATTAAATTTATAAACTTTAAGAAAAATTATTTTATAAACTTTAATTTAATTTTTATATTTTTATATCAAATTTTACTTATGATGAAATTTTGTATTTTTTATAAAATATTTATTTTTTAGTGACAATTGAAAAATATAGATTTTTGGTAAAACTATAATTATATTTCAATAAATTAAATAATTTAAAATTAAAATTATTCATTGAATATTATTTTATGTAATAATATCATAATTAGTTCTATTTATTTGACCTAATTTCATTTTATTCATCGTTATATTGGATTTCAATATAAGTTTTTATGGGGTTTAAAAATGAGTTTTTTCTACAAAATGACTAAAAGTGCATAATGTTTCTACATTTAATTAATTAAAAAAATAACGAGTAATGTTTTAAATAAAAATAATAGATTATATATCGATAAATATTAATTTTTATTCATACAAGGATTATAATTTTTCATATAGTTAGTATGGAATCATCATTTTGTAGAAAAATAAACTTATTGAAAACCATATGTTTCGTTTTTTTAAGGTAAAGGGGGAAAGACCCCATTTATTGAATAAGAATGAAACTACTTTTGACCGGAAGAAAGAGAAACCCATTACATAGAAATCTTAACAGAACATGCCAAATGGCCAACAAGGATCCAAATGCCAAAAGGAAACATAAATCAAAGCAGGAACATGAGAGAAAGTATCATCACCCCCCTAACCGAAAATGCCACAGTGAAATCCACCTAGATGATGCGTCACCCCCTCTACGATGAAATGTGTCATGCTGGAAACACATCCAAAGTAGAGAACTCCTCCAACTCATACAGGAATCTGATAGGAGGACTGGACGATTGGTGCCAGCACACCAATCTATCTTTCGAGCCACCCCAACGGTTCCAATGAAAGACTCACTGAACCATCAACCTGATGCCCCGAAACATAGAAGAGAGAACACCTTGCATGTTCAGTTTGGTTGCCCATCCATCCAAAGGAACAGATGGCTGAATGATGGGTGCCAAGAAACCCATCCCTATATCGAGGTCTCCCACCTGATGGAATCTGGAAGACAAAACACGCCATCCAAATGCAACAAGACAAACAACAAGTTCCTACTACAACAAATGCTTTCCAGTGACAACTCGATCTAAAAAACACATCAATGGGAGAAAACAGAGAAAAGGAATAGATCAGAAACATCCCAAAGCTGCGAAGAACACTCCTGCATCCACCTCAGTAATCACCACCACCATCATACCAAAGTCAACCTCTGCATGATCCAAACAGAGGATCACCACACAAGCTTGAACAAGAAACCTCCGAGGACGCTACTGTCCGAGCTACCGACTCTCAGAAGGGAGTGATTTGAAGGTCTGCGGCTGAAGATGAAGAAGCAACTGACCGTGGCAGAGAGCATTGGAAGGAAGGAAGGATGAAAAAATGAAACCAGCAAGCCCAAAAACCATCATCATACACTGCCTGGACAAGACCAAAACCGCAACCAAAACAAGAGATCACAGATCAAGCCAACACACTGGAACCTGAAAGCAGGAAGCCATAAACCTCGCAATCATCCACCAATGCTTCCGTTGATACCTCCTTATCAGACGCAGACCTCTATACGAACCAAACAAAGAACATCTGAATCCACTTCAAACCCTACAAGCTCGACACACACCTCCACAGAAAAAGCCGGAACCTACCATCCTCACCCATCCCCACTCAAAGATCCGTAATGAAGTAAGGAGAACCAGATCGAAGTAGATATGAAGAAAAGGAATTCCATAGAGGAATCCGAAGAAGAAGAAGACCACGAGAAATCAAAAGTGGAGATTCCCGATCTCAAACTGATGTAGTGACATTATTTCAACATTATAATGTTTAGAAATCTATAATTTTAAATTTTTGATACTTTTTTATTTAAAAAAATGCGGGAACACCTTTTTTCTTTTGAAATATTACAAGTGTGCCACTCATATAGCTTATAAAAGGGCCACCCAGTTTCATCTCTTCTTCACACAATTAAATCCATTTTTATCATGAAATACCTAACCAAATATAATCATAACTGCAATCCCCATGAATTAGACACCATTTTTTATAAATAAATATTATGAAGGATTTTTTGTGCTTACATAAGGATATTTTCTAAATAAGAGTTATCGTGCTAAAATGATCATTTTTTTATTTCATCATCCACAACCATAAAATCTAATTAGATTAATATGATATAATAACACCAGTATATCCCTAAAAATATATATTATTATGTGAATTTGTTTTTTTAAATCCATTTCTATTTACATCAAATGGGATAAAAATCATCATTCATGTGTACGGTGAATTATCACTTCGCGAACCGATGTCATTAATTTTATATCATCTCCTCTAAATAATTAATATAATGATCAATTTAAAACATATAAATATTATATTTGACAAATTTTAGCATCTGTAGTTATTATATCACATTTAATTTTTTTTTACTTTCCAATCTGTGGGTGATACAATAACTTCACTCATGTGTTTGGCGGACTATCGCTCCACAAAGTGATGTGATTAATTTTTTCACTAATGCTTTATGGAGAAGTAAACCAGGAAACTAATAATGAGTATATTTTATATTGAATAAATAATGTAACACCCCAATGTTTTAAATATAATTTTAAATTCATGAAATATTATTATATGTAGACAGTTATAACTCTCGCATTAAAATAGTTTTCCCCTTCTATGATTTGAATTTCAATAAAGGGTCATCTACGATTGTGATCTGTATGTTATCTGGAGTCTAATAGAACCAACTTTATTTTTTGTGAATAGTGATGTACCATTATGAATAATAATATGAATAGTAATATGACCCTAGTGAATAGTAAAATGTATTATTATCTTATTTATTAAGCCTTATGATAATGACATCTTTATTAATTTTGTTAACTAATATAAAATGAGTTATAGTTATAAAATTGTCCGTTCTTAATAAAGATTTTTTTTTAAATTAAATTAATAATATTTAGAAAACTATTTTAAAAAAATTGCACTTCTATTTTTAATTCTATACATTGAAAAATGGTTTGGGTGAATATTTTGGATTTTTCAAAAAATCATGAATTTTTTATTAATAGTAAGTTATGATAAATTACAATAAATGATAAATACTTTTCTTATTACATCATAAGTGATGCAAGGATTATGTAATCGATCTTGGTTTTTACTCATATACATGTATTTCTATTTAGTCACATGAATCAGGACTATTCAATGTCTAGAGAAAAAATAATAATTAAGATATTTTAAAACCCCTCTCCTCCAATATAAATACCACCCACTCCCCCTTTTCTTCCCACACATCTCAAGACTTGATACTTTCCTATCTTCTTCCCAATACTCATTCCAATACCCTTACCCACATCCAAGACCAGTTGGTCTCCCCAAAAGGCTATAACCAATGGCCTTAATGAGGATATCAAGGATAAGAAATCAATAGGTAAACATCTTCGTTAATTTTATTTCTTTTATTTTCATTTTCATTCCTATTATTCTAATTACCTCACCACCCTTTATCTAAGAAGAATAAATGTTACAGAATATTATTTATATTTTGGATGTTATCATTTTGACGGATGATTCACCATTAAACATATTCTCCTCTCAAACTTATTAAAGAAATTAATACACTGTCCGTGATGTGTCGATTTACCAACATCTTGGATGATGTGATTTCAATTTCATTTACATGAATCAAGAGTTATCATGTAACTAGTTTTGTGGTTAAAAATGATTATTATTTATGTATTATATCTTATATAATGTTTTGGAATCATTTTTTTCACATGATAATAATTTATAAAATAGAATGAGTTCATTACGATCGAATATTCACCAAAGTGACATAAAAAATAAACCGTAATGTTTTAACTTATGAATCATCCTCATGTCAAAATTAAAAATATAAAATTTTATAAATTATGGTTCTATAAATATTTAAATACCATTTCATTCCAATTCAATATTTTCACTTCCAATTGATAAGAATATCTATCATGAACCAATCATGGAAACCATGTCAAATATGTATTTGAAACAATGTAGTAAATAAAAACAACAGTACTAATAAATGTGTTGAATGATGTTATAAAATGACCATATATGGTGTTATAAACATTAATATGATTTCTTAAGGTTTTAATAACACTTTTTTAATAATTATATAGGAGGTTTAAAACATTTCAAGTAAGACGAATATGAGGTAAGAGAATTCTAACCCAATTTCCAATCTGTGGCTTAAGCATCTACATAATCCATTACGTGGTATTAAGATTATTTTTGTGATGTTTTTTTTGTTTATATTATGTTTTATTATGTTCATTTATATTCTATACACATATCCATTACATTCTATTAATTCTCACTTTAATTGTATTTTTAAGTGAATTTCCTTTTAAAATAATTTTAGCAATCTCTTTAATAAATTTAAAAAAATAATTTTTTTCTATATATATAAAATGAGTGATTTATCTTGATTTTAGGATACTTAATTATTATATATTCCTTGTACATTTTTATGTTGGGGTGAGCACATTATAGTTTCTGATATGACAGGTGAGAACCATTGTAGAACTCTAATGCATTGGGTACTCTAGAGGTGGAATTTGACCAAATAGTTATTCCATGTGTAAGAGTGATTGTATGATTGATGTGGTAGATATGTCCCAATGAAACTACATGATGTTTCTATGCATGTTAAATATTCATTATGAAATTATTTTTATTGTTTTCTATTTTATCACTTAACTATTTATTTCTTTCATTATATTCCTTACTGAGCATTTTGTGCTCGTCCATGGTTTTTAAATGTTTTTATAGGTTTTAAGTATGTGTTTGAGAATTAAGGAAGAAAATGTAAATGTCATGAATAATTTTCAATGAAAATATCTTTTATTTTAATTGTTTAATATTTTAAAAAAAATATTTTCTTATTAGTATCCACATGTATGCTTATGAGATGTTATATGTGTTTTATTTCTGAATTACCTCAAAACCTAAACCTGAAAAGATACTCAATGTGTGAGAATGTATGTTCTTATATA
Organism: Viscum album; assembly: GCA_963277665.1. Classification (NCBI taxonomy): domain Eukaryota; kingdom Viridiplantae; phylum Streptophyta; class Magnoliopsida; order Santalales; family Viscaceae; genus Viscum; species Viscum album. Next base: position 1,536,241,208 of record OY728125.1, on the reverse strand, counting down.
GAACATAAAATTATGTTATTTTTATGGCCATGTACTTATATTTGGTATTAGATGATGGTTTAAATAACTTTAGGGTTTAGGATGATGTTTAAATATTATAATAAATTATTTTTACTCTTTGGTAATTTGAAATGTTATAGAATTTATGTATTACCATGTTTCTTCATCTATGTCATGTCAATTCCGAATGGGTTTCTGTAGAATAAATATAAAAGCTGAAGTAGGAAGGCACTTGGAGGCTATTGACTATTATAATCTACAACCTAGAAAGGTAGGAATCAGAACCTATAAGTTTATGATAGAAATGGAATAATTGACTCAAGAAATAAATGATGTTGGTATCCATGATAGAGAGGAATAGGATCTACTAGAAAGAAACATGTATTTTTTTGGAACATTTTATGAGGAAACATTATACATCATTCAATGGAACCCCAGATCCAGTGATAACTGGTTGATGGATTAATGATCTAGAAAAGATATTTGATGTCGTGAAACATTCAGAATGTTAAAAGGTAATACTTCCCATTTATTAATTTTATGGTGAATCCAATTGATGGTGGTCTCTAGTTAAGAATATAAGAGGAAGAGATGATCTTAACATTCTGAAATTGGATTATTTTAAGAGTATTTTTCTGGGAAAATATTTTCCTAAAACTATTTTAAAAAAATTGCACTTCTATTTTTAATTCTATACATTGAAAAATGGTTTGGGTGAATATTTTGGATTTTTCAAAAAATCATGAATTTTTTATTAATAGTAAGTTATGATAAATTACAATAAATGATAAATACTTTTCTTATTACATCATAAGTGATGCAAGGATTATGTAATCGATCTTGGTTTTTACTCATATACATGTATTTCTATTTAGTCACATGAATCAGGACTATTCAATGTCTAGAGAAAAAATAATAATTAAGATATTTTAAAACCCCTCTCCTCCAATATAAATACCACCCACTCCCCCTTTTCTTCCCACACATCTCAAGACTTGATACTTTCCTATCTTCTTCCCAATACTCATTCCAATACCCTTACCCACATCCAAGACCAGTTGGTCTCCCCAAAAGGCTATAACCAATGGCCTTAATATAGGTACCAAATTTTACTCAGGATTTTGATAGTATAATGAGTGTAATTTACCCTATTTTGAAACCATTTTACAAAGAGCATTGTCTTCATAAGAGTTTAAAAACTATGTGAGACATTCTCATTGTGCTAAAAAAGTGGAGATAGATATTTCTGACATATATTGGCCTCGTGATGAAAAGAATAAGAAGTAGTCATGCTGGTAGGCTTTGGGGAATAATTTGTCAAAGAAAACTAGAGGTAATAAAATCAATTTCCTTTCTTGTGAAAAGTGTTTTAGAAGGAATCCTGGTGAATGTATTGTAAATTTTGGAAAATTCTACCAATGAGGAATTTTTGGAGACATGTATTGTGAGTGCAAGGAAAATGGTCTGAAAATTAATAATAAGATGATGGGGAGATGCATTAAGTGTAATTAATTGGGACATTTTGCTAATGTTTGTCCAAAGATAGTATCTCAAGTAGGGAATCAGTGTGATTGGAAGCAGAAGGTTGAGGTAAAATCCTTTGAAACAAATTTGGAAGATCTTGATAAATTAAATGAGGTGGTATCAGGTACATTACTTGTTTTTATAGATTTCATAAATGTGTTATTTTATTTAGCATCTAAAAATTCCTTCATTTCATAGAAATTTTTAAAAAAAGAGGGAATTACACCACATTAAATGAATCCTTAACTCATGGTAAAACACCTGTAGGAAATATTATGGAGATAAGAAATTATAAGAATCTATATATCCTTGTATGTGGAAGAATTTTACCTTAAAATCCCATTGTCTTTTCACTAGTGGAGTTTGATGTTATTCTCAGTATGGACTACCTTTCCTTTTATCATGCTATGATAGATTATAGAGAAAAAATAAATTTATTATGAGTTTCAATATGTGTAAAAGAATTAACCCATACTAGTGATGACATACCAGGAAGCTATGAAATTGATAAAATATAGAATTTAAAGTTATTTACTCATATTTTGGAAGATAATTTAATTATCACGATTAATGGTGTACTAGGTTAAATTTATACCTAGATGTTTTTTTGATGAATTGCATGGTTTTATTCCTAATCAAGAGGTTGAGATTACAATTAACATAATTTCTTAATGGTAATCCTTTTTCTCAACCAATTATCAAATAGCCCAAATGAAACTTCTAAAATTAATAAATCAGTGGAAGGAATTACTAAATAAAGGATTCATCTGACCTAGAACATCCTTGTGGGGTTATCTTTTCTTATTTGTTAAGATGAAAAATGGTTCAGTGAGACATTTAATTTATTATAGAACCTAGACTAATATTACTATTGAAAATAAGTATCATTTTCCTCATATCGATGATTTTTTTGTTCATCTCCAAGGAGCACAGAATTTTTTGAATGTTGACCTGTGGTCAGGGTACCATCAATTGAAAATAAAGGATGTTGAAATCTCAAAGACTTTGTTCTGATCTATATATGGAAATTAAGAATTTTTAGTTTTGCATTTTTTTTGTTAACTAATCCTTCTATCGTATTCATGCATCTTATTAATATAATATTTCATTATTTCTTGGTTATGTTTGTGGTTTTATTTATTGATGAAAATCTAGCATATTCTAGAAATAAATTTGATCATTATAAACATATAATGGTTGTTTTTAAAGACTTAAAAGAAAAGAAAAATATTTCTGGTACGAATTGAGTTCGATGGGTTTAGTGTTAAAGGAGAAAAGAGTTCGAAACTGATTTTTTGAAAAAACCGACTATATATATGGGGTTCTTAGGCTAGGTGTCCATGTGGGTCCCAATTTCGGATACGGGATAGGGGGATTGCTGTTGGAGTAGGGTTTCAATCTTAGGTCACATTTCTCACCGAGACCATGGAACTTGATTCCAGCCATTATGATATTAGACTTAGTGGTACCCACAAGGACACATGGCCTATAAACCCCATAAATACAGGCCCATAGCCCTATGACATCATAAATCCTCGAACATGTATCCACAATTGGGACCCACTATAACACCTAGCTCATAAACCCAATATATACGGTATGTTGTTGTGAACAACTGGATTTGAATCTGTGTCACCATTAACATTAAGCCCCTATAACTCAATGTCAACCACTATGAAGTGGAACGTAGTGGGACCCACTATGAAACATAGCATAGGAACCTCACAAATACTAGCCCATAGCACTGGTGCAACAACAATCCCCCAAATCATATCAGCAACTAGGACCCACTGGGACACCTGGCCCAAGAACCCCACATATACGGTAGTTTTTTGCAAACAAACTTTTTAGAACTCGAGTTTCATTTAACACGGAGCCCAAGGAACTCGATGAAAACCACTAATTTGGAGCCTAGTGGTTTACATCAAGCTCACTAGGCTATGTGTTAATGGTGGCTTAGGTTCAAAATTGGATGTTTGTAACAACCTGTCGTATATGTGGGGATCCTTGGCTAGGTGTCGCAGTGGGTCATAGTTATGGAGATGGGTTGGGGGATTGTTGTTGTGACATGTATGGGGGCCAATATTGGTGGGGTTATTCATGCAAGTGTCCTAGTGGATCCCACACAGTTCACATCATAAAATGGGTTTGGAATTGAGTTCTTTAGAATGTCCAGGAACCATCATGATTAGATTTTCTAGAGTTCAAGCATGATGATCAACCTTCTCGCTTCCTCAGACCAACACCTCTTGGTAAAATTGTTGTATGGGAAGTTGTGTTTCTTTTGTTACATTGTATATGAATATTGTAAAGGTAACTAATGGGATTAACTCCAGGTGGACATCATGTCATTTTACTTGAGATAGGAGCCTTGTATCATGGGTGAGACTTCTACACTATCATGCACCCATTAGAAAATGAACTTGTTTTTTCTCTCCCTCGATAAGATTTAATTATCCACTTTCACTTCACAATAGGGGCATCTGGACAATGGCCGTATAGTAGACAACTTCAAGTGTTGTAATAACCAGCATGGTGATAGGATAACATGGTGTAGACTTGATTGTTGTGTGGGTAACCTCTATGAAATCTTGTTCATTTAGTATCGTGAGGTCTCTCATTTTATCTGATCTTTGTATGAACACTCTCCCTTTATTATTCATCTAAGATCAGACACCCATATTCTAGGTAGTTCTTTATATCCATGTTATGTTCTCAAAATCCTGTCTTTCGAGAGGATGTGGAACCGCCATGGAACTCTCCTTACTAGCAAAGTAGTTGGGTCATCCTCCACCTTATTCTTCGGTGCTTGAAACATGCTCTCCTAGTTTGGTCCATATCTTAGGAACCTAATAATCTAATCATGGAAGATATTATGAATGAAGATGAGAAAACTAATGTTTCCTTGGATTATCGGTGGGATGAAGAGGTTTTTCCACCATCAGTTTCAAAAAACATTTGTTGAATGAGGTTATTCTTGAATAGGAGTGGCGGCTTTGGGAACATACTTTAATTTCCAATCTTATATAGGGGGATTTTAATACCTCTTTCGTTCATAGATGCATGAAATAGAATAAGTGGGTTCATGTCTGCAATATTTTTCTTGACGATGGGTCATTTTCCATCAATTTTGAGCTTATCGGAGGTATTTTTTTCTCTTCTTTTAAATCTCAGTTATTAGATCCTAACCCCCACTTCCAGTATGTTTACCCCACTAGATATGTGGAGCTCATTGAATTGATCCATTGTATCATTTCCAACCATGCAAAAAACATTCTTAGTAGTGTCTCAAATTAGATGGAATTATGGGAGGCAATGAACTATCTCAACAGAGACAACACGCCTAGCCCAGATGGCTTCTCGGGTTCCATCTATAAACTTTCCTAGAACATCTTAAAAAAATATCTCCTTGAGGTAATCCTTTATTTTATCATAGTCTTCTATATCCCATGCATGGATAGTGCTACCACTGTGATCATAAACACTTAGGTATGACCCCCCAACACCTAAAATCTCTCAATATCAGCCTATCGTTCGGTGTAAATTCTTCTACAATGTCCTAGATACCATCATTAATAGTAGGCTCAACACCTTTACCTAGTAGTTGATTTCGGATGACCATCATTACTTCATTCAAGGGTTATTAATTCAATGGGATGTTGGGATCACCCATGAGATGGTTTTGGATATCAATATGACAGTCATGGGAAAAAATATGGTTATTAAAATGGATATGGATAAAGTGTATGCCCACCTAGAGTGTAACTTCATCATTCACACTATGAGATACATGGGATTCTCAGAAGCTATCATCAACATCCTATTCTGTTTCTACAGTTACCTATGGTTTAACGTCATATTTACATGGAAATATTATGGGTTTATCAAGTTTTTTTGAGGCATGCATCTTGGTGACCCCTTATCCCTAAATTTTTTTAATTTCCAGGATGCCCTTTGAAGATACTTCTCATAGGCCATGCAGCATGGTGCTGTTATCCCTTTATATTTCAGGTCCAATGATCCTATTATTTCCCACCACTTATTTCTAGATGACTTGATGTACATTATCAATGGGAGGAGTCTATAAATCTAGAGTATGATGAATAGTGTCATTGATTATATTCAATTTAGTGGATAATATATCAACTTTGGAAAAGTAATATTTTACTTCCATAAAAATGAACAAGATAGAGCATCGGTATTATTGATGGCCTATATGGGATCCATGAAAATATATCTCACATAACATATGTGGGGGATCCAATTTCCCCTATGAGGATCCTGGTTCAACACATTGTAGACTTTTCCAAGATAGTTATAAACAACATTAACAATTGTAAAAACGACTTCATCTTCTTTGGGGGAGGATTACTCTCATAAAAATGGGTTTTTATTCAATACTCATGCTTATTATTTCTGTTCTTACGGTTATTGAGTCATCATCAACTAGATAGACTCCATTTTAATTACTTTGGTTGGGATGGTCACGGTGAAGGGAGATGTATATCAGCCTCTTGGATCAGATTGGTGAAGCCCATGTAGCATGGGGGCATTTACAAGAGAAGCCTGAGTGAGGACATGTTATTCTTGAAAGGAATGTTGGACTTGGAAATTATTGAGGGAAGAAACATGTTGAGTCATTTTATTAGGAGTATGGATTCAAGCTCAATAAGAATTTAAGGAAGCCCTCCCCATTCTAGAGTTCAATCCACATCTATATGGACTCTCTCTCAGATCACTCTATGTGGATCATTAGACAGGCAGTCTCCATCTTCTTTGAGTGAAACTGGGGCTGTGGTGTACTCTACTTATCAGGATGTATGACTCCCAAACACTCATTTAATAACGAATCCCTTCATCATTCCTTCCTCAAGGCCATCCTCAATCCCTCACAGGAGGCTCTATTCCACAACATATGCATGGATGAGTCCATAGACAGGTTCATCTTCAAGGGTTCTCATTCTGGCAGGTTCTTATCAAGGGACTATAGGGAGGCCATGCTTAGGCAGCTGACTAGCGACCCTTAGGGTAGTGTTCTCTGGTGCTTGTTACTACCATCCAGGTTCAATTTTCTTATCTGGAGGTTCTGATCCAATGATTTACCAACAGAGATGTTTTTCAAGGCCAAAGGAATTCCTCTTGCCTGAAGATGACATTACTACTTAGATCCCAAAGAGGGGACATTAGTCATTCTCTTCCTCCAAAGACACTGGGCTGGCTAGTTGTGGAATACTATGGAAAATGTTATGGAGACATAAATGTTTATTTCCTCTATTATAGCTTTATTCCATAAATGGTAAAATGTAGCCTCCACCAAACATGAGGAGGAGGTCCATTCTATTCTTCTCGATACTGGTTTTTGGTTAATATTGAAGGCGCACAAACATGAAAGGCGCCACAACTCTCACCCATCTTACCACGATTAGATTATTAGGACTAGGATGCTTAAACCGGAGTTTCCTTCTCTCCATAAGCATCATGAGGAGTAATAATCTCTCAGTACTTACTCTAGCATTGTATGCTCATTAGTCCCTTCACCACCTACGATGCCTGTCTCTTGGGTAAGATGACACACTCTCTCTCATGGTCTCAAACTCAACAACGATGGGGCTTGCTCCCTAAGGGCTTGAGGGATGTAGGGGCTGTTCGGGAAATTTCTAGATCATATTTTCTTTCATTTAACAATTATTACGGAGTGGGTTACCCTCTGGTGGAGGAGTCCAAGGCCATGTAAATCATCTTATAGCATTTCTCATTGAGGGTTCTCCCCTTGTCTATGGTGGAGACAGATTAAAAAATCATTTGGAGCTCCCTTAAGGGAGACATATTTACTCCTTGAATGATTACATACCTCATTTGAAAATGTTAGTCTCTTCTTTCTTATAAAATTGAGCTCCTTCACACGTGGCGTGAGGGTAACCAGCTTACTGACTTCATGACATCTTGGTAAATCCTTGACCCTCCTCTTTTTGTGTTAAATTCCCTTGGATTCCTTCCTTCGAGTGGTGTGGACATCTCTATTAGGGAAGAAATTGTTAACCACTTTTTCAGACCTCCTTGATTTTAATTTTTTTTATTTTTTTTGCGATACTTTGTTCTTGTAATTTCGTTCAAATAATTAATAAAATATGATGTTTGTTTTTAAAATTCATAATGTGTGATTTATGAATGTAATATATTGGTTTTTTGGTAAATTATAAAATTGGATGGAATTTCAATTGATCCAGAAAATAATGTGGTCGATGAATGGCCATAACCTAAAAATGTTACATAAATTCATAGTTTTCTTGGGTTATAAAGTTATTACTAATGATTTTAAAAAAATATGCACAGTTCATTATCTTTTAAACTATGAAAACATGAAAAGGGAATAATTTTTTGGGATAAATTATTGTGATATTTGTTTTCATGAACTAAAGAAGATATTGGTGAATGATTTAGTTTTGTCTATGCCTTCCCAAAATGGTGAGTTTTTTATCAACATCAATGCTTCATTGAACAAACATAGTTGTGTTTTGATGCATAATGATTATGTATTTTATTATTCTCCAATAACACTAAAATCTCATGTGTTAAATTATCCCACACGTGATTTTGAATTATCAGTTGTGGTTTTTTTCAATGAATAATTTGAGGCACCATTTATAAGGATCAAAATGTAAAATATATACTGACAATAAATGTTTGATGTATATATTAACTCTGAAGGAATTAAACATGAGGCAGAGAATATGTGTATAATAGATAATGGATTATTATTTCATAATCAATTACCATTTGGGAAAATAAATCAACGTGGCAGATTTTTTGGGTTGAAAAAATCATGAAACATTAACAATGATATATTTGGGACATGATCCTTTTTTAAATGATTTGATAAACATTGTCTTGGAAGTTGTTAGTGTAGGAAATTTCTCTATTTTGTTTCATGTTTCATTGCATACATCATTATTTGAAGAATTAAACAAGTGCAGAAGGAATATTGTGAGCTACAGAAATAGGAAGAACTGGTTAATTTGGGTATGTTTCCAAAATGTAACCGTGATAAAGATTATGTTTTATGATTTGGAAAAGGATGTGTGTGACTTTTGATTCTCAGTTGGGAAATAATTTGTGTGTGAAACTCATAGTTATCCATTTTTATTTCATCCAGTATTACTACAATGTACATAGACCTTCATTAGTATTACTAATAAGATGAAATGTTAAGGGATATTTCTAATTTTACCATAAATGTTTGAAATGTCAATAGGTAAATTCATAGGGGTAGTTACCGAATGTGATGTTTCTGTCACGACCCTTCCTCGGGACCCGTGTCGTGACTACCCCAAGCCTGCCTTCCATAGGCCAGGGGATGGCGACTAGAACCAAAGGTGTAAATCCTGATAAAAGGGAAGGCATTGCCTTTATATAAGAAAATAAACACCACAAAGTACGTAAGATGAAGTAAACACTAAGTAAACTGAGTACAAAAGTAAGTGCTAGAAAGTAAATGGGAAAAAAATAAAAACCCAACTGAAAGTATAGTACAACTGAAGAGAAAGTACAACCGTAGTAAAGTAAATTAGCAACCACAGATCGTCCTCCAGATATCCCACCTGAAGGGTGGGTAAGGATAGTCTTCTAGGCTCCTCGGGTCCATCCGTCCATTCTGTGTACATTCCTCCAGATAATCCACCTCCGGGTACCATCCCGCTCCACAAGCCTCAACCACGATCAGCGCTGTCTGTCGTCTACAACCAAAACAACATAGTGCGGGCATAGCCCATGAAGGGGTGAGTATACGTTACTCAGTAGGGACCCCGAGACCCCCGAAGGTCTCCTATAATCCACAAAGGATATTCCACAATGGAAGGATAAAAACATGATGTATCAACCAACTCTACTTAGGTATATGCCCATACATATACCAAAGTCATCAACTCTAGCTGGGATCCAACACACGAGCCCAAGTACAACCTAGTCCACACAGGAAAGCATAACCCAATCCACATAAGAAAACACAACCCAATCCACATAGGGAAGCACATACCAATCTATATAGGAAAGCATGACAATCACATCGATGATAATGATTGAAATTCAAGACTCAACTCATACATGTATACTACCTATGAAGATGGGTGGAGATGATTAGATGTAATATCGGAATCATCTCCCCTACCAAAACCATGTAGGATCCATGTATTGAAGTCAACGCTACCGATACCACGTAGGATCCAAATATAGTATCCATTACTGCTTAATCCACGTAGGATCCAAGTACAGTCGTCATCGCAGCTAAACCCACGGAGGATCCAAGTAAACTCGTCCTCACTACCAAACCCATGTAGGATCCAAGTATAGTTGTCCTCGCTTCTGAACCCACATTGGATCCATGTACTGTCATCATCATCATCGCGGTCGCAGCCAACTATAGGATTCCTACACACAACATGCTCGATTCCGGGAGGGTCTACTCCATGAGCTAAGAGGGTCGATACATCAACTACCACGAAGACCAGAGTTGATGTATCCCATAGTTCCGTCCCATGTCATCGGGGAAAAAACAAGAAAAACGTGCCCAAGGCATGGTGAACAAGAAAACCAAGCCATTTACCTAAAGTATGTGGCATGTAGGTAAGCGATACACACTGTGTCATCAGACACCAGATACTTCCCGTGTGATACGGCCCGTGTCACAGGGAGGGTCATGTATATAAGTAAGTACACGATGTGTAGTATGGTTACACGCCATGTCCAAACCTCAAGGGTCGGTTCCATGTGCGTTGGCCATGCCTGGCCGTGTGGTGGAGCACATGCCCGTGTACTCTACCCCGTGCCCGTGTATTTCTAAAATATACGCCGAGTCATCATGAAATCGCTTCTGCCATGGTGAAGGTAGTACACGCCGTGCCTCTTGGCTGTGTGGTTCTGCCTGTGTCCGTGTATCTCCCAGATTACACGCCGAGCCTCACGAAGCCTCCTCTTCTTTTCTATGAATAAAATACACATCGTGCCTCTTGGCCGTGTATTCCTACTTGTGTCACTGTATTTCCCAAAATATATTCCATGTCTCATGAAGATGATTCCTCCATTCTGCGTAGAGATTACACGTCATGTGACTGGGTTCACACGCCGTGTGTTACATGGCATAACCCTAAAATCAAGCCGAAGTACGCCCACACTACATGGCTTGTTCATTAGTGATGCACACTGTGTATTCTGGAATTTCCAGAAACGACGTCTCTGGCCAGCTCACCTCCAGTGATGTCCATTCTTCATTATGATGGTCTATTTATCATGAAACTTCAGACACTAGGTCTCCTCGATGTCCCGTAATCGTCTCCGGTGTTTTTGGCCCTCTAATCGGCTCTGAAAACAAGATTTTATTCACCCGCTCGAAGAACTAACAAGGGCCGAACTTTCCCTTTATGGTTTGATCCATCACCTGGTATCGTCGTCGCACCTCCGCTAGGACGTCATGATATTGGGTCTTTAAATTGGGATCGTTGTGTCACACAACGATCTCACAACGATCTGGTGTTCATCACCCATGAAGAACTCAAAGACCACACCAATCATTCACATAAACGGCGGAGGGATCGGGCCATGTTCATTTGGCCCGGTCCTTCTACGTTAGTTTGGAAGAAAGCGGTTCTAGAGAAACAAACATTGAAATTAGAATTAGTGTTTCTCAAATAAAAACACACCCCTACCTCGATAAACGATGTCATTTTCCGGCAACGCGGAAGGTGGTGTCATGGGGTGAGGCTTCGAAGACAGCGTTGGCGTGCGTCCAAGGGGGTGAATGACATCTCACCCTAGTTATGAAGAGACGAAGTAATGACACGTCCTCTATCCTCGCGGTGATAACGTTATTCATCGAAGGGTGTCGTTCTTCACGGGAGGATGAAGTTCTTCAAGGTATTAGAACTCTCTCCCCAAAATCATCACACAACAAGCCAACCAAAATAAAATAAGGCCACCCCTTATTTTTTATTTTATCAAGCATTTAAAAAACTCAATATTCAAACACTTCATTAAATTAATTTAAGGGGATCAATTAATTGAATTAATGTGTGTTGGCATTAATTTAGTGGAAGAGGAGAAGTCATTTAATTAATTACAAAGGGTTGGCAACATTAAACACAAGAAGATAAAAGGGAGGAGTTAGGTAATGTGAAGGGTTGAGCTCGTGTGGGACCCACCCCACCTTTATCCTCCCATGGGTAGTTAGTAACTAGTGGGTCCCACCACAACTCCCACTCCTATGATAAAACCACTTATGATAGGAATAAAATTTGTACCACAAATTTTATTCAATTCTTTATTAATCCCTAAATATTAACAACTCCTCCCGAGAAAACGCACCTTTGGTAAAGGTCATTTTAAGAAATTACCGGCATTGTGGTTCATTCAGTGCCCTCATATTTCACTTCTATGCACTAGTTCAAAAGATAGAAAAACCCACTCGTTCGTTCACTGAACGTACCAGAGCTAAACTATGAAAATTGATTCTGGCCACACTGGGCCTCGGAATCAGGTGCCATCAGAAACTGTGTACTCGTAAAATCCTAAAGAATTTAAGATAAAAATTTCCATTAAATTTACGGGACTTTAAATTACACCCACATCATGGCTTTACGTCCTCTTAAAGATACAAAAAAAAACTAGGGAAACAAATGAGGGTACTGTTCATGCATATGAGCATCCTGCTCCCATGTGCTCTCATGGAGGTTCCCGTGCTACCACCTGATGCGCACTAGAGGAATCAACCATCCATGTAGGACCCGCTTCTATCGATCCTCGATCTCCACCAAGACCTCCTCAAAAGTTTCCCCATCATCGAGGTCCAGCTCCCCGTGATCAATGATATGTGTCGGGTCTTGCACGTATCTCCTCAGTCGAGATATGTGGAAGATGTCGTGCACCTAGTGCAACTGAGGTGGAAGAGCCAGGCGATAAGCCACCTCGCCTATCCTGCTGATAACCTGGAATAGTCTGATGAGTCACGAAGATAACTTTATTCCCCGACCAAATCTCTGTAATCCAGGACGAGGTGGTACCCATAAGAAAACTTGGTCTCCATACTCAAAATCTAGTGGTCTCCGCCTCCTATCAGCATAGGACTTTTTCGGCTCTGTGCAGTCCTCAACCGCTCCTGGATGACTTGCACATTCTCTGTCATGTCCTGGACCATCTCTGGTCCTACAAGTGATGACTCCCCAGGGTCTTTACTACACCGAGGTGATCTGCAGGTTCAGTCGTACAATTCCTTGTATGGTGCCATCCTGATGGTGTAGGGGTAGCTGTTGTTGTACGCAAACTCCACCAAGGGTAGGTGATCCTATCAGCTACAACCAAAGTCAAGGAAAGATGCATGGATCATTTCCTCAATAGTCTGAATGGTCCTCTCCATCTGGCCATCCGTCTAAGGGTGGAAAGAGGTGCTCAGGCGTAGCTGCGTCCCATATGCCTCCTGCAACCTCTTCCAAAGCCGGGAAGTAAAGCAATGATCTCGATCGGAGATGATAGATAATGGAACACCATGAAGTCGTACGATCTCTTGAACATAGAGGCGTCCCAAGCTCTCCACTGAGCCCTGCTCTATGATAGGTAATAAGTGGACCGACTTGGTGAGTCTGTTGACAATCACCCAAATGGATTCATGTCTTCTGGATGTACATGGAAGTCCCGTCATGAAATCCATAGATATCCCATCCCACTTCCACTCTGGGACCTCTAAGGGTTGTAGGAGGCCTGCTGTTACCTGGTGCTCCGCCTTCACCTGTTGGCAGGTGAGACATTGTGAAAGAAACTCTGCCATATCCTTCTTCATACTTGGCCACCAGTGCTATCATCTATGATCCTGGTACATATTTGCTACTCCTGGATGTACCGCCAATGGGGAAGTGTGACACTCCCTCAGCACCTCCTCCTATAAAAAAAACTGGTGCCATGGTACATCCTCTGAAAATGATGACGTTCTCTCATCCTACAGAGAATCCATCAGGTGCATGTCCTGAGTATATCTATGCACATCGCGTCTCGAAGTCAACATCCCCACGTTGTGCCTCTCTGACCCACTGAAGTAGTGGAGGAGTGACTTTGAGAGACTGTAGAAAGACTGCCCCATCTCTATCCACAAAGAATATCTACAACGCGGCTAGCTGCTCTATCGCTTCTCCAAGTAGCTGGATGCCCGAACATCTACTGAGAGCATCAGCTACTATGTTCCCCTTCCCAGGAGTATAGACTATATCAATGTCATAGACCTTTAGGAACTCAAGCCGTCACCACTATCTCAGGTTCTGATCCTTCTGTGAGAGGATGTACCTGAGACTCTAGTGGTCATAGTAGACTGTAAAGAAGTCTCCCATAAGACATTGCCACCACATATTCAATGCGAAGACCACTACTGCTAACTCCAGGTCATGGGTTGTGTAGTTCTGCTCATGCTGCCTCATATGTAGTGATCCATAGGTGATCATTGTCCGCTCCTGCATCAGGATACACCTGGGTCCAGTCCCTGATGCATCGCAGTAAACTACGTACCCTACTCACTCCCCCGGTAGCCTCAAGATGGGTGCACTAGTCAATATCTGCCTCAGCTCTTGGAAGCTCTGCTGATATCTATCGAACCAAACGAAGGGTTTCCCCTTCATCATCAAAGATGAAAGTGGTGTTCCAACTCTGGAGAAGTCTGGCACAAATCTCTGATAATACCCAACCAGTCCTAGGAAACTCTGCACCTCCATCATGCTCCTAGGTGTCTCCCAAGCTAGAACTGCCTTGATCTTAGCAGGATCCACTGCAACTCCCTCTATAGAAAAGATGTTCCCTAAGAAGTGGACCTCTCTAATCCAAAAATGAAACTTCAAGAGCTTACCATAAAGATGGTTCTCACGAAGTGTATCCAGTACAACCCTCAAGTGGTAGGCGTGCCCCTCCTCAGTAGTCGAGTAAATCAATATGTCTTCAGTGAAGACTATGACAAATCGATCGAGATAAGGCTGGAAGATCATGTTCATGAGACTCGTGAACACTATTGGAGAGTTCGTTACACTGAAAGGTATAACAAATAACTCATAGTGGCCATACTAACACCTGAAGGCCATCTTCTGCACATCCTCATCTCAATCTTTGAGTTGATGATATCCTGGCATGAGATCTATCTTCGAGAACCATCATGCTCCCTTAAGCTGATCGAAGAGGTCCCCAATCCCCGGAAGTGGGTACTTGTTCTTTACGGTCACCTGATTCAGGAAATGTTAATTGACACGCAGTCGCAAGCTCCCGTCCGCCTTCTTGGCAAAAAAAATCAGGGAAGCCCATGGTGAAACACTAGGTCGGATAAATCCCTTTCCCTGCAAGTCCTCCAGTTATACCCATAGCTCTCGAAGCTCAGCGGGAGCCATCTGATATGCTGGAGTAGATATTGGGGCTGTCCCGAGGTACAAGTCAATATAGAAGTCCACCTCTCTACGAGAAGGTAGTCCAGGAATGTCTTCAAGAAAAACGTTCGCATACTGATCCACTATAATAGGAAAACTCAGACTTCGCACATCAATTGCTCCTAGGATGAGACTAGCCAATTGATGGGTGATCAGCTGTCCTCTCCTCTGTGTGAGTCCATTCTGCACTACAAAGGCTCCCTTCTCACCGGTGAAGGTGAACCTGCTCCCATCGATGCGAACACATCGCACCTTGTGCCTAATACTGTCGATCTGAGCATTTATCGTAGATAACCAATCCATGCCAAAGATGAAGTCGTAAGGCCTCGATGCCGTTACAAGAAGATCCTAGCTGATCATCTCACCTTATAGAGTAAGATCACACTACCGGAACCAGTGTGTAATCATCGAGTCTTATCCCGTATAAGTCTCTAGCCATAAGGATTGAGCCAACAACTCTGGGGGAATCTCCGATCTCTGAACAAGGGCAGCGGAAATGAAAGAATGACTCGCTCCATTGTCTATAAGAACTGCAGAATGGGTAGAGTAGACATAGATAATACCTCGAATCATCTCAGGTGCATCATGGTCGTAGGACTCTACTGCCTGAAGCTGAGCTTGCATCTCTCCGCCAGCTCCCTGTGGTCAGGGTAGACCTCCATGTGGTGGTGGTGGTAGAGCCTTAAAGTGTTTCCGACCACCCGCTACTCGGCCAGCTCCTATGCCTCGTCTGCCTTATCCCTACGGACCACCATGGTCGAACTTTTTCCTCTGCCTGGGTGGTCCGTCAACCGTTTTCCGTTCCTCTACATGGCGGGTCGGGTAGTCACGAGCCATGTGGCCCTGCCCACCACACGCATAGCATTGTCTGCCTCTCGAATGAGTGGCTCTAATGTGTGTTCTCCACACCTTCGAACCTATATCCGGAGTTCATACACCTGATGGTCTTGTCCACTTGGACCTCTGTGACATCTGTCTACTGCTGGCTACAGAAGACTCCGCTACGTGCCACCCTGCGGTAGGTCTCGTTGCTGGTGTAGGCTCAGTAAGAAAGCTCCCCACAACAAAGGATCTCTCTAGTACTCTTGCCAGCGTAGGAATGCTGAGAGAGATCATAGAATCCCTGATCTCATGCCTCAGTCCCTGCGTGAAGGTCCGGGTCTGAAAGAATGGGTCCCGTACTATGTCAGTGGAATAACACGAGAGGTCGGTAAATATCGCCGAGTACTAGGCAACTGTCATGCTGCCCTGCCACAGCTGTAGTAAATCCTAGATGCGCACCGCACAGAGGGCGGCTAGAATGAACTCTGACCGGAAGAAGCTCTCAAAGTCCGTCCAAAGAATAGATTCCTCATCGTGAACCTGGAGCATCAGGCGCAACCATCTACCTGCTGCCGCATGCATGAGACTCACTGCAAGGATCACCATGAGGTCTTCTAGTGTCCCCATCAATCTGAAGACTCGAACAACAGCCTCCATCCAATCCTCGGTTGCATGAGGGTCCGTCTCTCTGTGGAACATGGGCGGCCTCTAATGATAAAACTCGTGCAGTGCACTCAGGAGACTTGCACTCTTAGCTGTTGGGGCTGGTGGCATCAGTGGCTCGGCGGGTAGAGGTACCACCGGTTCCTCTACTGTAATGGGGCCATGCACTGAGGCCTCGTCACTCGGTGGGCTGTCATCTCTCACAAAACTTGGAACCCTAGATGGCTGCCATCGTGGGGCTATCCTGAAAAGAAACAGGTGTGCCACGATTAACATAGTATACCTGGTGATATGACACAAAGTAATAACATGGAAAACTTTTGAAACATACTTGCAAGAAATGTTTTCATGTACTAAGTCGGGAATCAGAAGTCAGGGTCCTGGTGAATGGATACGTCAGCCGCCACACCAACACTGGACTCCCTGGACTGATAATGAAACTCAATACCCTTAACACTATTACTTCACATAAAAGAAATTATCAGAGTCTTGAGTTCTGCGGTAGAACTGACTCCTCTGATACCAATTTGTCACGACCCGTCCTCGGGGCTCATGTCGTGACTACCCCAAGCCCTCCTTCCATAGGCTAGACGCTAGCGACTAGCACCAAAAGCATAAATCCTGAAAAAATGGAAGGAATTTTTTTATATAAGAAAAAAAACACCACAGTGTACGCAAGTTGAAGTAAACACTAAGTAAACTGAGTACAAAAGTAAGTGTTGGAAAGTAAATGGTCCAGAATACAAACCCAACTTAAAGTATAGTACAACTGAAAAGAAAGTACAGAAGTAGTAAAGTAAATCAGCAACCACTGAGTCGTCCTCTGGATATCCCACCTGCAGGGTGGGTACTGATAGTCTTGCAGGATCCACGGGTCCGTCCATCCGCCCCGTGTATGTTCCGCCAGATAATACACCTCCAGGTACCATCCCACCCCACAAGACTCAACCACGATCAGTGATATCCATCATCTGCAACCAACACAATGTAGTGCGGGCATATCCTATGCAGGGGTGAGTATACGATACTCAATAGGGACCCCGAGACCCTCTAAGTTTTCCCAGAATCCATAAAGGATATTCCACAAAGGAAGGATACAAACATGAAGTATCAACCAACTCGACTTAGGTATATGCCCATATATATACCTAAGTCATCAATTCTAGCTCGGCTCCAACACAAGAGCCCAAGTACAACCCAGTCCACACATGAAAGAATAACCCGATCCACATAGGAAAACACAACCCAATCCACACAAGAAAGCACAACCCACTCCAAACATGAAAGCATGACAATCACATCGATGATAATGATTGAAAGTCAAGACTCATCTCACATAGGCATACTACTCACGAAGAAGGGTGGAGAAGATTAGATTTAATCTCTGGATCATCTCTCCTACCAAACCCACGTTGGATCCAAGTATTGAAGTCAACACTGTCGAACCCATGTAGGATCCAAGTACAGTAACCATTGCTATCGAATCCACATAGGATCCAAGTACAGTCATCATCGATGCTGAACCCACAGAGGATCCAAGTACATTCATCCTCACTGTCGAACCCATAGAGGATCCACGTACTATCTTCCTCACTGTTGAACCCATATAGGATCCCAGTACAGTCGTCATCGTCGTCGCGGTCGCATCCAGGTCTAGGGTTCCTACACACAGCATGCTCGATTCTGGGAGGGTCCGCTCCATGAGCCAAGAGGGATCATACATCAACTGTCACAAAGACCAGAGTTGATGTATCCCGTAGTTCCATCCCACATCATAGGGGAAAAACAAGCAAAACATGCCCAAGTCACGGAGAACAAGACAACCAAGCCATTTCCCTAAAGTACACAGCGTGTAGGTGAGCGATACATACCGTGTCATCAGACACCGGATACTGCCCATGTGATACGGCCCATCTCACAGGGATGGTCGTGTAGATGATTAATTCAAAGGCATGTAGTATGGTTACACGCCCTGTCCAAACCCCAAGGGTCGGTTCCATGTGCACTGGCCATGCCTGGACGTGTGGGGGAGCACATGCCTGTGTACTCCACCCTGTGTCTGTGTATTTCTGGAATACATGTCGAGTCATCACAAAACTGCTTCTTCTATGGTGAAGGTAGTACATTCCATTCCACTTGGCCGTGTGGTTCTTCCCGTGTCCTTGTATCTCCCAGATTACACGCCGAGCCTCACGAAGCCACCTCTGCTTTTCTATGAAGAGAATAAATGTCATGCCTCTTGGCCGTGTATTATTGCCTGTGTCCGTGTATTTCCCAGAATACACGCCAAGTCTAGCGAAGCTACTTCTACCATTCAACGTAGTGATTACATGCCATGTGACCAGGGTCACACACCATGGGTTACATGGCTTAACCCGAAACTCAAGCCACAGTGCGCCCACACTACACGACGTGTTCATTAGTGATACACGCTATGTATTCTGGAATTTTTTAGAAACGACGCCTCCAGCCAGCACGCATCTAGGGATGTCCATTATTCATTTTTAAAGTCCTTTTATCATGAAACTTCAGACGCTATGTCACCCCGATGTCCCGAAATCATCTCCGGTATTTTTAGGCCTCCGGTCGGCTCCTAAAAAAAGATTTGACTCACCCGCTTGATGAACTGTTGAGGGACGGTACTTCCCGTTCCGGTTTGATCTATCACCTGCTATCGTCGCCGCACCTCTTCTAGGACATCGTGAAATTGGGTATTCAAATTGGGATCATTGCGTCACACAACTAACTCGCAAAGATCCGGTGTTCATCACCCAGGAAGAACTCAAAGATCACACCAAACATTCACATAAACGGCGGAGGGATCGGGCCGTGTTCATTTGGCCCGGTCCTTCTGATTTAGTTTGGTAGCTAGCGGTTTTAGGGAAACAAACATAGAAATTAAAATCAGTGTTGGTAAAATAAAAACACACCCCTATCTCAATAAACAATGTTGTTTGCCGGCGATGTGGAATATGGCACCGTGGGGTGAGGTTTTGAAGACGGCGTTGGCGTGCGTCCAAGGTGGAGAGCAATGTCTCACACTAGCTTTGAAGAGACGAAGGAATGGAACGTCATCTCTCCTTGTGGTGACGGCGTTCTTCGTCTAAGGGTGTCATTCTTCGCGGGAGGATGAAGTTTTTCAAGGGATTAGAACTCTCTCCCAAAAATCCTCACACGACAAGCCAACCATAATAAAATAAGGCCTCACCTTATTTTATTACATTGTCAATCATTTCAAAAACTCAAAATTCAAACACTTCATTCAATTAATTGAAGAGGTTCAATTAACTGAATTAATGTGTGTTGGCATTAATTGAGAGGAATAGGATAACTCATTTAATTAATTACAAAGGGTTTCTAACATTAAACACAAGAAGATAAAAGGGAGGAGTTAGGGAATGTGAAGGGTTGCGATCGTGTGGGCCCCAACCCACCTTTATCCTCTCATGGGTAGTTAGTAACTAGTGGGTCCCACCCCAACTCGCACTCCTAGGAGAAAACCACTTAAGTTATGAATAAAATTTGTACCACAAATTTTTTTCAATTCTTTATTAATCCCCATATTTTAACAACTCCTACCATGAAAATTCACCTTTGGAAAAGGTCTTTTTAAGCAATTACCGGCGGTGCGGTTCCATCGGTGCACTCAGATTTCAATTCTAAGCATTGGTTCAAAAGATAGAAAAACCCACTCGTTCTTTCACTGAACGTACCCGAGATAAACTTTGGAAATTGATTCTGGTCACATCGGGCCTCAGAATCAGGTTCCATCAGAAACTGCGTACTCGTAAAATCCCACAGAATTTAAGAAAATAATTTCCTTGAAATTTATGGGTCTTTATAACATTTTCCTTTTCCAGTGCTTGAGTAGAATATGGAGAATATTTCCATTGACTTCATTCTGGAACTATCATATACATGTCGAGGTAACAATGAAATCTGGGATATTCTTGACTGAGTTAATAAATCTGGAAATTTTTTTCCTATTCGAGATTCTATGTATTTGGATACTCTTTATCAATTATACATTATATAAATTTTCGTATTACATGGAATTCCCCATTCTATTGTATCTAAATGGGATCTATTTTCACATATAACTTTGTGAAGGGCCATTATATGTCATTGGTCATCGAATTAAATTTCAGTACTTCTTTTCATCTTTAATCAAATGGGAAGTAATAATGAATGATTTATACTGTGGATGATATGATTTGAAATTATTGAATGCACTACAAGGGATGTTGGGATCAACATATTCCTTTAGTTGAGTATTCAATTTTCATTCAAGCATACATATGTCACTATTTGAGGCATTGTATGGGAAATGGTATAGAAATCCATCTTTTTGGGATGATGTTGGGGAAAGGAAGTTGATAGGACAAAAATTAGTAGAGGATCTATTTGAAAAAGTTATGATGATCTAGAAACACATGAGGACAGCTCATAGTAAGAAGAAATGTTATTCAGACAACAGGTGGAAAGACTTTTCTTTTAAGGTAGGTGATCATATATTTCTTAGAATCATACCATGGAAATGTATTATGCGGTATGGTAAGAAAGAGAAGATGTGTCCACTGTTCATTCCACCTTATTAAACCCTATATATTGTTAGACCAGTTACCTACGAAGTATCATTTCATCCTTATGTGTCACATGTACAGAATGATTTTCATGTATCTATGTTGTTAAATTATGTTCCAAATTCATCTCATATGTTGAGCATGGAATCAATTCATCTAAAAGAGTACGTTTTTTATGAAGAGAAATTGGTTCAGATTTATGATCATAGAGAGCATGTATTGTAGATTATGTTAATCCACCAGGTAATGGTTTTTGGAAGAAACCACATGGTATATGAAGACACATTGGAATTTGAAAAATTCTATGATGGAAAAGTACCCTCACTTTTTTAATAACTAAATAAAATTATGAGGACGCAATTTCCCAGAGGCATGGATAATATAATACCCCAATATTTAAAATATAAATCGAAATGCATGAATGTTTTTATGTAGTTAGTTATAACTAACCTTTAATGAAATTTTTTCCACTTCTATTATATGAATTTCAAAAAACGGTCATCTACGTTTCTGATCTGTATGTTATTTGGTGTTTGATGGATCCAACTCAATTTTTTTTGAAAAGTAAAATACCATAATGAATAGTAATATAAATATTAATATGCCACTAATGAATATAAAATATTATTTTTATTTTATTTTCTTAAGGATTCAATACAATGACATCTTTATTAATTCTTCAAGGTGATATAAAATGAGTTATATTTTAAAAATTGCTAAATTTTGAATGAAGTGTGTTTTTTTAATTTAAATTATCAATATATAGATAATTATTTACAAAAAATGAAGTTATTTTTTCAATTATAGGCACGTAATATTGGTTTGGGTGAATTTTTGGTAATTTTACGAAACTCGTGAATTTTTATGAATAATAAAATATGATAAATTACGATAAATGATAAATATTTTCTTTAACACATCAAAGGTGATGTAATGATGATACATTGACACTTGGTTCGAAATTTTATACACTTATTTCTATTTGGGGTCACATGAATCAAGACTATTAATAGTCTTGAACAATAATAATAAAATAATGATTAAAAAATGTAAAACTCCTCCACCCCTCCATAATAAATACCACCCACTCCCCCATCTTTTTCCTACAACTCTCCAGCCATGAACCATTACTACGATTTGACTAATACCCCTCCCAAAGACCCTTACCCACGTCCAAGTCCTTCTGGTCTCACCAAAAGGCTAAAACCAAAGGACTTTAGGAGGATCTCAAGAAGAAGAGATCAATATGTAAACATCCTCTTTTATTTTATTTATTTTATATTTATTATCATTCATATACTTCGACATTCCTCACCAACACTTATCCTAGAGGAATGAATGATCCAGATTATTTTATATATTCTTGATGTTATCATATTTATGTATGAGTCAACATTCTAATTCTTCTCCTCTCTGAATTCTTCTAGAAATTAAAACTTCGTCTCTGATGTGTTGATTTACCGACATAAAAAATGATGTGATTTCAATTTCAATTACTTCCTTCAGGACTGGTCATGAAACCATTTTTACTGTTTAAATAGAACAATATTTATTTATTATATATTATATAAGTTTCTGGAATCATTTTTTACACATGAGATTAATTTATAAATTAAAATTAGTTCATTATGATCGAATCATCACCAAAATGACGTAATCAAATATCAATAATATTTTAACTTATTAATCAACATAACATAAAAATTAAAAATGATATAATGATATAATTTATGTTTTTTGATATATTTTAATACCATTCCATTCTAACTCTATAGTTTCACCACCAATTGACAAGAATATCCATCACGAACCGATCATGTAAAAAATGTAAAGAAGACAAACGAAACAATGTAAATAACAAAATATTAATAATAAAATTTTCAAATAGTGTTGTAAAATGATCATATAAGGTGTTATAAACATGAATATGTTTCTTTAATATATTAATAACACTATTATAACATTTATAAATATGTTTTAAACACATTTTTATTAATAATAACATTAGGTATTGGTATTTCATAACCAAGTTTCCAATCTTTTTCTTAACCTTATACATTATCCATTATGTGGTATTATGATTGTTGGTGTGGGGATTTTTTTTATATTATCTTTTTATTATATGTATTTATAGTGTATACACATATCCATTCCATTCTTATTAATTATCATTCCAATTATATTTTTAAGACACATTCCATTTAAAATAATTCTAAAAGTCTATTAAAAAAATATTAAAAATATTTTTTTCCTATATATATAGAATGAGTGATTTATACTGAAATTTTATGTTACATTGTTACCATGATATGTTATCTGGACATATTTATGTTGGTTTTATCCCATTATAGCTCATGATATGTGGGGATGATCCCATTATAGCTTAAGATATGTTTGGTTGAACCCATTATAGCTCAAGATATGACGGGTGAGCCCCATTACTGCTTTCCAGTGCATTGGGTACTCTGGAGATGGAATTTAACCAAATGGTTATTCTATGTCTAAGGGTGATTGTAAGTGTGACATGTTAAATATTTCCCATGGAAACTACATGATGTTTCCGTGTTTGTTAATTAGTTTATAGGAATTTTTTTTGTTATCACTTGACTAATGATTTATTTCCTTATATCCCTTACTGATATTTTTCTGTGGATCCCATGTTTAAAATAACAGGTTATAAGGATGTGTAAGAGAAAAAAATATGGTAATTTAAATGTCATGAATATATTTCAAAGGAATTGTGTTTTATTTTTAAAGTATTATATTTTGAAAAAAAATATATTATTTTATTATTATCCACATGTACGATTATGAGATGTTATATATGTTTTATGTCCTAATTACCTAATACTCTAAACTTGAAAAGATCCTCAATGTGTAGGAATTTATTTTTCAGTCTAAAACTCAGGATTATGTAATGTTTTATCGCTAGGTCCTTTCAAATAATTATACTTTCAATGATTTATTTATCAATATTAACAGATGATATCTAATTTTCTTTCTTATACTAAAAAAATATAACATCGTTCGTGCATATGTGTGGACTACAACCTCCATGAAGCGATATGATACATT
This sequence comes from Viscum album, assembly GCA_963277665.1. Taxonomy (NCBI): domain Eukaryota; kingdom Viridiplantae; phylum Streptophyta; class Magnoliopsida; order Santalales; family Viscaceae; genus Viscum; species Viscum album. The sequence continues at coordinate 1,536,217,105 of OY728125.1, read as the reverse complement.
TTTCATCAACACAAAACATATTTGATAAATATATTTGTTTTTGGGTATTTAATGAAATAATCTTTTTTTAAGATATTATTATCATCATTGAAAAATAATTATTTACTGCAATTTAATTCCATAATTATCTCTAAAAATTGAAATTATACTCATGAAAATGGATTCCCCATTGTCTCTATGATTATGAAAAACTTAATTTTATTAAAAACATTATTTCTTGATTGGATTGAAAAGTGTAATTTATGTATAAATATAATAAAAATTGAATTATATATATCATTTATATGTTTAAATATTGACTTAACTGACCACAGTCAACACCCAAATCCATTTTCAAAAAATGAAGAAAACATCCTCAAAAACGATGACATAGAATTGAATAAAACATATTTACATATTTAATAAGATAAATTATTTATTTTCAAGGAAATAATCATATAAAAATTCCATAATGTTTTTATATATTCTTATCAGATATGATCTATAACACCCACATAGAATGTCTAGACTCGCGGTAAGGGTTTCTCATCTTCATTTTACTTTTCTGATTCATGTTCCATTTTCACCAAATTTTTTGTGTACATACATTCCATGAATTTATTTTATTATTATTTCTATGAAAATTATTTATACTTATAATTACTTTTGATTTACTCCCTTTCAAGGGGATTTAATCCAATGTTTACTAGAGAATAAAGGGGCTCCGTCTAAATTTTCCTTCACATCAGCATATTTTAATGTTATATACCTAATTACATTTATATGATGTATATAAATAAACATTTACAAGTAAAATCAAGAATAAATAATAAATAGAATAAATTAATGTTTTTATATGAATTATTTTTTACAAAGGTAATAGACATAAAATATACTAAGTTGTTAAGAATTTACTCACTAAAATTATTTTCACTAGGTTATATTACTTCTTCATTGACTTTATCATGAAATGATTTTTTTAATGACATTTAATTACATATATTTTTATTTCCACTTGTAATATTTTGAATTTGATATAACAAACAAAATCTATTCATTTTTTAATCTCATTTCATCTTTATGATCATTGTATGTATTGATAATCTCAGATTGTCTTATTTGGGGCATATGTTCTATTATAAACCTATCTTATCTTATTAGGTGTATCTACTACCACATTGTTGTTTTATATCCTGAATATCCATTTATGTATTGTTTTAAATTTATAAATTTATATAATTCATTAATGGATAATATAATTAAAGAGTTAACAAAGTGTAAAAGGTTTTATTAAACAATGATAATTCTTTATAGATTGTTTTTGTTCTTGATTAATTTAAAAGAAATCATATGATCTTATTTTAATGAACCACATATCATTCTTATACACTATTTATCAAGTTTATTAACATGTTTTATTTTTCATTTCCACCCTTATTTATTACAGAGATATCAATAATTTCATTTGTAAGTGATACTAATATTGTAATTTATTTATGATCAGGTATCATTATCTTCCATATCTATTAAAAAAATAAAAAAAATTATTTTCTAAACATAAATTATTAAAAATATATTTTTATATTGTCTTCAAAACTATTTTATATGGTTTTTTTAAAAAAATTATTACCATTTTTGAATTGTTTCACTTATTACTCCATTTAAGTATATTTTAAAATGTACATCAGGAAAAGATCATTCTAACATCATGTCCACTATATTTCATGATGTTTCAATTATATGATTAGGTGATTTTTTTAAGATCTTTTTTTCATGTAAATTTTTTTATAAACTCATAGTTTTTTAATGTCATTTTCAGAAAAAAAATATTCTTCTCAAAAAGTATTATATTGTCTTTTTCATGGAACATCCATTAATAAATGATAAAAACATGGATGTTACTTATTAACCACAAGGTATATTTTTTAATTGTATAATACTTATTCTTTCTTTGATTGTATTATTATTGTTTTAATGAGATTTTAATAGAGCCTGATTCTTCTCCACATGTAAATAATATTTCAAAGTCATTCACATGGAACATGTTTCTTTTCCATGGGATGGATGTGTTCTGAAAATAATAATGGGTTTTCTTCAAATATATTTTTAAATTATTTTTTATGTATTTTATTCATTATAATATTCTTGGAAATTTTTTTTAATGATGAAAGGTTTATTATAAACCCAGTAGAGGTGGTTATGGTACAGTCTAAAGGAGATAGGTAATGTAATTCACCAACAATGGGTGGTTCTATAAAAAACCAAGTATGATTAATTCTAGATAAAAATTTATAGGTTGTTTTGTGATATCCCTCTAATGCATTGGGTACTCTATAGATGGAATTTTACCATGTTTTTTCATTTTCAAGAGTTATATGAAGAAAATTTTCAATGATACCAACTAGTTTTATTTATTATTTATATAGGTTTTAATTATTGTCGTTTCTGAGATTGATATCATATTTATTGTGGATATTTATTATTATAAATATTCTCATTTCTAATTCCTTATACCGTGTTTCATAAATTATGATCTAAGTATTGATGGTTATAAATATTCTTATTTTATGCTCATGGTATTTTATTATGTCATCATTCCCTTATTCTATTATTATTCTCATTTATGGAATTCACGTTCAAATGCTTATGTTTACCATTAATATAAATTTTAAATCACCCTTAATTTTTTTTCTTTTCCAAGGGTTATCAGGAATAAATTTAATTAATATATTTCTAAAAAAATTTAATATGCATGATGATGATGGTTTAATGTAAAGTAATAAAATTTGTCTTAAGTGAGATAAATTCCTACTTAAAGACATAAGTGTTGTTTATATAATAGTTCTTCATAATTATCTATAACACTAAACCAAAATGTTCAATGGGTAGATTTGAGATCGAATATTTCCTTTTGGTGTTGTAGTTTTTTGGATATTGAAAATGGGGTCACATTTATTGGTATCAAATCCAGAAATGTAATTTTTATGATTTAGGAACTAAATCAAAGAGTGTGGGTTTAGGGCTACAATATAAAGAGTATGTGAACAAACCAAGGAATTTTACTTAAGAGTTTTAAACTAGGTATGGATTTAATCCAAATTTCATTCATCAAGTGAATGTCTATTAAATAACCAAACTACCTTTTTAGGTTTATAACCCCAATATGAATCTATTCCAATGCCTTTATCACATTATTTATTTCCAAATAGGTACATTATTTCTACAAATCCCCAAAATTATTATGTTAAAAAAAATATAAGGACGTTTTCATATGAATAGGTTTATCTATTGGTTTTTAACTAATGATCTCCCATCTAAATCCCCATAAAAACAAATTTTAAAATCACTTAATATTATGTCAATAATAAATAACAGTAATAAAAAATTCTCTCTATACATAAATATTTTACAATAATATCATTAATCCCCATAAACTCATTTCACATAAAAGCCCAAAAGTCTTTATATTACTTTAATTAGATTATCAACATTAAACATAATAACCTATTATGATATCTAAAATAGTTAAAATGAAAACATTTCATAAAAACATATATTTTTATGTTATCTAAACACTTATTTGATACCAATTGTAGTAGCATAGATCCATTTACATAAATACAAAGATAAAAGATATACTCATTTCATACATGGTTTTAAACCAAATAATGTAACTAAATTTTAACACTGAATATTAAAATTAAATAATTGAAAAACATATAAACCAATAACATTTGTAGGTTTAGAGATATATAGAATTAGGAGAAAAAATATTTTACAAAACTCATATCATTCTCAATTAATTAATATTTTTTCTCGTAATTTTTATATTTTTTTATTCAATTATTAATCCTTAATATATCTTACAAAATTATTCACACATAATAACCTTTTAGAAATTTCATTTGTAACAATCATATTTATATCATGAGGAAACATGAACATAATAAGGGTGAGTGTATCTTCTTAGTAATGGAAATCATATAGTGAAACATATCATATAATATAATGTTAATTAAAAATATATATTGATAAATTAATAAAAAAACAATATCCTTATTTGAAAACATGAAAACTAATTCTTTACATTTTTTTAAAAATATATATATATATATATATATATAAATGATTATGTGGAATGTAATATTATATTTCATAATAAAGGAATATATAATTTAATTCATCATAACCATAATATGAAAGCATCATGTAAACAAATCATTCATAAAAATGTAATGCCTATTATAAATTCTCAATTTGTTTGTCTCGTGATACCTATAAATGTATCAGTGGGATCTATAATATAATTCCCCACCTCTCACATAGAAATTCCAATGAATTCATCATATGAAAGAAATAAATAAAAACACCGCACATATTCAACATTCTTTAGTAATCAATAATCATCATTATTGGAAAATTTATATGGAATATCAATATTCACCATTCAATAAAAATTATATTTTAATCCTTAATTAAGTAATAAAATATATAGAAATGTTATAAAATTAATAAGTTATTTAGATGATAAAAATATCCATGATATAAAATAATATATAGATTTTATCAAGAGAATAATGGATGGTAATAATGAACATAAATTCAAGGAAAAATGATCTAAGAAAAATCAATGTTTGGATGGTAATGTGTAATACAAAAATACATTAATGATGAATGGGTACAATCAAATAATCATAAGTAGTTTTTTTACTAAAGTAATTTATTTTGGATCTTATTGAGGAAAGTTGATGTTAAACATTGAAAATAACATTCCTTAAACTTTTTAAATTAAAATAAATAATAAGTAACATATATTACTATTTTCTAAAAATACTAATAAGAATAAAAAACCTATATGTGAAATATTTTATAACAATTGAATCATTAAAATATACCATTTCGAGTTAGAAAATATGAACTTTATGATAAAATTATACATAAGTAAAATGAAATCCCATTCAGACCAATCAGAAAAAAATTATCATTTCATTTTCATATATTAACGAGAAATTATTAAAATAAATATAATGGATATTACATTTTAAAATAAATAATATTCGGAATTGAATAAAAATTTGTATTAATAATCATGAATTTGGGAAAATTCATTCATATGGAAAATGATAATGATATATGTTTATAATACATGTCTCATGGAAGTCTAAAATGAGTTTCCCAGAAAACATTTGAACGTTTCCTTTAAACTTTTCAAGAAAAAGATCAATTTTTACATAAATAGATCTTTATAAATCATTTAATATTATAAAAAACATTCTTTAACCATAATAATGATTATTTATAGTGGAAAATTATTCCTTTCCAAAAAATATAAATAAGTTTTCCCTTTCATAACAATTTTTTTGATCATTTTGAATACTAATAGGGTAAAAATGGAAAACCATTATATAAAAAAAATAAATAATATAATAGGAAGGAAATAAATCTTGTTTTGGAATGAAATATCAAATAATTAACAAACTAAAAAATAACATAAAACCAATTTGAGATAGAAAAAATAGATTATCAAATAAACCCTAAATTTTTTGGTTACAATTAAATATAAAAAAAATAAAGTCATAACATTACATTATTATTGGAATATAGCTTATTATATACAAATTATGTTAAAATATATTCATGGGATAATAATTACACTATATAAAAGAAACCATTATGTGTAATATGAAACCCTTCACAAGGAATCAGAATTGAGACAAAGAACACTTGCAATTTTATAATACTTGAATCAAAACATTCAATAAGATATAACATAATATTGAAATATATTTACCATGATTAAATAATGTATAATAATATAATATTTTAAACTGGTATCTTTCAATTAATATAATATTAATAGGTTCTTAGTTTACAACATGTCTCAAAGAAGGAAGTTGGAGATGGGGAAGTCATACCATGGATTCCTCCTTGGTTAGACATATTCAAACCTCATGTATAATAAATTTATTTACATTATTCATCTATATCATATATATATATATATATATTACAATTTATTTTAAATTCCTTTTCACTTTTACACATTATTTTTTAGTGAACTCTATTATTTAGGACTTAATTATTATGTTTCTAATGTATGTTTTGATTATGATGTACTTTTACATGTATTGTGTCATGGTTTCATCATATATAAAATTTTAATTATGAAATATCTATAATATTTATACACTAAATATACTTTTATAACCATCCATTTAAGTTAGATATGAAAATTAAAAGTTTTATTCATAGATTTGGTAGTCTATTTGTACAATTGTGTGACATTATCATATTTCAATAGATAAAAAAATATTTAAGAAGATTATTATTTATATTTAAATGTCTATAATTATGAAATAAATATAATATATTTTAATTTAATCCAAATATATAACATTCTATGATAGGCAATGATGAAATATGAATTACATCTTTTCATGGTGGATGTATTATTGTATGTTCTCATGTGTAGTATTTTAATTTTCAATTAGATGGAAATGTTATATAAATTTCTTGTTACATAAACAAGATAATGCTTTATTATGTTAAATATATTAATTTTTCAATGTTGGTCGGAGTGGATACTCAAGAGGGGGGTGAATTGAGTTCCAATTAAAATTTTTGTCTTAAAAACATTGTCTTAAAAACACCCAAATACAATACTGAATTAAACTGTAGTGAATTTATATCAAAGTAAAGGTTCTGTTGGGTTCTCAAGGGATTTATTATTTCCCAGTTAATCAAAACAGAAGAGTTGATTAAATTTTGAAACTAACTTACTGATTTACAACTGATATAAACACTTGAGAGTTTAATTATCAAAGTGACTTTAAACAGTTTTGGTTTTAAAGTAATTAGCAGCGGAATAAAAAAATAGCTTTGAAAGAAATAGCACAACAGATATAACCAAGATGTTCAGTCTTAAGCCGAGACATAGTCCTCTCAATAATTTATATAAATATGATCCACACTCTGGATCGGGGTTCACAACAGTTTACAACTATCCTGGTCCAAGACCTCTACCAATATTATTCGTGGGGAACAAAACAACAACAACCATCTGTCCAGGTCACACACGACCTCTACCACTATCACAGTGGGAAATGAATGATGTAAGAGATTGAGTGAGGATTTACAGATCCTCCAGTTAATGTACAGGAGACAGTGTGTGTGTTAAATACAGTAGATAACACTCACTGCTCAAAATGTAAAAAGTAAATCACAGAGTAGATATGTAGAGTTTAGAAATGGCTCTAGTGATTACAGTGAAGCTTTGGACTCCTTATGTTTTATCAGAAATGGTTCTGAGTCCTCTTCTGGTTTTTGTATGAAAAACAGAGTGTCGTCTACTTGGAAACCAGGTTTAGAGATAGTGAAAAAATGTAGTTGATGATGTTCTTTAATGTCCTCGTGAATGTACAGAACTCTTCTTGAGTAATATTGAGTGCGTATGAGGTTCTGTGTCTTGTGAAACTATCTCATCCACCACTCTTTGCACTCATATATGTCTCATTGTCTTTTTTTCCTCTTTCTCCTTCACATATTTTCGCCAACAAGGACTTCTTATACTTATAGCAGAAGCTCCAGAAAAATAAATGATTTCTTTTTGAAGGTACGAGGTGAGGTTCCCTGACATCCAACAACCTTCATTAAATAAATGACATAGCATTAAAATATTCTTAAAATGACTATTCGTTAGATTAAATAAAGATAAAGAAATTCAAACAGATGTTTATGACTATCGGTGAGTCAAGTGATCGGTAGGTCATCAGTATCAGCATCGGTGGCTAGACATCTTTGGTGACTCAGATGATCAGTATCGGTGTGTCATGATTGTTGACTCATTTGATCAGCATCGGTGAGACATCTTCGGTGACTCAGATGATCAGCATCGGTGAGACATCTTCGGTGACTCAGATGATCAGCATCGGTGTGCCATGATCAGTGACTCATTTGATCAGCATCAGTGAGTCATGATCGGTGACTCATTTGATCAGCATCGGTGAGACCTTTGTCCTTTGATATGGATCAGGGTGACCGTTGTCTTTTGATATGGATCGGTGTGACCTTTGTCCTTTGATATGGATCAGTGCGACTGTTGTCGTTTGATATGGATCGGTGCGACCGTTGTCTTGACAAAACACAAAGTGTCTGTTTGATCCAGAAGACTTCCAGAATACTTGTAAATCAATAGTAAGTACATATAAAAGCATGATCCAACCAATAAAAATAGATTCACTAAGTGATTGTGATTATGTATATGAGAAATCCAACTGGATTAAGTAACGATGATTTGTGATAATTAAAACAGCAATCATAAGAAGAATTCAACAATCTTCTAGAGGGCTCAACAATCTCCCCCTTTTTGATAATCACAAATCATCGTCATAAATAAAAATAATATATCATCAATAATAGTTACAAGGCATAATAAGAATAAAAACACAATGAGATATAAATCTCCCCCTGAATTTATGCCTTTGTATATTTATGTAAACATTGCGCCCCCTGCCAAAGTATGTTTCTCCCTCATAGATATAAATCTCCCCCTTTGGGATAATCAAAAAGGAGGGAAACCATATAAATAATAGATTAAAATAAGGCATCATAGATAATAGATAGAGAAAACAATGTTTTGAAAAGTGCATCAAGGTACAAACATAACACTGGTCACCCTATCAACAACAAGACACAACTATTTCTTGGGATGTAACGGGGCTTTTCCTTTGTCAGAAGGATCAATGGTTGGTAAGATGGAAGGCTTGGAGGCAGGTTGAACTGGGAGAATTTGAAAAGGTGGTAAGATGACTCTAGAAGGTGGAGGAGAGGATGCCTCAAAGATTTGATGTTGAGCAGTAGTGGCTGGTTGAGAAGCTTGCTGTGGAGCTGGTCATAGTTGAGATAGATCTTGAGCAATGGAGATCTGATTTGGAGAAACAACAAAGGCACTGAGAGGGTCAGCAGTAGGAAGCACAATGGTGGTGGCGTGTGCATTCTGATAAGGCTTCAAAAGATTTATGAAATTATGAATAACTTCTACACCATACTGCATAGCCTTCTCAAAATCATCCTTATTCTCCATGAACCGTTCCAAGGTAGGAGTAAAATCTTCAAACTGAAAAACTTGAGTCTTGAAAGCTTGAGTGACTGGAGGCAGCTTCAGATTATCAGACAACACTTTGAAATTCGCAGTCATCTCATGCTTTGTATACATCTTTGAAAAGTAATGGTCAACCTTTTCCTTGATCTCTCTCCGAGCTTTAGTGGAATTTACTGAATATAGTGTCACCGTCTTATGAATGTGATCACGATGCTCCTTCATCTTCCTCAACGATTCCAAGTCAAGAACTTGTCTAATGGCGGCCAATTCATCATGCACAATCTGCCTTAGAGCCTCTAGCTCACGAGTAGTGATCTTGGTTACTTTGGCTGTACTGGCTTGAGAAACTATCTGAGTTATCTCAGCCTTCAACTTTCTAAGACCAGGCTTCTTAAGATGTTTAATCAGATTCCTCAACACCTCCATCATACCAGAGATGGTTGATCTAAATTCATTTGATAAAGAAACTAAGTCAGATTGTAGATCCTTCAGAATCTGATTTAGAGAGGCTATGTGCCCGCCAATAAACTCACCAGTATTGGCCATGTCTGGTCTAATAGCATTTGAAATTTCTTCTCTGACTGTGTCTCTCACATCAGCAAGTAACTCAATTTGGAACATATCAAAATCAGACTAAGATACAGTAGAACTAGGTAGATGAACATCTGCAGCATCAACAACATGAGCAGACCTTGTCTCAACTGGTTGGATTTCCTTCATAACCGCAATAGATTCTGATTCTTCCTCTTATTCTTCTTCGGAATACTCTAAACCCAAAACAGCAAAACCAGGGTAATCATCCCAGACTGCAGCACACAGAGTGTATTTTGGTTTTTCATAACATTCTTTTCCACTGATTTCTAGAGAATCTCTCTTTCCATTGGCATTTGTTTCTTGTAAAATTTGATGTGTTTCTGTTGGAGGTACGGCAAGACCATCCACTGGTCGGTTGTCACCATCATCACCATCATCATCATCATCATCATCTCCATTCTCATTTCCATTCTTCACAGATACATCACTATCAAATACTTCTGTGTCACTAGATTCTTCATCACCATGAACTGGTTCTAATTCAGGTAAGGGTAAAGGTGGACTGGTAGGTCCAAAGTCTATTCTTCTCTTAGGGATCACAGTATCAGGATCACTCCTATCATCAGGAGGTGACATACTTAATTCTTCTGTTTTAGCTTCTTCCATCCCTTGTTTACCAGACTCTGTAGTGTCTTTATTCCTTTCGACATCTACTTCATCCACATCATCAGAATAAATTGGCTCCTCATCTGATTTCAAACCAGGGTCTCTCAAACCCTTCGGCCTCTTTCCATGATCAGTGGGATTGTAGGATTCATACAACATGTCCTCATCAGCAACCCATAATTTCTTCCATGGGTTCCAATCTATTTTAATCCTTTTACAAATTTCTTTGTTAACACAAAAAGAACCATCAGATTCATCTATCTCATCAGCTTCATCAACACATTCCAGATTCGTTAACATAACAGTGATCACTTTGGAATAGAACAGGGTAGTGGCTTTCTTAGAAGGTTTCACCATTCCATCTTTGTGCACCATTAGATATCTACACAAATTTATCTTCTCATGGGTCTTTAGTAAAAACAATAGAAAAACATCCTGGTATCTTATAGTAGAAAAATCTCCTTTCCTGGGGAAAATTTGGTGCTGAATAAACTTAAAGAAAGTCTACATTCACCATCCAACTCTGAGGATGTGATTCTCCTTGACTCTATGTTTCCAGTCAAAATCTCTAAAGCTAACTCATAAGATAAGTATTCAGTGGTTGGAGGAATGTTTCCATAATAATCCTCATACCGACCCTCATGGGGTACATTTAAACATTCAGCCCATTGTTTAGATGAAAAAGATATTTTTTTCCTTTCACCACAGAAGACATTATAGTAGCCTCTACACCATCTAAATTAACATGCAGATTTATATAAAAATCATGCACTAACATTGGGTAGTATACACGAGTGTTATCTGAGAACCAGGCTTTCCATCCTTGCGATTCTAAAACTTGTATCAACAGCGACTTACTTGTCAAAATCCAGGGGGAACTGACTTCCTTTTCTACAGCAACAATCAGAGTTTCCAGGTTCGGATTTACTGATCTTTGAGTGGTAATAATCGACTCTCCTAGAGCACTCTTTTAAGGTACAAGACATTCTGATACTTTTCTTGGTCTCTTTTGTTTATCCATTTGATGATTCTGGGAATGCAGAAGTTCGAAGGTTAGATGTAGAGGATAAGAGAGGAAATAAGGCATGGAGGGAAAGAAATAAAAGTTCGACGGTTTGGGGAATATAAATAGCCGCGTATCATTTATTTCATCATTTAGGGTTTCCATAATAAAGATAAAAGTAATTAATTAGTTGTAACATAATAAAATGTAATTGAAAGATAGATCGGTTTCACAGATCAGTTTCACAGATCGGTTTCACAGATCAATTTCAAAGATCAATAATACACAACTCCTGTTTAATAAAATTCATTCTTTAAGAGCATAAAGGCTTCGTGAAAATATCATCTAATTGATGTTCAGAACTAATAAATTCTAGTGAAATATCACCTTTCTGATAATGATATCTTAGAATGTGATTTCTGACATCAATGAGCTTAGTCCTAGAGTGAGTCATAGGGTTCTTAGATATGTAGATCACACTAGTGTTGTCACAGTTAATTGAAACATGTTTAAAATCAAATAAATAGTCCAATAAAGTGTGTTTCATCCAAAGAATCTATGCACAACAACTACCAGCAGCAATATATTCTGCTTCAGTAGTATGCAATGCAACTGAGTTCTGTTTCTTACTACACCATGATTCTAGGGACGTTACAAGTAAATGAAATGTTCCGGATGTGCTCTTCCTATCTAACTTACAACCAGAAAAGTCAAAATCTGAATAACTAGTTAGGTTAAATTATTATCCTTTTGGATAAAACAAACCTAAATTCACAGTATACTTAATATATTTAAAAATCCTTTTAACATCCAGTAAGTGTGATTCTTTAGGATTAGCTTGAAATCTAGCACACATACAGACACTAAACATAATATCTGGTGGACTAGCAGTAAGATCAAGTAAACTCCCAATCATACCTCTATAATTTCTTTGATCAACTGGTTTTCCAGTTTCATCAACATCCAATTTACAGGTAGTACTCATAGGTATATCACTTTCCCTAATACTCTCCAAACCAAAACATTTTAATAAATCCTCGGTATATTTTCATTGATTTAGAATAATACCATCTGTAGTTTGAATGATTTGAAATCCAAGAAAATACTTAAGCTCTCCCATTAGGCTCATTTCAAACTCATTTTGCATAACATTTGAAAAATTAGTACATAAAGAATTTTTATAGATCCAAAAATAATATCATCAACATAGATTTGTACTATTAACACATCTTTTGATATATTTTTTATGAAACGAGTGGGATAAACTATTCCTTTTTTAAATCCTTTTGAAATAAGAAAGTTTGAATGTCTTTCATACCAAGCTCTTGGAGCTTGTTTTAAACCATATAAAGCTTTAAAAAGTTTAAAAACATGATTTTGAAAATGAGTATTTGAGAAACCAGGTGGTTGTTCTACAAAAACATCTTCAACAATAAAACCATTTAAAAAAGAACTTTTCACATCCATTTTATATAACTTGAAATTCAGATGTGATGCATAGGCAAGTAAGATCCTAATAGCCTCTAATCTAGCTAAAGGTGCATAGGTTTCCTCATAGTCAATTCCTTCTTCTTGATTATAACCTTGTGCAACTAGCCTAGATTTGTTTCTAATGATGTTTCCAGATTCATCAACATTGTTTCTAAACACCCATTTTGTGCCTATGGTTATAGTGTCCTTAGGTCTTTCTACTAATTTCTAGACATTGTTTCTTTCAAATTGATTTAGTTCTTCTTGCATAGACATTACCCAAAATTCATCTTTGTTAGCATCATTGATATTTTTAGGTTCTAACTATGAAAGAAAAGCTTGATGTTCAACCTAATTTCTTAGAGAAGCTCTAGTATGTGTTCCTCTATCTAAATTACCTACAACAGCATCTAAAGGATGGTTCTTTAGAATTCTAGTTGGTCTTGAAAAGGTAGGTCTAGAGATTTCAGATTCATCTACAGGTTGAGGTTCAACAGAAGCAGGTTCTGGAAAATTTCCAGAACTGGATGTTTTAACTATAGGTCCATTGTCTTTATCATTAGGGTTCAAAACAGATAGATTATCTTTAATATTTTCAAGAGAGGTATTAGGTTCATGTGGATCAGTTTCAGCAAATTTTATGTGAACATATTATTCCACACATTTGGATCTCCTATTGAAAACTCTATAGGATTTACTAGAAATAGAGTAACCTAGAAAAATTCCTTCATCACTCTAGGATGGAAATTTGTCGAGATTGTCTTTAGTATTATGAATAAAGACTTTGCAGCCATAAACTCTGAAGTAGTTAACCTTAGGTTTCCTATGGTTCCAAAACTCATAAGGGGTCCTCTTAAGAACAGGTCTGATCAAGACTCTATTGATAATATAGCAGGCTGTATTGACAGATTCAGCCTAAAAATAAACAGACAGTTCATACTCATTAAGCATAGTCCTTGCAGTTTCTTGCAGGGTTCTATTCCTCCTTTCTACTACACCATTCATTTGGGGTGTCCTAAGGGAAGAGAAATTGTGACTATAGCCACTGTTTGAGCAGTACGATTCAAACTCATGATTTTCAAAGTCACGACCATGATAAGTTCTCAAGGTTTTGATCTTATGTCCACTAAGATTCTCTATAGATTTGGAATATTTAACAAAGTAAGAACAAGATTCACTTTTGTGAGCAAGAAAATATACCCAATTATATCTAGAAAAGTCATCTATTAGAACATAGACATAGTGCTTCCCATTTAAACTAGAAACTCTAGAATGTCCAAATAAATCCTTGTGAACCGACTCGAGAGGTTGATAAGTTGACACTTCTTTCTTTGATTTGAAAGAAACTTTATGTTGATTTTCCCTTTTGACAGGGATTACAAACTTTGTCTGCTGGAAATTCAAGTTTGGGTATGTATCTAACTATGTTCTTCCTAGAAATTTTTCTAAGTGGGAGTAAATTGAAGTGTCCTAATCTTCTGTGCCAAAGCTAAGACTCTTTATGAAAAGCATTTAAACAAATAATATTTTGCTTTGCTAAAGAATTAAGATTAACGGCATAAACATTTTCATTTCATAAGGCCGAAAATACTAAAACATTTTTATAATTAAAAACATTGCAAGAATCATTTTCAAATTTAACATAAAAACCATCATCACATAACTGAGAAATACTTAAAAAATTATATTTCAGTCCATCAACAAATAAAACTTGGGAAATCAATACTGAGTCAATGTTACTAATTTGGCCTAAGCCGATGATTTTTCCTTTTGAATTATCACAAAAAGTGACAAATTCTCAATCAACTTTGACTAAGATTTTAAAGCATGAGAAGTATCCTGACATATGTCTTGAACATCCACTATCCAAGTACCAAGTCTTTCTACAGGAGATCTTTATGAAGGTTCCCTACAAAACAGATTTAGATATGAAATGATTTTGGTACCCAGATCTTCTTGGGTCTAGAAAGGTTAGCCAATAAAACTTTAGGTACCCATATTTGTCTAATGGGTCTCATAAGATTTGTAGAATCAATGGATTTTGAAAGGTAAACCTCATTAGATCCGTAACTATGAATATAACTAGTTGAAGCATATGAAGTTTCAAAACTAGCTACATTCTGTCCAGATTTAGAAATGAATATAGTATTGGTAATTTTCCTTTGTCCAGGTTGGTATCCTATAGTAGTGGTGTATCTAGGTGCTATTTGCTTACCTATCATCTGAGTAAGAGTATCTTTACCATTTGTAAATTTCTCTATTCATTTCTTGCGTTTCTCATTAGATAATTTCAGTTTAGTGTTTTCTTTAAGCAACTGAGCATTATTTTCCATTTCAATATCAAGATCAGATTTATGTTTAACAGTTAAGGCATATTATTTCTTTAAACCTTTGTATTTTTCATTCAGCTCATTACAGGTTTCTTCTAACATATCACAGTATTCAAATAGTTCAGATTTTGACATGTTTTCTGAGTCAGAATCATCTTCGGAATAATTTGAATTTAAAGCATGAGTTTCAGATGTTCCTCAGAAGTGTTTTTTATAAAACACATGTTTTCCTTATTTCTGTGTTAAGTTTCAGAAACTTCAGATTCAGTGGAGCTATCCTCAGAAGCACTCCAAGTAGCCTTCATGGCTTTCTTAAACTTATTGTCCTTGTATTCATACCTCTTCCTGTACTTCAACTTTTGACAGTCTGCTTTTATGTGTCCCTTTCTTTTGCACTCATAACAGACAACTTCATCTGATTTGTCAGATTTCTTCCAATCCTTTTTCCAATGTCCATTGTTGTCATACTTACCTTTATAATTTTATTTTCTGAAAAACTTCTTCTTTTTATAAAACTTCTTAAACCTTCTGGCAATGTGAGCCATCTCAACATCACTATCAGAAGCACTTTCACTTTCTTCACAGCTTTAACTTTCATTTATAGCTTGGAGTTTCTCCATATCCTTTCTCTTTGAAGTTGAAGATTTGAAAGCAGCAGACTTTCTTCTAGGTTCTTCTTCTTTTTCTTTGTTATCCTTGAGTTCTTCTTCATACATCATCAACTTTCCAATTAGTTCCTTGACTAGAAGTTCACCAATATCACATGATTCTCTAATGTAGATAGAAGTTCCTCTCCATCTTTCATGTAGACATCTCAGAATTCTCATAATTTGTTCCTTTGATGGAACATCCTTTCCTAGAGAATCCATTGTGTTGACAATTTCATTAAACCTGAGATACATATCAGAAATGGGTTCATCATGCTTCATCTTAAAATTATCTTTCTTAATAGTATAAGTGTTCAATCTCATTTCCTTAACATTAGTTGTTCCTTCATGAGAAACGGATAAGGTATCCCAAATTTCATAAGCAGTTTTACAGGAAGATATTCTATTAAATTTCTCATCTCCTAATGCACAGTACAAGGCATTCATAGCTTTGCAATTATTATTGTAGGCAGCCTTAGTAGCTTCATTCCAATTAGTTCTAACAGCGGTAGGAATTTTATATTCAGATTATATAGCAGTCCAAATATCAAAACCCATGCTCTCTAAATGAATTTTCATATTGATTTTCCACTGTGCATAGTTAGTTCCATTGAAAAATGGTGGTCTACTGGTAGGAGCACCTTCAAGTCTATTATCCATGATAACTAACATAAAGTAATGATTTTAAATAGATAAAAATTTAGAAATAACAAAAGTTTTAAGAACTTTAAAATAAAACTAAAATCACAGTTGAAAAACACAGTACTATAGAAAATATTTTGAATCCTCTGATACCAAATGTTGGTCGGAGTGGATACTCAAGAGGGGGGTGAATTGAGTGCCAATTAAAATTTCTGTTTTAAAAACGTTGTCTTAAAAACCCTAAATAAAATACTGAATTAAACAGTAGTGAATTTATATCAAAGTAAAGGTTCTGTTGGGTTCTCAAGGGATTGATTATTTCCCAGTTAATCAAAACAGAAGAGTTGATTAACTTTTGAAACTAACTTACTGATTTACAACTTATATAAACACTTGCGAGTTTAATTATCATAGTTACTTTAAAACAGTTTTGGTTTTAAAGTAATTAGAAGTGTAATAACAAAATAGCTTTTAAAGAAATAGAAAAGCGGATATAACCAAGAGGTTCAGTCTCAAGCCGACACTCAGTCCTCTCAACAATTAATATAAATATAATCCACACCCCGGATCGGGGTTCACAACAGTTTACAACTGTCCAAGTCCAAGACCTCTACCACTGTTATTCGTGGGAAAGAAAACAACAGCAACCAGTTGTCCAGGTCATACAGGACCTCTACCACTATCCCAGGGGGAAATGAAAGATGTAAGATATTGAGTGAGGATTTAAAGATCCTCCAGTTAAAGTACAGGAGATAGTGTGTGTGTTAAATACAGCAGATAACACACACTGCTCAAAATGTAAAAAGTAAATCACAGAGCAGAGATGTACAGTTTAGAAATGGATCTAGTGATTGCAGTGAAGCTTTGGACTCCTTAAGTTTTATCAGAAATGGTTCTGATTCCTCTTCTGGTTTTTTGTCAGAAAAACAGAGTGTCGTCTTCTTGGAAACCAGGTTCAGAGATAGTGAAAAAATGTTGTCGATGAAGTTCTTTAATGTCCTCGTGAATGTACATAACTCTTCTTGAGTAATCTTGAGTGTGTATGAGGTTCTGTGTCTTCTGCAACTATCTCATCCACCACTCTTTGCACTCATATATGTCTCGTCATCTTTTTGTCCTCTTTCACCTTCACATATTTGAACCAATAGGGACTTCTTGTACTTATAGCACAAGCTCCAGAAAAAGAAATGATTTCTTTTTGCAGGTACGAGGTACGGTTCCCTGACATCCAACATCCTTTATTAAATAAATGACAGAGCATTAAAATATTCCTAATATTACTATTGGTTAGATTAAATAGAGATAAAGATATTCAAACAGCTGTTTATGACTATCGGTGAGTCAAGTGATCGGTAGGTCATCAGTATCAGCATCCGTGGCTAGATATCTTCGGTGACTCAGATGACCCGCATCGGTGTGTCATGATCGGTGACTCATTTGATCAGCTTCGATGAGACATCTTCGGTGACTCAGATGATCAGCATCACTGAGACATCTTCAATGACTCAGATGATCAGCATCGGTGAGACATCTTCGGTGACTCATATGATCAGCATCTGTGTGTCATGATCGGTGACTTATTTGATCAGCATCAGTGAGTCATGATCGGTGACTCATTTGATTAGCATCGTTGAGACCATTTTCCTTTGATATGGATCGGTGGGACCGTTGTCTTTTGATATGGATCAGTACGAACATTGTCCTTTGATATGGATCGGTGCGACCGTTGTCCTTTGATATGGATCGGTGCAACCGTTGTCTTTTGATATGGATCGATGCGACCGTTGTCTTGACAGAAAACAAAGTGTCTGTTTGATCCAGAAAACTTCCAGAATCCTTGTAAATCAATAGTAATCAAAAATAAAAGCATGATCCAACAAATAAAAACAGATTCATTAAGAGATTGTGATTATGTATATGAGAAATCCAACCGGATTAAGTAACGATGATTTGTGATTATTAAAATAGAAATCATAGGAAGAATTCAACAATCTTCCAGAGGGCTAAACAATCAATATTATCATGTCTATAATATATATTAAGGAGTTATAATATGAATTATTCTCGAAGGATTATTGATAATAATAAAACATCAACCTTGGATATCTTCTCTTTTATTACACCATAATCTCTCTAAGATTGTTATTTTTGTGATACTAAGACCTCTACAACATGGGGTATAAATTTTATAAATTTTATTGTCACATATTGGTATATATATATTTCTCAATGTGTGTAGATGGGTTAAGAGGGTAGGTTCCCTTTTATATGTGAGTGTGCGAATCTCTTGTAAATAATGATAACTTATAAATATAATAATAAAATTTTAATTTAAATTATCAAAACATTAGGAAAATTTATTATCTATGATAATTAATATTCTAAATACACCCATAAAAAAATTTATGCAGGTTTACATGAAATTTAATGCTTTATATATTAGTTAACTCACTTGAAAACCATTACAACCCATACTATGGGGGATTTTTTTACCATCAAAACTTTTAATTATAAATAAAAATTCAGTGGTAAATATTAAATATATTTTATATGGTGATTGAAAATATTTAATCTATTTTTCAAGATAAAATGCTATTATGTGTGAGAATTTAATTTTAATATAACTACACAAAATTTAAGGAAATACCCATTTCAGAAAAATGTATTTTTAACCATAAAAGTTTAGATATACCAAAATCATTCATAGAATTTATTAAAATGAAATTAGTAGTATTATTAATTGTATCAATATAGTTTTTTTCACATTAAAATAAATTTGAAAACAAATGTACTAATGAAATTACTTATTTAAAGAAAATGATAAAAAATAGTTCTTTTCTAAGAATAAAACATCACATATATTTCTAAAATGATATAAATAGATTTATATACCCAAAAATATAATTTTAAATACAATTATTCAGAAATTAATTTTTTTTTCTGTTAAATTAGTTATGTATACATTCATATCATTTTTATATCTTAATGATGCCATAAATGTGGAAATATTCATAAAATCATTATTATAAATATTTACCCAAAAGCAATATTTTCAAAGAAACCTAAAGACTCGTACTAATATAATTTTTACATGATCAATTCAAATATAAATCTTATTAGATCAAATTAATATTATAAAATTATTAAATTAGTATTTTATATGAAAATAAATAATATAAAGAAATGTGATTTTATATAATAATAGAACTTTTAAAAATTAAGTGTTCCTCATTACAATTACTAATTAATTTAGCTTTAATATATTAGTTTACACATTGAGATTTTAAATATTTTCATTATTATTTTAAAAACGGTCTATTTAATTTATAAATATGAAATACAAAACACATTATAAATAGTTTTTTGAAAAATATCACTTTTAACAATAAATAATTTTAATAATGTGATATTAATTATGTATATTATAATCATTAAATTTAATAAATATATAATTGAACAATGTAATTATAATAATGTGTTAGTATCTATTTACATATCAATGTAATATTTTTCATATAATTTGAATTTTTCACAATCCATTTTAAATTTACTTTGCCTACGGTACAAGTTATTCAAGATAATAAAATTTAAAAGACAATTTCATTTTGAAATATTAGAATTTTACAGTGTTTGATCATGTGAAGGGATGCAAATATTGTGTATTAGTTTTAATTTCCACATATGTTAGTGAATCATGACTGACTTAATTGTTATTTATTAAATATTCACCATCATATTCCTTCTCATGCATTTAATTTTGAAGATCCTAAATTTAATTTTAATGTTTTAATAACAGAGAACCTAGTTAGGATAGTTTATTCTCATGTTTTTGTAATCTATGTTAAAAAAAAATTAGTTACCCCTAACCAAATATCCTAGAGTAGGTTTCTACATTATTAAATCGGAATAATATGTAAGGAATCACATACCAATGTACCTAATAGATTAATATTCATGGTGAAATATATTTATAATTGAAATTATTATTTGAAAAATTGATAAAATTCAAAAAGTATTTTACTTTAGAATTCCATTACTTTTCATATTGTATCTCTATATATCAATCAAAAACACTTTTGTGGATCCTTTGGAAAATAAAATTTAATAAAGTGGTGATCTTAGATGCCCAGTAAGATTAAGTGTATAATAGAATATATGAATAAAAAATAAGTAGTCATGTTTAATGGTAACTAACTAAAAGAGATACAATTAATAAATAACTTGAGCATAATATAGATGTAATAAATGACGATCAAATAATCCAATTAAAATTCACATGATCATGAAATAATAACCATGGATATATTAATAAATTATATAATATAACGAATAACAATAACTAAATACATAATGATGGAAGTCATAATCTTAGACATCTTAAACATGTCATCTAATCCTTGTGTTAAAACATCTAAATATATGGGCAAGACCTCGATGAAAAACAAATCAAATTTATCTTATGAGACTTATTGATGCATTATGGGGAAATATCGGGCCACTCCCATCACTTAATAAGTCAAAATTCATTCCCCATATCAATAGGGTGAAACATAATCAATTTAAAATTTTATATTGAACAACTAACATATGAAATGTAAATATTTTCTACAGTGAATATACTTAATCATAAACCATCAAAAGTTATATTTTGAATAGTGATAAAATTATACATCCCTAGTAAAATTCATCATAATTTATCTATAGGAATAATATGTATGGTATCAATAAAAAATATCCCCATTTTATAATAAGTAAAATACAAGGTTTTTTCATTAATTAATATAAATACGAAGAAATGATCCTTAAAATACTTTTTTATAAAAATATCAATTTCATTTTGAAAATACCCTTTTAGAAAACTTTCACAAAGAAAATTTGAAAATCAATTTTGTTGAAAATAATCTTTTAAAACTTGTATGGGAAATAACAAACAGTTATGGGTCATACATGAAGAAAATTCAATTCATCTAGTATGTATTAAAAAATGATTTATTTCACATCTTTAGTAAAACCCAAATGGTAACTATTTTGAAAGTGACATTGAGATTCCTTTAAAATAAATAAATATATATATATATAATGAATCAATGGGAATTGTTTTAAAATAAATAATTTTGAAAATGATAAAAAATGGGAAATATTTTTTTGGAAGAATGGGTTTTGATGAAAATGGATCTCTGAATGAAGAAGGAAATAATGTTTTATTTTTTGGAAAACATTCTCTATAATATTATGTACTTAATAGAGTTAAAATGTTAATATTGCATGAAATATTTCATGAATAAATATTTTTGAATATTGTAGTTTTATTTTATGATAGAAATATCAAATAATTCTCTGGTGGTATATGTAATCATATTGAATCAATAATAATGATGTGATTGTGAAAATAAACTCTTACCACTTTAGTAACTTCTAAATCATAACCCAAAAAAATAAATAACATAAAATTATAATTTAAATACCTTTACGATAATTTTTTTATTATGTAACATTTAAAATAGGCTATATATACACCACATAATTGAAATAAGTTATGAATATAGAATATGCTTTAGGAAAATAAAAGTGTGACGAGAAACCCTTACCTTATATATAATTTCACTAATATGTATATGAAAGTCCACAATAATAATTTTAATCATGTAAATGATTTATGACAAACCCATATTAATATTTATAATATCATTTATTTTCCACCTATAACATTTTCCCACCCATTTCCTAATAATATTTCATTATTTTCATTATTTTTGTTCTTAATTACATTGTTTTCTGATTAGTTTTGTATCACAAATGTCATAGATTATGTGTATATGATATATATATCATATAGAAATTTATTATAAGGTTATAGATATCAATTTTCCCAAATTCAACATTTTTAAAACCATTTATCTTATGAGGACATGGAAAATTAATCCCATCGCATTGTGGAGATAGTAGGTCATATGTTTATATGAGTGACCATAACATTTCCATAATGAGTAAAAGGATATGTGTTATTCCCATGTTTTTTTTGTTTTTTTTCAATAAATGAATATAATGATTTTTTTAAGTAATAATTTATGTTTAAACAGTAATTGAAATTAGTATTGAAGAATGTTATGTTTAGGAAGATATTGATTGGATCTAGAACCATCGACATGGGAATTAAATCCAAATAAACTTCATGAAAATAGGATCTATATTATCACTATGAGTCAATATACAAAATTTTATTGAGATCATGAAAAAATTAATAATCTTCTTGAAATTTTATTGATCCTAGAAGGAATGCGTTGATCAAAATTAGATATTATAGACTAATGGGAATTGGTTTCAAGAATAATCATCTTAAAAGGATGTCGGGTGGGGAAAAAATATTGGGATTTAGTAGAACTTCATATTATTAAACTATATGAATCTATTTTAATCATTGATATATCATAAATTATGTGTATTCTATGAATCTTTTGATGCACTCAATATTAATGAATTGGGAGTGTTTCTAATTATAATGAGGGTCGGAAAGAAATAATTTGTTGGTTGGATGGGAAGATACACAACATTATACTATACCTCAGATGTAGCTGATGCAAATCATTAAATGTGTTCAAATTCACGAGGAATTAAAATCATATGAATGATATTTTAGGGAAATCATGTTCATGATGCTAAATCATTATGGTCTTAATTCATTAGTTTGATATCACTGAAAAAAAATATTTGTTTGAAGGTTTGGATGGTTGATCAAAATGTGAAAATATGAACCAAATGGTTTCTAATTAGACAAATAATTATCATGATAGAAATCATTCAAGAAAGGAGTTGATGTCATATATAATCATAAAAATGGAAATAAGATTCATGAGTTTAATCTATTGAAATATGTCCTGGGATGCAGTATTCCATTGATCCATTGTTATGGTTTTTGACACTGATTATATTTATATATAGAAATTATCCTTATATAATGATTTAAGAGTTTTATTTAAGGTATAATGGTTTAGGATTGTTGAATTTTCTTTCAATTGGATTGAGGAAAAAATAAAGAATCCTTTTTTCTCTTATAAATTGGGTCATGATATAACGAAAAAAGTTATTAATTATTTTTCAAGAATAGGTGACAACAATAGGAATAAATATGTCATTGATCCACTAAAGTAAAGCTGAGACTAATCCATCAGCCACAATCAAACATTGGTAAAGTCATCATGTGCATAAATAATTTGACACAAGATCATTTGTTTAAGAAAAATAATAAATTATAAAAAAAATTAATGGAGTTTCACATATTTTATAAAATAAATACCTTGAATATTTCAATGTTTATCAATCGTTATAAATTATGTATATAAGAAGACATTCAATGTTTATAAGAGGTAATCATAATGAGATATATTTAGTATTCTATATCATTTTCATTATAATGAGAAGTCATAAGGTTTTTATATATGATCACTATTTTTTTGAATTAATGTAATGATGCATTTTTTTATTCCTTTATCGTAATGAAGAATTAGAATAACAAGTCATAATAAATAAAAAAACTAAAGAAATATTTCGTAAAAATTAAGTTGTCTGATTATTTTAGTAGACTCAAGAAGACTCAAGAACCACCCTTAATTATTATGAATAATTGAATTAGTTTAAGGTGATTTATTATATTCATGAGAAATACCTGAATTTTGAATTACATTGTGCGAGAAAAGGAATTGGTTTTCCTACCTTTACCCTTATGGGGTCCCTATAAGTTGAGTGATCAGTACATTTGGGCATTGTAAACCCGAGTAGAGCATATTCTCTAAAGATTTGACATTTGTCAAAGAGTTATTGATTTTCCAACCCGAATTTTTTATTTTATGTTGAAGAAGGTGAAGTTCCATCAGAATGAGTTCATCAGATTATAATTCAATCTGATCATTGGAGAATTTTTTAGTGGAAAAAATTCCATCAGAACAAGTCCATCAAAGTAATACTGTCTTTGAAAGATCCATCAAATAAATTTTAATCAAATCGATTCCCATTGGATGTAATAATTTCAAGCTAATAAGTGATATTATACTCAATTAAATAAAGAAGAAAAATATAAGAATCAAACTACAGCTAAAATTATAGAGACCATTAGATAGAGGATACCTTATTGAGCTAGACCAGATTAACTAAATCTATGTAATTTTTCTAGAAATTGTTATTGGGGAATGATTCAAGACCATCAAGTTTGTTAGAAAATGTTTCATGTTACTGATGATTGAACGTAGGTAATGTTTGAATCATCATACTTGTATAGGAAGTGAATATATTCATATTTGAATTAGAAAAGAATAATAAAAGCGATCCTTAAAACTTTGGATACTTACTAGTTGATGAAAAAACATGATTTTCATAATTGGTTGTATAACCATCTATGGGATCTTGGGTACAAAAAAGGATTGTTTCGGGGAATAAAAAACTATATCATGATTTTGGCTATTGTTATTGTGTAAATTTTCACTGGTTGAGCATTTGTATTCTTAAAATTAGATAGTGAAAGAATCCAGTTTGGTGGGACTAATCAACATGTAAAGGACTGTGACATTATACTAAACCTTGGAAATATTGTTTTCCTTCTATTTTATTTATTTCATAAGAAAGGTTAGGTTGATATGTTTTATTTGAGTGGGTCATATATTTAATAATTTTTTTGAGATTAATAATGTTTTTCTAAAAAAACTAAGAAAATTTCATATAGAAGAAAAAAGAACCACTAATTAAACCCCTAGTGGTATTGATACTACTTGGTAAAAATAACTTGTATTAGTGTGACTTCCCTTTAAATGTTTCATCTCATAGAATGGATAATTTAAATTCCATGAACTATATGTGTATTCAAAATTTAAAATGTATAGACTATCAAATATAAAAAGGATATATTGTTTCCATATCATATGTCTATTGGATATTATGTTTTAGAAGATACTATAGACAGATTTTCTCCTTGTATTAAAAATGGTCCTTATACTGCAACTGATAATATAAATATTGATAATGATAGAATGGATACAAATTATTCACTCTCTTTACTAAATGATTTTGATTTTATTAGATTCATGGTACTTGGAACTACCAATGGAATTTGTGATAAGTTAAAAACATTTATGAAGGTTATAAAATGGTAAGGAATAGATGATTACATATTTGGAGGCCAAATAATAAAGATCATGAAATGGATGATTATGAATATATTGGTGACTTATTTATATGGGTAAGTGGTATTTGAACAAATTATTATTAAAAGGGAATAAATATACAGAAATTAATGAATAATTAAGGTATTTATAAGTTAAGGAAGTAAAATAATATTTCATTTATATGATATTCATCTATTCTAGGATTTACAATAAGTGAAAATTAAAAATAAAAACCCTCAAATGTTGTAATTTTTAAAGGATAAGATATTTTGAATAGAATTCTCCTAAGTATAATATTGATGAATATGAGTCTAAAAATTATGCTGATAAATCAAAAATGAAAAAGTAGAAGAAACATAAGAAAATATTTCCTTCTGATAATAATTATAAAAGTTATCTAAGTAAAAGAAATAAAGAATATTACTCATCTAGTGTTTAATGTGAACATCAACTCAACTTTATTGCTCAAGTTAGAAATAGAAGTGATTAATCTAGTAATGATGACAATTATTATGAGATGGAGTAAATGGAATGGAATCTCAAAAATAATTTGGGGAATGAAATTAAAAAACATACTGAAGTCAATATAAAATAATGGAACTTGTATAAATATGTTAAAGACGTAACATTTCAGAATAGTAATCTTGATACAAAACTAAAAATTTATGAAGAAAATACATATTGTAATGTGAATATAAATAAGTCAAAATATATACTTTTGAAGAATTTAAATATAATAAGATTTTGATAGCTAAATATGAAATAAACATAGATTATCTGAAATGTATATTGGCTGAGAAATAATAATTTTTTTTAGAAACAAAATCAAATTTTCCTACAGAACAAATTTAGATAAGAGCGATGAGAGAAAACATCACCATTTAAGTTGATGTATAATGTGATAATTCTAGAGAAGGTGAAAATAATGGGTTACAAAAAAAGGTTTATGAGAGAACATCATTCACCAAGAAATATAGTAATTCTTAAATAAATTATTTTCTTTAGTAGAGTGTTATGTAATTTTAAAAGATACTAAAAAAAAGATTTGAACAAATTTACCATCAGTTTAAAAATTCACGATTTAGAGGTCATTCATGGTGTTGTGGAGTTTTTGGAAATAGAGCTTATTTATACTACTATAACATTTCTCTACCATTAAATTGTTATTAATCAAAGGGAAGTTATGATGATAAATAAAGATCGAATATTCCTAAATATTTTTGAATGAATAAGACAACTAGGAATCTAAAGAATATTGAGTTTGTTAAGAATGTGGAAAAAAATTAACATGGATAGTCTATAATGATGTTAACATATATGGTTTTTGGCATTTTGTGTTCATATACTAGAAAGTTATGATCTGTTTTTTTAGATTCACGTATGTAACTTTTCTCCTAAATAAATCCTTTCAAGATTTCCCCATAAATGATAATGTTAAAGGAAATATAAAATTTTATCACATTAAATATGTGTTATGGAAACATTTTAAAAACACGATTATATACTAATTTTTTCAACAATGGTTTCCCCATATAGAAATACATTTTTTTACTTAATGGATATTTATTATGAAACTCTTATGATACTTATATTCTCATGAAGATGAATTTCATATTTTTATCATATGTTCCAACCATTCTAAATGAGACCATTAATAAATTAGTGGCGGGACTTGTCATAATGGAATATTTGAATTTGATTGTCAATATGTGGGAGATATAAGAAAAAGGGGGGAAAATAAAGGGTTTTGGGGGATAAATAATGAAATAGGAAGAATAATATGTGCTAAAATGAAGACAATATGTTTTAGTATTTTTGAAGCGGTTGAAGTGGTTATTAAAAATAAAAAAAGAGAGATTTTTGGACCTAAGTTCTATTTTGGTTTTCTAAAAGATTTATATGATGATTATTTTCATGAAATAAAGTATGTTATGAAGGTAATGAAAATCTATATTGAATAAAGGTGTGTGTGTGAAGTTGTCAATTGTATCTAGAATAATAAATAGTGAGAATCAAATCCAGATCATTTTCATAAAATTTGGATCCAACACATTGAAATTTATCAATAAGATCTATAGTATTAGGATATTTATAAATAGTGAGAAGTTGTTGGAAATCATATTG
The DNA here is from genome assembly GCA_963277665.1 of Viscum album. Classification (NCBI taxonomy): domain Eukaryota; kingdom Viridiplantae; phylum Streptophyta; class Magnoliopsida; order Santalales; family Viscaceae; genus Viscum; species Viscum album. Next base: position 1,536,189,458 of record OY728125.1, on the reverse strand, counting down.
TTCATGGAATTAACAGTTTGATCATAGTGTGAAGTCAGTGAATGCTGTGAATTGGTATAAAAATGATCCACTCAATAGATGACGAGTGAGACTAAAGGATGGGGTGTAATATAACATCCATGTATCAAAACTGATGATTATTTTTAGATCATTGTTGGCGCCAAAATATGGCCCGAAAAAAAGGAATGAAAAAGAAGGCTGGCGCGCTGCCTCACGAAGCACCGACGTGAAGTACCGAAGCGAAGGACCGACGCGAAGCGCCCCGAACATTGCGGCCTCACGAAGCTCCAGAGGCGGTAAAGCTCCGCGAACGCATTTGACGTTCACGAGCCCGTTGTGAAGCTCCAGAGGCGGTAACCCTCCACGGATGATGTTGACGTTCGCGGGCGCGCCGCAAAGCACCGGAGGCGGCGCGCGAGTTCTGCTACGCGTCACCCCTTCCCTATAAATACTGGACTCCCCCTGAGTCCCAAAGACGGACAATATGACCTTTCGGCTTCTCCTCTCCTGAATCGCGAAGCACTCTTTCCCCTGGGAATCAGGAGCTCCGCGAGGTACTTCTACTTCGCGAGACGCATTTGCTTTGTCTCGTTTTGAGCCCTTCTTCCGAGAGGGATGCCTTTCACGAAGCTCAAGGGAATTTGCGAAGGATGGGGATTCCCATGGGACCCAAGCAGCCGCGGAGTGTTTATGCTTCGCAAAACACCCAACCCATGCTAGTGATTCGTATGATAAGGCAGGATCGCTACACATCGCGAAGCACACTGCTTCGCAGGACCCTGCATCGCGAGGCACCTCTTCTTCGCGAGGCAGTGCTCCTCGAACACTGTTCCACTTCGCGAAGCAACCTCCACTCACACATATTCCCCATTCTAAGGCCAAGGCACTCCACTTCACGAAGCACACTCCTTTGCTTACCAATTCCTCTTCCCGTGCGACCCTCCAGGTTTGCACGATGTGATTTAATGTCCCATGGATAATACCACCTGTAGCGTTGCTTCGCCTAATGCTTCTTCACATAGGCATGCTAACGGCTATTGCTTCTTCGTATAGCCACGCTTACGTGGACCCCTTGATGGTTCATTCCACAACCCCCCTTGATCACGGCCTTACTGGTACCTTCCCTTCCCCAAGGACCAGAGGGTACCAGTTATGTAATTCCTAGGGGTGTGGAGTGAACCCACCTCGTCCGAGCTGCAGGACGTTAAACTGGAAAGCACCACATCCTCAACACATGACGTTAAACTGTGACCCGACCTTGTGCCTCTCACGAAGGGTCCCCCCGGCTCGAACATTCTTTACACCACTCGTCTCCACAGGAATGGAATCACCCATCCACAAGGGATGATATCCTCCTTATTGGAGTGGCGTATGTTCATAGGAGAAGGGCGACCCTGGTTCCCCAACGGATGGATGCACCTCTGCATCTCCATACTTCCCCACTACCAAGGTCAGTGGAGGGCATGATAGGGAACGAGGAACCTCCCATCATTGGTCCCAAATCCCTCTTTCGCTGCGCTTTGTCGCACTCTAGGCCTCCATCCTGGAGTAAGTCCCAGCACCATGGGCCGCCTAACGCATAAGACCCTCTTCGCTTCTCATGGACGCATCCTTCACGACGTGCTCGTCAGGTCCTTGCAACCTCTTGTTTCTCACACCGAGCATTACTCACGTGGGATTAGAGTGAGCACCGACCCTGACCCCCACCCATAGAGAACTACGAGGACTTTCATCCATGTGAAGGTATGGTACGTAGGAAGCCTACATGAGGTTCAAGCCACATTGCTCGGTCGTTCATTCACGTCGAGTTTCGCCCTCGTCCAACATGACGTTAAACTGGATGCCCCCCTTGTCCCGCATGACATTAAACTGCACACCCATTCCCACCTGAACTTCGAGGACTTTGATCCATGTTAAGGCATGGTACGTAGGAAGCCTTCCCGAGGTTCAATCCCACCACTCATTGGACCAAGGTCCACCTTCACGTCTGTTCGCCGACAAAGCCCCATATGAACTACGAGGTCTTTGATCCATGTCAAGGCATGGTACGTAGGAAGCCTTCCTGAGGTTCAAGCCCACCCATCATCATTCAAGTCAAGTTCTACCTTCGTCCAGCATGACTTTAAACTGCATCCTAGTTCGATGGAAAGCCGTTGTGACTAACCCGAACTACGAGGACTTTGATCCATGTCAAAGCATGGTACGTAGGAAACCTCCCCAAGGTTTAAGCCCACTACTAGTGGAACCTCGAGTCTACTTTTTCATCGGTTCACTGATGAAACCCTTTGAACTACGAGGTCTTTGATCCATGTCAAGGCATGGTACGTAGGAAGCCTCCCAGAGGTTCAAGCCCATATCTCATTGGACCAAGGTCCACCTTCACGTCAGTACGCTGACGATGCCCATCGGACCAAGGTCCACCCTCACGTTGGTTCGCTGACGACATTCATCGGTCCAAGGTCCCCCTTCATGTCGGTTTATCGGCACCATCCCGAACTATGCGGACTTTGATTCCCTGCCATAGGGATACGTAGGAAGCCCCTTAAAGGATCAATCCCAACTTCACCATCGCCCCTACGATGGTCCCATTTCACTCCCCCTCCATTCCATTCATCCACTTATCACCTATCCTGATTCTCTCCCGGACCGTCATATCTTGGTGAGACCATGTCGGTACGCTCTTCTTCACAGCCGCCTAGGGGCTGGCCCCGGTATCGACATCCCTTCAAGGGGAACCCCTCAATCCGATCTATCCTAGCTAATGTTCTGGTTGGGTTGATCCGTCTCCGCTAGACGTTAAACTCGCGGCATACCCTGTGTTAAACACAGGAAGCTGAGGAAAACCTCAGATATGTGTATATGGAATATAATTCCACGTGCTCGATGTGGGATGCCTCGGGCTTCCACGCCCTCGAGAAGCCCTGTGACCAGGGATAATAGACAGACATGCCAGGTTCCCCAGCATCCAGACACGCTACTGATGCCTCAACGTGACTACTCTCCCGACTGAAGGTCGCTGCCCTGACTGGACCCTTTGGAATGTCCCGACAGAATCAGTGTAATTAACCAGCGTCCATGGAAACATGGCACTGGGAAGAGATTCACAAACTACGTATTAAATCTATGAGGGAGACCCGGACTAGGTGACGAGTTCTGAGGAGGAATCCACAGAAGGAAGAACCGACATCCCATCATCCTGTTTCGATCAAGGAGCAGACGTCCCTGAATAAGGAGCGAATGTCGCCCGACTTTGGAAATCCGGAATGCGGGGCAATAAGCGCCGCATGTCCTCCTCCGCGGACGGACGGATGCGCGCGCCCCGGCGAAAGCTTCGGAAATAGAAATGGTGAACTGGACGTGAATGTCTTCTCCTCAATGTGGAGATTATTAGCATTCGAGACACTAGTAGATTGACGTTTCACCGGATCCAGATATCTGGTGCCTGGTCCCGCCAAGCAAATAGAGGGCCTGTCGTGAAACTCACCAGAAGTCGGGGCAGTAGAACGTGGGGCACTCCGTTCCACAGCGTGTTGGCATGGATCCTTCTTACAGACGTGGAGAATGGAAGGACATTGGGGAACTGGTTTTCAATCCTCTTCCCTCTCGGTGCTGATGAGTTGATCCCTTCGTTTCTCATGAACCAGGTTTCTGTTACAGAGACGCGATCACTGCCCTCTAGCCTACGCAGGGGCAGGGGAAACATCGCCACAGCCACCCCACATGGTGCCGCTATCGCCACGACGCCTGCCACATCGCGGAATACGGGGCGCCCACGTCCCCTTTCCCCATCAGAGGTCATCCAGCGAAGGGTGATCAACAACCTCGTGCGCAGGTACGAGGAGGAGGGGGTCATCCCAACTCGGGATATGGCCCGCCTTAACACGGAGGCATCCAGGCCCCGCTGTCAACGCTGCCCTAACAGGCCGCGCAGGGAGCCCCTGCTCCCCACCCCAACGTTCAACCATTTCGAGAGCCTGTCCCCGGAACGCCTTGACGACTCCTCGCCTTACGCTGAAGAGGCGGGCGCCGTCCGGCTCAGCCCACCCAGGGTCCCGACCCAAGGGCTCCAGGAAAGAGCTCATGCCCGGCTGCGTCAGCACCGCCGTCCGACTCCACTGGAAGAGCAGGCATGCTACGTCCATGCACCACCTGCACCAGCTCGCCTAACCCGATGTCAGCGACGGGCCCGGGCTGAGGACGCTCGCCCAGGTGCGTCAACGTCGACAGCTACAGTGGCCTGAGCCACCGCTGACGTGCATCATGAATCCCCTGCATACACTGATCAAGGTCACTCCTTCACCCAACCAGAATCTAGACCCTAACCGCCCCACGGGCAGGGTGAATTGACTCTCCGGGTTGCAGGCCCAAGTGGTGATCGCCGCGAACTAACCTGCAGTGATGTCACCCCGTACGGAGGTCCTCCCCGTACCGCTACTCCACAGAGCGTGGGCCTTCCCCGCTCTGAAGTTCTTCATGGAGGTATGCCTCATGCTACCCCCATCCTGAAGGAAGACCTGCCCTGCGGCAGTGACGCTCAGCACAGAAACCTTTCCCGTGCCCACTATACAGGGTATGGAGTCCATCCTCCTGCCCTCGACCGCCGATCTGAATGCACCGTCCATCCGGTCCTTCTCCAATGTGGGGGCCCTCCCTATGTCCTCTCTGCAACTGGCGAAGGTCCCCCTCGCCCCAGCAACTCGAGGAGTGAAGGTCAGCCTCGCTCCACCCGCATCGACCATGGAGGTCCTCCCCATGTACCCTTTGACATTTTCCATGGTGCCCCTCGCACCTCGGCTATCTCGAGTGGGGGCCCTCTCCTTCATGGCGCCGGCGCCGCCCCAAGACTGCCTGATAGGGATCAACCCTGTCCCGAAGAGCCACCCCGGGGAAGGAGAGCGGGTCGTCGCCGCCACAAGAAGAATACTGGGTTGGCCCGGGTGGAGATCAAACCTTCCCACTTCTCTGACTCTGAAGCGGAATGTGATTCAGCGATGGAACCTTCTCCCCACTCCTCCGTATTAAGGACTGGGGTAGGAACCAGATGCTTTAGCCTCATTCTCCCGGAATATGAGGTCCACCAGATTCCCATCTCTCTCCGCAGGTACATCCAGGAGGAAGAAATCTTGGGGATTCCACAGGTCTCGACCGCGCAATCACCGCCATTGTCACCAGAAGCGCCCTCTACCTCTACCAGAGATCACGGAGAGATATTTTGGGGGCCAACGGCGGTAGAGAGACGACATGACCGGTTACCGGTAGCTGCGATTCCTGTGCTGGAATCTGTGGCTATCAGCCCATCGTATCGTGACATCGTGTCTAGGTCACCTTGCTCTTCGGAGGATGGCCCGGAATTCAGCGGCCAGTCAGCTCATTCGCCGTATTCTCTGTCGCCGAGTTTTCTATCCCAGAGGTCCGCCTTGGTACTGCTACCAGTCCCTCAGCCACCCCCAATTGACGAGTGGGGAAACACAGGGCCATACCCTGAGTCCGAGCCCAGAAGTTTCTGGAGTATTCTTGCAGCGGATTACTTCCCGGAGATGTTCTGGCCGGCGGCGGCGCTGAATTTTCGCGTACCAGAGTCTCTTACCCCTGAACAAGTGGGATGATTTTGTCGAACCCTATGGGCGACACACTTCCGCCTTTGTTACGAACGGGTGGTGTACCCCAGAATTCGAGAGCACTTTGAAGAAATCGGCAAGCAGTGCCACCTGATCAATGCAGCCGCACTTCTTGTGGCCCAGCACCCTGAGTTGCCAAGCCGCCAGGGCACCCTTCAACAAAACTGCGTCCAGAGTTTCAAAGAACTCCGCAGAATCATCAGGGAAGCTACCCCCCATGTGCAAGTCTGTGGTTGGGGACACTATGTCGCTCTCCTCTTCGACCCTATCCGACGGCATCCCAATTCGCTACACGACATCGTGGACATGCCCTCGAGAGGGGTCGCGGTCCACATGGATGACGTAGTGGAAAAGGAAGACGAGCTTGAATTCCTTGATTGAGACTTACCCCCCGAGGGCGTACCGCCACTGCTGGACCCATTAGGGAGATTTACCCGTCAGCAGAGGAACCTACTAGGCCTCCCTGTACCCACCGAGTTGCTGGTACTCGGTCGAAACACCGGCAAGGGTAAGGAGCATGTCGAAACTGTCAAGAACTCCGACCCGTCCACCTCTGTGCAGAAAACGGAAGAAGATCCCGAGAAGGAAATGTTACGCCAGCAGCTTGCTGAGAAGAAGAGGCTAGTTGATGAACTCTTGGCTGAGCGCGCCACAGAGCGGCGACCCGACTATGGTGATCCCAGGCCGGGGCAGCAGGGGCAGGAACAATTCCCCATCAGTGAGATACCTCCGGGCAACCCTGATCATGCTACTGCCATAGACAGGGCAGAAGACGGAACTTATGGCAAGAGGGCGTGATACGTCTCGCCAAACCCTCCCGAACGACGGGGAAATCTGAAGAACCCAGTCTGGGTTCCCCCAGTCGCCCCGTAGGTCATTCCGCCAGTTGATCCACGAGCGGCCGAAGCAGTCTACCGTGTTGAAGAACCTGACAATGCACTTGTGGTTAGGGATCCCCGTCAAGACAGGGACCCCCACCCAGATGATCTTATCGCGGCACTCACAGCCCACCTCGAAGAGTTGGAAACGCGACATGTGGCGGTCCCACCGTATGGCAAGCCTTATCCCGCGTGGGTGAATGATATGCTCGCACCTCCGGGTTTTGGGAACCCCAATTTCTCGCCTTTCAACGGGATAGGGGACCCGCTGCAGCACTTGGCTCATTTTTCTTCCAGGTGTGACCCCATGCTGGGGACCCCGGCTCAGCAAGAAGCCGCCAATCTCCGATGTTTTGTACAGACATTGGAAGGTCTGGCATTCGTCTGGTACAACCAGCTCTTTATCGGGTCGGTGACCGGTTGGGAGGATCTTCGCCGGTAGTTCTTATACCAGTTCAGCTCCACCACGCGGAAGACCAGCATTGCAGACCTCTTCAAGTGCAAGCAAAGGCCCGATGAGCGGGTTTCAGATTTCATCGCCCGGTGGAAGGGACTTACGTATTCCCTCGATATGCCACTGACTCAAAAGAAATTACTGACGATGTGTGTGGGGAACGTCAAGACAGAGATGGTACCCTCCCTGATTACCCAGAACTACCCTGGAGGGTTCAGGGATTTCTTGGATAAGGCTCAGCGCCTTGAGAAAGCCCTGCAACAGGCTAGTCAGGCACGTTTGTTGCCCCCATGATCCCGGCCAGGAGGACCGCCAGGGATGAACCCGCCGTGGTGGCCCAAATAGAAGCACCGAGGCAGCTGGAGTTACTGCCGGCAGCACCACCCCCGCAACCCCGCAGAGGTCCTCCACCTCAAGCACAGGCTCCTGCCCAGCAACGACCGCCTCAGAACCGACAGGTTCTCCCGCGCAATCCGCCACCGTCACCTAGGCGAGACAATCAAGCGCCGCCTCCTCGGTAGGCCCCTCCGGCCCCTCGTCAGGGCTAGGCCCCCAAAGCCCCCTATCTGGAAAGAAGGCACCAGACTTATTCGTTCAACGAAAATCAAGTCCCTGGCTACTTCTGAAGTGCTCTAGAGCAAGGGATTCTGCGTCTGCCCGAGTACAGATGGCCGACAGAGGCGAATCTCACTGATCACCCCAACTACAGCCCTTATCATCGGATTCTGGGGCACATCCTCAAGAAATGCTATGTGTTTAAAAACTGGCTTCAAGACCAGTTCAATAACAACATAGTCAAGTTGGGCCCAGCACCAGCGCAAGTGGTGGGTGTCTTTGCAGGATCAGAGATCGGCAACGACAGCGATGGCGAGTGGCAGCAGGTCCCCAACCGCGGATCCCGGAAATACGATGACTGGATGGCTCGAAAAACTGTGGTCCGTACCCATGGTATCATCCGGGCATGCCTGAAGTAGTCGGAACCTTCAGAAGAAGTAGTCGGTGCCTCCGCATCGTCTTCACAGTCGAACTCTTCACAAAAGGGCAAGCAGCAGCGATGCAAGAAGAAGCAACGCGCACCGTCGGTGTCGTCGTCATCTCGTACTCTCGGCGACTTTATGCCCCCTGAATTGGGGATTCCTCCCAGAATCCGCCCAGTGGTGGATGACTCCTCGAGCGACAGCCAGGGGTACGCTTTGGTTAACACCGTGGAGCTGGTAAAGACCTATATGACTCCCGACGAGGGGGAGCGCCAGGAAAACCTCCCAAACGTTTCCAGCCGACGTCAAAGTCAGCGGAATCGCAACCGTGCCGGTCATTGAAGTACGTCAGTAGGCACATTCAGTCAAGCTGTGCACACTACTGAGACCAGGAAGCAGGCTCAGCGCAGAGCTCACCACGCACAACCCCATCTGACGCCCTCAGCTCTACCTCCACTGTCGTTCGTGCTACTAGATCAGGGAGAGCTGCCTTGTTCGTATCACAGTCAGTCTTGCCCGGATACAGGCCAGCCTCCACTGCCCAATCCTAGTCCGGCGACTACTCTCCAGGCTTCTACTAATAGGCAGCAAGATGTACCTAGTACTAGCCGATCACCGGTTCAACCAGCAAGACCCGCTATGCCTCCGAATGCCGAACGACCTCCTGTAAGAAGAGGTCCGCGTTCGGCATGAAAGTATGATGTCCTGAAGCAGTTGGCCGACATTCCGGCGAGGTTTTCTATCCTTGAGACCCTTCTCCTATCATCCGAAATGTGTGAGGCACTTGCTGAGGCCCTAAAGAGCCACCTCCAGTTTGAGATGGAGGTAGCAGCTGCAGAAGCCTTCCATACCGAGATGATTGAAAACGCCAAATGTCAGGCGATTATCTCGTTCTTTGGTGGAGATGAGAACCCTCCTATACAAGGGCACATTCGCCCACTGTACATCACTGGCCACTTCAATGGTGTGGAAGTCCACCGCTGCCTCGTTGACACGGGTTCCAGAATCAATCTAATTTTGACTCGGACATTGCGAAAGTTGGGTCTGTCTGAAGGTGATTTAACTACCTCTGACCTCAGAATCCAGGGGTACTACAGGACCGAGCAAACCCCAGTCGGCAAGATCCTCCTGAAGACTCACTTCGGTGGCTTAATTGTCAGCACCGAGTTCATGGTCGTCTCTCAGGACACCGCCTACAACGCATTGATGGGTAGGTCATGGCTCCATCTGCATGTAGCGGTCCCTTCGTCGTATCACCAGTGCCTCAAATACTCACTCAACGGTCGAGTAGGCGTACTCCAAGGAGATGTGTCCCCTTTCGCTTCTTATGAGGCCCGCTATTTGGATGCGGGTTATTACAAAAGTAAGGATAAGAAAATCCTAGTAAGTGAGGATGAACCCGCCCCAGTCACAAGGGATCCCTGGACAAGCATGGATGACGCCTACATCCTCCTAATCCACCGGTTGGAGGGCATGAACCCCGACATAGGGAAATGTTTTGTTGTTTCGGGTACGCACGGAAGGCATGTTCCCGTGTCCAAGTGACGACGGAAAATCACCTCGTACTCCTACATCAACCAGGCTCAGGTGATCTCGGAAGCTCCTACCCCTGTACGGTACCAGGACATCAAGCTTATGACAACGGCGGTGCGCCATACCTGTCTCTTCCGCCGGGCTGGAATCAACCGACTCAGGCCGACACGTCACCAATTCTTTGATATTATCAAACGTGGCCCCTTAGGACGAGGTCCAGATGGGATAGGATCGACTGCCTTCATTTCTATGGTCTCAATGGCAAGTGAGTCTCCCGATGTGATGACCGCTGCTGCCCAAGCCGGCACCAGCAGCCCCTCGGGTTTTGATAGCCCAGAAGTATCATCCGTCACGGGAAGTCCCCCCGCGGGTGGGGAGGAAGACCTGGAGGATGCTCCCCATGCCTTTGAAGAAGGCGTCTCTACCACGGTTGATGAACTGGTAAAGGTGAACCTTGGTAGCGAGGTAGATCTGAAACCCACATTGATCAGTGCAGCCATGTCCCCCGAGGAGCGGCAGCAGTACGTAGACTTCCTCAAATAGAACCGTGATGTGTTTGCTTGGAGTCACAACGAGATGCCAGCACTAGATCCCCAGGTAGTCGTTCACTGTCTGGGCCTCCCGGCAAAACATCGCGGGTTTAAGCAGCCTCCCAGGAAAATGCACCATTCTCATGGTGCTATGGTTGAGGCCGAAGTTGACAAGCTTATCAAAGCCAACTTCATTAAGGAGGTCCAGTACCCCAAGTGGCTTTCCAAAATTGTTCCAGTCAGGAAGAAGAATGGGCAGATCAGAGTCTGCATCGACTTCCGCGATCTTAATCGCCACTGCCCAAAGGATGACTTCCCACTCCCGGTGACAGAGTTATTGATTGATGCCACGGCCGGGTTCCAAGCCCTCTCTTTCATGGATGGATATTCCGGGTACAACAAGATCCGGATGGCCCCCGAAGACGGGGAGTCCACTGCCTTCAGGGCTCCCCAAGGTACCTTTTGCTACCAGGTTATGCCGTTCGGTTTGAAAAATGCAGGTTCCACTTATCAGAGGGCCATGCATCGCATAATCAAACCGATTCTTGGGATATTGGTGGAATGCTACGTGGATGACCTCGTAGTCAAATCATGTCAGCGCCAGGACCATCTCAGAGACTTTGATAAAGTGTTTGGTTTCCTCCATTCCCGTCACCTGAAGATGAACCCGTTGAAGTGTGCCTTCGGGGTCACCTCTGGGATGTTTCTGGGCTTTGTTGTCAGATACCGAGGTATCGAGATCGACCCGGAGAAGATCAAGGCCATCAGCCAAATGCCTCCCCCGAGCAACAGTTGGAAGCTCCGAGGCCTTGAAGTCCACTTAGCCTATATACGCCGATTCATCGCCAATCTGGCTGGAAAGTGTAAGCCCTTTTCCTGGATCATGAAGATGGGCACCACCTCCGAATGGGATGAGGAATGTCGGGCCGCCTTCGAGGAGATCAAGCAGTATCAACTCCAACCTCTGATCTTGATGCCGCCTGTCTCCGGAAAGCCACTGGTCCTTTACGTGACCGCCCTGGAAAGATCCCTCGGTGCGCTGCTCGCCCAGAAGAATAACGTGGGTACTGAGAACAGTCTCTACTATCTCAGCCGCATGCTTCTCGATACAGAGGTCAGATACTCCCCTATCGAAAAGAGCAGCCTTGCACTCGTCTTCGCCATGCAGAAGTTGCGACATTACCTGTAGCACCATGAGTTGTAATTGGTCTCCCGGGTAGACCCACTTAAGTACATCCTGAACCGCCCCATGCTGACTGGCTGACTAGCACGGTGGGTAGTGATTCTCCAGCAGTTTGATATCAGGTTCATACCTCAGAGGGCCATTAAGGGACTTGCATTGGAAGACTTTTTAGCTGCCCATACAACCTCCGCGGATCAATCCCTGGACCTAGATTTCCCTGATGAGACGATCCTCTCAGTCGATCATGTTGTCCCGTGTTGGAAAATGCATTTCGACGGCGCCTCCCGGAGCCCCACTGGTAGGAGGCTCAATGATCCAAAGCTCAATAGAGTGGGCTTGGGTATTGTCTTCATTAACTCGACGCAGGCCATCCAGCCATACTCGTTCCTGTTGTCAGAAGGCTGTACGAACAACGAGGCAGAGTACCGGGCTCTCATCACCGGCCTCGAGTTGGCCCTTGAGATCCATGTTCCCCATATACATGTGAAGGGAGATTCCAAGCTGGTAATCAAACAGGTTAATGGCGACTACATCATCAGGAAGCCGAAGCTTGCACCGTTTCTGGGGTACACCCTCCGCCTAATGGCCCAGTTCTCTTCTCGACCAGAGGTTACCCATGTCCCACGGTCGCAGAACGGCCAAGTAGACGCCTTGGCTTCCTTAGCCGCGTCGCTCGCAGAACCCGAGCAAGATTATTTGATCATACATGTGGAACACCGGAGAGTCATTTCCCCCATCACCCAAGTGGACAATGATGGCCTATGGGTAATTCATCTCACTGCCAGACCCTCCACATCAAGGGTCCCGGGTTCGTCAGACGCAGTGGTTGAAGACACTCCCAACTAGAGGGCACCTTTTGTCGATTATCTCCAAAATGGTCGCCTTCCGGATGACCGGGCTAAGCGCGAGCGAATTCGACGCCGCACGCTGTAATTTACCCTCCAGAGCGGCCCCAGTCTTGAACAGATCCTTTATAAGCGGAGTTTCGATGGTGTCCTCTTCTGTTGCATCCAAGGAGTAGAGATACCTCAAGTTATGCAAGATGTTCACTCCAGTTCCTGTGGTGCCCATCATGCTTGGCTGAAGCTGTCCCATCAAATCCGATGGTTGGGGTACTTCTGGCCCTCTATGATCCACGATTGTATTGGGTATGCCAAGAAATTCCACGCGTTCCAAGTTCATGAAAACATCCTGCATCGGCCACCGGAGCCCCTCCACCCCACCAAGTACTCTTGGCCATTTGCGGTATGGGGAATTGATGTAGTGGGACCGTATCCACCGGCAACAACCCACCAGTGTAGGATCATCCTGACTGCTACAGATTTCTTCTCCAAGTGGGCAGAAGCAGTTCCGCTAAAAGAGGTCAAGGCCCGTTCCATCGTTGACTTTGTGAGCTCAAATATTATCCACCGGTTTGTAGTCCCTCACGCCGTCCTCACCAATAACGGCACCAACTTCCGAGCATCTGAACTGAAGAAATTGTACGCCAAGTATGAAATCCGGTCGAACCATACCTCCCGCTACCACGAAAATGCAAACGGACAGATCGAGGCGTTCAACAAGACCCTCTCTAACATTCTGCAGAAGATGGTTGTTCAGAACAAGAAAAGTTGGCCGGACAAGCTCCCCAACAACCTCTGGGCTTACCGGAAGAAGACTCGAAACTCTACCCTGGTGACCCCATATTCCCTGGTGTATGGAGCTGAGGCCGTCCTACCCATTGAGATCTATCTGCCATCGTTACACACTACAGTTTATGATCACCAGACATTAGATGAGGTAGCCGAGATCCATCTAGCCGAATTAGAAGCACTGGACGAGAACTGAATTCGTGCCTTGGACAATTTGGAAAGGCATCAGGATAAGATAGTGAGGGCCTTCAACAAGAAGGTTCATCTCCATTCTTTCCTACAATGCGACCTAGTACTGGCCCTTCGGGTGCCAATGATTCCCGGTAGGAAACTGCCAAAATTAGAACCCAAATGGGAAGGGCCTTATATCATCCATAAGGTTTACCCCAATGGAGAATACTCCTTAGTGACCACAGATGGAGAGTGTATAACCCCTCCTACCAATGCCAAGTTCCTTAATAGATACTTTTCCTAGGGAAAAAGGGTCATGCACGACCCTAAACTGTAAGATGGTCCCGCACGACCTTAAACTGCATCTTCGTCCTGCAAGACGATAAACTGTGAAACGGTCCCGCATGACCTTAAACTACACATTATGGTCCAAAACGACTCTAAACTGTAAATTCATACACGACCTTAAACTGCATCTTCATCCTGCAAGATGTTAAACTGAAAGCCGGTCTGGCCTTCTTGACCGAGGCTCAGCCTCATGCCCCTTGGCCTCCTTGGGCCCCTGGCCCCCCGTCTTCACCGCGAGACATTAAACCGCAAGCTGGTTTTACCTGAATTACCCTCTTGCGGGATTGTATGGTATAGTATGGGATTATTTCCTCATTCATGTTGGATTACTCATCGTACCGTACATATCCCCAAATGAGATTCTCCTCGTCCCGCATGATGTTAAACTGCATTTCAAGAACTACGTGTGGCTTGATTCCCGTCTTCATGGGATACATAGGAATGCTTGGACGCCTCGTCTTGAGTCCAACCCCACGCTTTTCAATTCCACTATCCCCCCTGGGAATAGTTTTCTTGGAGGATCTCCGTGTAGCAGGGAGTAGGCTTTCTTGGCCCCGCTCATGCAACCCCGCTCACACAAGGATTGTAAGGATTGCACCATGTTCCCACTGCCGTTCTTCCATCCTCCCATGTCCTCACCGCACGATGCTAAACTGCATGGCCTTCAAGAACTACGTATGGCTTGATTCTCATCCTCATGAGATACATAGGAACGCCCAGACATTTCGTCTGTTGGCCCATCTCAAATGCCAAAATCTTCCCCTCAGGTCATGATATGGCAGGGTGCATAATTTTTCCCCAACCCACATCGAGCAAGCCTCGACCCGGCTGCACATCCCCCCTGGAGATGTTTTCCTCTTTCATGGATGGATACAACTATGCTTCACCCACTCCATGACTGGGATTCCATCATTTTTCACACCCAGAGGGACCCCCAAGAACAGCCTGGATACTACGCCAAAGGGCTCTCCTACCATTACGGGCCAACGCCCCCGATGGTTTTCAAGCAACAAGCCGATACAAGTCCAGCGTTGCAAATTTGGTCAGCGGTCGATGCTCATTTTTTGCCCCCATATCGGGTCACCATAAGAACGCTGTGTTTCGAACATGGTCAATAGTGTCCTGGATCTTCGGGTCCACCCCGAGATGTCCCAGACATCGAGTGCAGTGATTTGTTTTACACCATCCCGATGTGACAAACCTCCCCCCGGGTGGTGCTAGCGATCGGGCCCACGGCCCTGATTTCCCATAGGGGTGTACGGTGTGGTGTAGGACTATGTCCTCATTCACATTGGGATCATGTACCATGACGTACGCCTTCCGTTACGAGGCCCAGCCTCAGGCCCCTTGGCCTTCTCGGGTCCCTAACCCCCGTCCTCATGTAAGACGTTAAACTGCAAACCAATCAGGCATTCCTGACTAATCCCTGACCTTAGGCCCCATGGCCTTCTCGGGCCCCCCGGCCCACGTCCCCTCTTACCCAGGGTGTACGGTGTGGTGTAGGACTATGTCCTCATTCACGTCGGGATCATGTACCATGCCGTACGCCTTCTCTTACGAGGCCCAGCCTCAGGGCCCTTGGTCTCCTCGGGTCCCCGACCCTCGTCCTCATTGCAAGACGTTAAACTACAAGCAGGCCAGGCCTTCCTGACCAATGCCTAACCATCAGGCCCCTTGTCCATTCCAGGCCACGACCCAGGTCCTCTCTTATAGGGGTGTACGGTGTGGTGTGGGACTATGTCCTCATTCACGTCGGCTTCTTCGCCATACCGCACACCTCCCTTGTTTAGGGGTATGTTACTCCCCTTCTCGTCCCGTATGACGTTAAACTAAATTTAGAGAACTACGTGTGTCTTGATTCCCATCCTCATGGGATACGTAGGACCACCTAAATGTCCAGGATTCGGGTCCAGCCCCATCTCTCGGGAATCTTCATCCCATCTTGGCCCCTTGGCCTATCCTTCCTCCATGAGGGGATTATATGGTGTGTTGTGGGACTATGTCCTCATTCACGTCGGTCCCGTAATGACCACGCCGTGTACCTCTCCCCACTGAGCTGTTTCGTCGATCCCTTTTTGGCGGTTCACCAATGTGCCTAAGAGTACTCTGGTTTATTACCTGGAATGCCAAGCTTTACTCGGACATGTCCGCACCCGCTTTCCAGAATTTTTGTATCCCTGCATCAGGGCTTCCATCATCTTTCACACCCGGAGGGACCCCCAAGAACGGCCTGGATACTATGCCCAAGGGATCTCCTACCGTTACGGGCCAACGCCACTGAGGGTTTCGGACAATGAATTGATAAAATCCCGCGTTGCGAATATGGTCAGTGGTCGATGCTCGTTTGTTGTTCCCACCTCAGGCTAAAGCGATATGGACACTGCGTCTACACTATGGTTAACAGTTTTCCTCTATCGCCATGCCAACCCATTACGCCCAAAATGTTGGGTGAACAATTCACACCCTCCATCACTTTACCGTGTCCGAATGGAGTCTCGGATCTTTTGGTACTTTTCCTCCATGCACGTCTGCGCGTTGGGGGAACAAGCTATGTTAAAGGTGTCCTTCGGGACTCTTCCAACACCGTTTGACTTGCCCCAAGTATTGCGATAAGGATTCCCCCCCTTGTTTCCCACATCGAGTTTAACTCGCGTGGGCTTAGGGATCGGGTTGACATCTGTGGTTACTCGGGTAGTTGTCACCATCCACGGTCCGATCTCTAAGACCATAAACTGAGATTCTCATATAGAACTACGTTCAGCTGGATTCCTATCTTCATAGGATACGAAGGAATTCCCAGACCTCCTGTCTTTGGGTCCAGCTTGAGTTCAGAAAATTCGCCTCTCTGGTCCTGCCTTCAGGACCCCGACTACGGGACCGCGTAGCGTAGTGCGGGATTTTGTCCTCATTCATGTCGGGTTTTCAATGGTTGCACCATGCACACCCCGGTTTAGAGATTTATTCCTCCTATTCCTTGTCCGGCATGACATTAAAAGGCACCCTTCAGAACTACGTGTGGCTTGATTCCCATCTTCATGGGATACGTAGGACCACCCGGATGCCCTGTCATCGGGTATAGCCCATTTAAGGAACCAGTCTCCCCCCTGTTTCACCTTTTACCTTTATATAGGCCCCTTGGCCTAAGGTCTTCCTCTCCGATTGGCGTACAATTTGATGTGGGATCATGTCTCCGTCAATTGTGTTTTATAACACTACGCACATTTCCCACCTAGCATCGTCTCTGCTATGTCTGTGCTGCATGACGGTAAAATGCATGCTCGGTCCTATCAAACGAACCTAAAATGTGACATTATCGTCTAAGTCGCACGACGAAAAACAGCACTGCATTGTGGTGACCTCGTTGTAGAAGACATCACGTTGGGTATTGGTCACGTGCCATGCCATTTGTCAATGCCTATCATGGCTTGATCCTTGTGGCGACATCACGGCCTAGTATTCTAGGCCCGTCGCTTCACAAAAAAAAACCCCATTCACTTTAAAGAACAAACAATATTCATCAAATTCCGCTTCTTTTAGTGCAAGGTCCACGCCCGCACTCCCTCTTTTTTCTTCTAGAATGACGTATGGCTTGATTCCCATCCTCATGGGGTACGTAGGAACGCTTGACCACTCTGCTTCGGGCCCAGCCCAATCCTCACTCTTGGTCCCTCGACCTGAAGAGTTTCCTCCAGGAGTACATTGTATGATTTGGACTCCAAGTCCTCATTCACGTTGGTTTAATATCTAGCGCGCCACATGCTCCCTGTGATCTTCCCTTTTATTCCATGTCCTATCGTATGAAGTTAAACTGCAGGAGTCTATGTGTCCTCAACGCATGACACTAAAATGCGGTTCTACCCTAAACAAGTTCAGGATGCCTCAAGATCCCATTGGGAAGTGACAGATCCCCTCTCCAGAGAGGCCCTGTCTGAAAGAAGGAATGATCCATGATCAAACCGATGCACCCATCTGGCGTACTCCCACCACGATGGTGTAACTAACTATGTGTTGGATTCTGTTCGGACAAACCATCACTCCATATTCCACGCTTTGCGTGCCCCTTATTCGGACCCTCGTCCCCTTTCATGACTCACGGGACCCCCTAACGGCCTGGTCTCATGCCGCATCGGCTCACCTACAATCCTGGGCCAACGTTCCGGAAGACAGGTCATGTCTGGAAGGACCCACTAACAGTATGGATGTCGACCTATGGTCCACCCACTATCCTAGGCCAACGTCCCGAAGGATTGATCGGCAACATTTGTGACAAGGTCCCGTGTTTCGAACATGGTCAATAGTCAACCCTCATTTGTTGTCCCCATTACAGGATAACGTAGTAAGGATACTGCTTCTCCTCCAAGGTTAACGGTTGTCCCTTATTGTCACGCCATCCCCACAGTGTTCCGAATCTCGGTTATCATGATTCAGACTTCCCATTTTCATCTGTTTGGACCGATCTCAGCACCCCTGGCGTTGCACCGTTTGTGCATAAGAGCACGCTGAAGAAATGATAATTCGTCTATCCTGAAAGTTCCTTCTCCGATCAAGCCTCTCCCGTCTTTCATAAATCTAGACTGGTAATCTGAATCCCGGATTCCCGGAGCATGATCCCCACTCCTATGTTAGGTGGGATGAGAGGGCAACTATCTCTTGTTTCTCACATCGGGCTCGACCCACGTGGGCTTGGGGAATTGTCACCGAACGTCCCACAAACATTGTAGAGATGTAACAAGGCAATTCAAACAGTGGAAATCGTGCGCGCAATGGCATTCAAAGCAAAGAAGAAGAAAAAAATTTGAATCACGAAAGTACCAATAAAAGGTTTTTGGGTTTGTTATAATACTTGGGGGTCGACTCCCCCCATGGACGGGTTGACCCCGTCAAAAGAGCATTGCAGCTCCACCACCCGTTGACTTGTGGCATCCAAGGCTTCCTGCCACTGACTTAGCTCCCGCTCCTCCTCAGCAGTGGCGGGGTGCAGTTCGTCAGTCCTGGCTTTGGCCCTCTCTATGCCAGCTTGAACGACAGCCATCTTTCCAGGGGTCTGCCTCATATGCTCTTCTGCCTCTGCCAGCTGGGCCTTCAACCATGAGACCAGCTCAGATTGTGCATCAAGAGAGGCTGAAAGCTCGTCTGCCCGGGCCTGCATCTGTTGGTCCTCGCCTTCAGCCTCCTGGAGCTTATTGATGTTGGTCGCCTTCCTCCGCTGCCATCCCACCCTGAGCCCACGATCATGCTCTAGGATATTCTCATCCATAAGATCTCGGATGAGTGCGTGAGGACGTTGGGCATCCACTCCCCCAGCACATAGTTCGCGAAACCGCGAGCGGAGTATATCCATTTCGGCCATCCATTGCGCTTGGTGAGTGTCCTTGATAAAGCGCGTGATCAGCTTCCATGACCGGTGGCGGACTATGCTACTGTCTTCCTCGTCGGAGGTCGTTTCTTCCCAGTCTGTGCGATTGGCAGGCTCGTACGCGGGATACGCCTGCAAGAAATCCTCAGCAGGATCTACATCTCTTGTTGAATCCAGTACGACACCTGGCGCCGAAGCAGGAGCGAAAGGACTGGGACTGACTGGTTGATCCTCTTCCTAGGAGTCCACCTCAATGACTTCGGGTACGGCCCAGCTGGTGGTCCCGCCATTGATGATGTGCGTCGTAGCTTGAGGAGATGGGGGACTATCGCCACCATCACCAGCATGCCCCTAAGAGGGACACTACCAGACTTCCCGACCAGTGTTGCCGCAGCATCCCACGCCAGTCGGAGAACTGTACGACAGATAGGGACATAAACGTTAGTTGGCGGGCATAGTCTACATATGACGACAGGGGAACCGGTAAAGGAGACGTATGGAGATCGACCTCCTGGAGCTGATCTTGAGTCGATACTAACGGGACCCCGAGGCGAGGCCCTCCGTATACTATTGGAAGGTCTGGAGATTCCGGAGGAGCCACCTCGGGAGCTTTGGTCCCACCAGACGTGGAACTGGACGCAGCCATAAGTGCAGGTTCTGAAGGTCCCGCATTATCACCTGCCAAGGAGCGAGAACGAGGCCTGCAAACAAGTTCCCCCTGCATGGATCAAACATCGGTGATAAGTCCATAGTGACCCAAGGAAGGATCATAGGGAATGAAGTTTGGAATGCTACCTCGAGAGCCTCTGCGAATTCATTGGAATTTGAGCCTCGGTCTCCGACCTCGCCCTCCTCCAACGAGCTCCCTCCTCTAGCCTCATCCTCCCGAGAGGAGTCCTCTGATTCTTCCGGCAAGGGGAAGCGCTCCCTCAGATCGGCAGCTTATAACTGTGGGGGGACCGTCTAGTTCAACAGTACCCTCACCCGACCTATCATTGGGCGAGGGACACCACTGGAGTGGACGTAATCCTCCAGCTCGTCTAGGTATTGTTCTGCCTTTTCCGAAGATGCCATGAATCCAGCCTGGACTGGGGCTATGCCTGGTAATTCCATCCCGAGGCGATTCAGGTGGGCCCATATCTCGGGTGGGCTGAGGAATTGCCGGTTGACATCCCAAATGTCCCAAGCTTTCGGGAAGACGACATCCTCTGCCATGTCGATATGACGCAGGCGCTTCCCCAGAGCCTGAGTGGATATCCTACGGAATCCCCTCGGTGGCTGCCCCTCCGGAAGGCCATGCTCCTTCGGAATCACCGGATCCACCGCTGCTGCCATACCCTCAGCCGGTACGGGTCTCGCCACCATGGCATCCCCGCTACCGCGAGCGGCCCTAGCTGCCCTCCGACCCCGACCTCGGGATAGGGGAGGCCCACCATCACCGACCTGGATATTTGGTTTCTTCAGCATCTCCCCTGAGTAAGAAGCCTCCCAACTGATGGTATACTCCCTCACCAATCCGAAAGCGGTAGTGGATGGAGGCAATGTAATCTGCATCTTCCCATCTTTCCGTGTGAACATGAGCCACAACTCCCTCATCACACACTGGTGATCCTCGTGAGGCACCTACCTGTAGACCTTCGGGGTCAGCTGCTGGAGGCACCGGAACTGCCTCGCAAACCGATGCGGGGTGTACGGTTCGTAGAGTGGCTCACGATCTATCCATGCCACCAAAACTCTACCTCGAAAGGCCAGGAGGTAAGCCCGATGTTCTTCCGTTCCCCGCCCGTCATCAGTAAGTATCCCCGTAGGCAATGGGAAGGGGTGGAAATTAAACTCATCCGCCCTCCACACCCGATTCATCACCATCGGAACGGCTAGTTTGAACGAGAAGCTCCGGACCACGTTCAGGATGGAGGGGAGGAAGTTTAATCCTGGTGGAGAAATGTGGTTTGGATACTCGTAAATCACCCTGATATGCGCTACGATACACCCATAAAGGAGGTGGAAGGGCCCACATATCCTTGTCGGCTTCTTTCCCTCGCTAATATGCCGCAACATTCTGTACAGTTTGGTGAGAATCGAAATCCCCAGATTGATCCGCTGCCCCATGGCCAACATCGACGCCATAATAAACGAGCTGGGCCGCACCCCCATGCTTGTATCCCTCACCGGTAGGATCCAACCACAGATGAGAGTCGTGATGAATGCCTCTAGCCTGACTATTGGCGTTTTTTCAGTGCTGACACTGAAACCCCAAGTCTTCCATTGTCTGTCCTCCAAGACCCTCCAATACGAGTGCCCCTTGCCCCGTTGGGCCGCCCGTGGACATGTTCAAGGCCTCAGAGGGAACTCTCGATTCTCTGGGAAATTCAGGAAGCATTTGAACCATCTCCTAAAGTGTACATCCCTCACTGCCTCCTTGTCCTCTCCAGGGACAAGTGCCATCAACGCTGACACCAGTCACGACATTTTCTCCGTATCCTCCCACGCGCTGATGACAGGGAGGAACTCGTCATACATGGCCCCCAATATCGGGACCCCGGAAATTTGGTGGACATCCCACAGGCTAATGCCCACCTCCCCGTGATGCAGGTGAAAGGTATTGGTCCTAGACGACCATCTTCTTAGCAATTCTGGCATCAGTTGCTTCGGTTGGTAAATGTAGAATTGGGAGGCCCATGCCGCCTCATACAACCCCACTCTCCTCAGCTCGGCCCCAAAATCCTCGCATGAGGTGCCAACCCAGTAGGCCAAGGCCCAGTCATCAGTAAAGTTGCTGCCCTGGCGCAGGTCCCACTCATCAGACCATCCCTTCTTCGAATCCTACAAAGCCACCTTTAGCATGGTACGGTAGAGAGGAGGGGACGTCTCCGATTGCAGTGGCCTCCCTTCAATATCGTTCACAGGGTTGTAGAGACAGTCAGCGGTGACGGGTGTGAAGTTATCTTGTGCATGACCATCGGCCGCCCTGAACCATTGGTGCTGGCATGGCGTGATCTTAAACCAGCAGGCCGGTTCGTCCCTACTCGCCTCAGGGATGAAGACGTCATCCCTCAACTCGAAGCCGTACAATGGCAGCTTCTTGCACTGCAGATAATCCTTATGACCCTCTGATAGCAGATCTGTCAAAGAAGTGTGGTCCGTGTGGCTTTGGACCATCTCCCCCAGGCCTGGACAGTTGGCCATCTCATCCCGACGAGCAGCATCTGCAAGCACCCCCAATACAGCCTCTTGATGGGCCATTTCGTTTTCGGCCCTCAGAAAAGAATTTTTTCAGCTGGATCGCGAAGCTCGACCGCGAAGCTGAATCGTGAAGATCGGTCTCGAGCCCAAGCCGTGAAGTCTGGCCGAGGCCGTCAAGCAGAGGTTCGCTTGGTGCGGATGCGGAGTCGGAGACCCGCGGTTCACCGCGAAGCTCGATTCGCGAAGGGCTGTCGCGGAGTACACGGAGCTTCGCGAAGTCGAGAGCACAAAAAGACAAGGAAGTCACGTGAAGACAAAAGAGGTCAACCCACCTATTTATAGGCGGCAACCCTAGAGCATCACGGCGCGCCTCACCTGCGCGGAGCATCGCGGCGCGTCCGGATCCGTGGCCCCGGTGAGCACCACGGGGCCCCTTCGCGTAGCCGCATCGCGAACCACCGACAATTTTGGCGATTTTCCCTCAGACTTCGACCCTTCGCCCTTCGCGGATCCAAGCCTGAGGGGGGGCATTTATTGGCGCCAAAATATGGCCCGAATGAAAGGAACGAAAAAGAAGGCTGGCGCGCAGCCTGACGAAGCACCGACGTGAAGTACCGACGCGAACCACCGGCACGAAGCGCCCCAAACATCGCGGCCTCGCGAAGCTACAGAGGCGGTAAAGCTCCGCAAACACATTTGATGTTCGCGAGCCTGCCGCGAAGCTCCAGAGGAGGTAACCCTCTGCGAATTCTTTTGACGTTCGCGAGCCCGCCGCGAAGCTCCAGAGGCGGTAACCCTCCACGGACGACGTTGACGTTTGCGAGCGCGCCGCGAAGCACCTGAGGCGTCGCACGAGTTCTGCTTCGCGGCGCCCCTTCCCTATAAATAATGGACTCCCCCTGAGTCCCAAAGACGGAAAATCCGACCTTCCGGCTTCTCCTCTCTCGAATCACGGAGAACTCTTTGCCCCAGGAATCATGAGCTCTGCGAGGTACTTCTACTTCGCGAGACTGCTTTGCTTTGTCTCGTTTTGAGCCCCTCTTCTGAGAGGGATGCCCTTCGCGATGCTCAAGGGAATTCGCGAAGGATGGAGATTCCCAAGGGAACCCGGGCAGCCGCGGAGCATTTATGCTTCGCGAAACACCCAACCCATGCTAGTGATTCCTATGCTAAGGAAGGATCGCTACACATCGCGAAGCACACTGCTTCTCAGGAACATGCTTCGCGAGGCACTTCTTCTTCGCGAGGAAGTGCTCCGCGAACACTATTCCACTTCGCGAAGCACCTTCCACTCACACCTATTCCCCATGCTAAGGCCAAGGCACTCCACTTCGCGAAGCACACTCCTTTGCTTAGCAATTCCTTATCCCGTGCGACCCTCCAGGTTTGCACGATGTGATTTCAAAGTCCCATGGACAATACCACCCGTAGCGTTGCTTCGCCTAATGCTTCTTCGCATAGGCACGCTAATGGATATTGCTTCTTTGCATAGCCACGGTAACGTGGACCCCTTGATGGTTCGTTCCACAACCCCCCTTGACCACGACCTTACTGGTACCTTCCCTTACCCAAGGACCAGAGGGTACCAGTTATTTAAGTCCTAGGGGTGTGGATTGAACCCACCTCGTCCGAGCTGCAGGACGTTAAACTGCCAATCACGACGTCCTCAACACATGACGTTAAACTGTGACCCGACCTCATGCCTCTCATGAAGGGTCCCCCCAGCTCGAAAATTCTTTACACCACTCGTCTCCACAGGAATGTAATCAGCCATTCACAAGGGATGATATCTTCCTTATTGGAGTGGCGTATGTTCGTAGGAGAAGGGCGACCCTGGTTCCCCAACGGATGGCTGCACCTCTGCATCTCTGTACTTCCCCACTACCAAGGTTACTGGAGGGCATGATAGGGAACGAGGAACCTCCCATCATTGGTCCCAAATCCCTCTTTCGCTACGCTTTGTCTCACTCTGGGCCTCCATCCTGGAGTAAGCCCCAGCACCATGGGCCGCCTAATGCGTAAGCCGCTCTTCGCTTCTCACGGACGCATCCTTCGCAACGTGATCGTCATGTCCTTGCAACCTCTTATTTCTCACACCGAGCATAAATCACGTGGGCTTATAGTGAGCACCAACCCTGACCCCCACCCGTAGCGAACTACGAGGAATTTGATCCATGTCAAGGCATGGTATGTAGGAAGCCTCCATGAGGTTCAAGACACATTTATCGGTCGTTCATTCATGTCGAGTTTCACCCTCGTCCAGTATGACGTTAAACTGTATGCCCCCGTTGTCCCGCATGACATTAAACTGCACACCCATTCCCACCTGAACTACAAGGACTTTGATCCAAGTCAAGGCATGGTACGTAGAAATCCTTCCCGAGGTTCAAGCCCAGTACTCATTGGACCAAGGACTACCTTCACGTCGGTTCGCCGACAAATCCCCATATGAACTACGAGGTCTTTGATCCATGTCAAGGCATGGTACGTAGGAAGCCTTCCTGAGGTTCAAGCCCACCCATCATCATTCACGTCTAATTCTACCTTCATCCAACATGACATTAAACTGCATCCTGGTTCGACGACAAGCCGTTGTGACTAACCCGAACTATGAGGAATTTGATCCATGTCAAGGCATGGTACGTAGGAAACCTTCCCAAGGTTCAAGCCCACCACTAGTGGACCCCAGGGTCTACTTTCACGTCGGTTCACCAATGAAACCATTTGAACTACGAGGTCTTTGATCCATGTCAAGGCATGGTACGTAGGAAGCCTCCTAGAGGTTCAAGCCCATATCTCATTGGACCAAGGTCCACCTTCACGTCGGTACGCTGACGATGCCCATCGGACCAAGGTCCACCCTCACGTTGGTTCGCTGACGACATTCATCGGGCCAAGGTCCCCCTTCACGTCAGTTTACCGGCACCATCCCAAACTACGCGGACTTTGATTCCCTGCCACGAGGATACGATGGAAGCCCCATCAAGGCTCAAGCCCAACTTCATCGTCGCCCCTGCGATGGTCCCATTTCACTCCCCCTCCATTCCATTCATCCACCTATCACCTATCCCGATTCTCACCCGGACCATCATATCTCGGTGAGACCATGTCGGTACGCTCTTCTTCACAGCTGCCCATGGGCTGGCCCCAGTATCGGCATCTCTTCAAGGGGAACCCCTCAATCCGATCTATCCTAGATAATGCTTCAGTTGGGTTGATCCGTCTCTGCTAGATGTTAAACTTACGGCGTACCCTGTGTTAAACACGGGAAGCTGAGGAAAACCTCAGATATGTGTCTATGGCATATAATTCCCCGCGCACGATGTGGGATGCCTCGGGCTTCCACACCCTCGAGAAGCCCTGTGACCAGGGATAATAGACAGACATGCCAGGTTCCCTAGCATCCAGACATGCTACTGATGCCTCAACGTGACTACTCCCCCGACTGAAGGTCACTGCCCTGACTGGACCCTTTGGAATGTCTCGACAGAAGCAGTGTAATTAACCGGTGTCCATGGAAACATGGCACTGGGAAGAGTTTCACGAAATACGTATTAAATCTATAAGGGAGACCCAGACTAGGTGACGAGTTATGGGGAGGAATCCACATAAGGAAGAACCGACATCCCATCATCCCGTTTCGATCAAGGAGCAGATGTCCCTGAATAAGAAGCGAATGTCGCCCGCCTTTGGAAAGTGGGAATGCGTGGCAACAAGCTTTGCGCGTCCTCCTCTACGGACAGACGGATGTGCGCGCCCTGGCGAAAGCGTCGAAAACAATCATGTATTTCTCATAATTCAAATGTCTTAAGAGAAAAATGTGATGAATGATTTATCAAATAGAGGGGGATTATTTCCAATTGTATCGAGGGATGGAAATGAAATTGGTTTTTAGATGTATTAAAAGATAAAAAACATTCCATTATATGTTAGAAGATGTTGAAGCTAATAACAATGCATATTAATATTCATTCAGAAGACATGATAAAAGAAATAAATTTTGATATAAATAAAATTCATGAAGTCATTGAAATTTGGTCTCTATTCATCACTCTGAGATCACCAGACACAAATTTGTTTGAAGGCTTGGATTTTGGATTATAATGATGAAGATTGTAGATTTAAATCAAAATAATATGTCCTAGGGTAAATATCCTTGAAGAAAATGTCAATGGGAATCTAAATAAAGATAGGAAGGGATATTTTTTAGTTTATCTTACTGACATCGGTCCACCGAACATGGTATTCCATTGATACATAGTAATTGATTTTGAAACCAATTTATTTTATAAATATTTAGTATCTTTTGTATATTATTTGTAGAGTCTTATCACATGAATATTGGTTGATTAAGGATTGATTGTATTTCAATTGGGATGAGAAAAAATAATTTATACTCTTCTATCTTAAAAATTTGGTCAAGATAAAAAGAACATATATATTTATTTTTCCTCAATAAAAGTTTGTCGACTATCAGAATGAATGTTAATGTAATCATCTAAATTGAAACAAAGACCGATATATCAGGAATATGAGGATTCCAATAAAGTAATCAGATATATAAATAATCAGACACATGATCCTCAATCTTAGAAATAGAAGAAAAGAAGATCTATTTTTAATTAATTTTCATAAATGTTATAAAAATATGATTTTGATGGTTTCAATGTGTATCAATTGGAATGGAGCATCTATATGGGAAGACTTTTAATGTTTAAAAGTGGACATTATAATGATCTGTAATCTGTATTATATAATTTTAACATCATATTTTCATGTTATCATGATTTCATATATATAATAATTTGGTACGGTGCACTATAATGAAGATTCTGGTATATTCTTTCATTATAATGAATTATCATAATAATAAATCATAAGTAAGAATCATACAAGAGAAATGTTTTGTAAAATTTTACAATTCTAATGATTTTAATTGAATTATAAGGATTCAAAAAGAGTCCACAAGGATATAGAAGACTGGAATATGTAAAATATAAAGGCCTAAATTTTTTATCAATTTCGGAATATTGAATTTTGTTCAGTGTGAAAGGGGATTCAATTTCCCTCATTTACCACTCTAGGGTACTTAAAAAATGAGAGATCAATACCTTTAAACAATGTGAACCAAATCATTTCACATGTTCAAGATCTCTAGAAATTATGAAATAACTGATCAGTTTCAAACCAAACATTTTTTTCGGTTTAAACTGATGATCTTTCATCCAAATGAGTTCATCATTGAGTTGTTTAATCTGATCATCAGGGGATTTTCTAGTAAATAAATTTCCATCAGAACATGTCCATCAGAGTGAATCCATGAAAGAGATATATGTTGGAATAAGGTTAATTAGACCATTTTCATTGGATGATTAAATGTATAGCTACCTAATCTGTTTTTATGCAATTGAATATATAAGTGTATAAGAATAATCATACAAAATATAGTCAGATTGAGAGCATAATATAGAGGTTATCAGTCTAACCCACATCCAATTGACATTAGATAAAAAATGATTCTGAAAAATGATTTTGGATGATGTTTCAATACCAACTTGTTCTTTAGGAATTTTTTGATGTTATTAGAGATTGTACATGGGTAGATTTTTATTTATATAACTCTTTGTGCGTGTGAAAACTATCAGAGGTGAATTTTAAAAGATAAAGGAATGTAGATGTTATATCTTTTGATACTTAACAATGGATAAAATTGATTGATTATCTTCTTAGGGTATATAAGGACCTATGGGAATGTGGATACTAAAAATAATTATTGGGGTATAATAAACTATTATATCAAAGTTGATACTAGGTTTGTAAAATGTTTCACTACTTGTTCCTTTTTATGGCCAAAAGAAGGTAATTAATGAATCCTTGTATATGAGACTATCCAACATATAAAAGAGTATATCTTTATACCAAACCTTGTAAATATCATGTGCACCCTTCTATTTATATTTTTCTATAGAATATGTGTGTTTTATTAATTATATTTTAGTTGATTGTAACATGAACCACTTTAATACATCTAGATAATTTTACATAAGATGTTTTGAATAAATATTTTAAAAGAAAAATGAATAACTATTTCACCCCCCGCTCGGGGGTATTTATCTTATCTTTAAAAAAACTAATGAAGTTGGTGGTATTATAATTTTTTATAATCCATATAATCTAACATATATCACATATTTTTATTATTTTTATTAAAATAATATTCTATGTAAATTTTATGTGTAAAGTTAATAACATCTCTTTATGAGGTCGTAGTTTATCGTACACACATCATCCATTGTTAAATTTAAAACAAAATTGAATGTAGAAAACGTATATTAGATATTAAAATTTCATTAGATTAAAAATATAATAAAGATAATAAAATTATGGTAAATATATCATTATATCTAACCATTAATGGTGGTGATAAAAACTGAACTACAACATTTTGTGGCATGGTAGTCTTCCTTGCAAATGATTGATGATTTCATTTGAAATTTATGAATGATGAGATGGATATTTAAAATTACCAAAAAAAATAAAAACATATAATTATATGTAATATAATATGGAATTTATGTAATCATATTTAATAATATGTTGTGGTGTAGGAAAGAAAAAATTAAATTAAATTTCCATTTTGGTATGTTTTCCTTTCTTTGGACAACTTCTTTTGGTTTTCACTAAAAGCCTTTTAATTGTTTATTTCATACCAAACTAATGAATCTAGGATGAGATTTGTTCTATAAAAAAGTAATTTTTAAAAATATTTTCAAATCTAATGGGTTTTTATGTTGTAATAGAAGAGGATATTGGGTGGCCTTTTATTGGTGAGCAGAGTGGCATACATGTAATTTTGGAAAATCAAACCGTGTCGTGATGTTTTTAACAAGCCAAAATGCCCCAAATTTTTTTATTATAGTTCCTTCAAGATATAGGTTCAATTTAATCCTTTTAAATGGGTTTTGTATACCTTTGTTTCATTTTTAACCCTTATCCTTTATATTCAACACCTAGCAGACCAATATTTACCATAAACGTAGTAAATAATGTATACTATTTTTATAATTCATAATGGTAAAAAATAATTTTAACTTATTGTATAATATAAATGATTCTTATTCAAATTGTGGAATATTTTTTTTTCTATTCTCTATACACATGATTGGAAAATTTAAATTTATAATTAATCACACTTCCATAGGACAAAGCATGATTACAATGAGAAAATGTTCAAAATTTTATAATGTTGTTACATCTAAATCCAATATTAAATTCATTCTAATGAACTATATTGGATTATTAAATATATAAATTAAATAATATTACATTTAAAAACATATTAAAATAAAATTTATCCTAAAAATTCTTTTAATGAAAATAATTATTTTCAATAAAAAATATTATTTTTGCTTTTCAATGATAAATTTATCCCTTATGAAAATTATCAAAAATTAATCTCTAGATAATCTTTATTGGTATATTTTAAAATTTTAGTTATCGATTTAATATAATGTTTCTAAACATTTCAAAAATTAATTATATAATTTTTGTCCAAAGTTTTACTATACCACCTTTTAGAATAAATAATTGTTTAAGTATATATTTACTTTTCATCCAAAGGGTTATTTATTTTATTTATAATCATTATATAATCATTTAATTTATTATATAAATTTATAAACTATATAAATATCACAATTTAGACAGAATAATTCATAATCTCAAACTTAATGGTTTGGTTATAATGGTTATTTTCATATAATAATATATTAAGCGAGTAATAGGTTTTATTTAAACTATGTGTTTCATGCATATTAGTATACAAAATATATTCAATTTAATTAAAAATATTTTTTGTATAATATCTCAAGATGGTATATCATATTATAATATTAGTTTTCTATTTCATAAACACTTTATAACATTATATTTCCATTTTTAAAATATCGAGGTATTGTATTATCGCCCTAAATAATTTTCAACGACACAATTAAATATTTATATCAGTAATCAATGGTTTGAAATTTAAAAATATATCTTTTAAAAACACACATAATGAGAATAATTAATAAAACATCCTATGTATAAGTGATAATTTAATGTACGATTGAAATATTGAATAATTACGTAACTAGGTTTCTATGTAGGAGATCACAGTTGATAAGTGAAGATATGAAGAAGAGTAATAGAGTAAAAAAATATATAGGTTTTTTGATATGAGTGACCACAATAAGTTTGATGATCGATGGAATTTTATGTACCTAAAATCATAAATTAGTAGTGTTTTAAATTTACATTGGCTAAACATAAATAATGATATTAGGATTGAATTTTATTTGGATATCTTTTTCCTAGGGTTGAATAAATATTTTAATATATATACATGGAACATATGGAAATATGGTGACATGATATCATTCTATATGAATAATTTTATCCCATTGAAGTGTTTTAATCAATTCCAACAATGTATCCTACTCTAATAAATTAATATCCCATACTAATTCATATTAATGTAGAACTAAAAGTAATAATTGACCTATAATTAGCTCAATAAAAGAATGAAAAGTCCTTCCTCCTATATATAGAAATTTTCAAAGACAAATAAAATTATTAAATATTAACCAGTAACACTGTGTGTTCGAATAATTATTTTTTTTCAATAGATATCCTGAAGACTCATCAAAACCATTTCTTTCAAAATTGAACATTCATTTTTTTAAGTACGGTCCATAAATAATATTTATATTCCCCCAAAATATAACGTTTCTCTTAATGTAATATTCCTAATACATTAATACCTTGATAAATATAATTCATTAATTAAAACATTATTTCATCCAAATATAAAATCCTAATTTTTATAATATGTCCCATAAATAAATACATTTAGTAAACTCTATAAAATATATAATAAACCATAAAACCAATAATAATTTTCATAGTCACAAATACTATCCTAAAAAAACACATCATTATTCTTTTAATGATGATAATATATTAATGGTTATCCTCCCTTAATAAGTTGTTTTCTAAGAGTTTCAATATATGAATTAATCACTTTTCATAGTAATTTATACCATTCAATACGTGCTCTAAAATTTATTAATAAATAATACTTATGTTTAATATTTATACATTTTAATATTCATATGAAAATAATATCATTAATTAATTATTTTTTATGACCAAATTCTTGATTCCAAGTACAATAAAATTAATCCTTCAACTTCATCAATGGAAATAATATAATCATGAAATTTTTCATTTATCTTATTTTGGGATATATTTTATTGATTCTGGGGGATTTAAATTTTTAAGTTTTTAATATTCTTATAGTTGATGCATTGATAATTTTTTATTTCTTCCATACCCTACTAATTAAGATCATGGTGTCCTTTCTCTCCACAAATTTATGAAACAAAAATTCCCTACAAGACTGAACTAGGGATTTTCTTACAATAATTGTCCCAAATATGAAAACCCCTTCATTTAATTATTCCCCTTATCCATTTTTTATATATTTCACCCACGTATTAAATATATCCCATTAAATTCCATAATATATATATGATTTTATATCTCTCAAAATATAACAAGATACTATATCATTATATGATTAGAATATTCTAGATAGAGGATCACAATGAATTATTGTATTAATCCAATCATAGAAATTATAATTATTACACTTTTTATTATTTGAATTTATAGATTTTAACTTGCATTCATTAGTCTCTATCTCAACATGATTTAATAACCTAAATTAGATAATCGAACTATAAATCAAAATATATAATCAAAAAACTAGTTAAAAACTTTTCATAATATGAAACTTTTATATATAGATTATTTTATTATAATGAAAATGATTTATCTAGGGTTATATTTAATGTCTAGTAATTTATAATGGTTTGTATAAAAATTTATTTAGCCTAAAAATATCCTGTAAGAGTGTTCATATAGGTTACATGAAAGGTGTATTTTCTTTTATTGTGTAGTGATTGGTTCAATCATATGCTTTCTATTTCTGAATTATTTCCCCATGTTACATATGTTCTAGAACCATGTCCACTTATAGTACCCCTAAAAGGATTTAATTTCAGACAAAACCCATATAATCACATACTTACCAATACATTGTGCTTTTATTGTATTAATATCCTCAAATTCTATTATAGAGTTATTATCCCTAACATATATTTTCTCCTATGCAATTCCTATTATTTCTACTAACAATCTTCTGATACCATATATAATGACCTTGATCCCAATATCCCATCTATGGTATCTAATTTATTACATTCGAAAAAGATCAATGTAAATTAATCCTGATGAACTGAATAGTTTAATATTATTTATTAAAAATATACATACATTCAAATTTTATTAAACTAAAAAATTAAAAAAATATATTCTCTTTTATAATTCCATTATTTCTAATAATTTATCCATGTATATTAATAACAAAACACATCTGGCATCATGAAATATTAGAATACAAGAATGGTGTGGTAGAATATATTTTGTAGGCTTAAGCGTTTAGTTAAAGGAATTAATAAATACTACACAATGAATCATTAATGGTAAATAACTAAGAATCCAACCATTTAATCAATAACATGATCATTATATGTCCAAAAAATGATAATCAAATAATACCTAATAAATAATCACATGATATTGAAAATATAACCATGGATATTTAAAGTAATTGAATAGTGACATTGGATATAAATTAATGAATTCATAATCATGAAATACATTATTATAAACATCTATAATATAACATTGAGGAATTTTTTCAAGAAATGTAAATAAATGGGTAAGACCTCATCCAAAAAATCAATCTATTTTGTATCATTATATGTTTTGATCCATCGAGGGGTTATAGAAGGATCTATATATATCAATTACTAATTACAATTAATTAATAATAAGAAAATGGGTCAATACATAAGAAACATAAATATTCAAATTATAAACTAACATACTAAATTTTTATACATATATAAATCAACAAACATAATCATAAGTCATATAGATTAAAATGGAAAATAGTAATAGAATGTTACAACCACAATCAAAATGATCATAACATATCCATATAAAAAATGTTATAAATAAAACATATACCTAGTGTATAATAATTAAAATAGAGATTTTATGTCCTTTATGAATTCAAATACCATTAAAACATCCCTAATTATTTTGTATAAAAATAATATTTTTATTTTGAATATGATATTTTTTTAAAGATAAAAAAAATTTAAAATAATTTTCATAAAAATATTCCTTTTATAAAAATTAATAAATCAATTTAAACATTGATTGGTCATAAATGTGGAATATTCAGTTCATTCATTATATGTTAAAATATTTATTCCTTTCACATTTTTTGTAAAATTAAAATGGGTATTATTTTGGAAATAACATCAATATTCCTTTATATTTTTTGTAGAAATTAAATATGGTTAAATTTTCCCTTAATAAATTATTTATAAAATATTAAAAACTTTTTTCATACAATATTTTGAAAATATGGGTTTGTATGAAAATGTATTTCAAACAAAAACGATAAATAAATACATATTTTCCAAAAAATATCCTTAATTTTAAATTCCAAATTCTGTAAAAAGTGGAACTATTACGACTAAAACATAATTATTTTATAGAGGTGAATAAAATTGATTTATATTATGATAAAAATATCAAATACTTTACCTATGGGATAATAATAAAAAACAATCATAAATAATGATGAGATTATGAAATAACCCCTTCTGACATTAGTAACTTATGAATCATAAACCCCATGAAAATTCATCAAATTAAACATTAAATTCCATGAAGGTAAATTGATTCATTATATATCATATAAAAATTAAATTATAGAAACCAAAATAAATAAATAAGTGGTTTATATATATATTATGTATCATAGATGTAAATGTGGATGAGAAACTGAAACATCATGTCTAAATTTCTATTATACATGTCCATATCTCCTGTAAAATGTTTATAATATTTTTATTAATTTATTATAGAAACATAATTATACTGAAAATATCATATATGGTCCTATTGAATCATTTTAACACCCTTTTTAATTATATTTCATGATTTTTATTATTTTATATGTTTATTTCCTTTCCTTCTCATACAAATTTTGTATTAAAATATACATTCCATGAGAATAATATATATATATTGATAGTAATTTCATAAATATAAAATCTACTCATCATTTAAATTTCTATAACTATTTATGAAAGTTGTGCATGGAAAATTAATCACAACGCTTCTTGGAGACAGTAGGTCTTACATATGCATTAGTGACAATAAAGTTCCCTTAATGGATGAAAGGGTAAGGATTCAGATGATATATTAATTTTAAAAATATAAAATCATCTAATATATTTCATATATTATTATTGATACCATCTTTATTACATTATATTTAAAATATATGTAAAAAATGAATCACATTACCTCGCTAAGAGGTCTTCCGCCAAATATGCAATCAATGTTATTGTATTAAATATGGAATGGACCATGAATGAGTTATATGTGATATTGAAATTAATAAAATATAATGATATAATAAATATTATTTAAATTTAGTGCATAAATAATTATATCAATCAATAAATGGTGGTGATAGAAAACTAACTATGTTGATTCGTGAGGCGGTACTCCGCAGTACACACAGTCAATGATTTCAAACCCCATTTTTAATTTAAAAAGGGATAGATATAGATCATTAAAATTAAATAAAAATTATATTTATATGAATTATATTGATTTTATACAATCATAATGGTTTAATATTAATTTAATGGGGTTGAGGAATAAATAAGATAAAATACTCGGTTTGAGTTGTTACCTCTTCTTTTGAAAAATTATTTTTGTTTCCTTAAAAAGTATTATTATGTTTGATTTTCATAAAAACATAAAATTTTATATTGATATTAGGTAAATAATATATTTAATTTTGTTTTATTGTCATAAAATTTGGTTTTAGAACTGATAATAAAACAAGAGAGTGGCAGATCTTTTTAAGTGAGCTGAGTGGAACACATGTATTTTTTGAAATAAAAAAGTTGGAAGAAATTTTTTCACATAAGGAAATTCAATAAAATTTCAATGAATAGAATTAGAAGATATAAAGACTATATATGGCTATAAAATTAATTTTGGACATGTTTTGGTTCACTTTTAACACCTATCTCTTTCTTTTAATCCCCTTGTAAAACAATTTATACCTTAACTGTGGAAAAAAATTAAAATTTTTACAATTTAATATTATCAAAAATTAATTATAACTTATTATATAATATAAAAAAGGTGGGTTCCAAATATTTTATTCATTTCCCAAAATTTCATTTGGGTAATTAAATAAAATTAATTTAAAATTAATCTTGTTAATGAATAGACAAAAGGGTTTTCAAATAAATAATTATCAAAAGTTTGCATTGTTTTATATAAATATTTATTATGAAAATGATTAGAATTTAATATATTGGATAAATTTATATATTATTTGACAAATATTATTTTTTAACCATAAAAAATATAATTTATATAGTAACTTCATTAAATGAGAAGTCATTTTTTAATAAAACCCAATATTTTTCACTATTCACTAAAAATATTATATTTCATAATATTAAAAAAAATCACCTTAAGATAATCTTTACCTTTAGATTTAAAAATGATTTTTTCGTTATCCAATAATTTTTTTAAATGTGGTAAAAAATAAATTCAAATTCTGTGATAAAATCTTCCCAAGATAGTTTTTTAGAAAAAAAAAACTTTTTTAGAAAATTAGTTTTCTTTCAAATTTTTCTTATTTTTATTATAATCAATAAATAACCATTTAATTTATTTAATAAATGTTTCAAAATATAATTTTTATAATTTATTTAGTAGTATTTATACCCAAATATTTAGCAGTTATGTTATACTTGTCACATATAAATCATCGTATTTTAATATTGTCATGTTTCATTTATGCTTGATATTGTATGCACTAAAAACTGTCAAAGATATTGAATTTATTTACGATGAACTGTATCATAATGTCTTGGGATGTAGATTTATTTTAAAAACATAGTTTTATATTTCATATAAACTATCCAACATGATGTACATATTTTAATGAAATAAAAGTCTTATATTGACCGTATAAGATAAAATACATTATCATCGTGGGAGTGGATCCCATGAAACATGGGAGTAAGAATCTAAGGTAAGATAATTATGTACTCATATATGTTATGACCAAGAAATGGTTTCACTTCTTTGTGGTGTAAAGTGATACAGTTGGAATAATATTCATTCCCAAGATATTATTTGAAGTAATATTTTCATATTGATTTTATTTAAATACTATTCCATTTAATTCAAATGTTTTCCATTAAAAATTTGGTAATTATTTAAATTTTTTCCCACCACATGATTAGAACATGGTTTTTGAAAACAATGAAAAAACCTGAATCGTGTTTTTAATTTTTAATAGATGTATTTCACATTGTTCGTTTTAGTTTACTTAATCATGTAGACCAACCATGTAAGTTCTCTAGTGATCATCTACTAACCCATAGTATTTGGAAAATGGTACAACCAAATAGTGTGGTCTTACAATTTTTTCAAAATACTAATATTAATAAACATCAAAATATTAAATTAAAATTCACAACATTATAATTCATTTAACCCCTAGACCTACGCCTCCCACACACATGAGCCACCCCCATCTTAAAAATTGGTTATTGATTGTTCTTCATAATTTTTATTATATAATATCATGTAAGATTCTCTATGTCCATAATTTGGGCTCTATCACCATTATATTCTTTGTTTTCTCATCTCCCTAATTTCATAGAGGCCTGAATATTCCCCTATCAAAACCTAAATTGCATATTTTTTAAATTTATTTCATCATTTGTGAATTTATTAGTTGTTCTTCTCTATTTAATTTTTATTTACTCTTTTAAAAGATATACCTCTTGGTTAAGGTTAGTAGATTCATATCATTTCATTTATTATCTAACTATCAATGCTTGGAATTTTTAATTAATATATAAAATGATATGGATGTCATTACATTAAAATTTGAACTAATTTATAGATCTATTTGGATTAATGTTTTATATTTTGACTTTGGAAATGTAAATAAAATGTTTTTTCTAGATACTAGAACTCTTTGTTAACTTATCAATGAAAATGACATATTTACTGATTTATGTGGCATCAAATAAACCTAATGGTAAACCTCAAGTAAATTTGTAGGCTATCAATGTTTGAAATAAGTCCCAAACTACTATCTATGAAAGTAAAGTAGTTTATGTGGCATCCACAAGACAATGACATAGTTCTATATCCATGCCACTAATTATAGAATTTTCCTATATTAGTAACATAATATATCTTTGTGACATGTCCTTAGTAACAATGGTGTGTGATCCCATAATAATAAAGTTTGTAATGAAATTAACCTCAATGTTTTAATATTAGTATTATTTATTATAATAAGAGAAATATAATTTTTTTCAATTAAATTATTAAAAACTAGTTTTTGTAGACTATCTTAATGTGTACATGTTTAGTTTTTATATCAAAATATTGACATGGAACAATTTGTCGGATCTTAAGAGGTATGATAATCACTATATTCATTCATCTTTGAGTATATATAAACATGTTTTGGATTTATTATTGAAAGGGAAATGAACTAATTGAAAGTGGTTGATATTTTTTATCTATTTATCATATTCCAATGAAGAGAAAATGTTGGATAAGCACTCATGTCACACATTTATTGGTTTTTTTATTTTTATTTTTCATATTGTTTCCATCATGTAGAATCTATATTTTCTAATGATATATCACTATATCAACTTCACAACCCACAAATTCTGGTGTTTTTGAATTATCTGTTGTAAGTTTTATTTCACTTATCTCTTTACGATGTTTTATTTTTACAATTTTTATATTGAGGATATATATTATTATGATTATTATTACTGTTATTTCTCATTAATATATTTCACTCTCTGATATATGGTGGGGTTATGTTTGGTTAAAAAATACAAATTTTTCATAAGACTATTGTGATAAACCATTCTTAAAGAGTATTCTCAATGCCTAGGCACTAGTTCCCAACTCATGATGATCGAGAATGTCCCTCAAGACTTTCCACATACTAGTTTAAGTTCCCATTTAAATTTAATCTTGTTATATAATGATTTTGATGAATTAATATGTACTACATATTGATATAAATCTAGTTCCTCATGTTATTATTTTATGTGATGACTCAAAAACTCAAATATTGTAAAAGAATAGGCGAATCATTCAATTAAAAATAAAATAAAAATAAAATATTACATTATCAATGTGTAATTGATAAATATTATTATTTAATTGATGTTTTTTAATAACATAATATCAAATTATTTAATTTATAAAAAAATTAACATCCATGTGAAATTTGTAAGAAACAATAGCTGGATCATAGTGTATAACCATCTTCTTCAGTTCAATGGGTTGAAAACAATTCTAGTTATTTATTACAAAAACACCCATGAATAAGTTATATTTGGGTTATGTTGTAGATTATGAAAAATGAACTAATAGGTCTTAAATAAAAGAAAAATCTTGGTGTAAACTTCCAAGTGAAATATAAAGAACTAAATTTTTGGTATTGATAAAGAACAAATACTATGAAATCAATGGGGTATAGGTGAGGAATATGTTTGAATTAAGAGTTTAGTAGACTCCATAAGCTCATAATGACATACTTTTTGGTTTAAAATGATGTATATTTAGTGGTTATTCATGAAACACATTCATTTTAATTTTATTTATTCTATTTATCATGACCCAAATTTCATTAGAGTGATTGAATATTGATGACGTTGAGTAATTATGAAAATTACGGTTATAAATTTTAAAGCATCCATCAGTAATATTAAAAAATATACCATGGTTAAATTCATAATGTGTTATCAAAAAAACCATTTCCGGATATTTTAGGGACTCATAAATTTTGTAGATAAATATTATATATTATTAGATTAATATTTCTTACATAACATTATGATCCATTCTATAAATTTAAAGGTTTTGCTTCTTTGAAAAAATGGATTTATAAGCAACTAGTATATACAGATATGTATCATCTCTATATTTTTCATTCACAACTATATCCATTTTGATAAATATCATTCCTAATTTAATTCATTATATCCTAGGTAGTGTAAACATAGTAAATGGTGAGATCAGATGTTCATTAAGGTAAAACATATGTAATATTAATCAATGATCATATTAAAGTAAAACATAATATATGGGTATGAGAAAAAGACCATAAATTATAAAAATCATACCCAGTCAATCAATTACCTTTAATAAAGAATCATATGATATGTTTTTATCAATAAAAATACAAACACATAGAGTGTGGAATCATCAATAGTAAATCATAAGATATGAGAACATATCATAAGTATAAAGAATAAGTGTTTGGAATACACATAAGCATAGAAAATAAATTCATGAGTCAAGTATCACTAGTATGACTATCATAGTGGGTTGGGTACACAAATAATTCCATCACATATTTAGTCATGTTTAACTCCCAAGATAATCCGAGTAGGCAGAGTCCCTAACTGAACTAATTTCACTCCCCCTATCGGTTCTAACAATCACATGAGATATCCTTCATTGACCACTAAATTATAGATATATATAAATTATGGCCCAACCCTAAACATATAGATATACAAAAATCTATGCGCAAACTTATCATAAAACATTAGTTATTTCTTCATTTCATAATCCTTAGAAAGGAAATTAGATTCCAAAACATTTTAGTATTTCATCATATCCCAACCTATTAAAAATAAAACAGTTTTATAAAAATAGGATACTAATAATAATAAACCATACATATAATCAATAAGTATGTTATCATTGGATCACATCCCCTGTAAATTATAATTAACATCAAATGATATTTTTATTGATAAAAAATTTCATTAAAAATTCCCTATAATATTTCAAAATTAAAATTCATTTATTTTTTAAATCACATATTTAAAATAATAATATATCCCCCATATTAATGAAATACTTTTTCATGAAAATAACCATGGAAAAATCTAAAATAATCTTCAAATCAATGATCACTGATGATGATGGGGAATTCAATTCATTTTTTAATCATTAAAAACAACTTTGTTCACTCCATTGAAAAAAAGGTATCATGTTTGGAAAATAAAAAAAATTTATTCAATCATTTTTGTAATGTAATTATTTTTAAATAAATATAAAAAATTGAACAATTTTAAAAAAAAGTAATTTTTTTTGAACAATGATATATTGGTAAATGGGTTTCTGATTGAACGATGGGAAATAAGTTCGGCATTTCTAAAAAATTACTTTCTAAAAAATTTTGACAACCAAATAGAGAAATATAGTAATAAAAAATATTATAGAAATAATTTGATTATAATAAGAATTAAATTAAATTATCAAATAATTATCATATTATTTCATGAATGTAAATTCAAGCATAAACAATAAATATTAAAATGGTATTGAAACATAAATATATTACAACTTTTGTAACTTTTGTATTGTATAATAAATGATAGAATAACATAATATGAAACATTAAATATATTTAAAATAATTATATTATTGATATATAATGTCAAATGGGATTTATATACACCTTATATAATAGTATTTATTCATAACATAATATATGTATCAAAAAATAGTATTTGAGACAATAAACACTTACGATGTTGGTAACATTTATTCCAGATATCATAAAATGATGATCCATATATAGATTTTTAAATCCAAGTTTGTTTTCATGAATATAATCATAAAATACATTTGTGGGTATTACATACACTACACAAAGGCAACAAGTGGCAATATAACACATTTCTCGTAGAAATAAAAGTGTGGATAGAAATCCATTTACATCAAATCTATTTACTCTTTAAATGAATTAAAACCTACTATATAATAATTATTTACAGATTATAAGTCTATTAAATGACTAATTATTACATTTTATACCATTTATTATTTAATTTTAACCACTTATAAACTATTTATTATAAATTCCTTCATAAAATCACTGCTTCGGTAGATAGTTATTTCATTTCTCCACCATGTTTAAATTTTTTAGTTTCAGTTCTTGTAGATTGATATTGAATATATATTAAAGAAAATTTTAAAAATATAATAGTTATCATATTTAATCATTGTATAAAATTTTATAACTATATATAGAAATTTTTGATGAGAAAAGAATTATATAGCTTTATGGAGAAAGTAATCAGTATGTACAAACGAGTGATGTTTCGACTACTAAACAGATGGAATGAAATAAATTTAAATACTATTTTACAATTAAATAGAAACTATTATGTAAAATATATCTTACATTTTCATTAAATATATCCTTTTTACCATCCATGTAATTTAAAAATGAAAAATTAATCACATCATAGTGCCGAGGTTGTAGACCACATAAATGCAGGAGCGATGTTATCCTTTCCTAATGAATGTGAAGGTAAAAATTTAGATATGGTATTATAATTTAAAAAGTAAAAACTGTCATAAATATAATTTATAAACATTAAATCCATCAGAATAAATGAAAAATAAATTTGAAAATTTAAAATTATTCTATTCACTTCCTAGAGGAGGTAGTCCACACATACATATCAGCAATCATATCATTTCCCACATGATGAAAAAGAGATTTATAATTGTTATACCATAAAAATTATAACAAAAATATATATAATATAATTTTCATTATTATATTGAATATTTTAGTATATAATTTAAGGCTTAATGAGAAATATTGACCTAAAGATTCTCAGTTACGATGATTATCTTCTTTTTGGATAACCTCCATTAGATATCTCCTTTGGAAAACAATGGAATTTTGTTTAATAATGACTATAAATATAAAATATATATATGTAAATTTAAATTTGTTTTATGATTTGTTCTACAAATTTGGGTTATGTTGGTGTGAATATTAGAAGATGGGTGGAGTCCTATTATAGTGAAATAAAGAACATGCATAAAATTACTTTAAATATTTTAATACAATAAATTATTTTTCACGAAAAATATTCACCAAGTGGAAAAATATTGAAACATAATATAGTTTATGATTATAATATACTAAAAAATTTATTTTTTTATTGGTGAATGTTTCATTTCAAAACTAATTTATTGATTTAACCAATTTTAACATTTACCATGGAAAATATTTTGGGTATGAAAAATTGTTAGAGATTTATTTATAAGTTATAAATTTTTACTAATTTAGTAAAAGAAATTAAATTATACTATATACTATCCCCATTGTTATATTTTAATATATTTATGTTTTTTAAGTAATTAAATAAAATATTATATAACATAATTCATCATTAATGTATTTTTTTGGAATATTTATTTAGTTTTAATTTAATGTTTAGAAGAAATAAATTTATTTTAAATATAGTCCCTTTCATCATAAACTAGAGATTATTATTTCTCCTAAAATTATTTTAACCCAAAAATTCATCCAAATTTTTTTTATTATAATTTCTTTTAATTATTTTGTGAATTTTTATACATCTTTAATAAGAAATATTTCAACATTGGGAAGGCATATAATAGATTTATAAAATAAAAAAATCAATATAAATAAATTTATATCACAAATTTATTTTATTTTAAATAAAAATTACAATTTCTAACTAATAATAACACATTTTTCCTCTTGAAAAAATATCTATGTTTTTAAAAGAAAAGATATTAAAAAATAGAAGTTTGTATTTTATAAATATATATTGATTACTATTAAATAAAGATGAACAAAAATTTCTATAAAATAAATTAACAGATTATTGTAGTCTATATACTCTAATAAATGTATATGATTATGATGTAATGTTATTTAAATGCCTTATCTCATCGTTTTAACCATGTTTTCATTATGTTACCCTTAATGAGATGACAAATTTTTACGATGGTTACTATTCTTAATGTCTATAAATAATATGGGAAGATTAAAAAAATTACTCATGATAAAAAATATATAATCATCATTAATGATTATATTTATAGAAGTGGAATAAATAGATTTTCATATAAATTCCTCACTATAATGAAAAATAATTATTAGAAAAAATTAATGTTCAATTCTGAAATATATTTATATCTGAATAATAAATATTTGTAATTCAATTGGATGTAATTAAATTGTTTCCAAATAAATTATTCATATAATAATTTATGAGAAATTATAATGTTTACTCAAACCATTTAATGAAAAAAATTATAGTTTTATCAAAGAAACCACTATTCACTAAACAATAAATGTTTTCACAAGAATTTAAAAATATCACCCTTAATGTTTTTTGATATGATTATTTAGAGAAGTAATATTAGATTTATTGATAATATATCAATAATTTGATGAAATTAATTAAAATATTCACAATAAAAATGTAATAAAAACAATTTTTTATTTGAATTTACCATTTTTAGATTAAAGCATAGAAAGTTGAGTATATATTTATTATTCATTAATAAATCCATTTTAATTATATAAAAAATTAAAATATATATATATATAATAGGTTAATTATGATTCATAGAACTAGTT
This sequence comes from Viscum album, assembly GCA_963277665.1. Taxonomy (NCBI): domain Eukaryota; kingdom Viridiplantae; phylum Streptophyta; class Magnoliopsida; order Santalales; family Viscaceae; genus Viscum; species Viscum album. The sequence goes on along the minus strand of OY728125.1, from coordinate 1,536,145,896 downwards.
TAATGGAGGGAATTTAAGGGTGTAATTTACAATATTTAATATCTTATAGTATATCATAATTTATTTAAAGATCTGGGTTTCATGTTAAGAAATTTATTTAGATTATTATTATTATTATAAATATAAAACTAAATTTTTAGGTTGTTACATTATACACCCTTGTGAATTTCACCATAGTGATTTTAATTCACACTAATAATAGTGATTATATCATGAAATAGGAAAAAAATTATGATATAGATTCTATAATGGTATATTATTTCTATGTCACTATTAGGATTCTTTTTATTTAATAATTATGTATTTGTAAAAACAATTATAATTCCTTAATATACTAATGGGTTTCCAAAAACATATCTTGATAGCTATTTGATACCTTCCATATAGGACTCAATAGGTTTACCTTCCTTTTACTTGAGTTGAGGAAATTAGTTATTATTAAAGTAGATAATACAAGAGAAAATAATAAATTTAATTGTTTATATATTATAAGAAAATATAATAATTAATATGTAATATAATCAATATCATATATTACTCATAGAATGAAATATTAAAAATTAGTTTTTTTAGGATTGAATCACATAAATTAAATTTTAATGGGATAAGTATCCATAAAATTATAAGAACTCATTCCTTCTATCTTCATAAATTTACCAAAAAAAATGGCTAGAATGAGTTAAAAAATATTGGTAAATATTCATATGATGAAATAATTTATTATTCTATATAACCATAACAATTATTCCCACAATTCAACTTAAATCATTTCATAAGTAGTTAACTATAAGACACCTCTAAAATATTTTAGTCCAAATTCAAAACAAAAAAACGAATGAACAATTTAGTTCCATATTTTTCTCCAATATAAAATTTTACATTTATTCCTAAAAAACCTATTATATCTCTTAATATAAAATACAAAACAAATGAACTCAATGATCATATAGTCCCATAAAATTTAGAAATCGTTTCCGAAAATAATCTCAATCGTCATGAAACAACAACAAAATCACGTATAAATCCATTAATATACACAGTTATCATCCCTAAAATTATTATTAAAAAAATCATATAATACTGAAAATATTTTATAATTCAACAAAAATGGTGTTAGTCATTTAGTGACGAAATCAATTTTCAATCCCATAGTTTTCTATATTATAAAAATCTGTTCTCGTAACAGAATAATTATTTTTTCCATTTAACCAAAATTACCCCATCATCAAATTTCATATGAACTATAAATGTTATCAATAAATTTAAAAATATATACAAAAAAAATTAAAAACATTGTTTACCAAATAACCTTCTCAAAAAAATATATACTAAACCAAATGGTTGTATTCCCAAAATTTTCTCCAAATGTCTTCTTAATCATTTTAAACACCCATCACATAAAACCTCATAAGGGGTATCTATTACATAAATATTTTGATAAACTATAGCCCTATAAAGCCATGAAAATTTATGTTCATCCCATTACACTATGTAATTTCATAGGGCTCCAGAGGTTCTATATTCTCATTAATCATAATGATTCATAATGAAAATATAAATCAACCAAAAAAATATCCCAAATGAGTGTCATGAATGTTTTTTTATCATAGGACCACCCATCGTACACTGATGATGATCTAGTAAATACTACATTTTACCCTTTGAAAGATATTACTCATAGGTTAAACTATTTTACACTAACATCCCCATTATATTATCAAAAAAATGACATGGTTTTAATAAAAACCAGACTCTTTTATTTATCATAACATTGGTTGTTCTTCAATACATAGTCATATATTAAGGGTTCTAAAAAACGTTTCCCCATTCTTGATTCTAAGGATAAATAATCCATGATACGATTCAAACTATACATAACAAAAATTTTATAAAACAAATATTAAATATTATAATATTAATATTCATTACATCACATTACATTATTATAGACCCCATAACCATAATGGTTTACATCATTTGGAAACCTGGATACATAAAAACTATTACATAAAGATCCACATAATATACAACTTTTATCTACAAAAATTTCACCCATATTCGGAATATAAAACATAATACCAATATTTATAACATAGGGGAAGGGAATCCAAATAATGTGTGTGGTCAGATGCTCAATAAGGGTAAACATAGGAGGTATCCTATGATGGTCATGTGCATGAATAGAATAAGAATAATTGTATGTTAACATTATCAGAAATAAAAATAATCATACCAAATCAGTCAATTAAATTTAATCAAGAATTTAAGGACAATTTTTTATCAATAAAAATACATAATACATAGAGTGTGCAATCAATAGTAATCAATCATGTGCCCTATGAACATAACTTAATCATAAGACATTAGTATGAAGAATGTACCTGAACATGGAAAATAAATTCATTAGTTAAGGTTCACAACCAAGACTATAATAGTGGATTGGGTTCACTCACTAATATATCATATCCTTAGTGAATGATTACTCTCTAGAATATCATAGTGGAAAGAGTCCCTTTTCACTCCTCATTCCATTCATCACAGTATCATGACATACCAACTATTACCAAATTCATTATAGAGATATAAAATTCAAGTATAACCTTTATCATAATTAAAATAATATATATTTGTTCCAAAATATCATATAAAATTCATTATTTCATCATATAATAACTCGTGGAATGTAAAAAAGTTTTATAAATCTTTCATCATATAATCATAGAAGCACCAATTGAAAAAAAAATTGTTTCTATGAAATAATCCAACACTTTATTTCATGTTAATTAATGATTTATTTAATTTGATTACACTTAATACTGTCCAAAATATCAAGAGGTCTATTTTATATCATAATTAGTTATATAATAAAAAACATAAAAAATGTAATAAATTATCTTTATTTAAATCCACAATAAAATGTTCATAATATTCCTTCATATATAAAACTTCATGTGATAACTTGGGGACAAACACTTGAAAAGGGTGAGACAGAAAGACTGATAAGGGAAATAAACACGAATTATCAGGAATAAATTAATACAAGTTATGAAATAGGCATATAAATGGAGAATAAATTAGGTTATAATTATAAAAAAATGTAATATAGCAAGATAACATAATAGAAACATGGGAAATGTGAAAACATCTTAAAACATTTCAAACTAAACATAGGCCAGGTGTAACTTCCATGAAATCATGTTGGAAAAAAGTCTCATTAATTTATTTGGTTCACTCCATATCCTAAAATGAAATCTCATGATACTAAACATTACATAATTCATTGGTACTCTATATAATTTTAGGCACACTTATCACTTTCATTTCATTCTCATTCCTATGTTTTCCACATAGGTCATAAAACCAGAAATCATTCGTCATAATATTTTATTCCATGATCAAGGAGAATCGATTAAATACATTTAATTATCAATAAAAATAATAATATGTGTTTAATGGTGAATACTATTGATAATAAGATGGTATGATATTTACTATACAATTGTTTTGGCATAGAAAATCCCAGTGACATTTCAAAAAAAAATCGTGTAAAAATAAATTAAATTATTTGATGAGAGAGGAAGGGTTATATCAACATTTATAAATAAAATTGAAAGTGATATGGAAATGTAAAAACATATCCCATAAAATGTAAATTGAAATAGAAGGCATATGACAATGAAGAAACTTGAATAAAAGGGAGAATGAAAATATCACATACCTTGATAATGTGACTAAATATTCATGGGAGGATATTATTGAGAGATTAGGCCACCTTAAGAGGACTATAGAGATGTTAGGGAAGAGAAAGAAGGTTCTACAACGTTTTTTAAATAAATATTAGTGGGATGTTTTGTGGGTTTATATAGGAAATAAGTGGGGGATTAATTGTTATTTCAAAAAACTGGCTATTGGAATATATATGATAAAATAACCAAAACCCCAAGATATCCCATGGTTTTGACCATTGTTTCTACCAAATATTTGTGGTATTAATTATTTTATTATTACATTTTTGAACATGTTAAAATAATTTCCATGAATATGTGCATGTCATTCAGACTCTTACAGAAATATTTTAACGGATTATAATACATTAATGGGTTGGAGGACTCATAAAGGATTTACTAAATTAATTAAATATCCATAAAAGCACATTATTTTAAATTAAAACATAGAATTTTTTCTGTATATCGTTTATAGTATTTATTACACAAATTTGGGGTAATTATGATATCATAATACACATCTAATATTAATACAATGTTCAATTTTTTCCATAAAAATATGACTATCTAGATTATTTTTTAAAAATACGCTTTTAGTTCATTTTGCATTTCTGATTCCAAAAAAAATTCTTCTTACCTAAATATTTTTCGAAATATTTTCGAAATATTTTTAATTACACTTTTTAAAATAAGAATGAATATTTATTAATAAATGATGTGTTTTTTGACAACAATAGTTTTCAAACCCTTATAAAAATTACATTTAACTTCAAAAAAATTTATATGAGAAGTTATATTTTTTAAAAAATATTTAATAATATTATTTATATGTAATAATATTTATTTTTAAAATAAAATAATTCATCAAAAATAAATTCCCTAATTTAATTTTAATATTACCCAAGGTATAATTTTAATATTATTTTATCAAAATGTAATATTTGTAAAAACGTATTACTTAATCATTTATAATGTAAAAAAAATAATAACTATAATAATTATTTCAATTAAAATCAAATATAAATATTTTTAATTTTAAGGTTACATTATTTCTAGTAAATGTCAAATAATATTCACCTTTAATGATCATATTATGCTTTTACCATGGTAGTAAATATTTACAATAGTTAATATTCATATTGTCCAAAATAAAGTTGAACACGTTGACTAATATTCATAATTATTTTACCAAATATTTAATGGATTTTATCAAAAAAATCTGGGAGGTGGAAGAAGATAATTTAATATAAAACCAATGATCATGATGAAAAGTGTTTTTTCAAAAGAAAACATTTTTTAGGAAATGATGATTTCAACTTAACACTGCAACTGTTAATCATAACTATATGAATTTAGGTTAATAACTATACATAAAAAATATAATATTTTAATTTATAAAATTTCTCATTGGTGGTTAATTAATTAAAATAATGATACATTAGGCATTTTAACAAAGTTTACATAAAATATGTGTTCTGAATACTAAAAGTCAAGTTATACCAAAATCCAGTATAAGGATGATTAAAATTTACATCATTAGAATAGATATATTTATCTAATATATATCTGACCTTAATATTAAAAGAATGGTTGGATTTTTAAATTAATTAATTTATCCAAATAAATGCTAATTTTATATAAAAAATGTATTTTCACTATTCACTGATTTTTTTTCCTATGATATAAAAAACTATTACAAAAATTTAATTTTATATTATTATATCAAAAAATTATTTCATATTATCATATATATTTTTCAAAAAATCATTAATATAATAATATTATTGGTTTTATAAAAGTCATTTTGGATGAAAACATAGATTTAATAACATAAGACATTACTAAAAATTGATTTATTATTTACTAAGACTTTATAAATATATAGAAGATATATATATTTCCTTAAGCAGTTAATCTTACTAATATCTGAAAAATTAATGGAAATTGTAAAACATTCTTAATTAAATAATTATTGGTTGTTTGGGTCTAATGAAAAATATTAAAGAAGTTATCCAAAAATGTTTTTTCTTTTGAAAATTAGGAGTGCTACATTATACCCCCAAATAGTAAATTAAATTTTATAAAAGTAAAATTTAAATTAGTAACAAATTTTTTGAAAATTATACATATCAGTATTGAAAATTCACATCATAAAAAGGGTTAATAAAACATCATCTTGAAAATAGAGAAATTAAAGTATGATGATCATCACATTACTAGGTTTCCATATGAGAGAACATTAGTAGAGAGTGAAAACACATACATCGAGGAGAAATATAACACCAAATAACTAAATGATTGTGATATAGAACATGATCAGGTTAAATTGAATTACTATAAAACTATAGATCATTGATGGATAAAATGACCATCAATTCATCTGAAATGGTCATAATATGAAAACATTTTTGACTAAATAGTTTTATCCATTTCTAAGGATATAAATTATCACCTACACTTTAAAGGTAATGAAACATAATTTCATGACATGTATAATTAATTTCTATTACAGTCTCTTCTTTTCTATAAATGATGATAACTCAATATGAATTTTTTTTCATTCTTGAACAGTTAGAATTAATGTATAACGGTCACATTATAGACCAATGAATAACAAGTTATCCCTCTAGTCTTTACTAAATCCAAAATGGTTATCATAAAGTAAGATAATACCATAATACATTAATCTCTATAATTCTAAAAAACAATTTTTTAACAAAGATCATCCCTTAAATTAATTCCCACATATAATGCCAATAACCTCAATATTAGTATTTTTAACCCCAAATGATGTCTCATACCCAGAATATTACACCACCTAAAAAGATATTGCATTCATATCATATAATCAAGATGTGAATATTTACCTAAACCCAAATAAAATATTTCCCAAAAATGGTTATTTACATAAAAAAATTATATTTTTTCCTAAATATGTTTCCCAAAATATCATACCAAACATCTATCACATTAACAAAAAAATTGTTGTAAAAATTAATTTAAAAATATGATTAAACTAAAACATATCATCCAAGGAATATTTATTTCTATCACAACATCAATATCCTATTAAGGGTTATCAATCCCTTAATATCCTTTTTCATAAAATATCACTTTGTCACTAAATTACTTTTATATGATATTAGTAATATTCAACAAAATTTTCAAGTACATACAGAAAAACTACTATGAAAAAATACTTCTTATTTATTTATTCTTATATCCAAATTTTCATTAATATAACTCTTTTAAAACAAACAATCTAAAATATCTATATAAAAACATTATTCATTAAATTTCATTGATTTTAATATCATATTTCCTCCCATAATCCTAAAAATTTAAGATAGATATTATTTCTTATAGTGGAATAATATCCGTACTAAGAAATATTATACATCCTCCTAGTACATTTAGAGAATTGAAAGGTAAATCATGGTATAGATGGTGAATTAATTATCCTAGAAATTTAATGTGGATTTATAAAATAAAATCATCCCACAACTAAGAAATCATAAAATTACACTAATGGAATAATGATAACATTTTCAATTATAATAATCTTATAAACATTAACATGTTATGAATATTCATATTTTCATTGATGATGATGTCAAATCATTTCAAGTGGTGACTCGGTGTTCCTAGAAAATATATTTTAATTCTTGAACGGAATGGATTTAAATAAAACATTACATTAAATAATCATGAGGACAGGTTACATGTAAATCATTCCTCATGACTCTTCTCATAATTAGAGTTTCTTTATTCCCTTATTATTGTATATTGCTGATGCTTATCATTCTGCTCATTCCATAGAATAAAGAATTGTCATAGATAATTCCCTCCTTATCCAAATTTACAATATATAATTGTTTAAGGGTCCTTTTATTCAACATTATTTATATCCATGAAATTATCCATTTTCAATGAAAATTTGATACTGTATACCGCATATTTCGACACTAAAATCATCTCCCAGTCCCTTTGTGGCATTTCCATTGGTGCCACTTTCCACATATCTGACACACAGGATATTAAATATTCTTCCCATTATAACCATTATCAGATGAAATTTCAATAGTTTTTTTCACCTATTATTTGATGAGTTTGGATTCAAAATTATGATGTCATTTTTAATTGTGATTTCTGGTAGATGGTTTGGAATTATCAAATTTTTTATACTTCTCTATCGTTTTGTTTGGAATCTCATTTGGGAAGTCATTTCTTTGACCATCACATGGGTTTTTATTGGGTTCTCCCCATCCCTATCAATTGACTAGAATAAAGGGATAATTTATTATGATTAATTTAATGATATTAAAGTGAAAAATGGGAATTCAATAAAACTAATTACTTAACATATAAATGACATGTATATTCTTAACTTAATAATTTATATGACTCAATCTATGATATCAATTAGATATTCCCTAACATATAATTATATAAGAATTATTATTATATTTATAATGGTTTGTAATGATATAGTGGATTTATAAAATAATATTTCATTGGACTGTCAAACCAAGAGCATAGTAAGGTTCATTATTCTGTAATAGTGTATTCCATGTCAGGATCATCACACATTATTAGATTTATTACCCCTTGGTAAATTTTTCCTTAAACCAAGTCTACTTGTAGTGTCTATAATGGAATGTATTTTTTGTAATAACCCACTAACTCTATACTTACCAAAATTTAGAGATGTTTTCTTTTATATAGTCTTATCGCTAAGTATTTCTCTATAGTTTTCAAATAATAATCCTACAAATAACAAATCTATTCATTTGATAGAAACTATAATAACCCTAATCTTTATTTTACATTAATACATTATTTATTACATAGGTTTAGAAATAATAAAACCTGGTATATTGATAGGCCTACTTTCATTGGGAATCTAGTATTTTAAAAAACAACATAAAATAAGGAATACATCATATTTATTGAAAAAAATCTAAACCTATTCATAATATTCCTTCATACGTAAAATTCCAGGGGATAACCATAGGACGTACATAAAAAATAGTTGATCCATAAAGATGAGAAAGGGAAATAAACATTGAATAATATGAGGAAATTAATAAATGTTATAATATAGACATATTAATAGAGAATAAAATGTGCAGGAATCATATTAATACACGATATAGAATGATAATATATCAAAATCATGGGAAATGTGGTAACAACATAATACAAAACATTATAAACATAGGTAAAGTCTAACTACTAATAAATCATGATGGGAAAAGTATCAATAATAAATTAAGTTCACCCTTTATCCCAACATAAAATTTTATAGAACTAAACATTATCCAATGCATTGGAGTGCTATATAATATTAGGTACACCTGAAACCTTTATTTAATTCACATTCATAAGTGTGACACATTGACCATACAACAAGGATTATTTCATTATAATATTTTATTACATGATCAGTGAGTTTTGAATAAATAAATGTAATTCCCATTTCATGAATAATAAGTATATAAGGTTAATACCCTTGATATGAAGTTGGTATGGAAATCACAAAAAAAAAATATTGTCATGGAAATCATGGTGTGATATCATGGGCATAACGACATCACATATAATTAAAAAAATGTTTTCATGAAAGGAAAATGGGTCTATAATCATTCTGAAATAAAATAGACATCAATATTGATATTTAAAAAAAATATCCCATCATAAAATTTAAAACAGAAGGCATTTGATAGTGAATATACATAAATAAATATGAGAAAGAAAATAATTGTTACATTGAGAGTGTGATTTCATATTCATTGTTGGAGATACTTGGGAGAATGGGGGTACCTTGGGAGTACAATAGAGTGGGGATGTATGATTATGTACATTATTCAAGGTTTTTTATTATATATGAATATGATATTTCTGAGAGTTATATAGAAAATGAGTGGGGGTAATTAAATTTTTATCAAAAATATATTTTCAACTCTATATAATAAAATAACCAAGAGTAAAAACCTTCTAATGGTGGTTTTCCATGGCTTCTAACAAAGAAGATTGGATTTTATGATTTTATTACTCTCAGGTCTAAAATTTGTAAAATAATTCCCAGATGATGTGTAAGTGAATCATACTCTTATGGAAATGATTTTAAAAAAGAAAAAATATGTTAATGGGTTTGGAGGATTAATATAGAATTATAAAATTAATCAAATAAACACAAAATAAAATTATTTTTATTTAATAACATATATTTTATCATGAATACCCATTATTATATTTATTTCATATCTTTTGGGAATTATGATTCCATTATACACAACGTATACCTATATGATATTTATGTTCAACCTGAATATTATTCTATCTCATAAAATTATGAAAAATTCAATGATAGGTAATTTTAATGTTAAGATTCCAAAAAAATCATTTTATTTAAATAATTTCTTAAGTATAAGTATTTTCACTTTTAAAATATGAATCAACATTTATTGAAAAATTTGGGTTTTTTGATAATAATATTTTCTGATCCACTTTAAAAATTACATTTGGAATCAAAAAAATTATATGTCCATTAATATTTTATATAAATTATTTAATAATAATACTTGAATAAAATAATTATTATTTAATATATAAATAATTTCATCAAAAATAAATTTCTTGATTGAATTTTAATATTACCTAAAATATAATTTCTATTGAATTATATCAAAATATAGTATTATCAAACTGATTACACAACCATTTATAATGTAATAAAAGTATGAATAAAAATTATCATTATTTAACTGATATGTATATATAAATATTTATATTATTATATATTCATTTTTTCAATTATATGTTTAATTAATTTTCACCTTAATTGACATATTTTCCTTTTACTATGGTAATAAATATTTACAATAGTTTCTAATAATATTTTATTAAAACTATGTTGATCACACCACCTAATATTAATTATAATGATTCAAAATATTGAATCCATTTTATAAAAATAAATCAATAGAGTTTGATGTTTTAATTTATAAAACACTTGAAAATAAGATAAATAGTGTTTTTTTAATACAAAAAAATGATTTCACATTAACACTATAACTATTAATATTAATTATATGAATTTTAGTTAATATATATATATATATATATATATATATATATATATGTCACGACCCGCCTTAACCAAGATGAGAGAAGGGTCAAAAGATTGCCAAACCCATCCTTCTTCAAGTTGAAGGAGAGATAATGACCCCTGAGACCTGCCTTCAAAAGGTCCCAGAGTGGAGACTAGAACAAAGAGTATAGAATTACCCACAAGAAGGAAGAAACTACCCTTTTTCTTTAATAGGATTGGGAGATAATATAGTAAATCCCAACAACACCAAAACTGGGGGGTAAAAGAAAACCAAAGAAACCTATTCCTATATGCATGTTACAAAGGTAAAAGAAACAAAGTACAAGGACACTACAAAGGTAAACTATCAAATGAAAAGGAAAACAACAACTGTAACTATCCCAAAGCCTGAGCCAGTATGGCCCTGCACAATCCCTGATGTCCTCCTGGAATCCTAAACGTAGTTTATATACGTAGGGTGAGCATACAAGTATACTCAGTAGGGTAACCAAAGACTCTCGTGCACAAGTGGGGAGGCATTATAATGCCCTGTAAGAAAAGAGATAACCAAAGAACCTAGCAAGGAAAACTATCCACCCAAGCCTCACCAAGGAAAACTGCCCAAATAATGCAAGTCAAGTAATGTATAGTAATAACACATCGATGTTTGGGTACCCCACACTACTTTACCATTGGTTATTGAAGACATCCTACGCATTGAACCAATCCCGTCACTCTAACCGCAGTCCCACTGCCACAACCTACCCGCACACACATAGGCCCCAACCACACATCATTCCCGTAAACACCTGGGCCAAAACCACCACGCGTAACCACACCCGCAAATAATTGGGTCAGAACAACTACTACCATGCCCAAAGACACCAGGTCCTCATCCCGAAGACTCTTGGGAAACAACTTGCCTGCATACACCTATGCCCAACCACCACAACTACACTGCCCAAAGAATCTTGGTCTATAATAGATCTCAGGCCTTCATAACCTGCCTGAAGAGTCTTAGGCTATTCGAGAAAAGGAGCAGAAAAGTAGCTAATAACCAACCATTCACATGAATGTTGGAAAAAAACACCCTCCCCCATGAAATGGGTGTGTTCGGCACTAAGTGCTCAACTAGGGTGGGGCACGAATAAGAAACATAATAACTATAATTATATTTATAGGTAACAGACACTCATCCCAACCTAGGGTTTCCAAATCTAACCTAAACACAAACACCCAGTTACTATTAATACATAAAAGAAATGCACAGCTCTCACGGCCAAGTCACAACTCATTCCCAAAACCAATTCCCCATTTAAACCATTCTTGTTTTCATGTTCAAGTGATCTCATTCGGTTGAATTCTAAACATATTGGAAACTAACAGGCATAACCACAAGCTAGAGAAAGAGAAACAACCAAACAACAATTTAAGCATTCACACCCGGTTCTCTTGTATAGTCACAACAACAAAGGGATCAATGAGATCCCTCAAAGTGATGGAACCAAACCAAGCCTCATGATACAGCCCCACAGAGCTTCAAATACACAACCAACAATTTTACCACAATAGAGGATCCCATCCCCATCCACATCACCCCATAAGAATCAAACAATACAACACACCTACTACCAAAACACAGTAGGGAAACTTATATGTTTAAGCACAACATTCAATAAGTTTTCTTCTTTCTATTTAGTTAAGTGGTGAGACCACACAAGGTTTGTTATTCACTGAACATTCATTTAATCATCCATGTTTATGTAATTAACCAAATTCCCATGCTAGATCCATTCAATTATCATAGAATACAAGGGTTTATTAGTGCACAAGGAAATACTACCAACAACCATGATTTTCAGTAGGCATAGCCCATACAGTTCACAACATATAGAAATTATGAAAGAGTACAGCAGAAAATTAGAACACACCCCATCATTCATTAACAATATATTTATTATCTTTGTTAAGGTTTTGTTTCATCCATTCACATATAACAATAGCGTACCCACCCCTCATGATACATAGTAGGGAGAGACGAATGAAAATCCCTACTTGTTTGATCAAGGATCGATGTTCTTCTCCATGTGCCATGAACTGAGGATGCGCGGCTTGCAGGGGGGAATGTCAAGGAATCCATGGATGTGTAGAAAAACACCAGTACAGGCACATCACAAGCCTCTGAAAGGGATAACTCCAAGCGCGCGAGAGAGAAGAAATAAATCCAGCCAAGAAGGGGAAGGAAGAAACTCTAGCAATACATAAAGACGAGATTCTATTATTATGGGATAAGGAATTTTGAATGGACAAAAAGTAGGATCATGGTTTCCTTTGTGTTTGAGAGGTTGAAAAATATGGGATTAATTCTTATTTTATTATTCCCATTGGGGTGGTGGAATAATAGTTGTGAATTAAACCGTTTCTTTTTAAATGATTGAAAAACGCGCAATGGGGGTGAAATTGGAAGGTACATGGAAGGGCGTGACACTGAGTAAAACCACAAGTTTTGTTAATTTAAGGGTTTACCGACACTTGGGGAATTTTATATATTATTTATGGGCTTTAAATGACTTTTAAGGGGAATTAAATCATCTTTACATTAAAAGATACGTTGCGGGAGAGAAAAAGTCAGAAACTGGAAAAAGGGACGAAGACCACTCAGTGAGGGCACGGTGCCGCCGTCACAGTGCCACTGTCACCGGTGCCAATATTTCTGTGGAGCCGTGTTTTGGAAATGTGATGGACTAGGTGGGTCCAAGCCATTACATTAGATACCTCTCAAACTATTCTCTCCCTCTAGAATCAAAACTAGACCTGAAGAAAAGAGGGGTTTTGAACAAGCACCACAAAAGATACCACTCAGGAGTGAACCTCATTGAAATCTAGAAAAGCATCTCCCTCATGAAATCCAAGAAACATCATGGGTCAAACATTCCAGTCATATTAGGTAGGCAGTTTTTTCATCCATGTCAAGATACTATCTGCTTTGGGTGGAAATGACTCACCCGCACGGGTTTAATCGCATCCACCATAATGCGTCTTGATTTGGGATCACGTCCTCCCCACCCCATAGTCAAGACTCTTCACATACATCCACAGAATAAGGAAAACTGCATGTTGTATATTTAACAAAGCAATGTGTTCCATCAAAAACAAGTGCAAAAAAATAGATCAAAACTAAAAATAGCTCTGGGTACTGGGTGCGCACTTACGTCTCAGATTCCCAGGTACATTCCTCGATCCATCCATGCCTCTGCAACAAACGAACCAAAGAAATGGTCCATCCATGGAGCACATTCTCCTCATGATCCTCGATCCTCACTAGCCTTTCCACAAAAGTCACGTTGTGTAGATACTGTCGAAGTTGGGGCACATGGAAGACATCATGTATTCTCTGTAGTGGCGGTGGTAGCACTAGTTGATAAGCCACTTCTCCGACCTGCTGCAACACTTCGAAGGGTATGATGAACCTTGGAGAAATCTTACTCCCCCTACCGAACCTCTGTTGACCACGCCGAGGGGATACCTTCATGAATATGTTGTCTCCAACCCCATACTCCAAGGGTCTCCTCCTATTATTGGCATATGACTTCTGCCAGTCCTGGGCCACCTTCATCCTCTCCCATATAATCTAAAACATCTCTGTCGTGCTCTGCACCACTTCTATTCCAAGAACACTTGTTTCCCTAGCCTCGGTCCAACACACAGGAGAGAGAAATGGTCTTCCGTATGAAGCTTAGAACGGAGCCATGACAATGGTAGGGTGATAGTAATTATTCAACGAAAACTCTACCAGAGGAAAGTGTCGCACCAACGATCCCCTAAAGTCCAGAATACGTGCTCGTAGCATATCCTCCAATGTCTGGATGGTGCGCTCTGTTTGTCCATCTGTCTGGGGATGGAAATTAGTGCTAAGACGTAGCTGAGTTCAAAAATCATTCTACAATACTCTCCAGACTCATGAGGTAAACCGTGCATCCCTATCCAAGACTATGGACCTCAAAACTCCATGCAACCACACCACCTCATCCACGTACTTCCATGCTAAGCATCCACTCCACCCGACTCCTTGATCTCCAGAAAGTGAGCCGATTTTGACAATCAGTCCACCACTGCACAGATAGCGTCACAACCTCCTTGAACCTTGGGTAGCTCTGTGACAAAATCCATCAAGATGTCATCCCACTTCCACTTGGGGACATCTAAAGGTTGGAATAGATCTTCTAGAACATAGTGTTTAGCCTTCACCTACAGACACACTAGGCACTTAGCCAAGAACTCTACCACCTCCTGCTTTACCCCGGGCCACCAAAACTATCTCCTCAAACCCTAGTACAACTTGGAAACTCATGGGTGTACTGCAAGGGGTGAGTTGTGGAACTCACCAAGAACTCTCACGTGCATCTCCTCTGGAACCAAAATCTTCCCTCTGAAAAGAATCTGATTCTAACCATCCTCCTTCCACCCTTCCAGAGCATCGCCTTGGTTATCCCGGTCAAGCATCACTTCACTTTTTGAGTCTCCCCATTGATACTCCTCCACCAGCCAGAACAGAGAATACATCATTGTTATCTAATATAGGAAACCTCTACCACCATCCATCCTTGCATCCATGTGTAGGGTAGCAAACTCCTCCATCGCCTCCCAAGAATCTACCGAATCTTGAATTGTATCCTCATGTGACTTCCCGCCCAAGGAATCAGCTGCCACATTCCCTTTTCCTGAGGTGTAGGAAATCTCGACGTCATAGTTTTGAAGGAACTACATCCACCTTCGCTGTCGTAAGTTCAAGTCCCGCTGGGCGAAGACATAATTCAAGATTTTTTGATCTGTGAAGACTATGAAGCATTCCTCGATGAGGTAATTCCGCTAAAATTTTAGTGAGAACACGACCGCTGCAAGCTCCAAATCGTGGGTGATATAATAAAACTAATGAGGACGTAACTGCCTAGACCCATAAGAGATCACCCCTCATCATTTCATCAGCACACACCTGAGGCCTTATCCAGAAGCATCACATAATACCTCATACGCTGCCCTTTATTCTTGAAACCTCAACACTGGGGAACTTACCAACTTCTCCTTCAGATATATGAAGGTTTCCTCGCACTGCCCATTCCACACAAAATCCTAGTCCTTCTTGGTCAATGATGTCAAAGGTTCCACAATTCGGGAGAAGTTAGGCACGAACCTCCAATAACATCCATCTAGTCCAAGGAATCTCTAAAATTCTGCCACGTTCTTGGGCGCTTCCCAAGAAACAACCACCTCGACCTTAGATGGGTCCATCACTATTCCCTGTTCAGACACCACGTGCCCAAGGAAGTGCACTTCCCGCATCCAAAACATGCACTTGGATAACATCCCATAGAGTTGGAGCTGGAAGAGGGCCTCTAAAACTGTTCTCAGGTGCTCAGCGTGATCCTCCTCTTATATTGAGTAGATCATGATGTCTTCAATAAACATGACTACGAACCGATCCAGGTATTTCCATAAGAAGGAGTTCATGAAACCCATGAACACAACTAGAGCATTTATAACGTCGAACAACATGACCACAAACTCGAAGTGCCCATATCTACACTTGAAGGAAGTCTTCGAGATGTCTCCATCCTTCACCCTCAACTGGTGATATCCCGACCGCAGTTCAATCTTGGAGAAACACCATACCAATTTTAACTGGTTGAAAAGGTCATCTATCCTCAAGAGAGGGTAACAGTTCTTGACCGTTACCTGATTCAGTCTCGGGTAGTCTATGCACATCCAGAGACCACCATCTTCCTTCTTTGGGAATAGGACTGGAGAACCCCATAGTGACACACATGGTTGAACATAACCCTTCTTTATAAGATCGTTAATCTGAATCCGCAACTCCCATAACTCAGAAGGTTCCATCCAGTAGAAAGCCATCGAAATCGGACAAGCAACAGGTTGCAAGTCTATCCTGAACTCAACATCACGTAGAGGGGGTAGAGTTGCCATCTCCTTAGGGAAGACATCTATAAAATCACTGAAAACCCCTGGAACTTCCACCATTTTTTCATCCACAGGCTCCATTGATAGCTTAGCTAACAAGGAAAAGAGGGGGTCCTCTCACCTACTACTTTTCTGGAAACCCTTCTCACTGATGAAGGTTACACTTCAGCCGCCCAAATCTGAAAACACGACCCTTACTTAGAATAATTCAATGATGGAACATACAGAGAACAACCATTCAATGCCTAGGATGACATCATAAGGTTGTATTTGCAACATTAAAAGATCCCTGATAGACTGATGTGGCACTATCATCAGTTTACACCCTCAGAAAACTTAAAACAACTTGTTCTGGCATTCTATTGGTGAGCTCAGCACCAGGGACAATGGAAGTCTCTCATTATCTAAACCCAGAGCATGGGCCAGACTAGGTGCCACAAAAGAGTGCAAAGCTCCTCTATCAAACATGGCATAGGGAAGAGTACTAAACAAGCTGATCATACCTCGGATGACTTTTGGCCCTGCTGGAGCTTCTGCTTCTGTGGCATGAAACTATCCACACCAAGCTCCCCTTCCCCTAGTTTATCGGCCGCCTCCACGACTACGCCATGGTCGAGGTACCTGAAGAGTGCCTTGAGGTCATCCACCTCCTTCAACACCTGCCCTGGGAGGAGCGGGAGCTTGCAACCCCTACTACTGCTGCTAAAAGGGCCTAGCTCAAAACTGATGCTGCTGATGTGGGCGCTAAACTTTCCCACCCTATCTACACTATACTCTGCCTGGGAACCGATTTCGAAGGTGCCCATGGCTTCTATAGATGAAGCATCTAAGCCCTGGGCCCGAAAGAAAAGGGATGGTGCTAGGAGATCGGAACTGGAACTGCTGAGGCATGCTTCCGGCTGGTCGAAACCTAGAGGGCCCTGCTGATGGAGGCATGCTGCTGACAGATTTCACCTTTGATGAGCCCAACTGGATTCCCCATCGTGATACACCATCTAGCATGTGCATTCTTTCCACCACTTCATCCTAATTCTGGACCTCCATGTATGTCGGTTGGGTGAAGGGAGTAACGACATACTCGATAGAAAGCCGAAGTGCCTCCTCCAAACATCTCGCCTGAGACTCCTCATCCGGGAAGAGGTCAGGAGAAAATTGAAGGAGATACCTGAACTTGATCCGCAAATCTCTCACAGACATACTCCCCTACTAGAGAGATAGTAGTTCCTGCCTCTTCTCAGCCTTCATCGTGGAAGAGATGAATTCTTCCCGGAACTCCCTCTCGAAGTAAGCCCACAGGACCTCAACCTCTATCTTCTCTCCAAGATAAAGCGTCCACCACTGATGTGCTGATCCACGCATCTGGCTCATGGCCAGAGGAACCCATCACTCCTTTAGAGCCCAGATCAAGCTAAAATCTATCACCAGCTCCTCAGGCTAGATCTCTATCTCCACGTCAGAGATTCTTCCCTCTTACTTCCTGAGGGTCTATCGCTGAAAGGCACGAAGTGTCTTCTGCCACTGATCATCCTCCTCCTCTTGGTCATCCCTCTACTGATCAGCCAAGTCAACCATCTGGTCCTCGATTGCCCTCATTACTCGTGGTCGTCTCCCAAGTGCCATAGCTGCATGGTAAACAAGGAATGCTTAAGCCCGAGTAGTGCAGAATATTGTTTTTAAACATTCTAATACTTATTATTCATTTTAAATCCCCCAATATCCATGAAACACAAGAAAAAGAGTCATTATGATGCATGTACCTTTCCTAGGGTCTCTACCCTACAATCAGTGTAGCCTTACTTGGTCGTTCATTCGGCCCAAAGTCCTTGCATCGGATCATGGGGGGCCCTAAAATCCCATGTCCTAACCGGTCTTACCTGACCTATTTCACATACCAAGATCACCCAACACTATTGCCCTACCATCCCATGCAATCCTCACTTTGCCTAACCCTAGACTCCATCCTATCTCTAAACCTCCCTCTAATACCACTCTGTCACAATCCACCTTTACCATGATCAGAGAAGGGACAACATATTTCTAGACCCTTCCTTCTTCAAGTTGATGTTGAGATAATGGCCCCTGAGTCCCGCCTTCAATAGGTCCTGGAGTTGCAACTAGCACCAAGGGTATATAATTACACACAAGATGGAATGAATTACCCATTTTATTTAATAGTATTGGGAGATAAGATAGCAAATCCCAACAACACCAAAAATGGGGGGGGGGGTAAAATAAATCCAAAGAAACCTATTCCCATATGCATGTTACAAAGGTAAAAGCTAATGTACCAAAAGAAAAAGAAAACAGCAACTGCAACTGTCCCAACGCCTGAGCTAGTACAGCCCTGCACGATACCTTAAGTCCTCATGGAAACTTGAAAGAAGTTTATATACGTAGGGTGAGCATACAAGTATACTCAGTAGGGAAACCAAAGACTCTCGTGCACAAGTTGGGAGGCATTCTAATTCCCTATGAGAAAAGAGATAAACAAATCACCTAGCAAGGAAAACTATCCACCCAAGCCTCACCAACGCACACTCACCAAATAACTCAAGTCAAGTAATGTATTGTAATAGAACATCGATGTTTGGGTACCCCGCGACACTCTCAAACTTGCTATTGAAGACATCCTACACATCAAACCAACCCCTCCATTCTCCTAGCAGTCCCACTGCCTCACCCTGCCTGCACACACCTCGGCCATAACCACACATACTACCTGCAAACACCGGGTCTAAAACCACCACTCTTAACCACACCCTCAAAAACCTGGGTCAGAACAACTACTGCCACACCCGAAGACACCTGGGCCTCATCCTGATGACTCTTGGGAAACAAACTACCCACACACACCTTGGCCAACCACCCCAACTACCATTCCAGAAGAATCTTGGGCTATAATGGACCTCATGCCATAATAGACTTCCAGAAGAGTCATGGGCTATTCGGGAAAGGGATTAGAAAAATATATAATAACCATCCATTCACAAGAATATTGGGAAAACACCCTCCTCCATGAAATGGGGGTGTTCGACACTAATTGATCAACTAGGGTGGGGCGTGAATAATAAACATAAGAACCACAATTATATGTATAGGTAAAAAACACTCATCCCATCCATGGGTTTTCGAATCCAACCTAAGAACAAACACCCTGTTATAATTCATTCATAAAAGAAATGCATAGCTCTCACGGAGAAGTCACAACTCATTCCCAAAACCAATTCCCCATTTAAACCATTCTTGTTTTCATGTTAAAGTGACCCCATTCAGGTGAATTCTAAACTACTGGGAAACTAACATGCATAACCACAAGCCATAAAAAAGAAACACCCAAACTACAATTTAAGAATTCACACCTGGTTCTCTTGTAATGTCACACCAATAAAGGGATCAGTGAGATCCCTCAACATACTGGAACCAAACCAAGCCTCAAGATATAGCCCCACATAGCTTCATATCCCCAACCAACAATTGTACCACATCAGAGTATCCCATCCCCATCCACATCACCCCATAAGCATCAAATAGTACAACACACATACTACCAAAACATAGTAGAGAAACTTCCTGGTTCAAGCACATCATTCACTATGTTTTCTTCATTCTGTTTAGTTAACCGGGGTGACCACACAAGGTATGTTGTTCACTGAACATTCATTTAATCAGACGAGTTTACGTAATTAACCAAATTCCAAAGCTGGAGCCATTCAATTATCATAGAAGAGAAGGTTTCATTAGTGTGCAAGGAAAGACCGTGAACAACCCTGATTTTTGAGTGGGCATAGCCCATACAGTTCACAACATATAGAAATTATAAAAGAGTACAACAGAAAAGTCAAAAATGCCCCATCATTCTTTAACAATATGTTTATTATCTTTGTTATGTTATTGTTTCATCAATTCCCACAGAACAATAGTGTACCCACCCTTCATGATACATAGTATGGAGAAATGAAGGCAAATCCTTACTTGGTTGATCAAGGATTGATGTTGTGCTCCACGCGCCAAGAAATGGAGATGCACGACTTGCTGGGGAGGAACATCGAGGACTCCAAGGATGAGTAGATTAACTCCAACATAGGTGCACCACAAGCCTCGGGAAGGGGGAACTCCAAGAGAACTGGTGAGAAGAAAGAAATCCAGCCAAGAAGGGGAAGGAAGAAACTATAGCGTGCTATAAATATGAGATTCTATTGTTATGAGATAAGGAATTTTGAATGGATAAAAATATGAATTGTTGTTTCCTTTGCAGTTGGGAGGTTAGACACGGTGGGATTAATTCTTATTTAATTATTCCCATCAGGGTGGTGGCATAACGGTTGTGCGTTAAACCGTTTATTTTTAAATGGAGGAAAAATGTGGAACGGGGCGAAACTGGAAGGTACGGGGATGGGCGTGACACTGAGTAAAACCAAAAAATTTGGTAAGTTAAGGGTTTCCAAACTCTTGGTGGATTTTTGATATTATTTATGGGCTTTAAATGGCTTTGAAATGGGCATTAAATCATCTTTACATTAAAAGATACGTTGTTGGAGTGGAAAAGTCAGAAACTGGAAAAAGTCACGAAGATCACTCGGTGAGGACACGATGCCACCATCAATGTGCCACCATCATGGTGTCACCCTCACGGTGCCACCGTCACTGTGCCACTGTGACCGGTGTGTGACCATCACGCTGCCACCGTCACCGGTGCCACTATTTCGGTGGAACCGTGTTTTGAAAAAATAATGGACCAGGTGGGTCCGGGCCATTACGATACATATAATCTAAAAATTAAATTTATATCATTTCTCATTAGGGGTTAATTAATAAAAATTAAGACACATTATCCATTTTAATAATGTTTTCAAAAAAATATGTTTTTGATCCTAAAGATATAATAATAATAAAATACATTACTATGATTAATAAAAATTTACATAATTTAATTAAATATAATTATAGAATAATTATGTTTAATTTATATTAAAATATAAAATTTAATTTTAAATTATATAATTTATCAATAGATAAAATAGTTTACCATAATGATAGTATTTTCATTATTCAGTGAAAAATCAAATTTTTTTGAAAAAACAATTAAAATGGAGTTAATTTTGATATTTTATTATAATAAATTAAATTCATTTCATAAAATATATTTCTAAATTATTCTAGAAAATAATTATACTATTGTTTATGATATAATAATTTTTTAAGAAGAAATAGTTTAATGAAAAAATGACATTGATAATAATAGATTGATTATTTACTAATAATTTCTCAATATATGTATGATATATATATATATCATTAATTAGTTACTCTTTCTAAAATAAAAAAATTGAAACATTAAAATAGTTATATTAAAATAATCATTGTTTTTTTGGTCCGGTATTTCGAATCACATAAGTTATCGAACTATTTTTTCTATTTTGATAATTTAGGGTGATACATATAATAAATATATCATCATAATAATCATAAATCATCCTAATATTGAATAACGATAATATCATTGGAACATATCCCTAGTAACATTAATTGTCCTCATATGATATTACCATATTTAAAACATATCATTAAATGATTGTTGGAATAGTTTTTGAAGATTATGTTTGTTTAAATTTTAAATCATTTATATAAAACTTAAATATATGAAAAATATTACCATAAAAATAATTCTAAAATAATAAAAGAAGCATTTAAATTAATATCCAAGTCATTTTTCATTCATGAATAAAATAAAATATGTCCATGACATAATCATTAAAACAATAGTATTTTAACTCCTTTGATAAAAAATACCTTGTTAATAAAAAGAGAAATATATTATTTTAAAACATTTTTCATGAAAACTAATATATTAATAAACATTAATTAAAATAGTCATTTAATAAAAGGTAATATAATTATTGAAAAAAAATATTGAAATTGAATAAAAATGATTTTAGGCTGGAAGAGGATAAATAGTTTCATATTTATTAAAAAAATATAAAACATTTTGATGACCAATGATTGGAAAATTAAAGTAAAAAATAAATTTATTAAAACATCCATAGAATATTAAAATTTTAATTTTCTTATCATATAAAAATCAAATAATTTTTTTAAATGAAATTAAATAATGAACAATCCCGATTAAAATGGGATTGAATCATAAATACTTTATCGCATTGGTAAATTTTATATCATAATTACCATGAAAGAATAAAATTAAACAAATCCTTAAATATAAAAAAATTAAATTCAGCATATAACATTTCAGTGTGATTTTAAAAATATCTTATAATATATGGATGGTACATAAGAAAACATGTTCCATAAAGATGACAACTTGAGATAATAAACCCCTAATAGTTTGGTAATCTCTGAATCTGGACCGAGTAAAAGAGATAACCATACATGGATTATTAAATCACAATAATTTTTATTAATATTATCATAAAATAAATTCATTGGTATTATATACTCCCTAGAAAAGAAACAAGTGGTTAATATGGAATGGGTCTCATGAAAATAAAACTGTGATGAAAAATACCCTTAACTAAAGCATTGTCCCACTTCATATATATTAAAATATCAACTATAATAAATAAATAACTATTATAAATATATTCTATAATAATTTTCATTTATCACATACATATCTTATTTACATATAATATCTTATCACACATTTATTTTCAATTCCCTTTTAAACTTTTTGTTTCTGGTGAAAATTGTTTTCTATTTTATACATGTATCGATTAAGTATTTCTATTACTTATAAATTAAAATTTGTTATATATTATAGATAATTTCATTCATGTAATATGTATACTACATTAAAAAATACACTTTTATGACTATTTATATAAAACTTTGATGAAATTTTAATTACTTCACATTGTGGAGACTTTAATCCTTATGTACACATGAGTGATGCTTCTACTTATTTATGGTTGGAAAAAATAAATGTAAATAATAATTCCCCATAACTGGAACATTAATATGTCATATATATCACATCGTTTCATAAAATAAGTCTTTATTATTGTCCGTATATAGTGGAAATCCCAAAAAAAATCATATAACTTTGTATAAGTGGAAGTCCACAACTATATACGAGAAATGTTATCATTTCAAAATTGATATAAAATTAACAAGATATATTATATATTATAATCATTGAAAAATATTTATGTCATAAAAATAATATATAAATTTTAAACCAATCATAAAAACCAAAAATTAAATTTGGTGGATTAAATAGGTCATATATCTAAATTGAGGTGGTAGTCCACATGTACACACCATCAAAAATTTTATTTCACACTTGGATTAAAATGGAAAATGACAAAGGTTAACCATCCAACATAATAAAATTATATTATATTGGTGTAATATTATTTATTATATTACAATGGGTATGACATAATTGATGGAGTTATAAGTAGAGTAAAAATGAAAATTATCTGTTAAGTCAATTAACTCAGCTTTGAAAAATATATATTTGATCTCTCCTTAAGGACCTTATAGATGGTATATTAATAATAACATCACTTATAAAATCTATAAATGGACTCTGAGAAGAGTTTTGAGTTGTTTTTTTTAAGATATGTGGTGTAAGGTGGTGTGAAGAATATAACACAAGTTGAGTCCTTGCATAGTGTTGGAAAGGATACACATGGAATTAATTAAAATATTTAATGTATTAAATTATTTTCCATGTTAAATTTTGATAAAGGGGATAAAATTTAGAATATAATATTTTTTACATTTAAAATTACATTAAAATAATTTTGTTATATTTTTATGTTGAATTTTAAAACATATCATTTATTTTACCCCCTTTATTGACCAGTTTTAACTTTTACAATGGAAAAAAAATTAATACTAATGTGTATTATTTTAATGATATAGTAAAAAACATATGAAAATGGTTATGTGACAAAACATTATACCATTTCTCATCCATATTTTCCAATTTCATTTCCTCTATGATTTTAATATCAAAATATAAAATATTATATAACGTAAAATATCATTAATTTAATTTTTTAGAATATTCAAATTAGATTATCTATAATGATAATATAACATAAAATTATTTATAATATATACTATAAATCTATAAAATATAAATTATAACCACCAATAAGTTTCACGCAACAACAAAATTCATCCAAAAATTGTTTATTATATTGTTTTAAATATTATTTTTAATTTTTTTTACAACTTACATAAGAAATATGTTGGCATTCCATAAGAATATAAAGAAATTATACAATAACTAATAAATTTATATATATTATTTCCATGAAAATAATTTATTAATATTAAAATTTATAATTTACAACTTATCATAAAATATTATAATCCCTAAGAAAAAATATTATAATTTTTAATAGAAAATGGTGACATCTTCCATTTTTAATTACATAAAATAATATATAATTCATTATCAAATAAAAATAGAAGAAAATGACATAAATTTTTTTAGTTTATGAAAATAGTAATTCACCATTCATCCTATACATTGAAAGTGTGTTTTAGGGTAATTTTAAATTATAAGCCTGGAGTTGTTAGATTATTCTACCCATTCTACCCTTACCTAGGTGACAAATTTATACAGTAGTTACTGTTCATGATGAACATAAATAAAAGGCTCCTATTTAAAAATAGTTAACATATTCATTAAAAATTATTAATCCATTTTTAATATTCAAATTCCATATGTTAATGAAATTAATTTTAACATAAATTAATAAAATGTAATGAAAAATAAATGTTAGAAAAGTATGTTTTTAATCCTAAATAATAATATTATATCAGAGTTAGCAATATTTCTAATTCAAATGGGCTTAATTAAATTATTTCTACATAAAATATAATTATGTAAATTTATGATCAAATTCAATGTATAGTGTGATTTTTTAGGGAAACATATTTTCATTAAAAAAATTATATTTTTCAATATTCATTAAAAATTCAATATTTTCATAAAAATCACAATATTTATCCCAAATATAAGTTTTATATAATTATTTCTCAAATTATGGAATTGTAAAAAAAATCCAATATCAAAATTTGGAATAATTTATATAAAATATTTTCTCACCTAAAAGTAATAAGAATCCCTTTTTGAGGAAAAATTATTTTTGAAGCATGAAATAACTTTATTGAAAATTGGGTGCTAATTTATTATTCATTCATAATGAGAAATTATTATATAAAAAAATAATAAAAATTATTCAAATTTTCATACTTTTTCTATTTCTATTCATACATCAAATTTAACAACTAGTATATAACACTCAAATTTACATTAATAAACATTTTTTATTTTATCATAATTTATAAAAATCAAGATGTTAAATTCTAAGAAAACTATCACTATTGTTGCTATTGATTTCTAAAAATAAATTGTTGGGGGTGTTGTAGATATAAATAGAAATTTAAAATAAAAAACGTGTTTCCTATGTTTAAAAAAGTGGAAAACTAATTATTATATAACTCATACTAATACAAAAAATTCATTTTCTGTGGTTTCATAATATTGGAATGAAGAAATGGTTCAGTAAAGATTATATTTATATAAAAAAATCCTTTATATAAATAATCACAATATTTAATAAAAACATTGTCTCAATTTGTCATAGATTTGAAATATTAGGGTCCCCAATTGTAAGGTAACTACTTTCCTACATAGGATATAAAAAAATGTAATGTAAAAATACCCTATATTGAATAAACACATAATAATAAATTTTAAAAGGTCTTATAGAATAAATCTTGTGAACATACTAAATATATAAATTATGATATTTAAGGGATGTAATTTTTTCATAATATGTGGTTATCAAATTATTTTTTCATTATTGATCAACATATCATTATTATTGAAAAAAATCATGTTTATTCATATATCTACTATATTTGGAAAATAAAATATCTTTCATATATGAAAATATGTATATTATTAATGTATATCTAGTTTGACATAAAAGACATAGACTATTCATCAAAAGTTACAACACAAGGCATGGTCAGTGTAGATGACGTCATCACGTGTATATCATAAATATTGACGATGGATCTTAAATATTAGTTGAATTAATTCTATCAAGATGTGAAAAAATATATGGTGAATTAATAGGATTGGATAGTGATTGAATGTTTTTCTAAAATAGAAATAGCGAACATTTGAATTCATTAAATAAATATTCATAATAAAAAAATTTGATTGTCATCTACAATATGATGTTTAGAAATTATTGAAACATCAGGGGTAAAAATATAAAACCTATGGTTATTTTTTAATTCATGTTTTTAGTTTTTATAAAAAATATTGAAATAGTCCATTATAAATGTTATATCAATATTTATGAGAAATTTTTTCTTCTAATTTTTAGAGTCATTGACTTTGATCGATAATGACTTTCCTGAACATTTTAATGTTTTGAAATGGTGAATTTAGTTTACTATAACATTATTACATTTATAATCATTTTTGTACCATGAATCATGTGAAATATGTAAAAAATTAATGTATATATTGTTTTTTATTATTTACATTAAAAAATATGAAAATATATATTTTTTACTGAAAATATGAACATGATTATTAAAAATTGATAATAAATTATTAACATTTACCAATTAATCCACCCCACCCCTTATAATATATTTCCATGGTTGGTCCTAAAACACATAAATCATTATAATTATTAGTTCATTAAAAACTTTAACATCCATACTATTCTAAGTAATATTCATTGATTTTATAATTATCAGATTCATTCTCCATGTTTTTTTGTCTCTATTTTGATATAATATCCTATCATTAATATATATATATATATTCTATATTTCCACCAACATTTTTTTATCATAACTACTAATTAAATAATGGTCTTTCTTTATAATTTAACCATATTTATTATATTAATAATGATCCAATAATGCTATTAGATATTATTTATCATATTTTCATTCAAATTTAAAAGAGAACCTATTGATTTAAATAAATTGATATTATATTCTAAAAATCATCATTATTTTTTTAATATAATTTTTTCCCTTGATAAACATTTCACATTATTTAAATTAAAAGACATACTAAGATTTCTTAGTGAGATTAAATGTCACGTGACACATTTTTTTGAATATTTATCCATTACTTCATCAATAATTTTTTTTAATAAAATCAAAACAAAATAACATTCTAATACCACTAACTCAAGTAAATTCAAAATAAATTTATTTTTATATTAATCATTATCATTTTGATACTCATTGAAACAATAGATTTTATTTTCATAATATTCTCATCATTTTCAACATCAAATATATTTATCTCTTTTTCATTCTTCTTAGTTTTATGAATTTCCATATCCTTGAATATAATATATTTTTAACATTTAATATTAATTTTAAATATCAGTTACTTCCTCAAATAAAAATCTATATTAATTTTATAAAAACACTAATATGATTATTATTCAAATTTATATTATCCGATAATGTGTATATAATATGAAACCTATAAAAATTAGTTCTTAAATTTTTTGAACCATGCTATATGTTATTAAATATTTTCTAAATCCTAAAATATTTCTCAAAATAAAAATGAAACTTGTCAATAACTCATCAATGGATTATTCATTTCCCATATTTTACACATTAAATGTCCCACATGAAATTTTTAGTTTATTTTTCATCACAATAGAATTTCATTCATTAATATTATAATATTAATTATAAATTTATTTTATTTCCAAACATCCTATAATTTTTGTTAATTCCTTATCAATGAGTGGAATCAAAATATAATCTATGTATAATGAATGATATTCAATATTTTTATTAATGTTGGCATCCATAATAGGTTTCTTTTTAAATGGTTGAAATCCAATTAAAAATAGAATCCAGAACATTAATAATTAGAGAAAAATTGTAGTTTTCAACGAATTATTATATATATTATAATATTTTCCATCAAAGATAATAATTCATATATTTTTGACAAAATTGATATGAACTATAGATTATTCGAAAATCTACAAAATATATGCGGGTATAAAAATATTCTCTAATACATATTTTAAAACTAAGGATTTTTAAAATATGTGTAATATAAAAAATGCTAATATAATAAATATATAAAATTACTAAACTAGTGTTAATGGATTTTAAACTATGATAAACCAAATATGTATTAACGCTTGATCATTTTGATATCACATATTGTTCCCTAGTATAGTATGTGTAAAATTATGATTTTCAGGTTCAACTATTGTTTCATTTTTTCTCAATATCTCTAAATTTAAAACTATATAGTAATGAGAGTGATTTAATCAAGTAATTTATTCAAAAATAAAACACAATAAATTCAATAATGAAATAAAAATTTTAGTTCATTTTATATTTATATAAGTTTCACCACTGAGTTTGGAATAATATATTCATATTTGTCATGCTAGTGTCCAAGAATCATATTATCCACAGATTTTTCAATGAAAACCACAGATGTTTATATGGGTTTATTCAAACCATAAAATGAGAATGGTAAACATATAGTTTTTTAAAGCACACATCATGTGTACTAGGAAATCAACTTAGCAGTTGAATTACTAATGTAATCGCATTATTTACTATGTGATTTATGCTTTAATTTTCTGAAAACCCTTTATATGTTTCAAATGATTTATTTAGCATATTGATTATTTTTTATCATTATTTATATCATTCCAATGAAATTAATTAATTTTTGAAGTTTTTATGAATTCTTCATATGATTGGAAAATTGGTAAGGTGAGTTAATCAACTATATTGATATTTGGATATGTTAATTAGTGTGCTATATAATGGAAATTCATACATAAATCTGCTTAATCGAAGAATTTTTTTGGAAGTCAAATAATTCTATGCATCTTGTTCTTGACCAAAAATTTTTCTCATTAAAATATCGATGTGAATCTCTTACATGGGGTAATTTTATATATGAAATTTATATGTCATAAGTTCATCTACTTACTGTCAATCAGCTAAGTGATCCAATCATCCACATCAAATTTAATTACGTGAACTTTAATTATAATTTAATAAATAGAAACATTATGAGATAAAAATTAATTTTAGTAGATAATGAAAATAACATCATTAATATTGACTATGTGGATCAATCGAGCTATGTGAATTTGAATATATGGAATTTAGCGATATATTGTTCTGGAATGGGATTTGTAGTTTTGTAGCCTATATTTTTTTTCCATTGGTGTACATTATGTGTAACATAATGTTTTGAAATATTCATTAAATATTTTATTTACCCATTTTGTTAGAATCGATCTCTAAAGTTTTCACATAAGGAGTGAATATTATCGAACAATAAAAACTAATTGTTATATACTTTTTATGAGGTATTAATGGGAAAAGAAACATCAGGATTTTAATTTTGAATAATAATTTTATTTTATCTCATGTTTTTAAATAGTAAGATAGTAAATAAAAGAGTATTTGAGTAATAATAAGAGAATATATATTGATATAAAAAACCAGTACTTTAAATCTTAACTCTCTCTCCCTCTTAATGACTCTTTCTCAATCGATGTTCTGTGTGATGCACTACACAATGAAAAATAAATAGAATAGTCATTTTATATAGATTTTCGTAAAATATTCATTTACATTTATTTTAAAAATAATCTCCTCAAGCTAATTTTCATTATTACATCCTATCTTGAATTACTCTTCTCTTCAAATTTTCGTATCATGCCAATATGTTCTTAATTTTTAATCTCTCAACTTATTCTTTATTTTTCTAAAAGTGTATACTTATTGTACTAATCTAAAATGGTTCGTCATAAATAAACCATTATGTTTTGTGTTATTGGATCCTTTTAGGGACCTAGTAAACATTCCTAGTTTTTTAACATGTGTTAGTTAGTTGCACATAGCTGGGTATCCCATAGGGAAAATACAGGAACTAGAGAAAATCACAAAAATATAGGAGTATAGTGATATTGGAACTGAATAGGGGATACCTATTACATGAACCACTATATTTCCCTTTTGTTTTTTATTCTTTTTTGATTTTATCTTACACTTTACCCATTTCTAGATAAAAATCAGAACTTATCAAACCATTAATAGGGTTGTATTGATGAAAATAAAATACAAAAAATCAATTCAACCGTTAGTGGGTATTAATGAAATTGTTTGCTGAGAAAAAATTGGAATCAATGGAGAGTATTTTGATTACACAATAGTAAATGGTTTTTGTTAATGAACACACATAAGGTGTGTCTATAGTAATAAATCCATTCATTAATAAATAGACTTATTTTTGTTGAAAGTCATAAATGATTAAATATGTAACTGTGGTTTGAAGGATTATTTAAATGTAATAAACACTTACTAAATTTACAAGGCTAATCTAGAAATACATAATGACACCACTGAATTCATCTATAATCTAATAAAAAAATGTGTTAATTCTATAATTTGTGGACTATGTCTTGACATCCATAATAGAGTTTCATAGTATATAATTATTTATGATATGTGGCCTAACATATCATTTTTCTATTATGGAACTAAGAACATGTGAGCTATTCAAAATAATACTCGAGATATTTTTTTGGAAACCTTAATAATGTTGAATGGATGTATAATCCCTTAGTTAAATGGAAAACATAACAAGGATATAAATAATTTTTATTATTTCGAATCACCTAATCCTAAACCAAATTAATCTCTAAAGATACAATGTATTCTACTATATAAGTGGATTCAAATTTCAACTATGTTTTTTAAATATTTACCATTCATGTATTTCAAAATAAAATTAATTATTAATAGAAAAATAAATTAATAATCATAAATGGAACCTTATACCTGGGAGAATAAGCTTGTAGAAATGGAAAACATTTAATTATTGGTTTCTAATTCTATTGATGTAATGATGAAAAATCGAATAAATTTTTTTGAATAATAAATATAATATCATACCTCATTAATTTAATAATCAAATGGTCACATTTTACAGTTTTACAAAAATATCAAAAAGATTTAGAAAAATATAAGAGGTTTTAAAAACCCTCTAATCAGTATAATATGTGTGAGGTAAAATCTAAATAGGTTATATGATTTCAGTGTATGAAACTAAATAAAAATAAAAAATACTTCCAACAACTATAAGATAACATGAATATTAATAATAAATGTACAAATAAGTTTTTCTATAATAAGATATATAAGAAATCCATTGGGTAAAAATTTTAATATTCATGTGATGATAAATATTTGAGATCTGATGATGTTATATCTAATAAAAAAAGAAAACATGTACTTTATGATGCACTTTAATGATGTAAATTCAATTTATTCTTCTTAAAATGAGTCTGATTCTAAAAATGGTAGCTTCTCTTTTAAAGATTTAAATGAAAACATTTAATCTTATTTAAAAAAATTCTAATATTTAATAAGAAAAATAAATCCGAAATGAACACTAATAATGTTGTTGTAAATTAAAAGGAGGACTTAAATAAATATATTTGATATTTTAAAATTAAGGTAAAATATTCTGTAACATATTGTGTTAAAAATAATATTAGGATAGAGATATTACAAAAATAATTTCAAGATATAAAAGTTATTATACATGTTTTAAAAAATCATAAATTACATGAATAAAATATTTTATAATAATAAAGTTCAGAAATATAAATATGAAATTTCTATAGAGGTCCATATTGAAATAATTGAAGATTTTATTTTTCCCCTATTCTTAAAGAGAAAAAGGTCTCTAATTTTCTTTTTCTATTGTGGATATTCAATAAACAATATTAATATCTATAGTTTATGAAATCCTTGTTTTTTGGAGTTGATTATAGTTTTCTATCAAGATGTTTTAAAAAAATATAGTACTATAATTTCAGGATAGAGTATTATGGTTTGGTTTCATTAATCATTGAATGCTATCATTATTTCACCAAAGAGAATATTGGTACCCAAAATGTTTCATGTTTTATTTTTTTAGGAAAATAATTCCATGTGATTCAATGAGATGTTGTATAGGGATAGGGGAATCTCATGTCATATGATTTGATATTTCCTTAATTTTCATTCCTTATCAAATATTTTTAGATTAAATGTCACATTTGGTGATAATGATAATTGAAAAATTATGGGAGTTGGATCAGTCATAAATCCATGCTCTGTCCTCATAAACAAATCTATTTATATAGATCTATTGAATAACATTATGATAATTATTTTCAAATTTTTTATGTAGTTAATTTAGTTGTGTTTTCAAATAATCCATGTTTTATTTACAACGATAAACAAAATAAATTTAAGACACCTAGAACCCAGTATTTATATACTATAGATAAAAATTGATTTTATATAAAAAATTATACAATTATGATACTGATAAACAGTAATTGTAGATTTTGAATATATGAAATGAACATGATATATTTTATTATTTAATAATTTTATCTAATCAGAATTTATTTTTGGATTTACCTAAACATTAATTTAATTAATAGAAACTCTTTGATTCATTATAAATTGGGAAAAAATATAGTTATCTTTTATAAATCTATTAGGTACATTTCTACATCTGGTCCTCTAGAAGTTATCCTCATGGATTTGAAATGACCTACTAGAATTAAAATATTAGGTTTTTATTCTTCTTTTATTGTTTTTTTGGTTATTTTTTAATATTTATATTGGTTTATTACTTGAGACATAAATATTTTTTTTATATTTCTAGTACTTTTTCAAGGAAATAAAAAAATGGAATGATATAAAATTATATCTTTTATAAGTGATTATGGAGAAGATTTTTATATCCCTGATTTCAATAATTATTTTTAAAAATATAGAATCAAATAATCATTTTATTCCCACACAAAATAACATTATAATGGTGATGTATGAAGTAAGAATAAGACATTTCAACAAATTTATATGACTATGTTATGTGAATATAAATTTTCCACTCATTCTTGTGATGAATATCTAAATACATCCTATTATGTAATAAACAATGTTCTAATTAGTATTTTATAAATAAAAAACTTTTTGAGTTATTAAAAAATAGAACTAAAAAATATTAATACATCCAAATGAGTTTTGATAAAATTGTTACCTTAAAAATAAGAAGGATAATCTTGGTGAATTTTTTCAAACTCGTGATAAAGGAATATTTTATAGATAATCGACATCTTCTAATGATTATAGAGTTTTCAAAAAAAGTTCAATTTTTTTTGAAGGATTAATTCACATTAAATTTTATTAAAGTGATTTTTTATGAAGAAATTATTCAAATTCGTGAGATAAGTGAATCTTCTAAAAACATGAAAATCTAACCATTTTTTACAGTAAAATAATTATTTTTTGGAATGTGATTTTGGAGAAACACATATTGAAAAGATGGATATGAGTGATACTAATTGTCTTCTTCCTAAAGTATTAATAATCCTAAACACAATAACTTAGGTACTATTATATTTAGATTAAATGAATGTATTATGAATAGAATTATTATAGAAAATATTTTAGATGTTTCTACCTTTTATATCAAATAAAAACTAAAATCAATGAGAAGCATTAAGAGATGGAAGTTGAGGTTTAGCTATGCCTGAAGCCTTAAACAGGTTCAAGATGAAAATGTTATGTGAATTAGAAAATATAACCCCTTATTTCACTATTAGAGTAAAAATGGGATTTTACAAATAAATAGTATAATCATGTTGTTATCACTATGGATAAATATATACTAGTAGATAAAGGGTACAACCAAGAGAAAGGAATAGAATATGGAGATACCTTTTATCCAATATCTAGACAATAGGCCATTAGAAGTGTCATATACTATACATAACACATGGAATTAAAATTATATCAAATGGAGGTGAAATCAACATTATTAAATGGTTTTCATATGGATGATGTTTCTTTTGAACAACCTCATGATATTTAACATCCCCATTTTATAACCTATGTTATCAAAGATACCAAATATCATTATATCCTTAATCAAGCACCTAGTTCTTAATATGGGACATCACATTATTTTATTTTATTGAAAAAATTTCCAAGAGTAAAATATCATATTCATTTTTTGAAACCATTACCACTACATATAGAGAAAGATTACATATATAATGAATATGTGTTTTTTTATTCCAAAAATAAAAAATTGTGTAATGAATTTTATAAAATCATTAAAAAATAATTTTAAATGAGCATAATGAATGTTTAAAATTTCGTTACTATTATTTAGATTTATCATATGGAATAGTAAAGAAGTTTTTAATTAGATAAAATAAATATTTTTAAATGACACATACCTCAGAAGCCTAAAGGCAGTTCCTCACATTATTACATTGGAATGATTATAAGTAATCAAATCTCAAAGGAATGAATATTTTAGTAGTATTGGAAAACAATATTACATACATGATACCCATGATACAATGGTAAAATAAAATAAATCATATTGAATGTAAAATATTGACATCCTTGAAACTAATTTGAATAATTCATCTTCATAGCCTTAGGAAATAAAATAAAATAAGGGTAATTTCAGGTGCTCAGTAAGGCTTATGTAGAGTAGAAGATATCATTAATCAAAAATCCTAACTAGTCCAGAATGGTATTTAACTAAACACAGATTCCACATTAATATTTACTTAATGCATAATCTATATAGAAAGGTAAATAACTAATACGCATAACGTTTAATCAATAAAAAATCATCCATATATACTTTAATAAAAACGATATCATGGAAAATAATAATTATTGAATTCTCAATTAAGGAATTAATTAATTATATTATTTTTTGTTTACTAGGTATGTGGTACCTTAAAATTTCTAGTGATAAATTATTACATGTATGTGATTGTTGAAAAATAAAGTTAACAGTCAAAATTGATATTTAGATTGCACAACAACATTTACCACTTAGTGACATTATTGTAAAATACCATTATATGGAATAATTAGGATAAAAACATAAAATATGATTAATAAAGAAGTATTAATGATGTTTTATGTAAAATTGGAATTATATACACCATATAAAAGATAATTGGAACATAATATCAATGATGTCTCAATAGAATGTAAATTTAGTTCAATTACATTACCTCAATCATTATTTTGGTTGAACACTTTTATCCAAATATATAATTATTTTAATCATGTTATTAAAATATTTTAGAACAATATTATTATTTATAATATCATATATTATTTTTAATATTATTTTTTCAACTATTTGTTAAAAATCTTGCATTGTTTTCATTGTTTTGGGTGTTAATTATCTTGTTTTCTGAGTTTATCTTCACATTGTATGTTTTGTTCCTATATATTTAATCATGAGTTTATAATATATATAATTTGATCCATGATTTTAAATATCATATATATTTTTTATATATTAATTTAAATCAAACCATAATATTTTGTACTAGGAAGGGAAATACACCGTTTCTGCATACAGTAGGTCGTATATATGCGTGAACTCATCTTCAATATTCATTACAAAATAAAAATTATAAAATTAAGAGATATATCTTTATACTATTGTTAATGTTTGATAATTATTTTTTATATATAAAAAATATTTTTTAAACCCATTTTCAAGACATTCCATGTAACATGCTAATGAATCACATTACGTGTATTGAACGATGTTATCATAGTCCCAATAAATGGAAATAATGAACGTATGTTGCATATAATATTTAATTAATCAGAGGGTAATTAAAAATTTCAAATATAAAATATTTAATCAACAAATATATCATTATTCAAATCTTGCAAATGTGGCTATAGGATAATAAACTATATGAGTTCTAGAGGTAGTAGTCTTTCAGAAACATGAATGAGGACTATGTATCCCATTTGATGGAAGTTTTTGTGTTTATATATATTAAACATAAAATTAAAAAAAAATTATTATATATAATATACTGAGGTAATAATATAATAATTATATAAAAATAATTTAGTTATGTGGGGGAGGAAATAAAATAAACATTTTTTTAGTAAAACATTACATCTTCATCGTGTATCCTCCTAAAAATTTTCGTAATTACTTTCTATATTATCTATATAACAAATATAATTCCTCTAAGATGATGTTTTAGTATTAATTATGAGAATAGATATGGTTTTTTATGATCCAATTGGGTTGGTATGTGTGAATAATTGAGGGGAGTGAGTGCCTGTTAATAGTGGAGGAGGAGTCAAATTATTGTCTATAACAAAATAGTAAACACTATCAGAAAGTATAAATTGCTTCATCTTCTAACAATAATGATCTATATTTTATGTAATAAACTATATTTTCAAAATATTTCCTTAAAAATTAATTTGGACATGTTTATATTTCATTTTCCCAATAATGTCGATGTTTAGTCCTTTGATAAACATGTTTTCCCCTTAATTAATATAATTAATTTTTACTATTTCCAATAATTATTTTCGAAAAAAAGTTAAACATATTAGAAATTTATTTTTATTATGATTAAATATAATTTATCAATTTTCTCAAATTCAAATAACATAAATGTTTGAAATTCATTCCAAATTACTCTCGCAGAGGGAATGAGAAATCATGTTTTTAAAGTGTAAATATTCAAATTATTACTAAATTTTTATATATTAATTCAATATAAAGATGATTAAAATGAACAATATCGGATTAATGGTTGTATAATTTATCAATTCTTACATCAAAACCAATTAAAAATATAATTTAAAGATATAAATTATTCAGACGAAAAGTATGTTTTCAATTAAAATTTAGTGGTTTTCCTTATTCGTCAAAACATCAAACTTCCCATAAAAATACCTAAAATTCATAATAATATAATGATTACATTCTAATATCAAAAAATAAATTTCATTTTTTCAAATAAAATTAAAAAATGTTTATAAATTTAATTTTAAATTAAGTGGGATATTAATAGTTGGAAATAAGCCTTCATAACAATACAATTTTATTATAAATAAAATTTAATTTTTTCTTCTATAATGTCTATAAAATATATTTGATGAATTTCTGAATCTTTTATATAATAAAAATAATTATACATATTTTTAATTGGGTTAACTAATAGTAAAAAATAATCAATAAAAAACACATTCGGTGGATAAAAATAGTTTAAAAAATCCCTTTATATTCTATTAGTTTTTATATTTATTTCTAATTATTTGATAGTTAATGAATTATATTATATATTTTCAAATGTTAGTTAATAATATTTATAACCACCAAATGAAGGGATAATATTTTTTCAGGACCCGTCCCCTGACGACTGTGCAATGACTACCCCAACCCAACCTCCAATAGGCGAGGGGCTGGTGACCAACATCGAGTAGGCATATCCCACAAATGGGTGGAATTTTCCAAAGAACCTATACACATCCACTTGACTCCATTCCACAAGGGATGGAATGTGAAAACACTAAGTATGGAAAATTCATGCATACCACTAGAACCAAACAACATAGTACGATAGAAGGTAAAGTTATAAAGTAAAATCGGACCAGAAAACAATCCCAAATAAAGAAAAACAACTACAAAGTCTGAAATACAATCAAGGATACTGAAGCTACTGTATAAAGCTACTGAAAATACCTCGGCTTGTCTGATCACACAAGGAAATGTCAGGTCCAGGTCCTAGTCCTATTCCACCTAGGACTTCAGCAATGAGTTGGTTGTCTGCAAAAGCCAAGAAACGTATAGGAAATTCCTGTGCATGTGTGAGTAAAACAATACATAGTAGAGAACCATTAAACATAAAGTAAAATACCACAAAGAAACACCACTAATAATACATTTTTATCTCAACATAGGTATATGTCAACAACACATATAACAATAAAATCCAGGTATACTCATAATGGATCCAATGATGCAACATCTCATCAACTACCAGGCATATTGTTCCTCTCACAACATACTCAGTTATTGTAGATCTCCCTCCTTGAGCTATCAAAATAAAAGTACATAGAAAAATACTAGAAAAGTGTTTTAAGGGAACATTTTCTCTCTAAATGTCATGAAGTTTCCCTGAGATGTCTACACTCTCTGAGACATGGAGTCTTGATATCATAGCCAAACCATAGCCACATGATCCATCTCAGAGAACGCTTGTTACTGGAGAACTCGCTCCTTAATCTATGATGTTATCAGATACCCCTACAAAGATGTCTCGCTAATATGGGCCCTGCCAAAAGAACACACTCTGAACTACCAGAAGAACACTGGTCAGGTCAAACAACTAATGAAATAATTATATCACGATACACAGATATGGTCTCCTACACCTAGGGATAACAAGGAGACAACCTATCCCTTCTATATTTTTCATCCTAGATTGAATATTGTTTCCCATTTAAATATTGGTCACACCCATGCCACAAAACACTTTCTAAGGAAACACGAAGAGAAGTGAGGGCCAACTGAACCTCATTGTGCAATCCATGCTCGAGTATATTGATTGATTGAAAAAACTGGTATGAGATAACTCAATACATAAAACGATCCATTCTCCTAGATAGGGATGATATCTTGCATCTAACCATCACATGCAAGAACAAGGTTGTGGTCTCAATCTCAACTTTTACCATATATGATAGGATCGATATCCTATAGCTATCTCTCATTGGAAAGAAAAATATCACACCACAAGACCTTTATGCTCTAACTAAAACCACCACTAAGTCATCTAAAAATGAAAAACTTTTCAAGGGGGTCCAAATTACATAAATGGATCCTTAAACGGACTTACGGTTTAAAAGATATGTGAATTTTAGTGAGAAGGGACCAGTTGGTTCCAGTTTCTGTCCAACCCAAGAAAACCCACTTGACCAGACCAAGACCAGGGTTTGCTGGCTTGACCCACTGGGCCCAGCATTTAGTGCCTCCTCGGCCCGAGTCCCTTGCATGCCCACTAGAATGTGCTAGTGTGGTCAAACCAGGACATGGCAGGCACCGTGGGTCACCTCCGAGGTAAAGCTAGACCAAAGACTCTAGTTACGTGATGTGGCCCACCTATTATGCCTTCCACATTTCAGTGTTGACCACCTACTGGGGACCCATTCTCTCTACCCCCAACAGATTCCACATATTTCTTCTATAGCCAATCGGTGCCGGCGCACCGACGTTTTCATCTGCAGGCCACCATACTCACATCAATGGTCCCTTTTCTGATATAGGAGTACTACTGAAAATCCCTTGGTCACCACCCCCAATGCCATAGGCTCAATCACACATTATAAACAACATCACTAGAAATCTATTGAATTTTTTTATCTCTCATTCCAAATTGATCCATTTTTTACTGTCACTATCGCACCTCCACTAGGTGGTCACGAGGCATGATGTTTGATTTGGGATTATTATGCCATGAAATCAGTAGGCAACGACCATCCACTCATTATTCTTCAAAGAACGCATAAATTGTGATTTTGGAAAGAATCAAGAAATATAAAAAGAAGGAACAATACTTGGATTTTTTTTCATTAAGGTTTTGATCCACTCCCGTTATAAGGATCAACATAACGATCTTATGATGAAAAATTTCCCCCAAATTAAAACCCCAAGTCGAACCCTCCCCCAAGAACGATTGAACCATGGGTCAACCTGTTAGTTTGTTGTTCTATGTTATTGATTTACATTGCAAAACTGGAAATGAAATTATTTAATTAGATAACCCTACCAGGTGATTGGATTTTTCATTGTTGAGGTTTGATCGTTGTTGGAGACCAATTGAGAGGTGCCACGATCTATTATCTCGTTGATCCTCAAACTTCATCTTTGTTCATCCTTCACCAATGGGATGTTTTCTCCTCTATTCCTCAATAAAACGTTAGGGATATGATTTTAACCTTATATTTCATAACAAGACTAAATTAAAAATAAACTGACCCCGACATTTCCACATTACGTCAATTTAAAATATTTTTTAATAATTATTTTAATGAGGTCACTTACAAAAATTTACATTCTTCCACGACATATGTTGGTCGATGTTAGGAATTTACTAAGGTAAAGTTGATGTTTTGGATGTAAATGTTCCCTCGGATTTATGATTTGGGGATCCTTTTATGAGTTATTACACTTTTTATGGATAACCGATCATATGATCAATTTAAATACTTATCATTTTTTGACCATATGTTTTTGGGACTCTGGGCCTCAGAATCGCATGTCGTGTCATCCCATTGTCTCATAATATTCCATAAAATTTAAAAAAAATAGAACTGAGAAATTAAGAGTCATTATATTATCCACACCTTATGGATCTATGTCCTTGAATATCCAAACAAGTTTTACTCTATGAAAATGTAACAGAACCATGAATGAATCATAGCCTCCCCCTCCCATGTTCTCTTCATAATATCCTCCTAATTTCCCTGAAAATGCACCAAGGGAAAATATCATCCATGAATGATCCTTTAAATTTATTAAGTACTCAACCCAATACACTCCAACATCGATGTCATGCTCGACCAATATTATGACATGAAAATAGATATGCATGAATCTCCTAATATGTGACATAAGGAAGATGTTCTGCACCTCATCCCACAACAAGGTACAAACAGGTTGTACACTACCTCTCCAACTCAACATAGTACCCAAAAAGATATGCTTAACCATAAATATAGCTTGTCACCATGGAAAAAATCTATGTAACATTCGTTGAGGTGACAACCAAAGGAATACATGGTCTATTTCCTTCATCACCAAATTTATATGTCATCTTCCAACACAAAACATCGGTCAAACATAGGCATTCTTCATCCACTCTTACATAACCTACATATTTTCTGCAAACACCTCCTACAATACCATCCTAAATTAGGATGTAAAGAGATCATTGCGATCTGAAACAATATTCAATGAAACACCTTGGATTTGAACTTTCTTGTACTCATAGAGGGATACTAATAACTCTACTAAACTCTATTCTTAGGTAGTTAGGATGTCGGAAGACTTAATGAGATTTTCCATGATCACCCTAATGTTATCGTGTCTCATAGATGTATATAGTAAACCTATAATGAAGCCTATCATCATCCCTTATTACTTCCTTCATGGTACCATAATAAAAAGAACGAGCATACCCTACAATGAAAAGGGGCTTGACCTGGTGACTTGGCAATCCATGGAACAAATTCAAACAAGATTTCTGTTTTTCATCCTAATAGATGATCCCAAATACCACATGTTCTGTCATCCCCTATGTCCCTCTTGATGCCCACATGCATAATCTAATTCATATCGCCATTCAAGGAATCCAATGGTATAACCGCAGATCTCCTGAAAAGAACATTGACCTCCCCACCATTAGAAAATCCATCATGGGTATTCCCTAGGGAAAACTGAGCATGTGATGACTCATAGTCAATATCACTAAGATATGCCTCCATGAATCATTTTAGAGTGGATGGGTAAAAGTAAATGTATGGATATAAGCTTCTCTATCTCCATACAATAAGGATAACCGCAATGAGTATAGCCACTCTGAAGCCTCAAAATGTACCTGCTATATGTATTATAGCTGAGAGCATATTCTTCAATGTTCTTCACCCCAAGAGTATAGAAAACTCTATGTCATAGTCCTATAGGAACTCAAGGAATCACTTATCTATCATTCCCTAGTACTTTTAATGGAGTTCTTACTTGAGAATCTTGTGATCGATGTAGATGATGAATAACCCACCCATCAATTCACATCTTAACATCTTCATTGGGGATACCACCACTGCTAACTCAATATTATGGGTTGATCTCTTCTTCTTGTAAAAATCTATCTCATCTATCAATATATTCACTATAACACTAGTTTCTGAAATGACATGTCCAGGGAAAAGGAACCTTTCCAAACCATAACTGACACATCAACTTCCCTTAAAGATGGTTCTCTTATAGTGTGTCCATGACCATTCCAAAGTGTCTCCTATTCTTCTCCTCAAATGCCAAGTAAACTATCATGTCATTAACAAAGAACACCCGGGGATGTCTACGGTGAATCAATGGGTCATAATAATCCCTTCCTCTTCCAGTGCCCCATCTACACCCCCAGCTCATGAAGTTCTTCAAGAAGAAATCGGTTATAGTGACATAAATATTGGTTCCACCCAAGGGTGAAGACCAACACAGAAGTATACCGATAAATGGAGAGGTAAACCTAGAACAACTTAAATGAAGACTCCATTATACTCTTCCACCAATAAGAATCCTGAGGACTCATAACATAAACTTCACTGGGGGTTAGACTTTCCAACTGAATAAAAATTGTATACACCCTCCTCTGACTGAGTCCATCAAGATCTACATGGACATTTACCTTTGCCGATATAGGGATATATGGTTCAATCATCATTGAAAAATTGCACCCTATGCCTAAAATTTTCATATGAGCATGATTGTTGGATTATTATATACCATGAATGGAATTTTAAGGCCCAGATGCCACTACAAAGATATCTGAACCAAAACTCTTGCATCTAAGAGTCAAGTCACAATGTCCACCATTGTGTGTCTTCATTGGGTCTCGTCTAGTTTAAGTTTCTAAATGAGTTGATCATTCCAATGATTTTAACCACAACCACTAGGTATGAAAGAAGAAAAATTGAATGAAATATTATAACTAGTACATGTGTCTATCAACACAACAACTAATGTAGAAAGGGATGGATAATAACTTAAATATTTCTTATGAATCCTTGTATCTTAATCCTTAGTAGCATGCTACTATCCCCTACCCATTTCTCCAAATATCTAAGCCTGGTATGTGCCTCCTGGATGTGGTTGTAGTAACATGTTAAAAATTCAGCTACCTCCTACTACATCCACATCCCTCCTACCACATCCTCCACCTAACGGATCTGTTTGTTCATGTCACTGCCTCTTCCATAGTGGTTCTTCAAGTGAATCTCTAAAAAGAGCATGAATAGTGGGATAATCTCAAATGTGATTCCCCCATTCACGAAATGAACATAAAATCTTGTCTTTCAGTGAACTACCATGTCCCTAAAATTTATGATGAAACCTTTGTTTTTTTGTATTACATTGAGCAGATGATATTGGTAGGTATTTCTGACACTGCATCATAGAATATCACTACCTCATAATCTTTTGGAACTCATTATAACCATTTTCCTCCTCATCTAGTGAAAAAAGTTCCATCCAAAACTCAGAATGGAATGCTACATCCACCTAATCCACTGAAGGTTGGTCTTTTTTCTGATCATCAGGAGAAACCATCACATGTGGACCATCCTTAATAAAAAATTTCTCTAACTAAATCTTTTTAGGTAGGCCCTTTCGAGCATTAGGAAAAATTCCGATCATGCTGTGGAAACTATAATGGATGGAATTGTGAGAAAATACTATGGAAAACATGATATATCACGATTAAAAGAGTATACGTGGTGATTTG
This sequence comes from Viscum album, assembly GCA_963277665.1. Classification (NCBI taxonomy): domain Eukaryota; kingdom Viridiplantae; phylum Streptophyta; class Magnoliopsida; order Santalales; family Viscaceae; genus Viscum; species Viscum album. Next base: position 1,536,101,650 of record OY728125.1, on the reverse strand, counting down.
TCTCTAGAAGGAGTTGAAAACTAAAATGTATTCCTGTATGATGCATATACATTTATTTTTTTCTTAAAACTACTATTTTCATGTACTGAATCAGAAACCATGTGCCCAAAGTCTTGATGTATGGACATGTCAACATCCACACCAACACTGGAGTCTCTAGCCTAAAATCTAAACGCGGAAAACATAACACTATTTGTCCAAACCAAACTCACAGACACAAGTTCCCAATATCAAAATAAACCCCACACTCTAATTCCAAACTATTGAGACGCATCCCCCAGGGCCTCTGTTGTGACTATCCCAAGCCTGACTTCAATAAGAAAATGGCTAGCAACTAGGACTGAGTAGTCATATCCCATAAATGAGAGGCAATTTCTTATGAACATGTGTACACAGACACGACTCCAAGCCACCGTGGCTAGAAATTAAAAACACTAAGTAAATAAAATGAATTTGTACCATTATAAACCAACTATTTCATATGATGGAAAGTAATGAAGTAATGTAAAACTGGTCCAGAATACATTCCCTCTAAAATAAAGACAACTGCAATGTTTGACCTCCAAAGAAGGGTACTGAAGCATCTGTAGAAAGATGCTAAAAACACCTCATCTCCATTAATTCCACAAGGCACTGTCTAGTTCTATTCCTGTTCCTTCTATACCTAAGACTAAACCAAGAAATTGGCCATGTGCACAAGACATGACACATTGGTGAAAATCATGTGTAGTGCTGTGTAAAACAATGCTTAGTAGGGAACCCCAAAATACAATGTAAAAGACCACAATGTAATCACCAATAAGAATATACATTTAGATCAACATTGTTATATGTCAATAAAAAATATAACAAAAACATCTTAGTGTACTCATAAAGGATTTCAGGAAGCAATGTATCATTCACGGCCAGGAATATGGTTTTACTCATAGAACGTTCAATTTAGGGAGATCCCACTCCATAAGCTATCTGAATGAAATCATGTTGTTCAATTATAAAAAAAATGTATCTTAGATAAAATATGGATTTGATTCATCTGAATGTTTCCCTAAGACATATGGTCTCTCTAAGATAAAAAGTCTCGATATCACAGCCAAACCATAGTAACATGATTCTCTTTGAGTCACACTCATTCCGCAAGAACTCACTCCTCAATATATGATATTATCGCCAACCCTTGATAAATATATCCTTCTAATTTGGTCCCCACCCAAAGACAACACACTAAGAACTAACATTTGTACACTAGTTAGGTCAAACCACGATGTAATGAATGTGATCCTGATACCCGGATAGGCGGCCCAACACCCAAGGATAACTTGGGGACATCCTTTCCCTACTAGAATTATCATCCTAGATAGGGGATGGGTTTCCATGTAAATTTTTGTGTCACCCATTCCAGAAACCTATTTGAAGAACCATGAAGATAATTGAGGACCAACCGGGTCTCTTGGTGCATTCCATGATCCAGGCCATTAACTCACCATGGAAACCAGGTTGATCCAAAACAAATCATAACACGAGCAATTTTATATGATAGGGATGGGATCATATATCGATCCTTCTTAGATAATCCCGACGGTATGGTCTCAATATCTACTTTCACCCTCTATAATGGGACTGGGATCCGGTATAGTTCCCTCATGGGAAAGAAAAATAGAATGCCACTAGTCCCTTCTGATCCGACTAAACTCCACTACGCCATCTAAAGAGGACCACCTCGTCTAGAGGGTCCCAACACCATAAATGGCTTATCAAACAGACTTATAGTTTGAATTTTACATGCATTATAATGAAAAAGGGACCAGTGGGGTTCGAGTCCATCCCACTGGAGATAGATAGTGTGGTCTACCCGAGACACGTTTGGTGCCACGTGCCACCCATAGATGTTATCGTTTTTCGCCTTCATGGTCCCGTTGGACAGCACCCTCTAGCCGCGCGACATAGCCTGCCTACTAGTGGCCCCTTTTCTTATCCCACCTACTATCTGGACCTTCTCGATTCCTACAATAGATTCCATGTGTTTCTTTAGAAACTGTGTCCCACCACCAGCCATCATCGACGCACCATCGAGTTCTCTCATAGGCCACTAAACTCATTCTAGAAGTCTTTATGCAGATCTGGGAGTACGACTGTGATCCTTGGATCTATGTGTCCACTTTAATGGGCTCGAATTCACATTACAAACCATTTCTCTAGAAAATGAATGAATGGAAGTATCTCCCTAGTCTATTTGATCTGCCTATCGCTATTGCGATTTTACCTCTACTAGGTATTCATGAGGCTGTATCATTGATCTTGAATCGTTCTGATAAGAAACGTGCATTCAAGGATCATCTTCTTGTTAATCCATGAAGAGCATGAAGAACAAGATTTTTGAAAGAAACACTAAAGAGAATACCATGGAACAAACCATAGTGCTTGTTCTTTACAACCTTGATCCGCTTCTGTTAGAAGGAACATGAAAACAAACTTAAGATAAATAATTTCCACCAAATTGAGACTCACATTTCGAACCCTCCTGCAAAAATAATTGAACCATGAGTCAACCTATTCATGGGTTAATCTGTGCTCATAATTTAAATTCATGAACATTAAATGAAAAGATTTAAATAGAAACATCTTCTTGGAGTTTTTATTGGTTAGTATCAGGGTCCAATCGTCATTGATGATCCATTTAGAGAACTCATGATCTGTTGTCTCAGAAAAAACTGATCATCATCGTCGTTACTCATTCACCAACAAGATGTTTTCTCCTCCTTGGGTCAATAAACATCATGGGTTATGACTATAACCATTGATTTCATAACAAGGATCAATTAAAAGGAAAATGACTATGTGTCTCCATGTTTCATAAATTTAAAATATTTTTTAATAAAAAACATGATGACATTCATGTCCAAAAATTAACAATCCCCCTTGAACTATGTTCATCAAGGATAGGCGCTGCCTAATGCAATGTTTATTATCTATATGCAACAATGCTGTCAAATATCTAATCCAAACACCCGTTTATGAGTTATTCCACTTTTTTTGGAAAACCAATCATGCATGCTATTTAAAAACGTAAAAATTTTCAATGGATTTTTCTAGGAACACGGGACCTCAGAATCACATGTCATCTCAGTTCTTGGTATCGTAATTTACCCATGAATTTTTAAAAATAGAACTGAGAAATTCCAAGTCATTACATATTTAGTTTTTATTTTGAATAATAATTTTCCCAATACATTAATTTTCAGTAAAAATCAGTCTTCTCTGTGACACAATCTATCGAAGGAACTCATTATTCCATGTAATGATAGATGAAATAACTGTGGTGTGTAATGAAATATAAATAAATGATATTCAATTAAATTTTATTCCTTTAAAATTTATTGGTTTGTACATTCTAGCCAAAATAAATTAGTTTGATCTTCAAAATTTAAAAAACTTGATTGTAATTAAGGGTTTGAAATTTGAATAAATATTTGATAAAAACCCACATCATAGATATTTAATTAATATTATCTTAATAAGAGTGATATGAAAGTAAAAAAACCCTCTAGAATAATCACATAACAACGTTTCTACACATGATAAAATATTTGTGAAATGAAAACCTTGACATGTAAGTGGAAAATAAGACTCACATACCAAGGGAGAGAGATAGAGAATGTGTTCTACATAATTTTGGGTGTCAATAAATCCATAAACTAGTGATCTGAAAAATATTATTGATATCATAAAAAATTATGATAATAGGACCACATTTTTTTCAAGACCATTTTCCTTGAGATGATGAATTATTCCACTCTCTATAAATATGAAGATATATACTTACATGATAAATTTAAATTTACTAAAAACAATATCATACTTTGTTTGCGACTTAAAAAATTTATACATCACTTATTAGTATAGTTTGCATCATATGGTGAATAAATACAATAATCTGTAAAACATTTTTCCAAAGATAAACATCAACATTTCATTAATTGTTAACCTTACATAACTTCCATTATATCTTTTTCTAAAATATTTATACTATCACTGAATTCGTATAATGTATGTATCGATAATTGAAATAATAAGAAGTATCTATAAATCATCAGAAACCAGAAATGTGAATACCATTATAATGTATTCTCATGAAACATGGAAATAATCTAAATTACAAATAACCCTTATAGAAAACATTTATTCTTTCCTATTTTGTAAGTAAAAATAGATTATTTGATATATTCCATAGATTGAAAAATGTTTCCAACTCCATGAATGATAGAATAATCCAATTTTTCAAAAAATCAATATTAGTTACATGTTAACCATTGCTATCCAATTTATCTTATACATATAAATCATCTTGTTATACCATCATCATAACAACAATACTTTATGAAGGGTTATATTTAACTCAATCATCTGTTTTTTCAATAAGTTCAACATGTCACTAAATTAATTTTCTTGGTTTTTGGTACTATTCAACATGGGATCTCAAAACCTTAATGAATTGTACTATAAAAAAATCCTTATACATTTGATAATTTTTATAACAAAAGTACCATCAGTAAATGACTTTTAAAACACATTCCAAGGACCCAAAACCATAATCACAATTATCATTCCACATCAATTATGTCAATAACATATGATTGAACTTAACCCCTAATCTTATTATGATGTATATTATCTTGATGATTGGGGAATTAATTTGATTAGTTCCCCATATCCTTAAACTTAAAACACTCAACATCAATTATTTATTTCTTCCAATTTAATTATTTTTTCTAGTGAACCTTTTCTATATACTTATAACAAACACCAAATCCTTTCAATCATTTCCCAGAGTGACTCATTCCACCATTATCACATGTGGGAATATCCTTCTTTCCCATAATCCATTTATATATTATTTTCTCTTAAATTATCATCAAATAATACTTCCATTTGAATCCATAATACATGGAGAATATTTTTCTTAATAAATCATAGAACAATTTCATCATATGATGAAAATAATTGATACACCAACGCCCTTGGAATACTTGTCATGATCTATTTAACAAAATGGTCAATATTAAACTTCATATTGTGTATGTAATATATAGAATAACTAGATAACATTGTAATGTTATATTAATAATCTAAAATACATTCTTAATAATTGTTCTATTATATAAAAAAAATTATATTCATCTCAATTTTTTTCTCATGAGGTAAATATTTACCACTGAATGTTTACTTACAAGACATCCTTTCAATGATTTATATTTCTTCTTCCTATCAAGTATTAAAGATAAAAACCACCATTGATCAGAATCACTATTGAATTAATGAAATGTAAGTTTAACCTTTTCCTTTTCACCACATCCCTATGAAAAACTTCTATCTCCATAGACTTAATCAATTATTTAGCTTCCACTAGATTAGTAGTCCCCCAAAATTATGAGGTCCTGTAACACATAAAGGAATCCATAATAAGACATTCTCACTGTTTAATAGAATTATCCATATGAAAAAGGTTATGATTCAATAAAATATTAATCTTCCATATTATATCCATAACTTACTCAATTCCAATATTAGTTATATAGTCATTATCAATAGATAAAACCTCTAAATTAGATATGAGTATTGATACCCATATTCCTTCTGCCTCTAATTTAAAAATAATGACCCTAACTAAAATAAATCAAAATATATGTAACATAATGCTTAACCCCAATACGAATGAAATAATTAACATATATTGGAAAATTTATAAATATCAAATATCATTACACTAAACATGGTTTCCTTTGGATGATCTCATAAAGTTATCCTCAATGTATAACAAAAGTTTATGTTCTCAAATCTATTTTTATCTGAATCTAGTTTCCATTTTTAATTATAAACATTCTCTAAGACCAATTGTAAGAAACCCTACCCCATAATCCTAGATTAGGTTACTTACATAATCACAATGACATGACTAAAAATAATAAAATCTCCAAGGAAAAAATATTTTTGCAGTATTGGAAAATAATATTTCATACATGTTTCCCATAATATCTTTGGAAAAGATAATAATGGATATGGGAATGTAAAATCTCAGCATCTATGAAAATAATTCAAATAATTAATCTTCATATCATGGGTAATTGAAAAAATGATGATGAAATAATATTTTCAAAAGAGGATTATGTAAAGTGGATGATTTCTTGATTCAATAATTATAATCTATACTACTTGTTGAATAATTGAACACACATTCCACATAAATATCTGGATAAGTGATAATCAATAATGTACGACAAATAACTAAAACACATTCCCTTTAATAATTAAATTGGTAATGAAGTGAATCCATAGATAATATAATAGAAATAATCTGAGGGATAATAATGATAACTCAATTATCATTTAATCCAATGATTAATTATTGGTTGTCATGTTTCCCAGTTATGTGGTACCCTTACAGTCATGACCTTTCACAAGACGATATAAAAAATATCAGTTAAAAACCAATTTTAAGTGGCCAACAAATTCACCCCATTAGATTATCCAATAATCCAATAGATATAATTAATCAATACCCATCCATTTCATCATGTCCAAAACCTTTCGTAAATTACTAATAATTTTTTAATAATGTTTCATATAGTCAAATATCTATATTTTGTAAATAAAATGGATTTATCATCATTTCCAAAGATATAAAAAATAAAAATAAATTTATAAATCGTATGTAAAAACGTTATAATTATCAGGAAACAATCACATTAATCATAAAAAATAAATATATTTAAGAAAATTTAATTTCAAATACTATATTATTACAAGTAATTAATTATTGAAAAATAAAAGATAAAATTTCTAAAAGAATGTGAGAGATGACAGTAACATTTTCCACTTGATAATTTTAAATTAAAATCCACTTAGATGATTATTAAAACTAAAACATAAAATACCATTATAAATTAATTAATCATGTTATTATATGTCAAATGATAGTATATACACCACATAATAGTGAATTGGTCCACAATAACATATAAGGCTCAATTGAATGTAAACTGAGACAAAATCCCTTACCTTGCGCTTCTTTTTTGTTGAATGCTCTTAAACATCTCGTGTAATGGTTTTAATAATGCTAATAACATATACCATAACCATACTAATATTTATAATACAATATATTATTTTATTTATAACTCCTTGTCAGCTGTTTTTTTATAGTGTCTCATTATTTTAATTTTTTTAGGTGTTAATTTCCTTACTTTTCAATTATGTGTTGACTTTTAATTTATTTTCGTGTTATCTTGATAATGATTAAATATTATAAAAATATTTATAGAATTATTTAAATATAATATATATTATACAAATATATATTTATGGTAAATCATAAAATTTAGCGATAGAAAGTTAAATGAAACATTCATGGAGACACTATGTCATACGTACGCATGAACAATGCTTCTATTTTATTTTATATTTAATAAAAAAAGTTATATATATATATATATTATCATTCCAGTATCATATTTAAATTTTATATATCACATATTATTTTATAAACCAATCCATAATACATTCCATGTAATGAGTGAATGAATCCCCTCACTTCGTGAAGAGAATTTATGTCGTACACATGGACAACAATATCATATTCCCACAAAATGGAATGAATAAGTGAATGTGTTATTTTATAATTTAATAATTATAAAGAAAATACAAATCAAATATATAATGTATGTAAACTATAAATACTTTATTATTCCTATCCTTGAAAGGTGATAATGGAAGAACAAACGACATCGTTCCACATGGTACTAATTCTTTGTAAAAACAAATAGTGACTGCATATCCCATTTGATGGAACTGTGTGTGTTGGTAGGTTGTCAACATAATAGAAAAAATAAATTATTATTTAATATAATTTATTTATTATATAATAATTACTCATAATTATTGAGGGATGTGGAGAAGGAAATAAAATAAAATTGATTTTAAAAAAACATTACCTCTTCATTGGGTATAATCCTTACGGTTTCACGGATTCCTTGTTTAGATGGGTTTGAACATAAGATAAGGAATTATTTATGAGTTTATAAATTTGTTTATTCCATTTGGGTCAGTTTTTTATTAGTCAGATGGGCTGGAAGGTGTGAATAACTGAGGGGAGTGAGTTCCCTTTTATAGTAGAGGGTGAATGTTATTCTTGTAAATGATAAAAATTAACACTATTGGGGAATATCCCATTCCTAAATCTTCCCCAAAAAATGAACCATTTTTTATAAAAGATTATATATGGTAAATATATGACAATAAAACAGTTGTGGTTCAAGTTTCAACGTTATTATTTCCCATTTGTTTAATGTTTAGTCACTTAATAAACTTATTTTTCTCTTAATCACTTTAATAAATTTTATCATTTTTCAATAATAATTTTAGCCAAAAATTACATTAAATTTATTAGATAATATTAATTATTTTAATTCCAAATAAAAATTAAATTTTAAAAATTAAAGTCATATAAATTCTACATATTAATATAAAATTAATCTCGTTGATGGATGGATAATGTGGGATTTTAATGTGTAAATGTTCAAAATGTTACTATATTTTGATTTATAAATTCGACATGAAAATAATTCAAATGACCAATATTGGGAAAATATATTTACAGAAGAACAATTTTACATTAAAAAAATTAAAATTAAATTTAATAACAAATTTTTTATAATGAATATTCAATTTCAATTAAAATTTATTATTTTTAACTATTCATAAAAAAAATGAAACTTATCATAAAAAAAGAATAACCCTAATATAATTTTGAAATTAAACTTTCTAAAATAGAATTTATATTTTCAAAAAAGTACTAAATAAAAATTTTCTGTTTTAAGTAAAGTGTGCCATTAAAATATGGGAAAACTATATTTTGAAAAATACATATTTTATGCATAAAAGTGGATTTTTATTATTATCTTATTTCGATAAAGTTTATTATAAAGATTTTAGAAAAAATATTGAATATATAATATATAAATTTTAATTACCAATATTCAAATATAATAATTAATTTAATTTATTAAAATAAACACCATTTTCCCATAAAATTTACGGTTTTATAAAAACATTTCATTTATATTCAATTTGTGTTTATATTCATTTCGGATTATTTGGTAAATAATGAATTAAAACTTATATTTTCCTAATTTGTTTAATCCTATTTACAATTTCCAATTTAATAGAATTAAAATAATTTTCATTTAAAATATGAATATTAATAGAATATTATTTTTTGGTAAAAATCAGTCTTGAGTGTAACACAATATATCAAAGGAACACTTTGTTTCATGTAATGAAATCTTTAATCAATAATATGTGTAACAAAATATAAAATCTACATTGAATTTATTATAATAATAAATACTATTTCATGAATTACAAGATATATTATAGTAATTATATCGTAAATCCTAGAATGAAATATTCTTTTTTATGGATAGTGTTACATGTCATACTTGATTTTGAATAAAATGTTATTATATTATAATTATTTGGGTGTCACATATTTGACTTATGTAATAGGTTTGGACTCAAAATTGGTAATGTACATGAAACACCTATGAGTTATATAGAAAATTTTATATGTTCATGATGCTAGGAAATAAGAAGACCACAATTTTGTAGAGGAATAATTTGGTGTCAACTTTATTTTATTACAAGTATACAAAAAATTTAGATTGTTGTATTCTTATATTCCAAATTCCATGCTAATCCCAATGAATTCCATTTGATTTTTTCCAATATAATTTTTAGGTATCTAAATGAATCAATATCTGTTCCATTAATTTTTTTAAAATCTTGTTATTATAACTTCAATTCATTTTCTAATGTTGTATTGGGTGGTTCTAGACTAGATATTAAGGGTGCATGGGGAACCTCCCAATTTATAACTAAATCACATGTATCATGTTCTATTAGTAAATAACCCTTAGTTTCATTATCTTTAGTGGAAGGAAAATACATTTATTCTAGTATATGTTGTACTTAGGTTTGGAGGATGAAACATACCCTAATGTATTTATAATTTAATTATAATTAATTCTCAATCAAATATGAAAAAATTACTTCTATCAAAACATCAATGAATCGAATAAAAATTAATATATATATATATATATGTATGTATGTATATATGTATGTATTTACGTATGGCTTCATTTTTTAAAATATCCTTCTCAAAAAGGTAATATCACTCTAGATGTTATCTTTATTGAGAATCTATTTGCAGTTATTTTTGTTATGCCTCTTTCTTTTTTACACGTTAATTTTATTATGATAGAATTTAGGTTAGTATATTTATATGATTTGAATTTATGTTACTTCTTGTTATTTTAATTTTTATTCTAATTGGTGATTTTATTATTAATTCAATTGTATTATATTTATATATATATAGTTATTCTACTCATAGAATTATTTATTTATGATTAAATTTACAAAATTAGAGAAAATTTAATTATTAAATGGACTGTATTCTGTTTTTTTTTCATTTTTTTAATTTTGTTTCATTTTATGGTAAAAAAGGAACCTAAAATTTAATTAGATATGTGATCCTTTTTCAAATCAGGTGCATGATCGAAAAATTAAATCGTGACTCCTATCTATTTTCATTCAACTATTTTCCCTCAAAGAAAAATACAAACTTCTAAATATTTTTATTACACTTGTATAAAACTATATTTGATCTTATAGAAATGGGGATGTGTAAGAAGAAATGGTATTTCTGTTAGAGATCATTTACAAAGTTATTTATTCGATGTGTATTGTTATTGGTTCATACAATAAAAGCAGAGGACATTAATTTGATGAAAGGAAATAATATGATATTTTTCCAATTAAAAGAGTGGGAATTAATTTTTTTTGACTTAAAATCCGGTTTCATATTTAAGGAATATGTTAATTAGATAATGTTAAATATCATGTTTCATTTTAATCAAATATATCACGTACTCTCTACTATTGTAAATGGGAATGCTTTACTAGTTTTTCTGTGTAAATTGTATCACAATTTCTCTATGCATGTATGTTTGAGTATAACATCAATTATACATTATGTATGACCTATAAAAGTTTTCATGTTTATATTTGGGACAATTGATTTTGAGATGAAGTTATGAATTCTAGTAACATAACTTGAATGTTCACTATTAGTTTATCCAGATCAATATTTATCTATGCATCAGGGAGATCAAAATGTTTTTTTCATGATATATACCTCTTATATGTTTTGAATAATTGTATAAAGTTAAATATAGCTTGGTACATGATGGGTTCCTATCACTACTACTAATAATATAAGGAAAAATTGAATAATCATCCATATGGAATAATTATATCCCTAGGGATGGAAAAGAAATAATTGGACCGTTTTTGGGATAATACAGGATGTTACAATAATATAATACACTTTTAGTAGTCCTCTTGAAGACTTTTGTTTAAAATTGGGGTGCTAAATAATTTCTTAAATCATGTTGGACATGAAGATGCATCTTAAGTTTTATACCACCTCTTGTATCAAATCAATAGGATTTATCAATGACCTCGCATCATATGGATGTAAGACCTATTAAGACGGTTCCTATTAGTGAAATGTAGTTGACTATTTTGGAAAGAACAAAACCAATATTTCCATATAATATCTCATTTGTGAAAAAAGAATAATGAAAGGAAGGTGTAGTGGTAAGTATTTTCAAGTCAACATAGCCTGTTCTTTTAGCTCTAAAGACATTGGATAATGTTGAATCTTAAGAGGACTTGTTAGTAGAGGCTATTATTGGTGTGTCTACTATAGAATTAAGAGATGAATTTGAGGTTTATCATACTGAGGTTGATCCACTACTGGGATCAACTGTTGCTAATATTGTTCGAGATGATGATTTATTTTTAGAAGAGGCTGGTTATCTATCACATAAATTAGAGAATATTATATATCCACCCCATGTTCGAGAGAATTATTCTTTTTTAAGTATATGAATAGAAATTTATTTTAATGAAATTAATAGGAAAAAGTCTTCCACATCATTAATGGGAGCCCCTAATACTCTCATGTGAGATTACGTAGAGTTGATAAAGGATCCAAAAAATTATAAATCTGAAATAACACAGCTAATGGAAAACTCACTTTCTAAAAAATATTTTATTAAGTTATTTGAAATTATGGTTTCCTAGAAATACTAGATTCATAACATAGAACCAATTATCATTTTGATATTATATATGTGTTTTGGAAATAAAATCATTAAAATATACAGTGGGATTATCAATTTTGGAGTGTACTGTGGAATATTTATTTCTTAAGAAAGTATAAATCACTTATATCAAATATTTTTGTTTCTTATATATTTTTTTAAAATTATTTAGTGGAGGAAATTTTAGGAATTTTCATTCCGTTATATGTTAGTTCTTAATGAAAATAAAATTTCCAACTCCATTCACCTAGTACCCCCACCCCCATCATGAGTATTAGTGTATTTGTTCTATAACTAACCCATCCTTATTTAAGATGTGTTATACCACAAGTTTCAGATTAAATTATTAATGAATAAATTTTAAATATTCCATAAAAATAAATATTTTTCTTTGAGATTTTATAAATAGATAAATCGAAACCAAAATAATAATCACCATTCCATTTATTAAATCCATTCATGATCATGTACATAAAATAACAGCTTCATGTACTCAATATTTTCTATCATTTTTTCTTTATTAATACATGGGGGTATCCATATTTTTTCTATTATATTTCTATATACCATCTCATAATATTCATCAGTAATCCTCAAATTAGTAGAACATATCGCCAAGGAAACTCCCATGTGGTCAAATTACATCAATTGTAAAGTTATTATTTTAATCTCATGAATAAAACCATCAATAAAATAATCCACTCAGAATATTATATTTAAATATTATTTTTTTAATGAAAACATATTGAAACATTTTTCTTAAACACCACTATAATTAATCCAAATTAAATATAGTAACTAATAATACATTTAAGTTCAATAAATCCTCTGAAATCACCATCAATAAGATTCACGTTTTGTAAAAAATTCAGTTAAATAATATTAAAAAAAAATATTATAAATATATTATATAATTTTGTATATATTTTTAATTTTAAATTATGTAACCTAAAAAATATTATTATAATCAGATAAATCTATAAAGTATCATTTTTTATTAAGTCTCAAATTAATAATCCTTTAAAATTATCATTTCAATGTCATTCATCATTATTTGTTTTTTATAAGAAACCATTTTTATTATCAAATTTCACATATATCTATTTTTTAACATAGTTTAAGGAAAAAAATCATTGAAATAACTTTTATATAGACTCAATAGAAAACTTATGAATCATTAGTAAACTATTTTATAATCATTTCACAATCAAACTCAATATCACATTATATTTATAAAAATCATGAATGGAATTTTTAAACAATAGTTTATCTTTACATAACATTAATTTACTCTTACATTAATACAATTATTTCATAACATAGTCTTTTAATTTTATATTTCACTCATATTTAGTCATTATAAATAGAAATTCAATATTATGCATCACCATAAAATTATGATTAACCAAAAAAATTTATTTTTAGCCTCTTTCATTGAAAAAATATTCAGGAATTATAAAAAAAATATCAATTTTAACTATCATCTAAATAATTTATCTAGATTTTAATGATCCACAAGGAATAAACATACGATTAAAACAAAAATTTTACCATGTATCTCAATTATAGTCAATCAATTATTAGAATTAGATATGATGAAAATGTTTTCTATAAAAGTGTCAAAAACATCTAGAATGGGTGATTTAATAACTTTTAATATGGAACCTAATTATATATGTTTCAATGGAACAAGAATATTGAACCAAGTTGTATAGTAAATTTCAACATTATAGATGTGTGTAATACTTTTTTATTGATGAGTTATGGATGTTTTATTAATCATCAAAAGTATAAAATTATGTCTATGGACTTAGTGGGATGCTGGAATTTTCTTTGATCGAGTGATGTATGACAATAAATAAAAAAATCATGATGCAATAAATTGATATGGAAGAAATCTATCGGACTCGTATATAAATATGTTTGTTGGATTACTTATTTCAATTAAATTATTTTATAGTTATATTATTCTATTTCATGGGAAGTGTTTCAAAACATGGTCACCTATATATCTTTTATTCTTCTTCTTATATTTATTATAATGTTAGTATATATCCACTATTGTAATTGGGACCTCCATTATATGAATAATTTTTTGGGTTTTCATTCTTTTTTTACTACTGGAAATATAGACTTTATTAGAGAAAGAAAAGGGCATTAATAGTGTTAGAAAAGCATTGTTAATTAAGGCATAGATAAAGGGGGTCACTTTTATCAGTGCCCAGAAAAGCACTTAAAAAGTTCCCTTTTATTAGCACCTAAAAAGTGTTGATAAAAGGTTTCTTTTATCAGCGCTAAAAAATTACTCAAAAAAGGCCCTTATAAAGAACTTTATTTAAGGATAATAAAATAACATTTTCATCATCGCTTTTTTAAGTGATGATAAAATATATAAAATAAACAAATGTTAAAAATAATATATTACCATTATGATCTTTTAACACCACTTAACCCCCCCTCCCCCTTCAACAGTGCTAGTCGGAGCCCCATCCCTCTCATCTTGCAAACGGCACTTGCCTGTGCAACCACCTCCAACTTGATCATTGCCCTAATTCCACAAAAACTCAAACCTAAGACCCCCCCGCATGCATGAACCTTTACCAATAATCCATTATTTATTTTTCTATTTAATTATATATATATTTATATATATATAGTTATATTTATTCATATATTTATATATATTTATATTAATTAAATATGTTATGTTATGTTATATTAATACATATATATTTAGTCATATATTAATATATATATATACATATATATATTAATATATTAATATATATTAATATATATAAATATATGTTTTTATATATAATTTTTTATACATATAGTTATTTGTATATTAATATATATTTATAAGATTAGTTTTAAATTCATTTATAAAATATGTTTTTAATGAGTGTTTATAAATAAATAAATAAATAACGACATACATATATTCAACACACACACACACAAATATCCACACACACACAAAAATATATATATATATATGAATAAACACACACACACACACATATATATATATATCTGAAAGGCTACAGAATGATAAAATGAGCATAAATTGTAATCTAGAAGTCCATTTCAACTCCATAACCAATAAAAATGAAACAAATGAAACAATATTCGATATGATATGTGGCACCGGCCTAGAGGACATCTGGATCAGATGTTATAACTGTTTGAATGTTAAAAACCTGGGTATCCTGGCTAAAGACTCAGTTTTAGAGGCCTTATGGGCCATTTTTGGCCTTGAAAAGTATGATAGAAGGTTCTATTTAATCACTAGAGTGTAGATCTCATAGAAGGAATCAATTTGATATGTTTTATAGCTCAAAACGACACATAGATCAAAATGTGTGGTCATTTGAAGATTGAGTTTCATTTTCATCGTATTTTAGATCTTTTATTATTTTTTTTTATTTTTTGTGTCTTCAAATTTTTGATAAATGAATACTAGTTGATGATAATTAGAAAATTATTAATAAATAATTTTTTTAAAAAAAAATTAAATCTATTTTCACTAAAAAAAATTATATTAAATGTATTAGTCTGTTTATACTAATAAAAAACTTATTTAATAAATAAATATTATATTTATATCAATATTAATATACTTATATATCAATGTATTATTTTTCAAGATTTTTTTTGAAATATAATAATTAACATCACTAGTAAAATACACTGATGAATCCCACAATTTTTCAGTACAACTAAAGATGTTCTGATAATGGGCTCCCATTTAACAGTACTAAAAAAGAACTAATAAGGGGTGGCACTGCAAAAAACCCAATTTTGTGGTAGTGTTTGTAGTTTTTTCTATTATTTCATTTGTTATTTGAAATTAATATTTAGTGTGTTAGGTTTTTTAGTTTGGTGACATTGACTCATGGTTCCTTCTTTTAGTTTCAAAGGATATCATAATTTTTATGTGTTCGTGGCCATTTTATATATTATGATGTCCCATTTCTCTATTCAGGAATATGTTATAAAATGTTGTATAAAATCTTGGTATCAACGTTTGATACACTATGAATTTTATGTTTTATTTTTTATTTCATGGAAGTTATGTTTTAGTTGGATAAATTTTAAAGAAGGTAAGATCTATATTTATATGTTTGAAGGGCCAAATTTTTTATTTTGGTGCATATAGGTAGAACACTATTTGATCAATAATGTCTAGATATTTTTTTAAGTGAGTCAAAATTAGAAGTGATTTCAATGTTATAATGATAATATTTTTAAATATAAGGCATATATATTTCATAGAATAATAATTCCCTATAATTGTTCATTCAATATTTGTGAAGTGAATCACATTGTTATGTTGATGAATATAAATTAAAACATGTATGAAAATGAAACTATAATGACAACCTTTTTTCTAATTTAATGACTATGTATAATTATGTTTTCAAAGGATAGGTCGATGGATGATCAATTTAATGGATTCAATATGATTTCAATATTTTTATATGCTTTGAATATAATGTGTTTTAGGGAAGCATGGAACCGATCCTTCTCTCCTCACTTTTGAATTCTAGATCCTTGAAAATTATAATTGTGTTGAATTATTGTGGTATGACTGGAATGGTTTCTAAGTATTTCCATGATTAAATTTGTAATAAAGTGAATAATTTTAATGATATCATGGTAACAACAAAATATTTCATTAGTATATTAGGTAAAGTACTATATACTCAATGAAAATTAATAAGAAGAGGAAACAAATAATAGAATAGAGTTGAGGTGATTTAACTAGGAATAAACCTATATGATGCTATTATAGGAAGAGAGTGGTATGTGAAGAAGACATTCATGGACTAATGTTTTAATAATATAATTCATTATTTCAATATTTTATCCAAAAAATATCATTTCAAAATATAAAAATAATTTACTTTTGAGATTCTGTAATCTACTAATGTCATGGATTATTCACTATGGTGATAATATTTACACTGGTTTTGAGGGGGGACACATTAATAATTATTCATATACTATATTTTATATATTTTAGCTTTGTGAGGAAAAATATTTTGATATTTTTAGAATGGGTAGTGTTTGTTTGAGAATATTAAATTGAATCTTGATAGGGTGGAAAAGGGTGTGCCACATGATGGGTTCATAAGTGAACATGATCTCTGTAGAAAAAATGAACAATGTAGGATTATGTAAATTTTTTGGAAGGGATGAGACATATCACCAGGTGTTAAATGGTGATGTAAAATTCTTCAAATAATTAGTCAATATATCATATATGGAATTTTTAGGGGATTCTATTTTCAAACAAACAACTTCATGGTCCATGATTTTATGGAATGAGTGTCATGGTAACAAGGATAAAAAGGTATGAACATATTAGTATTGTAAATAATACTAAATTTTATATTTTTTGATTACATAACATGTATGTATTGTAACCTAATGAAGCAATGGATGGTTTTTTTCAATATGGATGGTGAAAAACTATAGAATTAGATATTAGATACTGTTCATATGGATTTATTATATCTATCCTCGATTCATTCTCATGTATACACACAACAAAATTATACCATTATAATTGATATTACATGGAAGGTGGGGATTTTTTTTCTCCAGCACAAGCATAATTTTTTTGTAACCATATTTAAAAGGAGATCATTGGTTGGAAATAAGACTGGAACTATGCTAAAATTGTTGAGTCATGATAATGGTGGAATGCATGGTATTATCATCTTTTGAAAATTTTACTTGTGTAAATACATATAAATTAAGAATATTGATCCTCAAACACTAGAGTATAATAGTTTTTTGTAGTGAATTAATTGGATACAGAATGTGAGGACTATGAGGTTTCAAGATAGTTTTCCCAATGAATTTTAATAAAATGATATGAATTGTATAACCCATCTTATGAAATGAATCCCTTTCACTCCATTTAGGTGGAATCATATGGATGAATTATATACCAAATGAATCATTATCATATCCCACTATAGATTCTTTATAATTTCTACCTCTGTTGATATAGAAAAAGAGAGAACATGAGTACGATTCCCTAGCTTTGTTTTTTTGTTTATATAGATGAAAATATAGGATTACATCTCTGGGATAGTGATATAAATAAGATCATTATAATAAAATAAATATTAAATGATGGGATCTTATGTAATAATAGGAACTTCATGAATACATTATTTCAGAACAAATAATTGAAACATTATAGAGTTTATAATAATTTAATTATATAAGAACTAGTTAGATTAGGGATTATGAATGTTTCGGATAGACTAGAATATATGAAAGAATATGTTTTGGATAGATTTTTTAATCAACTTAAATCCCCATGGATGGATATAAATGAATTATAGAGGACTGTAGAGTCTCGTGGTGTAACTCTAGAAGGTTCTACTATATAATTACTATTTAAGGAAAATAATCAAGTTGATTTTATGTGGACTAAAAATGATTATTTTAAAATTCATTGGTTCAAAAGTGATGTACAATTATTTCTTATTATATATGGGGAAGAACCTAGGTTCTTAAATGGGGAATAAAGGATGTGTTACTTCAGAGAGTGTGATTTAAAGATGATAGAGCATATAGAGGCCTTTTGTATTTCTAGAACTAGGTATCCACCAAAACATATTATTGGTAAGAAATAACAACAGACTAAGTGGGTATGTTGATTTAATTAAGAATATTATTTTATAGAATGGAAAATAGTTAGCTTTATTTTGAGGGGAATTAAATAAAGTGATGGTGTGTATTTATAAAAAAATAACTAATTGTTTACTAATTGTTAATTAAGAAGTTTATATGAATGGTTTTTATAGATATTATACATATTGATATGTTATAGGTAAATATAATTTTAATTTATGATGATTAGGGTGATCAAATATATATAATGAAACCAAATTATTTCATTGAAAATAGAATATAACGACTGGTGTGTGGCCTCAAATGGATTTTGTAAGGTATAAACTCAGAACCCATACAATTAAACTAAATTTATTAATCTATAATGATGAATAATGTTCTCATCCATTGTAATGAATTTCAATACTATTATTGGATGTTATTTACTGAGGGGAGTTTTATTGCCTTTCTTTTCTATATGGATCTATGGATTTTTTTAGTTCTAAGAGGAGATAGGATTGATGAATTGATATAATTTTTTTTATAATTTTCAAAATAAACGTTTTTGGGAATATGAAGTATATGATAGGGATTTGGATAAAAAGGGAAATGATAAATATATTTTATCTATATATTATATAGGGCAAATTCATATAGTCATATAAATATTAGGAATGTCTGAATATAATCCCATGATAACTTGGCGTGATGAGAAAATCATGTTATCCAATGAGAATTATCTACAAAAACATGGTGAATAAGGTTAAATTTATGTTTTCCCATATGAATAGGTTGTTTGGTGATAGAAGTATTCTAGTGTTTTCATTAGTTTTTCCTTTTCATATTCATTGGGATTTGTCAATAGGTTCAATGAGATTCTATGAATGAACTATAGAGTAAGGAAGTGGATTTTAAAGTATCAAAAAGGATTTTAAGAAACATCACTCTATATTATAATGGATGATCTATTATATTGGTTTTTATATTTGTACATTGAAGGAGATTCAAACACATAGGGAAATACCACAATATATGTGATCACATTCGATGGAACACCCATCATTTTATTTTCTAAACATTAATCTGTAATTGTGTTATCTAAAATAGAAGATTCATACATGAAAATCACAGAATATAAAAAGGAATTTGTTAGTATGAAAATATTTTCGTAGGATCTTAAAATATTTTAGTTAAATATAATTTTTTGGGGATTGTTAGATCACGATATATCTTTAAAAGAATCAGATGTTTCATTCTAAGAAAAATCATATCCATGTAAAGATCCAATTCATCCTAAAATTATTAGAGGGATTAGTTTCATAACTATGAAATATTTATTCATGTAAAATCTAGTAGATCTATTAATGAATATCATATTTAAATAAATTATTATTTGTATTTATGCCTTAGTGGGATATGGATGATAAAAATCATGATGGAGGACTATATTGTTCTATGGAAGGAAATAAAATAGATTTTGTAAAGTGAAAAAGGTAATAGAGATACATTTAAATTATTATTCATGTGTGATACTTCTAGGATTGGATATGAATATATTTTTTATAATATATTTTTTTAATTTATATATGGATTGAAATATTTTAAGTGTAACTGGATGAAGTTAGGTGCAGTTGACCAAGGATAAAGAAATAAATATTAGCATAATTAGAATTTTTTTTGAAAGAGTGGAAAATGCTGAATTAAGGTTTTTTGAGATTAAATTAGTCACCAAATTGTTTAATTTTATTTGATAATTTTTCCAAACACTAGTTGTTTCCTTGATCGAGATATGACCAATACAAAGATCACATTCTAGTGGAACTTATAGATTTAGATGACTAGTGAACGAATTCTTTATAAATTAATGAGTATGTTATCTTATATGAAAATAACTATTCTATATTTTTATTCATATATTTTCTAGGTATAATTATGAAACAATCGTTCTTTTAACTCAGTTTTTCCTCTATTTATTCTCTTCTTAATAAAGGTTATAGTGTTCCTCCTCTGGAGTTGGGATAATCCCATCCCAAAATAAATTATTGTGTTATCATTCCATTTTGTCTTAAATTTTTTCTTCTTGTTTATTTGGGTTTTTAAAAAATTATCTATAATTTGAGGTTATTTTAAAAAATTAATTTTTATCATGGTTCCTTTGGAATATATCATTTATTTTAGAAGTTTTGGAACTATGTTATAAAATGATATTCTTGAAGGGCATCATCTAGATCAGAGGATACAAAAAAATTATCAATAAATCAATGTAATTAACATAGAATAAATTTTAACATAATTATATATTAGAAAAAAAATTATAATTATATTACTGTATAACATTAACTAATAATTTTTTATTACCTATTTTTTTATAATTTTTTCCCTAATTTAGGATTTGAGTTATAAATATTATATTTTTCATGTAAGATTCAGTTAAAATATTCTATCCCTTGGGCCTTTATCATAGATGTATGATAATAAAAATTTAATAAATATCATAATTATTTATTATATAGACTTTTAGAACCATTAATGTAAGGTAGTGATGAAAAATGGGATGTGTTGTTCCAGGATGCGGTATTCTTCACATAAACATGAATTCCATTTTGATATTTCAATGGCTGGGAGGGAAGAAAATTAAATAATTTTTTTCTATAGAGATTCATAATTATTACAAAAATATCGTAAAAATTAATTAAATCAATCACTATAATCATCTGTGAGATTCATTCATGAAAAATGAAATACATATCTTTATAGATATGGTAGTGTTAACTTATATATGGGAGGTGCTTTCATTTTTCATTAGATGAAAAAATTTATATAATTATTTTTCAACTAACATAATAATTTTTTTATATTCTCTTGATATTGATTACATTATGTGGATGTTGTTATCAAATATTTGGATATTTTAAGAAGAAATAATATTGAATGTATTCAGTTGTAAAAATTAAATCTTCCTTTGTATCATCCTTTGGATATCTCATTAATACTTATATAGTAAATATTTTAGTGATAAAGATACATATATAGAATGGTAAGGATAGTTTTGAAGTAATTTTCGAATATAGTAACCATGATATTATTATTAATGTATATGAATAGGGTATGAGAGGAGGTTCCCTTTTATAAGTGATATGAGAGGAACCTGTATAAATACTGATAACTTTTAAATACAATAAATCTTATTTTGAAATGAAAGTGAAACCAAATGATTTTTTATAATATTAAATATTTTATTGAAAAAAATAACCCATTTAATAATATTTATATATTTTTTAGTGATATGTTTACCCATGTATCTTAATTTAACCATTTACCACATTTAACCATAACCATATTGACTATATTTTTACCTCAATGACATATTTTTATGAAGAAATATTATATTGAACTAAAAAAAATTAAACATTTGGATTCAAAATATTAAAAGCTTATCTATTAATTTTTTTCTCGAATGTAAAAAGAAATTCTAATATCCATTCACAAAATGCGTAGCACCTCTTTTTCAAAAAAAGTAATTAGGTATAAAATTGATTTTTTCAACTCATTTTCTAGTGTAATAGATTATGTAAATATTAATTTTTTTAGGGAATATATTATTAAATTTTTTAAATTAAAATTGTTTAGAAATAATATTACTCTAATTTATTAATTAATTAAATTGTTCTATATAAAAACATTTTTATGAAATAAATTTATTTTACCTTATTCTAATTTTATCTTTATTTACATCTAATTTATAATAAATGTATGAATGGTTATTCTATTTTTTACATATAAATAATAATTTTAAATAAATTTAACACTCTAAATATTTTAAATTTATATGTTTTAAGAAATTTTTTTATTATAAAAGAATTATTATATTTCTAATATAAAAAAATTCAATTCTCGAGCTATTTTATATTTTTATAAATTTTTATAATTACCTTTCTAATGGTTGAGGGGTAACATTTTCATTGTCAGTAGACTAAGATGCACTAAGCCGAATTAGATGGCCATTTCAGGCCTATGGACTAAACAGCCAAAAAAATCCACACCCACCTGATCCAAATTTTTAGACCACAAAAACTACCTCATAACATTTCTTAGCGAGAAAATCCTAATGAATTATGGTGTGGGAATAGTAAAATGGAAAATACATACCCTATAATTCATCCAAATATGAGATAATCGTATGTGGTTTCTCTTTGATCTGACCTCTTTTGGGACATCACCTTGGTATCTAACCCAAATTATTTTCTAAATACAATCTTTCCCTCGAACCATGTGCCATTAAGACACATATGTTGTAATTTTTATGATCTTATGCATCCCACCTAACCACAAATGGGACCTTATTACCTGATAATCACCTGACAAAAAATCCCATCACTACTCCTCGATCTGACCTACATCTCCTAGATGAGACCCATATCGCCACCATGAGATTCCCCTGTCATCATTCATTTTTGGCCGATCATACCGCCCAACAGAGATGCATTTCATTGCCCTGTCAAGCCATTTTCAATCACATATCAATACTCCCCCACATCACGACAATACAAACATACCCTACCCACCCATACGTTTCTCCTAAATCATCAATTTTATAAGCTTGCAGGGATTGAACCCTTAGTGGTGAAGGATTATAGGGAATCTATAACCACTATGCCCAGACCCCAATATCAAGTCGTCAATATAATTCCTCAATTATTTCATAGAATTTCATAATTAATTATTACTAAATATTACATTAATATTTATCAAAAATATTTTATTTATATCATTCCTCATAATTATTAAATAAAAAATTTATTCAAAATAGTTATGAACTAGTTTCCATAGAATAAAAAGTATTTTTTAATAAAATTAGACCACTTTTATTTTAAAAAATAATCAATTGTATAAATATCATTAAACTATCTGGTAATGAATTCCATTTTTTGTAAAAATAACTAATTATTCACATTAGTTTAGTGTTGGATGTATCATAATTTATTAAATGCGTTATATTTATTTTAATGGAATATATATATATATTCTAAAATCTTGTGGTGTTGTATTAAACCCCTTATATGAATTTCAACCTCAAAATTAAAATAATTTGGTACCAAAAAATGAGGATACATATTCACAATGATATCATTATATTCTCATGTATCTTCCTCCAAATTTTGGTTTTTTTGTTGAAAAGTATGACTACGTGGGTGGTCTTATCTTGCACCACATTATACATTTAGTCCAAAATCACCCCAAATTGTTTCTCATAAAATGATCATGTTCCATTTGTAAAACATCCATTTTTAATACATGTGAAATATTATGTATTTACTTAATCAAAAGATATAAATTAGAAATATCATTTACTTGGGAGTAGTTTAGTTGAAGTTTCATGTTATAAGATTAAATAATCATACGATCAAGAATCTTAAAGGGTCTTACATGTATAGATATTAGTTTTACATTCTTTAAAAATATTATAACAATCATACAAGGATATATTTAAAGGAATAAATTTTTATCAAACATGATCTCTAGATCTCATCATAGATTGTCAGCATAAGTTTTCTATTGACTCTTAGAATTCATGATGTGCTATTGAATGTATATAACCATCTCTTCTATATATTTATAAATCACATGTATAAATAATTTATGTTCTCTAAAGTACTCTAAAAATATTTTATTTATATACTTTTTCATTGATAAATTCATATGCAGTTATCTAAATGGTAATGTGAAAGCTATTATTATAAGGAAATTCAATATTTGGATGTTTTTCATCCCAACTTCATTTGAAATCATCATAGAAATCTCTTACGACATATTCCATGGTCTGAATATTCCTCTCAATCATACCATTTTATGGGGATATTATGATTTTCTAATGTGTAATTATATAATTCACTATTACAAAATAATTCTCATGAATTTTTAGGTAATCTTTGGAAATTGTTTATATTATATTAAGATTCATACAATATAAAACATTTCCACTTATTTAATCTATATCATATAAACTCAGTATAAAATGAAATATTATTTGATAAGAATGAATTGTGATGACTTCATAAGAATATTGACAACAACCAAAATTTATTTTTGGTTCATAGACCCCTTGGGGTATCCTATGATGAAATATGTGGTTACATTTTCTCTTTTCCATACTAGTATAGATAAAAGTTGCATATTTACATTAGAATAAGGATGTAAAAACTTTACATTCTAAAAAAGATAGGAATTGTGATACATACCTTTGAATGTCCATTTTTCCCACAAAATTTATCTTTGACCTCTCTATAAATATTTGTTCTTCGATGGTGTTTAGAGAATGAAGAAGTATGTGCTTCATCCAATATTAATGTTATTAATTATAATATTGAAAGGGAACATATTATTGTATTGGGTATAATTATCTTATCATGATAAAGGTCAATATCAATAACATTCATTATCAACATTTTCTACTCTATACACTTGTAGAAAAATATCATTTAACATTATTAAATTGACATCAGTTATTAAATAGCGGATGTTATAACCCTTTCTTGTTTGTTCTAACATTACTTATTTATATAACATACATTAAAACAATTCTACATGTGTTTTTGATATAAATTATTTAAATAAATGATGTAAAAACCCAAATATGAAAAAAATAACTTTAGTTATTTCTATACCAAACAATAAAAGTACAATTTAAATCAATCAAATCGACATTTCAAATATATCACAATTCATTTTCAATTTATAAAATACTATCAACATTTTATTTCATCAAGGACAAAAATATTTTCATTTAAATTATATAACTTCTCATTATGCCTGATTCAATATATTCAATCTAATCCTCTTACATTAACATCAACATTTCATCACTTCAACATTCGATTATTTACACATGGTATTTATCACTATTCTCTCATTGTATAAATTTTTTATTATTTTTTATCTTCACCCATACAATTTTTTATGGTTTAGTTATTTTATTATAAAGATTAACTCATAAGATCAATTTATTATGATAGTTATAACACATAATATTTACCACCTAGAGATCAAAATTCCTTACAATCCACCATTTTTTATATTCCATGAGTAATTTACTAGAAAAATTAAATATAAAAAAATATTATTTTGATTTGAAGGATACCAATAGATGAAATGATATTATGTAAAACAATTAGGTTTATTTTTTTAATATTTTTTCCCTATAAATTATTGTACCCATGCCTCTTTTTTTCTTCTATTAAATAAATTACATGCAATTATTAAAAAATCATACAATTTCAAATATGGATTTTTTTCAGATTATATGTGTCA
Source organism: Viscum album (assembly GCA_963277665.1). Lineage (NCBI taxonomy): Eukaryota > Viridiplantae > Streptophyta > Magnoliopsida > Santalales > Viscaceae > Viscum > Viscum album. Next base: position 1,536,075,482 of record OY728125.1, on the reverse strand, counting down.
AAATTTACTTTTAACATTGGATATCCCAAAAATTGGAATCAAAAGTCCTGAAAGATTTCTTTTAGATGATGGTGTCATAAGAAATAATGTCCAAAGCCTAAAAAATATTAGATTCAATTTAATTAAATAAAATTAAAAATAACACATCCAAGGTCAAAGGAATTGATTTAGAATGTAAATAAAACATCATAGTTAATAAAAAATGACATTAAATTCAATTATCTACTAGTGAAATATTTCATCTATTCCTACTTAATTATTACATGGATATATTATTGAATATTAATATGAGAAAGGTTCAATTTCTCATCATTCCAAATGATTTCAAGGTAAATCATCTTTGAATCCAAAAGTATTGGATGTCTTTCTTTAAATACCATGTAAAAACTAACACGGTCTTTTGGACTAACATCACCATCAACCTTTTTCTCTTTATAAGGGTGGTAATTTATAGTGCATTGATAATCATTGACCAAATACAATCATATTCTTTTTTGAATATTCATATAATTCGATGTGAATATATACATAATGATCTTATATAATATTATATATATCAATCCCTTCACCGTAATGATAAATCCATTATATTTCCTTGGACAAATGTATTCTTCTACATCAATACCCTATGTCATATAATTCTAAACATGGAAATTTAGTTGGACCGAAGAATATGATACAATAAAAATATTTTTCAAATAAATGAATCGTAATCCCTTATTTGATGTTTCACTGTATATAACAAAATAATCTCCATTTATGGTAGTATAAGTACATCATCACTGACTTACACTCTCTTAAACTCTTTGAAATTTCTTTTCAAATCTTCTATCCAATGTAACTAGTTTCTCATAAACATCATAATAGTTTGTATATATGATACCCATGAGAAATTTATCATATATTCATCTTTATCTATCCAATATAAAAAATCTATACATATTATTCACAATTGATTTTTGAGAAATTTTCTAATAGCATTCATATATGAAATATCTATAAATTCACACTTGATTTTAATTACATGACCAAATAATGTTAATGTATATAGTCAGAATTCATATTTTATAAATTTCAAATATATATTTTCCATTCCAAAGGTATTTAACAAAATCCTAAATTTATCACCACACTCTTCATTCCTCTTTTTATATTTGAGAATATAATATATGAAGACTACGAAAAACATATCATATTTATATATAAAGACTATATTCATCAGATCCATGAATATTGTTATGGAATTAGTTTGTCTTAATGGAAACACACTAAATTTCGTTTTCTAATACCTTGTATTTATGGTTTCCATGTGTATATGATCCTTTTGGACCCTTCATTGATGATATCCATATCAGAGTTCAATCTTATAAAAGTCGTAAACTATGCATAGTTGATCAAACTAGAAATCAATATAAATAATACGTTACTTATTAAGGATAGTGATCTTATTAATTTTAGGATAATTAATTAAAAGTTTCATTGACACAATTTTTTTAAAAAGAATTGTTTCACCCAATTAGGAAACCCTAAGGATTATGAATACCATATCTAGATTTTAATTTAGTTTCTTAACTAATTCACGCAATAAAATTGGGAATATTCTATATGGAGTATTTTAAATTGGTGTAGCACTAGCTTTGAATTCTATTAAAAATTCATCTTTAGAACTATGGGAAAGACTACAAAACTCTTAAAGAAATACATAAATATATTCCCACATAATTTTTTTATATTCAATTTATAGTTACTATCAAGATGTTTGGGCAACATACCCATCATGATTAGGTATTATGATCCATATAATGGATGTAATTTTTATTTAATGGTCATATTCCTCATTTGATCAATATATAATCATAGTGTGATTTTGGGTATCTAATGTTACTTACCTTCCTCAAAAATTAATATGTCATCTACACAAAGAGGAAAATATATTCAGAATATCACATGAAATATGAATATATGTAGAATAAATTGAATTTTAGAAATAACATTCTGAAAAATTTAATCAGATAGGAGTTATATAATTGAGAATAATTTTTTATTCTATAATTTTTCTTCCCTCCTATTTTAATATCAAATCATTGTGGTGGTTATGTGATACCCATGGAAAAATGTCTATATATAAATAAGTAGGTTGAACCCAAATGTAATAATGACTTTAATGATCTAGAATTTATTATATTCATACCATTCTAAATTTTATTTTTTTCTCATCATTTAGTATCACTGGATTTTTTCCCTTATTATTAATAAACATTTATCAAATTAATAAGACATAAGGGGTTGATATTCCTTCCTAATATTTCCTAAAGTATGATTAATTCATTCAGCACATGTAAATTTTGGTTCATCGTATTTCACATTCAACATAGGTTTTTTAAAGTACTACTCTCTTATTATTCATAACCTAATCCCAAAAACAATTTAGTTTTAATACAAAATTATTCAAAACAATCATAACATAATGAAATATTATATCATTTATTATGAATATTAAATACATCTCAAAAAAATACATTCTTGAAAACCATAAAGTTTCATTTTATTATGATATTACATAATAACAAACTTATTTTCGAGAAATCTTAAATATTTACCCTAAAAATTATTCTCATATGGTAACCTTATAGACATATAATACTTGATATACCCATTAATAACCTTATAAGATTTTATCATAAGAAGTTCTGAGATCATATTCTAATTAATGGTAATCATGGGAGATAACATTTTAAGATAATAATGGATCATATAATGAGAATAAAATTATGATAATAGAATAAATATATTAAAAAACATTAATATTATACCATTATTCATGGAATACAATATCTATATGACATTATACATGAGTTACAAGTGTGTGGAACAATAATGAATCATTAAATTTGATTTCATCACATAAGAATAATAATATTTCAATAAATTTTGAATTAAAATATGCATAGAAATTATATTTCAAAGATACCCACAATGAAATTAATTACATAAAAGTCTTGAGATAACTAATCATCTACCTTATTGGGCTTATCTAAAATACATGTTCACTATTTTGTGATTGATATAAAATTTCATGTTTCCTTTTAGATAAAGATATATATAAAATATCCCAATGCATTAGAACGATAAAATGGAATCACGAATAGAATAACAAAAAACCATTCGTATGTATTTCAAAATAAGATAATATCATTTATAATTCAATAATAAAATCATTATTAATCTTTGATAACGAAAATTAAACTCCAGAAAATTCCATCAAAATAACATCATAAACCATCAAGAGAAATAAGGTGTATGGTGTCATCAGATAATGTCACCAATTAGGTATAATTTTAACTAAAATATGATTATATATACGAAGGCTAATTTTATATTGGAATTTAAAATATTCATTGAAAATAAGAATAAAATTACTTTATTATTCCTTACTTTTGAAAAAATTACCAACTAATTAGAAAAATATTTTAATTCGAATACATGTAAAATTTTAAATTAAATTTCATACATAGTAATGTAAATGGTGTTGGGAGAATAAATATATATCATAAATGTTACGAAATATTATTTTAAAACTTTTGAAAATAATGTATGAAATGATCCATTCAAAAAATGACAAGAACATTCCACTAAAATGGTTGAAAAAAAATCAAATAAAATATAATAATATCATTCCCTATTATTTAAAATTGGATAATAACATCTTTAAAATAATATTTAAGATCACCAATATGGGATAGAAAATTTCGTGACCAGAAAATGATAAATGAAGTTTTATTTTAATAAAACAAATTGTTATTATTTCTGAGTAAAAGAGAGGGGGATAGGAATAATACTATAAATACCTATAAATAACCAATGTAGATAAATGTATTTAAATATTAAAATGAATAAAACTTTAAAATACCCTAATGTAAATTCCAACATAAACAATCATAATGAAAGGGAAATCTTATTACATAATCCATTAACATATTTTTATTCATTGTTTAACACACTCTAAAAACATATATAAAAAATTTTAATTTATTATAAATGAATATAAGATAAGTATGTCACTTTTTACTACTATATACCATTCAATAATAATTTCACATTACCTTTATATTAAAACATTTTTTTAATGTTTAGTATTTGATTGTTAACTAACCTATTTTCCATTTAAGGTTTTGTTCATAGGATCTAGTACTAGCACCATTTTTATGGTTATAGAATATTCACAATATATTGAATATAATATTTACTTATTATATACCCTTTTAAAGCCAACAATTTATGTAAGGGATTAAAAATTTATATATAATTCATGGATGCGGTAGTTCGTATAAACACCCAAGCAAAATTTGAAATTTCTAACTAATGTGATGGAAGGAAATTATATACTATTTTATCTTTAACGAGTAAAAAATAATCCAAAAATAAAATATATATTAATAAAATATATATATTTATTACCATCCATGAGATATTGTAAGGAAATATAAAAGTCATGACCTCATTGAGGAGGTGTTACCATGTACCACTACTAGAAAATGGGCCTACAACCATGGATTTATAGGCATGTTTTTGAAAACATTAAACTTAAGGTATTCTACCTACATAATTAATATTAAACCATGGATTTATATCTTCTTAGGTTATCATATTTTCACATTTTATTCAATATGTGGAAATTGGAAAACCTATATCCATTGTTATGTGAAACAATCGAGCAAGGGGGGTGTAGAAACTACCGAAAATTATCTAGGGACCCCTTATGAAAAATGCCTTAAAATGATGAAATTGGAATACTTTGAGTAACATTTGGACAGAGAGTCTAAAATCTATGGAAATTGGCCACCCTGGAATAACGAATAGAAAAGTTTCTAAACATCCATGGAAATAGGCGTCTGTAGAATCTCATATGGACACAATCCTTAAAAAACAAGGATATATTTCTCCTTTAATTCACCTACATACATAGTTTGTAAAAAGCATATAGATATACCATCTATCAAAATATAAATTTTATATTTTAGAAACATTAAAATTTATAATTACATAAAATTATTCCTAAACAATTATGTATATATATATATATTTATATATAAAAATACATATTGTATATAATATAATAGTAAAAAATTATTGGGAATATTTACAAAGAAGTCATGGGATGAAAAACTAAGGGTTTCATTTATTTTTTCTAGATTATGAAAATAGTTTATGGAACCATGAAAATTCATGTTTCATGAATATGGTGAATATCCTATATTGATGGTCCAAAGTTACTATAGCCATAGAATACCTAAAAAATGGGTTTTTTAAACATTTGAAATAAATTTCAGAAAAAATGATGTTTATCCTATTTCCATGGTACATAGACAGAGTCCAAAAATGGCCACATTAATATACCATGATAGATTGCGAGAACCTATTAAAATTTTGATAACATCCATGATCTATGTAAATAGTTTCCTTAATTTATGACCATGGTTATTGGGCCTATTTCCAAGGGTTAAAATGGTGGAAATAGGCTCATCCTTTATTTTTGTACACATGAGAAACATTTTAATTTTCTATTAGATGAAAAGAGGTAGATAATTATTTTTCCATAACCATACTAACATTTTAGTTAAATAATAATTTTAATAATATTATATTTAGGTGATTATAAAATATTCAGAACATATGAATGAAAAAATAAACATGAAACAGTTTAGTTAAGTTGGTTATAAATTCCATGGGTATCCTTATTTGGATCACTCATCATTCCTTCTTGGGTTGGACATTTTGGGATAAAAGAACCTATATACTATGATCATAATTTTTGGGATAAGATTTTGGTAGATTCTTGTGAATATATAGTGATAAAATTATTTTAACAATTTAGTATAGGGTTGTCAGTTTTATAAGAGGTAGGAGTTTCAACCATTTAAATATTAAGAAATTTTAAAATTAATTATTTAAATTATATAAGGAAATTGGTACAAAATGGAAAAAATTTCAAATATTGGTAAAATTGGATTTTTAATAGACTCAAAAAGCTAAATTTCAACATTTTTTTGACAATTGTTTTATTATCTTTATGTTTAACCATTTACCACATTATCCTCAAAAATGGTTACTATATTTTTTACATAGGTACTTTTTTCTGACCCCAAAGGTTTTTTATCGTATAAAAATAATTTCTTCATCATTATTTCTGATACGGAAACCATTTCATTAAAATAATTTTCTAAATGTGGATGAATTTAATTCTAATTTCTATGCCAAAAACACACAGACCATTTTTAGGGGAAAATATTACATTTAGGGTAAAAAGTATTTTCTTCTCTCTATATACAATGTGAAAAACATTATATATATAATAATTCATTTTACTAAATATATTATTTATAATTTTAATGAAAATATTTCATATGTAGTGATTAGTTATATTTATTTAGAAAATATGTTACGAACAAATAATGCTAGCTCTCTGTAAAATAATTTTTTTACCTTTATAAATATTTTATCATCATTTATAACCTATGAAAAATCAATGTAAAGTTGATTATTCATTGTTTCCATGTATAAATTATTATTTTCAATAACTAAAATACTCAAAATATTTAATATTTACCATTTATATAAAAATATCAAAATTATGTTTTAACATAAACTTTTCTACTTAGCAAAGGATCCATTTATTAGTATTCCTTGTAATTGATCTACTATTTCATTTATGATCCTAAATTAATTTAATAATTATAATTAAAATATTTCCCTTATATTTTATTCATTTCATTCCTTATAATTAATAAATTTAAAAAATAAAAAATTCATTAAAATAATTTGAAAATGTTTTTATAGAATCAATGTTATTTTTATTAAGTTAATTATATCCTTTTTTATTTTATATGATCATTTATTGTATTAATCTTTTTTAACCTTCTAAAAATATCTTCTGTTTGGTGTTTTGGAAATTAATAATTCATATATGTTATTTTTAAAAGCATTACAACCTTTTAAATGCATTAAAATTATTTTAAAGGATTATATAATCTAAAATCATTGGGTTTTATAATAATGGTTTTGTCTGAAGAAAAAAATAACTCTTCTTTATTGGTGACTAAAAAATAAAAAATATATGATCAGTTCTATGAAACATTTTTACATGAATATTGATTAAAATAAGTTTTATGGTGTTTATATGAAGATCTTACGCATATTAATTGATATAAACTAAACATTAGGTTTGGAAGGAATTGAATCATCCATTGAGTTTTTATGATGGAAGGGAAATCATATTTTTATGAATTTAATAAATAAATTTTAATAGTAAAAAAAGGATGGAAATTCATTTTCTGTGATATTTTATCGAATGATTAATTTATCATGAATCATTATAATTTTTCAAAATAATTCAATAGGATATGATGCGATTAGTTTCTTCTTTGAAGTTAATTTTCATCCTCTAATGTATACTTAAATTGATTTGTATGATGTAACTATTTTTCTAGGTTTTCTATCAATATCATTTTCCTCAAAATGACAGGGTTTATTCCCTATATTTGTATCCTCCTCCTCCTCATCTTCTCACTTCTCATGCCATTCCCTTTCTTTATCATCTCCAATGAAATTTAACTCTTCTAATTTTTTAATTTTTTAGATTAATTTTCATTATATTGTTATCATCTTGATTGAAGACAGTGTTTTTATTTAAAAAATACCTTATGAAAATAACCTTCATGTTAATCTCTACTCTTTTCATACATGATCGTGTTACAGGTGTTTGGGTTGATTCTGGTGGAACTCCGTGGTGTTCCTCTTCTAACATTGTCATCTTTATGGGATCCGAGGTTCTTTTTTGGTTCATATAATTCTATTGGTTGGGTTTATGTTTCTTTTAATGAATATTCATCATTATCATCTCTTTAAAATAATCCAATCTATATACCTCGTTATCATCCAAGAGTAATAGTGTTTTGTGGTGTCTTGGGATATTGATGGGGGAGTATATTTATAGTGTTTGGCATTGTTTCTTTGGTGGAATTTTCATCCTATTATCAATTACATATAGATATTTAAACTATTATTGATCTAAAGCTTCTCGATTATGATTATTTTTTTCTACTTCTTGAACTACATAAATGGAAAATACCGACCAAATTTAAACAAATATATCATTTTTATGGAAATGGTTCATTCCTAGGTAAAGGATTTATGAAAAGTGGTTGTTGGGTGTAGTGTTTTTTAAAATTAATATGATGGTGAGGGTTGGGTATCACTATGGTTAGTTGGGGTCATCAATTTTATCAATTTATTTAGTGGTACAAGTGGTGATGTAGAAATAAATATGACCATATAAAGGTGGTGGTTCAATTTCAAGTTTTCTAGTGTAGGTTTGATCTCCTTATTCAGTGGTTTCTTATTTATATTGGGTGTTCTGGTTGATGTTATGATTGTTGGGTGAGTTAAATTGTTCATGGTGGTTATTTGATACTATTTATCAAGATATATGTATTTTCAATCTCATTGGTGAATCGCATGTAGTGTCATGCATATCAATAAATCCACTATGTGTTAATGGGATCAAGACAATAAATTGGTTTGTGTTAGGTAATGTTTTCTTGATCTGACTCATGCCAGTGAAGAAATTTCTTTTTGATAATGAATTTTTAAAAATGTGTATTTTATATGGTCTATTTTAAATATTTTTCTATATATATTTTTCCATTTTGGTCCCTATTTAATTTAATTGTTTTATTCCACATAAAATATAAATTGTATTTTTTTAAGTGAAATTTCTTAAATAATTCAAACATTAAAAATTGTTTCCCAATTGTATATTATTTATTATTGTTCTTGTACAAAATTTATTACAATAGTGTAGTTTCATACACTTTATATTATTATTACATCACCCCCACCCATGATCTATCATATTGTAATACTTCTATAAAAATTTCTATACTAATATTTTTATACTTAACTTATCTTTCAAAGAAATATATAGTGAAATAAATAACTAAGAAACATTATTTTAAATTTTTCATATATATACACCTTAATATCAATAAATTTCACACATTTATATTATTAATTAAAACCTAAATTTAGGATAATAATATATTTTTACTTATTTTTTATCTCTTTTCTCAAGAGAATTATGTTTAATTGAGCACTAAATTATCCTAGATATTTGTGATATGTTATGATAAATTTTTAATGTGTTAAATCTCAATATTTATTTTCACTCTAGATAAGAAGTATATATATGATCAGTAAAACATTATTACCGAGAATGGATTATATATTGAATTTTATGTATAACATATTGAGGAGAATATAATGGTTTGTGGTTATCAAGAATACACATAGCAGATTGTGTAATTTCTTGGGAACATGTGTAGTGGAACCACATTAATATAAATTTTGATATTAAAATTTAATAACGTGGATTTTGGGATTTGAAATAAGGGGGATCAATTTTATGGATCATTATAGTTACAATTAAATCATCTACTATTTCATTGTTGTTTCTATCTTAGGTAAATCTCTATTTCCACATCATACATTACTAGAATTGATATTTTATCTGCATAAGATTCTACCAATGATTTCACTTCGGTTTAATCCTTATTGGTTTCTTTTCAAGTGTTTGTATTTATGTGTGTAATGTTGTTTGATTCATTGATATTATTCACCTAGTCAATGTTTTTGAGTTATCCAGTTAACTTTCACCCAATATATTTGATTAGTTTTAATTCCTTAGGGGTTCTTTGGATTTTTCATATCCATCACTATATTAATTAATAACCCATTACTATGTTTTAAATAGTTAATTTTAGTTATCTACCATGTAATCTAATGTGGTAGTGTCCTCAACCCTAAAATTTTCACATGGTTAAATCTCAAAAACATAGAGTCATGGTTGATGGTGGGGGAATGTGTTTCCCAAGTAAATGGTATCTGTTGTGTTTGGATCTTCTTAGAAATGCCATTCTATGCCGTCTTTTGGATATTTACTGGGGTTTGTTTTCTATGGGTGGGATTTCTGTTGTATGATCTGTGGTTTAATCATGGTGGAGACATCTATTGGATCTGTTCCCTATTAAAAACATTTTCTGGATCAGGCATGTGTTTCTCCACTAGCTTCGGTTGTCATATAGAATCAACATTTTATATTATTATTATGGTCCTCAACACCCATTTAATTATGTGTGATTAAATAAATGATGGATTTTTGTATTTTATTTATATTTTTTTATTTCTAATCATATATTTAATCCCCTAACTATTGTTTTTTACATGGGTTATTCCTTTTTCTTATTTTTTCATGCATGGATTATCTCCTGAATGATGTGATGGGATTAGACCAATGATATTTTATGGATTCCTAAGTAATATTTTATGCTTGATCTTTAAAAAAATGGAGGTTTGAGAGATATAACCTATTGTTGATTAATTTTAAGAATAATTTTGTTTATTTTTTTAAATTTACTATTTTTAATGTGAGCATGTAATTTTATTTTTTACTATGATCATATTTTAATGTAGGAATAATAAAGTTGAATAACTAAATAGTTTATTTTAATTTTATAAAATACTAATTGTATTGTAATTTCAATTAATTTTTTGAGTTATAAATGGAAGTTCGGGATATTTCATAGTAGTATATGATCAATGGGTAAAATTTTTGATATTATTTTAAAATGAGTGAATTATCAAGATTTTTTTAATATGAGGACATCATTATCCTAGAAAATATTATTCTATACTATAATTTAAATACTTTTAAAATCATTTAAATTTTATTATTTATTTAGATTATTATTTTTTGATCATTGTATTGGGATTTTAGATAAATCAAGAAGATAAATAATAGAGTCATACAAAAGTTCTTCATTATCAAAATTCCGAAAAATAATTTTCTCACTAATTTTATATGAATGTTAAAAAAAATAGTCACTTTAGGTGTGGGTGGTGAAAAATTCATCGAGGTTGTTTTTATGATATCCAATTAGCCATTTTTATTTTGAATATTTATATGAAATATATATATATATATATATATTTGAAAAATTAATTTTTAATTTTTTGAAATTTTATAAAAAATATATACTTTGAATTTATAAAAAACAATAGGTGCGTTGATTCTACCAATCATATAGACTCAAAGGTTCCTATTTTTTAATGATTATACTTCAAAAAATCATTAGTATAATCATAAATAAAATCTCAAACTATGTAGTTATAAGTTATTTTAAACAAAAAATCTTAATAATGCGGATAATTCAAAGAAAAAAATTATAGTCTCTCCAATATTCATCATTTAATTTAATGTTTTAGTACATACACGATAACAATAGTGATTAATGAATGGTGGAATGTAGTGGAACTATAATGAGGTATTTGTAATTAAAAAAATATATATATCATTTGAATTCATGAAAAATTGGATTAGATGATATGAATGATCTATTAAATTAGTTTTCAATATAAATTTCAATGGAATTATTGTTAAATTATGAATATCATATTTTATAATTTTTAAAATTATTAAATGATTTTGGAGAACTAAAACATTATTAAAAAGGTTAGATATTTATAGGGTGTATTGTTATTTAATATGGATAAAAAATTAAAATATATTCATATGAAATGTTTTAAATTGATTTAAATAGAAAGAATTTTAAATTTTTATGGAATTTGAATCCTAAAATTCATTTTGATAAATTATAAGAAAATAAATATAAAAATGGAATTAATTTATACTGATTATTCATTTAGAATCCTTTATCGTGATATGACAGAACTTGGGTAATCAAAACCATGCTGGGATTTTACATGAAATGAGATTTATATAAATAATTTTCTAATTGGTAAAACACTATATGGTTTTGCTGAATACAAATTATAGTATCCAATTCATCTGTGTCACATATTTTTTTTTTAATTTTTTATAGAATTAATTTATTAAGGATGATTCCATATATATAAATTGATTCACAAATGAAATATGTTGATTGTATATTGATATTTTTATTTATACATCAATGACTATGAGGTATATACCTAATGTTTTTTATGATGAAGATAGGTTTGAGGTGCACACCTCCCATAAAGTGATTCAAAATGTAGATTTTCATTAAATTTATTACTGTGTTCATTAATACCAAATGATTAGGATTATTTTAAATAGTTAAAATATCATCAAGAGGATTCTTCTATACAATACTCTGTGTTATTTATCTAGTAATGTGTAATATTTGATGTTTGAGTTAGTTATTTCAGTCATTCAATTTTAACCAAGCCCTTTTAAACTTAATATATGGTGATATGGGTCATGGATTGTCTATATGATCATATTTTCAATTTTATTTGAGATATTCATATATATATATGATGGTGGTATATTCATGTTGTTAGTACAATAATCCTTCTCAATATCAGCAGTAAAATAATAGTGACAATGACTAAATAGTCATCGTTATTATACCATTTAATGTAATATGTAATAATAGGGGTCATTATCTATTCATAATGTTCTTATAAGAATCTGAAAGGTAAAATAGTAAGTAAGGTGAAAATGTTTCAATTGGTTTGGTTAGGAAATGACTATGGTTGAATGTATAATTTTTTATGTTGTCATTATTGTAAAAATCAAGATCATTCATGTTGCATAGTAGTAAGGAAATTTAAATTATATTTTTTTGAAACATCATTCTTGTTACTATATGTGTATAATTATTAATCTTATCTACCTTGATTATATTTTACTTCATTTGCATTAATCAAAAAATAATCATATTTATGAGTTGAGTGTTTTTTCTTACCTTTGGAGGAATTTTTCTTATGTGGAACTACATTTACCAATATGGGAATCATTGGTGAATGTTTGACATTAAAATTTAATCATGGTCGAAAAAATTAATATATTATAAAGCACTCAATTATTAATAGAACACTATTTAAAATTATCAATATAAATTTTTTAATGATTATAATCTATTTTTTCAAATATTATTATCACATGTAGGTTTGTAACACCTAATGTTTTTCACATGTTTCACCTTAAATAGTCATTTTGAGTTTTATAGTTTGTGATTTATGAAACACCAAACTAATGTAAACAATACTTAATTATAGAAAAATATTAAAATTCCAAATAAAATACATTATAAATTAGATAATTAGAATATATTTTCTAAAATACACCATTTATTAATAGAATTAAATGGAAATGTTCACCTTGGAAAATATATTTGATTCAATATAAAAGGTCATTAATAATTATGTATTATGTTGATCATTTTCGAAGAATTATATTAATATAATATATTGATAAAATTCAAGTTATTATTTGTAAAATAAATTAATAACTTCCAATAAATAATTAATTACTTATAAGTAATACTAATTTAATTAGTCATAGAAAAAAATTGATACATTTTATTTAATATAAATCATATGTCTTTATGTAAAAAATTATTTATTTCATATTTCAACTATATAGAAAAGTTAAATATGTTATATATAAAAATAATATATATTCGTTCATTGATTATTAATTAGATAATAACAAAATTAAATAAATTTAATGTTAAAAAGATTGATTTTTCAAGTGTGTTTTTTTCCAATATCTTATTTATTTTCATTTTAATTAATTACATATATATAAAATAATTATTTTAATGGAATAATATATATATATATAAAAATTTCCAATAAAATATTAATAGTAAATTGTTACAAATTAAGAATAAATTCATTTTTACGCATAAACATATATTTTCTTAAACAAATTATTGAATTACAATTACATAAAAATTAGTACTCATAAACATTAGAAATAAAATAAAATAAAATATATTTAATATCTTTAATCATAATTTCAAGGTTACCTAATAGGTACATTTTTATTTTGGGACTAAAAAAGAGTTTCCAAGGTAAAATATAGTCATAACGGTAAAGATTAAAATGTTGTAAAATGGATAAAAAATGGATAAATCCATAACTACCAATAAAATATTATCTCTAAATGTTTGTATGAGGTAATTATAGTTATCCCATTATCCTACCACAAATTTTTTCTATATCATTATTCACTTTCATTAAAATGACATTCCTTTTATATGGAATACCATAATTTCCTACAAATAAAAGGAACCCTAGTATTCACACATTAAATCACAAATTTCTTTCATATTTTTTTTAATAAGAACCAAAAGTATCTTCCTAAAAATAACCACCCAATTTTGGGATCCTCTGGTAACATGATGGAGTTCAAAATCCATAATTTTCATGAGTCTCACTATGAGATGATTCAAGTATTAAATGTAAGTTTTATCTTCTCCTTAATCATTCTTGTTTATCTTTCTCATGCAACTCTTATTAAATTTTACTTATATCCTTAACAAAAAAATATAATATATTAATATTCTGTAAGTTTGATATTATTACATTACTATAACATATTCAAAATTATTCAGTCCTTATTACATGTTCTAGATTGATTCGTATTTACCATATATATGACCTATGTTATAATGTTGATAACATGAATTACTATAAAAATTTAAATATTGTTAACAATATGTAATAATGAATATTTTTTTTTATGATTTTGTAGTTCAATAATTTTAATATGAAAATTATATACATTAATTTAGTCAAGTCCATCATAGATTCAATAATCAATATAAATGATATTTTGAGGGATCTATTGTTAAATGTCACTATATGTTTCTGGAAATGAACATAGAAATAAAAAACATTATCAAACAGATATACTATATTTTTAAAAATATTTTGAAAATAGTTAACCAATGATCATGTAGAAAGGTATGAAACCACCTAACCAAATCATGCATAAAAAAATTATTATTTAACACCAAAATACTATTTTCACAATAAGGAATAAATATATGGGAATTAATGAATTATAAATTAATTGTGTTAAGTAAAATAGATAATAATTAAGTTATTATACAGATAAATAATAATCTACATTTATTATTGTTTCCTCTTGAACTAGGGATGACCTTGTTTGTTTAAGGTTCAATCATTCCAATCGGTTTCTAACAGGTTTATTCGTAGAACCGGAAACATCCAATGAGTCTAAACCTACTTTCCAAAGGTAGGTTCTCATTAGATGTGGACTTATGAGGCTTAAGAATTTGTATTGGTCGAGAGGATGGGAGGTTGGACTCATTGCACCTCCTTGGGGGAATTATTGTCTACTACGGGACTCTCTTTATAGACTTAAGTTATATTCGTGAATCCTTATTAAATTACCAAGTATGAAAATGAGCTTTCCTTAGATCTGACAAGCAATGATTTAAATGTATGAGATTTAGCTAATCTTTTATATGTATTTGAGGTTCCTCATCGACAGATAATCATCCGTACTTGTTAGAGATTCTTAGTCAATGGTATGTTCTAACACATTATATAAAGATCTCCTGGTCATTATGATGACGATACTAGTTTTAAAGCCACTCAGTGGGGCACTCGAAGTTTATTGTTGTTCAGAAGGACATGGATTACTTTATAGTTGGGACCATACCCACAGATGGGATACCTATGTATCCTTGTTTAGAACAGGAATAATAACCCACATAGTTTGGGAATTAAGATATAGTTTAACGTCATATGGGATGGATGAGAATTAAGGAGTGATGGGCTTGAACCTCCAGAAAGGCTTCCTACGTACTCTACTTTTAAGGTATAGATCAAAGTCCATGTAGTTCGATTAAGAATTGTTGGGCTTACATATGATTAATGGACCAATGAGATGTATCACTGTTACTTTTACACTCCAAGCTCACGTGAGTCATGTTCGGTGTGAGAAACAAGATGTATCATTAAACCTAATGATTTGTGCCAGAAAAGATGCAGTCATAAGAAATGATGTGGGGCTTACATACCTATGACTGCACAGATAGATGTAGATTGGGACTTAATTCAGGGGAGAAGCCCGGGAACAAGGTCCATAAAAGTAAATGTGCTTTATGGAGATTTTGATACTTAACTTAGGACTTAATCCTGAGAAGGATTCTCAAATCATAGGGGACATATGATTGGGTTTTATTCCTTAGAAGGAATTCCAAATCAAAAAGAAATTATGACCGGTTAAGAGAAATTATAACTGGGGATTATTCATGAGATGGATGCCCAGGTTAAAGGGACTTGAGAACTGGGGCTTACTCATGAAAAGGAGGCCCAGTTTAGAGTATTTGAGATTTTGGGGCTTACTCTTGAGGAGGATTCCCAATTTAAGGGAACTTGTACTGGGGCTTACTCCTAAAAAGGAGGCCCAGGTTAGAAAATTTAAGACTTGGGGCTTACTCCTAAGAGGATGCCCAGATTAAAGATCTTCTCATCTTAGAATATGAGGTTGAATGGAGGAAATCTCTAACATTATTGACATAAATATATGTAAATCACTATGTTTTGAGGGATTTTCCACGGAATTTCTTTCAGATAAAGAAGACAAAAAAGGAACCACATCATAAATGACAAAAAAGGGGTTTTAAGGATAAATCATGAAGAGGAGAGGTGGATTTGAAGAGAAGAGTTGAATAAGAAGGAGGGGCACCCAAAAAGATGTAGGCGCGCAAGTCTTTCTTTTGAGTACAAGTCTTGGTCGGGCAGGTATACGTGCGTGAAACAATTGAACTTGCACAACGGTCAACTCATAGGGTAATACCTGGGAGAGGCTTGGCTCAATCCCTTAGTATTATCAATAAGGGCTTCCAAAAGAGTGGTGTGCAAGTTCTGTTAAAGGGATAAGGAAGCGCGCAAGTGTGTCCATTTTTCTTTAAGGGTTTGACACTTAGGCGTGCAAGTGTTGGTGAATTTCAACACTTAGGCCTTGTTCCCCCTCCTTAGATCTTCTATTCTAGGTAATAAATTACCTTAGAAGTGTTTTCAATACTTATAGTAAAGACTAGGGCACCGAGATCTTAAATCTGAATTTTGGAGTTTATTTTTCCCCGAAATGGGGGGCCCCAAGGGGTATTTATAGGCTACTGTAGACCTAGGGAGAAAATGAAATAGGGCGCACAAGTCATATGTGCACCCAATATCTGGCGCGCAAGTAGACTTGCACGACTATGATGAAACTTGTGTGGCCCTTACTTAAGGGAATCCTTGTTCATGCCTTTGTCAATTTTTGATGTTTCTTCAATGTATGAATCTCTTTATGCTAAGGTATTCCCCTTCATTAGTCATTAGACTCTATGATGAAAACGAGAATAAAAAAACCTCACAAAGTTGGATCAGAGAGGAAGGAGGATTTGACTTTGAGGAAAAGGAGAAAACCAAGGAAGGGCGGCACACAAGATTTCAGCACGTAGGTAGCGGCGCGCAGGTGAGAGTCGCACAGGCTTTGGTGCGCAGGGGTGCAGCCTCACCTATAAATATGCACCCCATTCTCATGCTATGCACCTAGCATTGAATGATTTTGATCTCTCACTGTGCATGTTTCTCTCGTCACTCAAGTGACTTATTTTCCACATTTTCATTGCTTCTGTTTGAGTCTCGCTTCTGTAGAGGTATTTGGACTTGCACGGTGATACCTGCGCGCCAAAACTTGCACAACACATTTACACTTGCGCATAAACATTGGACTTGAGCGCCTTAATTCCTTACCCATTTTTTCACTTTTCTTCATAAATTTAATGAAAAATAAACTTAATTAAGAGTTAATTATTTTACCTCTATGCAGATTAAATGGCTCCTAGAAGAATTAGAACGGTTGATGAACTGGTGAGAAAGCAAATTGATGATATGATGAACATTGTTGGCCATGATTACTATGATATCTGTGACAGAACCCTCCCAGATTTGGCCAAGTATTTGAATAATTATCATCTTAATTTTCCACAGAGCATCTACATTCCTCTATATGGCCATGGTCATCTGCAAGAAGTCAACATTCCAGAGCTAAAGAATTATCTTCCGCATTATTGGTTTCATAATTACACAAATTTTGCTTCAGAAAATGTCTCAATGGGAGGATCATTTGTAAATACTGGAACAGTGGAGAAGGCCTATATAATGCAACATAGCCCTTGTGCCCCAGATCTGAAACCGCAAAAGCCTGAGCTGGAATGACATTGTTATCCTTCAATCTTCTGAAATTCTCAGATGGATCAATACAAAGGCTGGAAGAAGAGTTGGGACTTCTGTCCTGGAAGAGGTGTGAAGCCAACTTGGATGTGTGGAAATTGGGTGAGACAAACCTGTGTAGAGTTTTTTGAGGATTTTAAAGGAGCTTCAATATATGAAGTCATCTGGGCTGGGCAGACATATATCTACATGAATGCTAACTTTGTGCCGGAGCAAATCAGCTACTAGAGCCCAGAAACCAATTATTTATATCTGACTCATGGAGAAGTAGTCATCAGTTTGTGGGATGTCTAAAATATCTCATGGGCTCCAATTTTGGGTGATATGTATGATGAATTCATCCCCCCCTAAGGTGACATGGAATGATTCGAAGAAGACTCTGGCTTTGGATCGGTAGTTATTAAAAATTTTCTACAATCTCAATAACTCAAAGACCTCCAAAACTCATTCTAGAAAGGATATTCATTTAGAGGAGTGGATGGATAAGTTTCTTACAAAGAAGGGGGTGAAGGGGCCCACATGTACTCGTCCTACTACCTGCCCCAGAACAGAGAAGAGGGGTGCTTTTGGCACATTCTTGCTGACCCTGGAAGCAAAAGAATTTGAGAAGTGGGGGTACAAAGTGGATCATAGAATCCTAAAAAAGACCAGTATGGAAGGATTCTTAGCCTTGTGTCTCAATGTTTATATTTTTCCAGTCAGGGATTTGAAGAGAGGTGTCAGGCTTGGGACCTTCGTTGTGGCATCCAATTTGGATAAGAAGATAATGGTTGGGTTGGACACCACCATTTTGGCGAAGATTCACAGGAGCTTACTCTATGTCTTTATGGGTAAGTCTTCTTTGAGAATAGTGGGACCATTCCATGTTTTGTGGGGATGGATCGCCACTCATTTCCAAACATATGATGTTCAGAACAGTGTACAAGTTCCTAGAAGCTCTTTCAGGCCATCAGTGAAGGAATTTTCTGGAGTTTCTCTATTAGATCTCAACTCCTATGATATGAAGGTGAGGTTGATCATGTTCAAGGGGTTCAATTTCTTTTTTTATGGAAACCGACCAACCGGGCGGTCTGTTGATGATGGAACAACCGACCTGGAATTGAGGTCATACATGCTGGCTTGCAGAGATGGTGTATTGGCCACCAAGATTGAAGGAGAGATTATATGTCAGGCCTATGCTCCATACAGATTTGCACATGAATTCAAGTTTCTGCAGTAGATTGTTGTATCCCCTTATGTGCATGTCAGGTCAGAGAAGCATCTGATGGTTTCCCGACAACTATGGTTACAAACATCTATGGGGAAGACCGGGGCAGTGTCTGATCTACCAGTTGCTAAAGCGGTGAGTAACATGACTATATGGCAGGCTGAGAACTGGATAGCATAATAACCTAAAGGGGTACTGAATCATCTGGTTCATCATGTGGGGAAAAAGAAAAGAAATGTAGAGAAAGAAACCCTTCAACTAGAAGGTGAATCTTCCGCACCTAGAACTGATTCACCAGGTTCCTCACCTAGGGCTGACTCACCGGATTCCCAACATGGGGATGATGAGGCACAACATGCGGAAAAGTGGCCTCGTTCTAGATATAATACACCTGTCAGAATCAAGAGACCAACTCCATCGAATCCTAGTGATTTATTTCCTTGAGGCAATTTAATCGCCATTATTTTATAGAGCAACGAGTTTCATTTTCTTATTCTCTATCTGTGATTGCAGGATCTCTGAAAAAGATGAAGTCTAAGATTTTAGGACCCTCCTCGCAGCCTTCTGGTACACACGGTGAATATCTACGACTAGAGGATATCCAAACATGGTGGAGTTTATATTACGATGCTCAAACTGTCTGGCTGGATATGTGCGAGGGGCTACACATCCCTGGAATAGAGAATCTTCGAGCCTCTACTGATATCTTTTTCAAGGATAACCCTGATGAAGTGCGGTCTTACATCAGAGAGCTATAGATTCTCATATATTCCACTCATGATTCCATTCCTGTCACCAAGAGGGTGGAGGAAATGATAGATCGTGGTTCCACTGAGGGGACCGATGCTTCCGGGGATGCGGAGTGGCACGATTACATATCTCCTGAAGATGTAAGTCTCTTTCCTTATTTGATTTGTAACTTGATTCTAGTTAAAGATTTGTTACTCAAGGAAATTATTTTCTTCATACTGTAGCTTGAAAAGAAACGAACTCCTGAGGCTCCTTCACCATTGTATAGCCCTTGTGGTACTTCCATTAGGACTAATGAATCTCCTCATGAGCCGAGCGAGGTATCTCCAGGCCATCAGGCCATGGGGGAGGAGTTAGACATGGATTTTCATTCTCCAATTCCTGTATTTTGAGATGATGATGTCAATAACCCAAAAAAACCAAAGAAGTAAAGGCATCGAAGGAAGAAGTCCACATCTATTCTCTTTATCAGTATTGGTAAGTACTTTGGATAGTCATGATTCTTAACTAATGAAAAGAGTTCTCATACATCTTGGGATTGAAAGGGGCTTCTTCAATTTCCCCTTTGAGGGAGAGGATTGACCATCCTTTGAGGATGACAGAGGGTGCTGGTGAACAGTCTCAAGTTCATGCTAACTTGGCTGCCCCTAAAAAAGAGCCAGCATCTGATCCCAATATCGCTCCTATTTCCATTGCAAGGAGTGAAGATCCTTCTTCTGGTAAATTAACAATGCTTCATAAGATGTTAAATGAAAACATCAAATGACTTCCATTCTGTGATACTTTAGGTTCAACCCCTGCACTAAGAATTTTGGTAGCCACTGCAACTACCTCTGTAATTTTATCTGAAGAAGCTGTTCGGGGTTAGAGGCTGCTGGATGAGTGTTTCTAAGAAGATACATCGAATACACAAACTGTTGAGACTAATGAGGAATCTGAGATATCATTGGATGAAATGATGAAACTTGGAACATCTTTTGAATACATTTTAGATCTTGTTAAATTACAATGTAATTTCGAAAATTTTGGACGTGAGTGTTATCCTTCATCTTGTTAAAATAAATTCTTATTAAATCTCTGACCATGGTTGGTTAAAACAAATGTGCAGTTCTATATTATCAAGCTGCTGAACTACCAATGCCTGAAGGGCGTATGGATAATCCTAATATTGTAGAGGGAGTAACTCAAGTAGAGATGAACCCAGTAGAGCTTCCTAATACTCATCCTGAAAGTCCTATTGAAGATAGGAAATATGGGGAGGAGCCTCTCCTACTATTGATCTACCATTGTGTAAGACAGAAAAATATTTTTGGATGTACTTGATAACTTAATCAACATTTATTATTCAATGAAACTAACCAAAAATATTCAATTGACTATGCAGGGCCATCAATTTCAGTTGCTATATATGGAGGTGATGTCTCTGACTCAACCCCAACAGGAATAAAAAGTAGAATAACAAGGGTCAGGGGGAAGGAGCACAATAGGGAACTTCTCTAAGTGCATTAACACCAGATTATATTCCCCCATGTGACAGTGATGCTTAGTCAGACCCAAAAGTACAAAAGGCGCTCTAATTTTCAAGACGCAAGGCAAGGAAGAACATTTGGAAGATCATATCTGAAATGCCTCTTGAGGAGCTGTCTTTGAAGATCCCGTGACTATCATACCTATATGTCATTTTGGTACTTGGAGGTTTTGGATATCAAGAGATTCATGCCATGGTGGAAGAAGACATTTTATGGAGGGATCAGGAGCAGAGGTACCGTCAAGACCTAACCCGAGTGAGGATGTTGGCCAATATTAGCGAATTTGAGGCTGCAGTGTCCCATGATGAGGTTGATCATGCTACCAAGTTTAAGGAACAGAAGCATGAGATCAAGGAGAAATTTTTCCAGTAGATTCACCTCCAGCAACAGTTAGATGTTGTTACTAGGGAACTTGACCAGCTTAACAATTCACTGGAAGGAGTTAAAGAGAATGGAATGAATTCTATTGAAGATTCCAAGAAAACACTCCATCAAGATGAAAAGAGTGTAGTTGTTCGAGTGCATGAACTTCAAGTGGCTTCTGATGAATCTCGGGATGTCATGAATCAAGTGAAGAGTTTTGTTGATAGCCTCTTGTAGTTCTTGGAAGAGAGAAGAGACTCTAGTCTATGGATATCCTTCTAACTATTGTGCATCAAATGAAAAAATAAATTTCATCTTCACTCATAGTTTTATTTTTCTATGATTATTAAAAGATAACCCTACAAACATTGAAATTTTTTTATTGCTCAATATTACCTAAATCATAAAAAATGTACGTTTAGTGAGCTAGGACATGACTATTGTTCAGAGATCCTTTTTCTTTTTTGGGCATTTTAAAGTCATGCATGTCAGACATAAAAAGGATAATGTTTATGGTTGAATAGATTTGACCAAATGGATTATAATTGACTCAATTTCTTGATAATTTATTTGAAAACATAATACTATATTCAAGTATGAGGGAAAAATGTAAACTATGACATAGGAAATTTTGAATCTAAGGAATGATATGAAAAAAGGGATAAAAGGAATTAGAAGAAGTATTTCAAAAGAATGATGTTACCAATATTTAACAAACCCATTAGGGGGTTGAATTATGCAGGGTCACTTAAGGGCATTGGATGCATAGTCAAATAATAGCATCTTTTGACTAACAGGTCTGTTATGTAGACTACATATACAGGGCCGTCTAAGGGCACATGCTACATAGTCAGGAAAAAGAACTCTTAGAAATTTTACTCTTCTATTGCTAAAAATCCAGTGAATGTTTATGGAGATTCAAATTTTCCAAAGCACATAGTCTACTGTATGGAGATAGGTACTTGAATATAGAGAGGATTTTTCCAATCAGAATTATCAATGAATTGGATGAATTTCACTCCTATGAAGGTCTGACCTAAATGTAAGGAACGAAAATACAAACCGTAGACTTAAATAATTTTAGATCAAGAAAAAGAGTATGGGAAAAATATGTTAAGGATGGCTTTTTTTGTGGATCCCTATATATTGTCATTTAAGACAAATGAGGACAAAATAGGTTTTCCTCCCATTAATGAAGTTACCATTATTTAACAAACCCGTTAGGGGGTTGAATTATGCAGGGCCACCTAAGGTCATTGACTTCATAGTCAAATAATTGCCTCTTTCGGCTGATAGGTCTGTTATGTAGACTATTTATGCAAGGACGCCTAAGGGCACGTGCTACATAGTAAAAAAAAGAATTCCTCAGTATCAAAAATTTTGTGACCAGAAGTTCGGAAAATGGTTATGGAGATCTGAAAGGATTTAAGGTTATGAGTATGACATGAAAAAATGGGCATTGTCTAATGCATGTAAAGATACACAGACCAATGCTAACCATAATCATGTTGTGTTTGGGTCCGGAAATGAGGTACTGGACTTCACTACATATCTCATTAGGATGAGAATCAAGCCAAATATAGTTCTTGAAATATAGTTTAACATCATGTGGGATGAGAGTGTAAGATATAATAGTTTAGGTTCATAGAGATTGGATCATAATGAGGAATAAATGTCGTTTGATTTTTATAAACAATATGTGAATGAAGACTATGGTTTTCATGCCACATTAATGTTTTCACAAAAGGACTTTTCAGCCAAGATACTAAAAGTGGAATTTGGGGTTTGGCCCAAAGACATAGGGCTGGATTCGAGGGATGCTCGAATGTTCCTACATATCCCATAAGGATGGGAATCAAGCCACATGTAGTTCCTGAAATACCCTTTGTACAGATTTGGTTTGTATGAGTAAAGGTTGAAAGGGGACTTCAGTGCAATGATGGTTTGACCAAAGATTAAAGGTTCGGGAATTGCCATGTATGCACATAGTCTTTGGAATATACCATTATTGGAGATCAATGTAAATAACTATTCCCTCTCAGGTGAGGATGTCAAAGAATATTGTGGTTTATTGTCGTACAGGACAAAAGTGCGAATAATTTAACGTCATATAGCAAGGAAGATGGTGAACAAATCTAAAAAATATTGGTTCTGGGGGCGGTTTCACGAATCAACATTATATGAGATGGAGGTGAACCGATGTGAAGAGATTGGTTTTAGGCTTGAAACTCAGGAGGTTGCCTACATACCCATCCTAGAAGGCATGGATCGAAGTCCGCATACATTGATTAAATAATGAAGTGGTGATCAAGTTTTTCTTGAGGAAAACGATCTAAAAAATGGTATTGGGACTTACAAATGGTTAGCGGCCCATAAAGGGTGTCATGGTTGATGTTTACTCTAAGCTCACATGAGTCATACTCTGTGTGAGAAACCAGAGGTAGAAATCAACCCTAACGATGAACAATTTAATGTCATGTAGGACATATAAGGGAATGTGCAGTTTAATTTCATGTAGTAAGGAATTATGGGGGACTATTCAGTTTAATGTCATGCAGTAAGGACAAAAGAGGGGCTGTATAGTTTAACGTCATATAGCAAAGATGAGTGCTTTAAAGTTTAGCATCATTTAGCTAATACATATGGATATGCAGTTTAATGTCATGATGTGGGGACAATAGGGACACAGTTTAACGTCATGCTGGACGTATTAGGGACTTTTTCATAGTTTAACATCATGTTGGATGACACAGTTTAACATCATGTTGGACATAAGGGGGGGAAATACAGTTTAACGTCATGTAAGATGTATCAGTGTTGTACAGTTTAGCATCATGTAGCTACCACATCCTATTTTAACGTCATCTTGGATGTATGAAAGGGTATTTATATTACACAAAATACTTATTTGGAAATACGTCCTTGGTTGGAGTTGATATGAGTTCACTATCCATTGAGATTAAAGAATAAGCCCCATTGGAGTAGACCTTGTGTAGTGGGTAAGGTCCTTCCCATTTTGGCTCAAGATTTGGATGTTTCTTTCCTGGTATCATTGGAGTTATGAGAACCAATACTAATTCTCCATGAATGAATGAATGAAGACGAACTTTTTTGTTGAAAGCTCATGCCATTCGATTCTGATAAACTTCCAAGTAGTATAGGGTGCACAATATTTTTTCATCTAATCATTCCAATTAATGCAATCTCTTTTGAGACTGTTCATCTATAGATGATTGATCACAAATGGCTAATCTAAGAGAGGGTAGTTGAACCTCAATGGGAAAGACTGCTTCTGTTCCATATACCAATGAATATGGAGTTGACCACGTTGTAGTGTGGGTTGTGGTCTGATAAGCCCATAAAGCATGAAAAACATTATCAGTCCATGATTTCTTAACTTTATCCACCATTTTTTGTAGTATAATTGAATGAGTCTTGTTGAAGGATTCTATTTGGTTGTTGGACACTGCATGATATCGAGATGAATGATTTTATTTGATTTTCCATTCTTGATACAACTTCCTTATCTCGGATGAATAAAAATTGGTACCGTTTTTCGTCAATATGTTATGTGGGACACCAAATCTGGTAATGACGTTAGACTTGATGAAGCTAACAATGCTTTTAGAACTAACTTATTTTAGAGGTATTTCCTCTGTCCATTTGGAAAAGAAGTTAGTAGTCTTAAGAATATACTTAAA
This sequence comes from Viscum album, assembly GCA_963277665.1. Taxonomy (NCBI): domain Eukaryota; kingdom Viridiplantae; phylum Streptophyta; class Magnoliopsida; order Santalales; family Viscaceae; genus Viscum; species Viscum album. The sequence goes on along the minus strand of OY728125.1, from coordinate 1,536,049,827 downwards.
ATTCTTCGATGTAGCCGAAGGGTAAGGGCCTACTACATCCATTCCCCGTGTGGAAAATCGCGATGAGTATTTAGTTGTATGAAACAACTCTGGGGGTTGATGAATGAAGTCGGCATGTGTCACGACCCGTCCTCAGGGCCCGTTCCGTGACTACCCCAAGCCCTCCTTCCATAGTCCAGGGGCTGGCGACTAGCACCAAAGGCATAAATCCCGATAACTGGGAAGGCATTGCCTTTATAAAAGTAAACAAAACACCACAGAGTACAAGCGGAAGTAAAACACTAAGTACAAAGAGAAGTGCTGAAAGGTAAATGGGCCAGAATACAAACCCAAATTAAAGTAAAACTACAACTGAACAAAGTACAATAGAAAAATACAACAGCTGGAAGAACGGAAGCGGCTCCTGGGTCCTCCTCTTCAGATCCTACCTGAAGGGTAGGTACAGATGGCGCAACTCCTTGATCTCCCACCACGGATCCTACCTGAAGGGTAGGTAAAGATAGCCTCCACAACGCTCTCGCCTATCAACCTCCTCCATGTGTCATCTAGACATGAAGTCCACCTCCGGATACTGACTCATCGTGTAGTCCACCACCGGGTACCATCCAGTCCTCGAACACTCGGCCTCCGTCAGCACTGTCCGTCGTCTGCAACCAACACAACGAGGTGCGGGCATATCCCGTGCATGGGTGAGTATAACAATACTCAGTATGGACCCCGTGACCCTCAAGGTCTCACTAAAATCAAAAAGGATAACCGAAAAGAAGATATCAACAGATAACCTCTACTTAGGTGTATGCCCATACATATACCTAAGTTATAAAGTAACCCATCTCAACCATGAGGAAAACACCAGATCATGAAATCAACAGATAACCACTACCCAGGTATATGCCCATACATATACCTTAGTTATCAAGTGAACCATCTCAAACTTGAGGTAAACAGAAGGTCATAGACTCAGCTCAAACCAGGATTTTCATTATCGAAACCGTAACTGCTGAAGAGCCCCATCTCTGGAGTGTAGAGTTGTCCTGTCACGACTCCGAGGTACTTCTCACTAACCTAATACTGCTGAGGTACTCCTCCTGTCACGTACCGCGGGTTAGCCACCCAAACACAGTAGTGCATCCCACCGGGGTATGTCACCCAAACACAGTAGTGCACACCCCCTAGTAGCCTGCTGAGGTACTCTCCAGACGAGTACCACGGGTCTGCACTGTCACACAGGTAGTGTTCCGTCCTCCATGGGTCTGCACCTCACAAAGTAGTTCTCCGTCCACTGGGCTAGTTGACTCACTCCAAGTTGAGTCGGTCAAGAAGTCGTCAGGTCTCAGTCGGCTACACGGTCTCCGTACTCCGCGCACTCGTGTCTAGGAGGGTCCACTCCACGAGCTACAGATCGGTACTCCAAGTATCTCAATTTCCCACAAAGAAGTATCCCAAAGGACTGCCTCATCATAGGGGTATCAACGCAACAGACGGTGTGTCAATCAGACGCCCAGTCTGTGAGTTATTAGTCATTTCGTCTCAGGGGCCTGGTTGGTTTTGTGAGTGAACCAACCCGGCCGTATCTCAAATGTACCCTGAACTCTCATAGGGTATACTCATAGGGACCGTTTCTCAACGTGATCACCAACGCCACAGACGTTTCTTCAAATGGACGTCTGGTCTGAAAGATAACAGCTTTTCCGTTCCAAGTTCCCGGTTGGATTTCGGGTACAATCCTTCCCGGCCACTATCCAACAACAACCAAAACTCGGGCGAAGTATGCCAAAAGTTCTGTCTCATCAAGAGGAATTCAACGAGACAGACGGCGCGTCAATCTGATGCTCGGTCTGTGAGTTATTGTCTTTTTCATTCCAGGGGCCCGGTTGGTTTCGTGAGTGAACCAACCCGAACACACTCCGACGGCATCCAAACCTCGAGAGGAGTAAGCCAAAAGATCCGTCTCACTTAGAGTAATCCATCAAAGTCGACAGCACATCAATCGGACGTCCAGAACATAAGATATAAGCGTTTTCGCTCCGAGGGCCTGGTTGGTTTTGTATCCGAACCAACCCAGCTGAACCCAAAGTATTCAGAAACCTTGGGCGCGATATACCGAAACGACCGAATCGTTCCAAGGATCGCTACACAACTGACGGTGCATCAATCGGAGGTTCTTAGCCCAAGATATGGGAAAAAGACCAAAGAGGGTCCGAAAACAGGGGGTCTGCGCCCGGACCGACCCGGCCCGATCCCCCTGGGTCGACCCGGGTCCGACCCGACTGGGCCCGGCCCGACCGGCCCACTGCAGCTCGGCCAGCGTGGCTGGGCGGAATCCGCGGAGTGGTGTGCGCGGCTCCCCCCCCCTCACCGCTGATTGAAGCCGGCGGCGAACCGCCGCCGCCGGCCTTCCGGCGGCGCACCGTCACCGCCGGCCTTCCGGCGGCGCACCGTCACCGCCTTCCGCGGACCACCGGACGAGCTCCGGTGGTCTGTTTCTCCTGTCGTCATCACCAACGGTCCTCCCGAGAACCGACCTTCACTACGAAGGGATTCAAACGCCATAACGGCCTGCTTCGTCGTCGTCCGTCGATCCGCACATCGTTAAACAAGCTACGGAGGGTTGTCGGGCCGTGTTTGTTCAGCCCGCGCCCTCCGCGTTAGGTGTTATCAATTGGAAAAAAAATAAACAGATTATTTTAATCATTGATGAGGGTATAATTTATCCAAAATAAATTATATGAACACCTTGCAATCAAATACCCACGCATGAGAGTTTAAAATTTGAATGCGCTGCGTGACGACGGCGCGCAATCTTGCAGCTCGATCCTGCGCGACGTGACGATGTCGCGCATCCCTGCTGCTCGATCCCGCACGGTGTGACGACACCACGTCAATTTCATTCGATCCTCAACAACAAGAAAAACAATAAGGGAGGGGGACGGCCGTGTTTTTGTGGTCCGGCCTCCTCCCGTTAACTGATATCATGGGGTCCAAATATCGCGGATAAAAGATGGAAGAGAATCACGTAAGGAAAATCATGTAAACCCCCTACCTAGGTTTCAAGAGTGGAGTCGCGGAAAGAGGATTTGAAGACGACGGCGGGGTGCGTCTGAGGAGGAAGCGGTGTCTCCTCACGTGTTGCGGTGAAGAGGAAGGAAGTCACGTCGTCGTTCTTCGTGGAAGGATGGTGTTCTTCGTCGTATGAAGAACTATCCTCCAAATTCTCCAATGGTTTTCCCAACCCAAAATATTTTCCAACCAAAAAAATATAATAAGGCCCTCCCATTATGTAACATTTCCATTCATTTTCAAATTAATTCAAAATGTATATTGAATTAATTATGGAATTAGTGTTGGCAACGTAAATGGATGGGAGATGGAGAGGTTCCACAAATTAATTAAGGGGAGAGTTAACAAACTTATTGAAAAAGGGTGTTAATGGGGGAGTTCAAGGGAGTTATGGGGAGATGAAAAGTTTAGGGAACGTGTGGGCCCCAATCCACTAATATCCTCTCATGGAAGGTTATGTGGTTGTGGGCCCCACCTCTAACTCCCCTTGGGAGGAAATAACTAACATTGATAAAATAAAATTGTGTTCCACAATTATATTTAACTTCTTCTAATTCCCCCCAAAGAAAATAACTCTCAACCCGTATAAAACGCAACTTCGGAAAAGGACTCCTTAAGAAAAAACCGGTGCTACGGTTTCATCGGTGCCCTCATAATTTCATTCTGAGAACCGGTTCAAAAGTTTGAAATTCCCGCTCGTTCATTCACTGAATGTACCCGAGCTAAACTTCAGAAAATGATTCCGGGCACACCGGGCCTCGGAATCAGGCGCCGTTAGAAACTGCATTCTTGTAATATCCCAAAGAGAATTTAGAAAAAGTTTCCCTTGAAATTTCAAGGTCTTTATATTACTCCCACCTCAGGGATTTACGTCCTTGTAAAGCATTAACACAAACTAGGGTCACAAAAGTGGTACAAATCACGCATCTGAGCCTTCCGCTCCCATGTGCTCACCCAGAGGTTCCCGTACTGCCAGAGAAAGTGCACCCAAGGAATCGACCGTCCTCGTAGGATCTACTCCTGTTGATCCTCGATCCCCACTGAAACCTCCTTGAAAGACACCCCATCGCCATCGTCTAGCTCCTCATGGTCGATGATATGCGAAGGGTCGAGCACGTATCTCCTCAGTTGAGATACGTGGAAGTCGTTGTGAACCTGGTGCAACTGAGGTGGATGGGTCAAGTGGTAAACCACCCCTCCAACCCAGCTGTGGACCTAGAATGGTCCGTTGAACATCGGAGATAACTTGCCGCCTTGGCCACATCTCCGTAAACCTCGTCGAGGTGAGACCCATATAAGGACGTGATCGTCATTCTCGAACTCAGAGGTCTCCAAATCCTGTTAGAACTGAAACTCAAACGACTGCTGCCACGAGGGTATAGTTGACCGACTCAAGAGTGATCAGTCACATCCTCCTGTGAATGAGTTTATCCTATGTGGCATGGGGTTTCCTTTTCACCGACCAAGGAAAACCCATCCCGACGTTGAAGTTAAACCACAACCTTTTTTCCTAATACATTCAATCCGTGTATGAACTGTGGATCCAATCCATACTCAGACCAACGTCGTAAGGCCTCGACGCTGCTACCAAGATATTCCAACCGAAACTCTCGCCTCGAGGGTCTGCCCACACTGTCAGAGTAAGTGTGATTATTGAGTCTCCTCGCAAGGTATCTCCAGACGTGAGGGTCAAGTCCACAGCTTATCGGAAACTCTAGGTCTGGAACAAGATTTGTGAAAGCAAGTAATGATTCATATCGACGTCTGTTACTACAACAGCTAGTAGTGGACACAAACTTCCCCTTGAATCATTTTAGAGCCATTGGGTCACACTCCTTGACCGCATGCAGCCGCACTCTTCCTCTGCCCTCTAGCTCCCTGAGCCTGGCATTGATAACTAAGGCGGGTGGTTATAGCATGTTAAGATGTACACCACCTCATGCTTCTCTCCTAGCTCTGCCTCCTTGTCTGCTGCTTCGCAGACTCATCTCTCCTTAAAGCTTCCTCTTCTTGAAACATTTAACATGCTCGAGTCTCTAAGATTGGAGTCGGTTTCCTGTTTCTTACCGCAATGTGCAGTCTTCATCCACTCCTGGATGATCTTCACCTTCTTTGCCTATGATCTGAAAGAGCTTCTAAAATTTCTCCTTTTCCGAAAAGAGAAACTCGGTCTCATCCCCTGGATGAACCACACCCATTTCCTAATAAATTCAATCCTGACATGAATGATGCATTCATTCCATGGATGACGTCGTGAGGCCTCGACGTAACTACCAAGAGATCCAACCGTCACTCTCGCCTCTAAGGGTCGAGTCACGCTGTCGGTATCAGTGTGAGGTCACTGGGTCTCCTCCAGTAGAAATCTCGAAAGTGAGGGTCAAGTCAACAGTTTTAACCGGGAACTCTCAATATCACCCAAACAAAGGTACATGAAAGAAAACATCACAAAGATAAGTGTCTTTTTATTATTGCAGCTCATAGTACAATGACACGAATACAACAGAAATATGGAACTAGAAGTACAAGGGATGTATCCACTAGTTCCGCCCCTATCCACCTGCTCCCAGAGCTCTACTTCCATGTCTACTGCTCGGCTGTTGCTCAAGAACCCGCCGCTGCTTCTTCCTCGGTGGCTCCTCCAAATCCTGCCGATCAAATGTATGAGGAGTCGGACAGTCACGTGCCATGTGACCCTTTTCGCCGCATTCATAACACTTCCTGCTCCTTGTACGGCTGGCTCTGGCCCTCTTGGACCTCTGCATCATCTGTCTACTGCCCATAGATGACTCGGCTACCGATCGAAAAACACGTGGCAAAGGGAGCATCTCCTGAACACGCTCGGAGTGTAGAGATACTGGCACAAACTCCACCCTGAAGAAGGTCTCGAAGTCTTCCCATGTGAAGGTCATCCCATCGCAAAACTGGAACATGTTGCTCCACCACCTGCCTGTTGCTGCCTGAATATGGATGGCAGCAAAGATCACCCTGAAGTCTGCTGGAATCCCCACTAGCCTAAAGACTCTAACCATAGCCTCCAGCCATTCCTCAGCCGCCTGAGGGTCCATCTCTCCCCGGAACCTGGGTGGCCTCTGGCGCTGGAACTCATGGAGTGCACTCAAGTGGCATGCATTGCCTACTAATGGGGAAGGTGGCATCGGTGGCCCAACGTATGGTAGTACCGCTGGTGCCTCTGCTGGTTCCTCGAATTCAAGAGGGCCCTGTACCGAAGCCTCGTCGCTTGACATGCTGTCAGTACGCACATCCCTCTGGGCTCTAGCTGGTCGTCAGAGAAAAGGCATCCTGAAAGAAACTACGTGACACGGTCAATCGTTTATACCTGGTGAGCTGACCTGGTTTGAGCTGACATTTAAACACTTCTGGAAACACACACACAATTAGTGTTTTCATGCACAAAGTCGGAAATCAGTTGTCAGAGTCCTGGTGTATGGATACGTCGGCCGCCCGCACCAACACTGGACTCCCTGAATTGAAAACCACACTCAGTACTCATAACCGTATTGCTTCACAGAAATAAAATATTAGAGTTATAAGTTCTGCGGTAGAACCATCTCCTCTGATACCAATTTGTCACGACCCGTCCCCAGGGCCCGTGCCGTGACTACCCCATGCCCGCCTTCCATAGGCCAGGGGCTGGGGACTAGCACCAAAGGCATAAATCCCAATAACTAGGAAGGCATTGCCTTTATAAAAGTAAACAAAACACCACAGATCACAAGAGAAAGTAAAATAATAAGTACAAAGAGAAGTGATGAAAGGTTAATGGGCAGAATACAAACCCAAATGAAAGTACAACTAAAAATGAACAAAGTAAAACAGAAAAATACAATAGCTGGAAGAACGGAAGCGGCTCCTGGGTCATCCTACTCAGATCCTACCTGAAGGGTAGGTACATATGGCGCAGCTGTAGATGCCGGAAAAGTCCGTTGTTCCCAAACGAAGCTCCGGATGCGGAAAGCGAGGTCATATTTGGAGTCGGAAGAATGTTTCGGAGGGCCCGGAGGCCTTGCGCGGAATTTCAGAGGTCTGCGCGCAAAGATGATGATCCGCGCGCAAAACCCCCGGGATGCGCGCAACTCCCTTGCGCGCGGTGCCCGATTCCGCGCCCGCGAGGAGAATTCCGCGCTCGCGCCTTGGATTCCGCGCCCGGGGTTGCCTATAAATACTAGGCGACCCCCAACGTTTCAAGGGTTGCTGGAAGTCGAACGGTCTCCCGCGCGCGCAATTCAATCCCTTCCGCGCGCAATGCCGATCTTCAGGTAACCTCCTTTCTTTCGCGCAATCGAGCCTTGGGGTCTGCCTTCGCGCGCAATCCCCTTGGCTCATTTCCTTTGAACAAATTTCAACCCGAAGGCCTTTGCGCGCAAAAGAAGCCTCTTGCGCGCAATTGCCCCCGGGTGCGCGCAATCCAACCCGATTGCGCGCACCCCCATCTTCAAAGTGGCCATTCGTTAGAGAATGAGCTGTTGCCCCCGCGCGCTACCCGAAACCCGGTGCGCGCAATCCCAATCATCCGCGCGCGAAGCGCTGGCCCAATTGCGCGCCAGCCCGCCATTTTGCGCGCCGATCCGCGGTTTTGCGCGCAAATCTCCTCTTTTGCGCGCAATCCGCCAGGGTCGCCTCCCTTGACCCCCTTTGGGTACCCGCCTGCGTGGCGCCCGATGGTCTTCATCGCAGGTGCCCGCGTTGTGCGTCGTCTTTCCGTGCGCCCCCCCCCCCTAGGCTCGCGCAAAGTGACACGGACCTACCGGCGGCTTTACCGTCCAGCATGACGCTAAACTGCACTACGTCCGAGCTACAAGACGTTAAACTGTTCAGTATCCGTCCAGCATGACGCTAAACTGCACTACGTCCGAGCTACAAGACGTTAAACTGTTCAGCATCCGTCCAGCATGACGCTAAACTGCACTACGTCCGAGCTACAAGACGTTAAACTGTTCAGCATCCGTCCAGCATGACTCTAAACTGCACTACGTCCGAGCTACAAGACGTTAAACTGTTCAGCATTCGTCCTGCATGACGCTAAACTGCACCACGTCCTGCACGACGTTAAACTGTATACGTCCAGGCTGCACGACGTTAAACTGCCTAGCCCCCATCGTCCGCGCTGCAAGACGTTAAACTGCCAAGTGTTTCGTCCTCAACACACGACGTTAAACTGTACTTCGTCCGGCAAGACGTTAAACCGTCCGCTTCGTCCTCAACACACGACGTTAAACTGTACTTCGTCCGGCAAGACGTTAAACCGTCCGCATCGTCCGATCCCGTGCTCTGCACGCAGGGTCTCCCCCGGTTTGGACGTGGCCCCCACCCTCTCGTCTCTGCAGGGATGTCGGGATTGTCCCGCTTTTGGGACGATTTAATGGGAGTGGCTTTTCCCTACGGGGGCAGGGTATTACAAACCCCTAGTTTCTCGTGGGAGGCTGCACATGTGTATCTCCATTGCACCTACCCACTGCCGAAGCCAGTAGAGGGTGTGACTGGGATCGAGGTGTCTTCTGCTATCGGTCCAAGTCCCTTCCAACTGAGTTTTTCCGCATCCGGGCTGCCTCAAGTGCGTAAGTCCTGACAGAATGAACTACGTGGACTTTGATCCCTGTCTTCTATACAGGGTATGTAGGAAGCCTCCCTGAGGTCCAAGCCCGCCACCTGGTCGTCCCGGTCGTATTTACGTCGGTTCGTCCATCAGTGGACCCCTCCAGGGTTCACGCTTGCGTCGATTCACCTATGAATCCGCCCCTGTGGGAGACTGCCCGTGTGTATCTCTGCGGTGCCTCCCCACAGCCCCCCTTTTCCATTTCCCCTTTTATCGTCCAGCATGACGTGAAACTGTGATCCACCCGGCCGTTCCATCCCCCTATGTGCGAGGTGGTTCGGTTCAATCCTCCGCCCGGCGGCCTAGACCTCTTCGTGAGTCGGCTTGCCGACGTCCAGCATGACGTTAAACTGTATACCCGAACTACGCTGACTTTGATCCGTGCTAACGCGCGGTACGTAGGAAGCCCCTACGGGGTCCAAGCTCTTCACTCCATCATCCATCCTGATCCTTACCCGGGCCGCCACATCCCGGTGGGGTCATGCCACTTCACTCCACTCCACGTTACTTGGGAAGCCGCCCATGTGCTGGCCCCAGCGTCGGAGGTTCCCCGCAAGGGGTTCTGTCATCTGATCCACTTTTCGTGTTGATCGGTCCGACGCCGTCCCCGCTGGACGTTAAACTCGCGGCATACCCCGTGTTAAACATGGGAAGCTGAGGAAAACCTCAGGTGACACAGTTCCCCGCACCTAGTACGGGATGCCTCAGGCCATCATGCCTTCGAGAAGCCCTATTAGGGACGGAAGACAGACGTGCAGAGCCGCAGTGTTACGACACGCCCCCATCACCCAGAGCCACCCGGCCTTCTCACTGCAGGTTGCTGCCCCGCCCCGACTCCTTGGAGCGTCCGGGCGGAAGCAGCGTAATTAATCGGTGTCCATGAAGATATGGCGCCGGGAACGAGATTCACGAACATTCTTAAGTCTATGAGGGAGACCCGGATTAGGCGATGAGTTCCGAGGAGACGTCCAAGGAAGGAGGAGCCGACATCCCATCATCCCGGTTTCGATCAAGGAGCAGACGCCCCTGAATAAGGGACGAATGCCGCCCGCCCTTGGAAAGCGGGACTGCGGGACCACAAGCCGCACGCCCATCCCCTCGGGTTGACGGGTGCACGCGCGAACGCGTCCTGGCGGAACAGCGTAACCCGACGCACATCCGCACCAAAACAGAAAAATGGTGAACCCGACGTGAATCTCTTCTCCTCGATACGAAGACCGATGGCTTTCAGAGGTGTTGGAAGACCGGCATGTTGCCCGGCCAAGCATTCAGTCTTACCCGCCAGGGGCTGGGGAAGTGAAATCGGGCACTCCGTCTCGCAACGTCGAGGGCCTGGGTTCCCCCCACGGAAGCCGTCGTGGCGCTAATGGTTGGTTGTCGATTCCTTTTTCCTGTCAGTGTTAATGGGTCATTCTCCCTGCTTTCAGAAATCAGGTCGCCCGATCCAGTGCCCGATCGCCACCCGCCCACTGGCGCAGGGATAGGGGAAACACCGACGCGGCTACTCCGCGCGGTCCCGTCCGTTCCACAGTCGTCCCAGCAGCCGCAATTGCGGGACGACCACGCCCTCTCTCCCCCTCGGAGGTCATCCAGAGAAGGGTGATCAACACCCTGGTGCGGAGATACGAGGAAGAGGGAGTCATCCCCACTAGGGAAATGGCTCGCCTGGACCTTGAGGAGGCTGCGCCTCGCCACCACCGCCGCCCCCGAGGGCCGCGCAGGGAGGCACCGCTACCTATCTCAACATCCAACCGCTTCGGGAGTTTATCCTCGGAGCGCTCTGACAGTTCCCTTCCCTATGCGGATGAGGTGGAAGATGCCCGGGATCACCCTATCCGGGATTCGCTCCAGGGATCTACGGTAAGGACTCCCGCCAGGCCACAGCGACACCGCCGCCAGGCCTCTCCAGTCGAAGAGCGGGCTCTCCACCTCCCCGCGCCGCTCATCCCGACTCGTCTGTCTCGACGCCAAAGTCGGGCACGAGCGGAAGAGGATGCCCACCTTGGGGCTCTAGCAACAGCGGCCGCATTGGCCCAAGCCACTGCTGGCTCCGGTCGCCAGGCCTCTGCGCATCCTGAGCAGGGGAACTCCTATGCCCGACCTGGATCGAGGCCCCGACCGCCCCAAAGGCAGGTTGGGTCGACTCTCCCGGTTGCTGGCACTGGCAGTAGCCACCGCGGACCACCTCGCGGTAGCGCTATTCACCGGCAGGATCTACTCTGTGTGGCCGATCCAGGAGGCATGGGTCATCCCACCTTCTGATCCCGGCCTGGAGGCCTGCCCGGAATAATCTCTCCCCGCGTCCCCTTTGATATCTGTCCCGGTGCCCCTCGCACCTTGGTTCCCAGTCCTCTTGGCCCCAGCACCAGTGCGGCCGGAGGACGCCAGGACAGAGATCAGCCCTGCCCCGAAGAACCACCCAGGGGCAGGAAGGCAAGGCGTCGACGCCGAGGGAAGAATGTTACGGAATTCCGGACAGAGATCCGACCGGTTTGCTTCTCTGACTCAGAGGCGGAGTACGATTCGGCGACAGAGCCCCTTCCACAATCCCGCCAGTCAAGGGCAGGGGTAGGAATGCGGCACGTCAGCCTCGTGCTCCCCGAGAGCGAGATCGATGTGATCCCTGCTTCTCTCCGAAGGTATATCCGGAGTAACGAGGGCCTGGTAGACCCCCAAGGATCAAGCTTGCGGTTGGTACCGGCCCCTCCGGAAGTGCCTTCCGTCTCGATCGGAGAAGCCGGAGACTTTTTCTGGGGACCGACGGTCGAACCACGATCTGGTGCGCCCTCGGCGAGCACCGATGCTACGGCAGGATGTTCGCTCTTCGGCCGGTCCTATCGTGATGTGGTAGCCAGGGCACCGCCACCCTCAGAGGGCGGCCCGGGATATGGAGGCCAATCGGCCTGCTCGCCGTATTCACCGCCGGCCAGCCCGTCAGCCCGGCGGCCCGCCTCGGCACCACTACCAGTTCCCCGTCCGTTCCCAGCCATGGAAGAGGACCAAGGAGATCTGGGTCCCGAGTTTGAGTCGTGGAGCTTCTGGACCGTCCTTGCAGAGGGCCACTTCCCTGAGAAGTTTTGGCCAGTCGCAGGACCGGGCTTTGATGCACCCGAATCGCTCACCCCGGATGAGTTCGAATGCTTCCGCCGAACTCTCCGGGAGACTCGCTCCTGTCTTCACCGCCTACAAATGCCATACCCCGGGAGTCAAGCGCACCTGGAGGATATTGGTGAGCAGTGCCGTCAAATTGACCTGGCCATGCTCCCCGCGGTTCGGCACCCCGGGTCATTTGAGCGCCACGAGGCCCTCCAACAACGATGCGTTGAGTGTTTTCAAGTACTCCGCAAAGTTATCGAGGAAGCCACTCCCCACGTGTATATCCGTGGATGGGGGCAGTACGCTGCCCTACGCTTCAGTGTGATTCGCCGACAGCCCGATTCGCTGGGTGGCCCTGAGGGTATATCCCCAGGGACAGGAACGGTCAATATGGCTGACCTGTCGGGAGAGGGGAACGACTTGGAACTTCTCGACGGGGGCTTCCCCCCCGAAGACAAGTCGTCGTCAGATCCATCGGTGAGAGTTACTCGTCATCAGAGGAACCTCCTGGGGCTCCCCGCACCCACTGAAGCACTGACGTTGAGCCGAAACGTCAGCAAAGGAAAAGAGCACAGCGAGGCTACAAAGCCCGCCGACCCATCTGCCTCCATGTGGAGGGCAGAGGAGGATCCCGAGAAGGCTACGCTACGTCAGCAGCTCGCCGAACAGAAGAGGCTGGTTGACCAACTCCTCGCCGAGCGCGCTGCAGAATGGCGGCCTGACTACGGTGATCCCAGGCCAGGACAGCAGGGACCGGAACAACCACCCCTCGATGAGACTCTCCCGGGCAACCGTGATTACGCCGTGTTCGCCGACAGGAGAGAGGCCATTGCCTATGGCAAGAGGGCGCGTTATGTTTCGCCACACCCTCCCGAGCGGCGTGACTACCTGAGAGATTCCGCTCGGATTCCTCCCGCTGCCCCCAGGGCCGCTCCGCCCGCCATCCCACGAGCTGCCGAGTTCGACGACCCGGTCGACGACCCGATTGAAGGGCCATGCAATGCGCTCGTGGTTAGAGATCCTCGCCAGGACTGGAACCCATGTCCGGACGATCCGATGGCGGCACTCATTGCCCGCTTGGAAGCCTTGGAGACTCGGCAGGTGGCGATCCCACCGGACGGCAAGCCCTACCCAGCATGGGTGGATGACATGCCGGCGCCTCCGGGATTCGGGAATCCCACTTTCACCCCCTTCAACGGAACTGGAGATCCGCCACAGCATTTAGCCCACTTCAACTCGAGGTGCGGGCCTATGTTGGGGACTCCGGCGCAGCAGGAGGCCGCTAAGCTTCGCTGCTTTGTTCGGACACTGGAAGGGCCAGCATTTGTCTGGTACAGCCAGCTCCCCGTCGGGTCGGTAACCAGCTGGGAGGACCTCCGTAGACAGTTCCTCTACCAGTTCAGTTCCACGACCCGGAAGACAAGTATCGCAGACCTCTTCAAGTGCAAGCAGAGGCCTGATGAGCGAGTCGCGGACTTCGTCGCCCGATGGAAGGGTCTCACGTATTCCCTTGACATGCCATTGACTCAGGAGCAGTTGCTGACAATGTGCGTCGGGAACGTCAAGACCGAGCTGGTCCCTTCCCTGATCACTCAGAATTACCCCGGAGGGTTCAGGGACTTCTCAGACAAAGCTCAACGTCTTGAGGAAGCCCTGCAACAGGCCAGCCAGGCACACCCGCTGCCTCCTATGATTCCTGCAAGGAGAGTCAGCAGGGCTGAGCCCGCTGCTGTCGCCCAGATAGAGGCCCCCAGGCCATTGGAGCTGCTGCCGGTGAGGCCAGCTCCACAGCCTCACAGGAATCCGCCTCCACGGGCTCAGTTCCCGGCCCAGCAGCGGCAGCCCCAGAACCGGCCGGCCCCTCCGCGTAATGTACCGCCACAACCCAGGCGAGATAATCAGGGTCCACCTCCGCGGCCGGCCCCTCCAGCCCCTCGTCAAGACCACGCTCCCAGGGGCCCGCGACACCTGACTTACTCATTTCATGAGGATCAGGTCCCCGGTTACTTCCGGAGCGCCCTGGAGCAGAGGATTGTGCGATTGCCTGAGTGTTGGATGCCAGAGGAGGCACATCTTACGAATAACCCCCGCTACTGCCCCTACCATCGGGCTCTGGGGCACACCATCTAGCGGTGCAATGTGTTTAAGGATTGGCTCCAAGACCAGATTAACAACAATGTAATCAGGTTGGGCCCAGCTCCAGCACAAGTGGCGGGCGTGTTCGTGGGATCAGATGACGATAGTGGCAACGAGGACGAATGGCAGCTGGTCTCCGACCGCGGATCCCAGAAGTACAATAACTGGATGGCCCGCAAGACGACCATTCGCGCCCATGGAATCATCCGTGCGCGCTTGAATCAGCCTGAGCCCCCAGAATCTGCGGGTGCTGCTTCGGCATCGTCGTCCCAGCCTGCCTCTTCCAAGAGGAGCAAACGGCGGCAGCGCAAGAAGGAAGAGCGCGCCCCGCCGGTTCCGCCACTATCCCGCACTCTCGGCGATTTCATGCCCCCGGAGATGGGGGTACCTCCTCGGATCTGCCCTGTGATGGATGATTCGTCCGATGACGGTATTGGGTACGCTTCGGTTAATACCGTCGAGCTGGTAAATCCCTTTTCGGTTCCCGATGTTGAAGAACACCAGGTGGACCTCCCTAGTGTCCCCGGTCGTCGCCACCGTCGGAAGAACCGCAGCAGCAGGAGTCGCCGGGGCACAGCCGCTGGTGCCTCCAGCCAGGCCGTGCACGCCACTGAGACTAGGCAGCAGGCTCAAAACCGAGCTCAGCGCGCGCAGCCCCCCCATCCGGGGATGACGGATTCGCCTCCGCCACTGTTTGTGGTGTGGGACCAGGCAGAACCGCCTCAGCCGCGTCGCGACCAGCTCCGCCCTGCCACGTGTCCATCCCGGCCTCCTGACTCCAGTACGGTGACCATTTCCCGGACTGCGACCAGTGAACAGCGAGATGCGCCAAGTACCAGTCGTCCGCCGATCCAACCGGCAAGGTCCGTCATGCCACCAACCGCAGAGCAACCTCCTGCAACCAGGGGCTCGCGCTTGGCCAAAAAGTATGATGTCCTGAAGCACTTGGCCGACATCCCAGCAAGGCTCTCCATCCTTGAGGCTCTTCGCATGTCATCTGAGATGCGCGAGGCACTCGCTGAAGCCCTGAAAAGCCCCCTCCAGTTTGAGACAGAGGTTGCGGCTGCAGAGGCCTTTCACGCCGAAACGATCGAGGACGCCGAATGTCAGGCAGTTATCTCGTTCTCTGGTAAGGATGAAGACCCTCCTATACAGGGACATATCCGTCCGCTGTATGTCACTGGCCAGTTCAATGGCCTTGAAGTCCGGCGCTGTCTTGTCGACACGGGGTCCGGGATTAACCTGATTCCAACTCGGACGCTCCGGAGATTGGGGTTGTCTGAGGATGACTTGATTCCCTCCGACCTCAGGATCCAGGGGTACGACCGCACCGAGCAAACCCCGGTCGGCAAGATACGTTTGAAGACCCAGTTCGGTGACTTGGTTGCCAACACCGAATTCATGGTAGTCTCTCAGGACACTGCGTATAACGCATTGATGGGCAGGCCATGGCTTCACCTTCACGCGGCGGTTCCCTCGTCATACCACCAATGCCTCAAATACTCCCTTAATGGTCGAGTAGGCGTGCCTCAAGGAGATGCCTCTCCTTTTGCCTCATGTGAAGCCCGCTATCTGGACGCGGACTATTACAAGAGCAAGGATAAGCAGATCCTGGCAGGTGAGGTTGAGCCTGTCGCTGTTGCAAGCGATCCCTGGGCAAGTCTGGATGACGCTTACGTCCTCCCGATTCACCGGTTGGACGTCGCCATGGTCTTGACGGTCCGCGGGTCTCCTGATGAGATGGCCGCGACCGCCCGTGCCAGCACCAGTGGACCAGCAGGATCTGGTAGCCCCAGTGCAGTTTCCAACGCAGTCTCTCCCGTGGACGATCCCTCCCCGAGCGGAGAGGATATGGAAGACGCACCCCCAGCCTTTGAGGAGGGCGTCCCCGCCACGGTCGATGAGTTAATACAGGTGAACCTTGGAACCGAGGCCGATCCAAGACCCACATTGGTTAGTGCCGCCATGCCCTCTGAGGAGCGGCAGCAGTACGTGGACTTTCTCAGGCAGCACCGTGATGTGTTCGCTTGGGGCTATGACGAGATGCCGGGGCTAGATCCTCAGGTAGCCGTCCACCGCCTTGGTCTCCCGGCGAACCATCGCGGGTTCAAGCAGCCTCCCAGGAAGATGCACCCATCCCACGGTGCCATGGTTGAGGCCGAAGTTGACAAGCTTATCAAAGCCAACTTCTTGAGGGAAGTTCAGTACCCCAAATGGCTGGCCAACATTGTGCCGGTCAGGAAGAAGAACGAGCAGATTAGAGTCTGCATCGACTTCCGCGATCTCAACCGCCACTGTCCGAAGGATGATTTTCCCCTTCCAGTGACAGAGCTGTTGATTGATGCCACGGAAGGGTTCCAAGCCCTCTCCTTCATGGATGGATACTCCGGATACAACCAAATTCGGATGGCCCATGAGGATGAGGAGTTCACTGCCTTCAGGGCCCCCCAAGGTACCTTTTGCTACCGGGTCATGCTTTTCGGCCTGAAGAATGCAGGTGCCACCTATCAACGGGCGATGCACCGCATATTCAAGCCAATCCTCGGCACACTGGTGGAATGCTATGTCGACGACTTGGTTGTCAAATCGCGCCAGCGTCAGGACCATCTCAAAGATCTTGAGAAAGTGTTCAGCTTCCTCCGGTCTCGATGCCTGAAGATGAACCCGTTGAAGTGTGCCTTTGGGGTCACCTCCGGAAAGTTCCTTGGATTTGTGGTAAGATACCGGGGTATTGAGATCGACCCAGAGAAAATCAGGGCGATTAGCCAGATGCCTCCCCCAGGTACCGTCCGGGAACTGCAAGGGTTCCAAGGCCACTTAGCCTATATACGCCGATTCATCGCGAATCTGGCCGGCAAGTGTAAGCCCTTTTCTCGGCTCATGAAGAAAGGTGCCACCTATGTATGGGATAAAGAGTGTCAGACCGCTTTCGAGGAAATCAAGCAGTACCTGCTTCAACCTCCGGTCCTGATGCCGCCCGTATCCGGAAAGCCGCTGGTCCTTTATGTGACCGCCCTGGAACGGTCCCTGGGTGCCCTTCTCGCCCAGAAAAACAACGAGGGAACAGAGAATAGCCTCTATTACCTCAGTCGCATGCTCCTCGATGCGGAAGTTAGGTATTCCCCCATCGAGAAGAGCTGCCTGGAGCTCGTATTTGCCGTACAGAAATTACGGCACTACTTGCAGCACCATGAGGTACAGTTGGTTTCTCGGGTAGACCCGTTGAAATATATCCTGAGCCGGCCTATGTTGACTGGCTGCCTAGCGCGGTGGGCTGTGATTCTCCAGCAGTTCGACATCAGGTATGTGTCTCAGAAGGCCATCAAAGGGCAAGCATTGGCAGACTTTCTGGCAGCTCACCCGACCTCCGCGGATCAGCCGCTGGATCTAGGCTTTCCTGATGAGGCCATTCTCTCGGTTGATCGAGCCGATCCATGCTGGCAGATGCACTTTGACGGTGCATCCCGGAGCCCCACCGGTAGAAGACTCGATAATCCTAAGCTCAACAGAGTGGGCTTGGGCATCGTCTTCATTACCCCGGAGCGAGCCGTGCTGCCATACTCTTTCCTGTTGTCAGAGGGTTGTACCAACAATGAGGCGGAATACCATGCCCTCATCACCGGCCTCGAGTTGGCTCTCGAGATCGACGTGCCCCGTCTGTGCGTGAAAGGGGACTCCGAGCTGGTCGTTAAGCAGATCAATGGCGACTACGTTGTCAGGAAGCCGGAACTTGTGCCATTGTTGGAGTGCACCCTCCTTCTGATGGCCCGGTTCCCTTCTCGGCCGGAAATTGTCCATGTTCCCCGGTCGCAGAACGGTCGAGCAGATGCTTTGGCCAGCCTCGCTGCGTCACTTGCGGAGCCTGAACAGGACAACCTGATCGTCCGCGTGACGTGCCGCAGGCTCATCGCTCCCGTTATCCCGGAAGAAGATCGCGGCCCGTTGGTAAGTAACCTCACCACGGTTGCCCCTATGCCCGGAGTCCCGAGTACCCCAGATATGACAGTCGGATCAGCCCCTGATTGGAGGACGCCTTTGGTTGAGTACCTCCAACATGGCATTCTTCCATCGGATCGGGCCGAGCGCGAGCGAGTTCGACGCCGCGCATCGCAGTTCGTCCTCCAGAGCAGTCCCGGCCTGGAGCAGATCCTCTACAAACGCGGATTTGATGGTATTCTCCTCCGTTGCCTTCAGGGAGTTGAGATCCCACGAGTCATGCAAGAGGTTCATGCTGGTTCATGCGGCGCCCACCAGACTGGGCCGAAGCTGTCCCACCAGAT
This sequence comes from Viscum album, assembly GCA_963277665.1. Classification (NCBI taxonomy): domain Eukaryota; kingdom Viridiplantae; phylum Streptophyta; class Magnoliopsida; order Santalales; family Viscaceae; genus Viscum; species Viscum album. The sequence continues at coordinate 1,536,031,641 of OY728125.1, read as the reverse complement.
TCGGAGGTTAGGATACTTCTGGCCCTCCATGATCCATGACTGCATCGAGCATGCCAGGAGGTGCCATGCGTGCCAGGTTCATGCGAACTTTGTGCATCGGCCGCCGGAGCCTCTCCATACCACAAGGTATTCCTGGCCCTTTGCAGTCTGGGGACTGGACGTTGTGGGACCTTACCCGCCGGCGACAGCTCGCCAGTGCCGGTTCATTCTGACCGCCACGGACTTCTTCTCCAAATGGTCAGAAGCGATTCCGCTCAGAGAGGTCAAATCCTGTTCGATCGTTGACTTCGTGACCTCCAACATCATCTATCGATTTGGAGTGCCTCACGCTATCCTCACGGATAACGGAACCAATTTCCGAGCAGCCGAGTTAAAGAAGTTGTACGCCAAGTATAACATTCGCTCGAACCATACATCTCGCTATCATGCGCAGGCGAATGGACAGATCGAGGCGTTCAACAAAACCCTCTCTAACATTCTGCAAAAGATGGTTGGTCAGAACAAGAAGAGTTGGCCGGACAAGCTCCCCAACGCCCTCTGGGCTTATCGGACGACGACTCGCAATTCCACCCAGATGACCCCTTATTCCCTGGTGTATGGAGCTGAGGCCGTCCTGCCCATCGAGATCCAGTTGCCGTCCTTGCGCACTGCGGTCTACGACCAGCAAGCGCCTGACAGAGTTGCTGAAGCCCGTCTAGTCGAGTTGGAAGCACTGTATGAGAATAGACTTCGCGCTTTGCACAACTTGGAGAGGCATCAAAGCAAAATGTCTCAAGCTTTCAATAAGAAGGTTCGCCTCCGCTCCTTCCTGCAGGGTGATCTAGTGCTAGCCCTAAGAGCACCGATGATCCCCGGCAGGAAGCCACCCAAGTTGGAGCCCAAGTGGTAGGGACCTTTTTTTGTCAGCAAGGTCTATCCCAATGGCGCGTACTCCCTAGCGACTATGGATGGTGAGCGTGTCACTCCTCCCACCAACACTAGGTTCCTCAAGAAATACTTTGCCTGAGTGTTCAGACGTCCAGCATGACGTTAAACTGCACATTTGTCCAGCATGACGTTAAACTGCACAGACGTCCAGCATGACGTTAAACTGCACATTTGTCCAGCATGACGTTAAACTGCACAGTCGTCCCGCATGACGCTAAACTGCACTTCGTCCTGCATGACGTTAAACTGCACCACGTCCTGCACGACGTTAAACTGCATTCGTCCAGGCTACAAGACGTTAAACTGTTCAGCATTCGTCCGCGCTGCAAGACGTTAAACTGCCAAGTGTTTCGTCCTGCATGACGTTAAACTGCCTCTCAAGAACTACGTGCGGCTTGATTCCCATCCTTATGGGATACGTAGGACCGCCTGAACCTTCATGTTTCAGGCCCAGCCCCATCCTTCGGGAATTTCCATCCCATCTCGGGCCCTTGGCCCAGTTGCCCCCGGGTGTGCTGCGTATGGTGTGAGCGCGGGGCTATGCCCTCATTCACGTCGGTTTGCTGGCCGCGCCGTACGCCTCCCCCGTGTGTGGGACTACCTCACACCCCTCATCGTCCTGCATGACGTTAAACTGCCTCTCAAGAACTACGTTCAGCTTGATTCCCATCCTTATGGGATACGTAGGACCGCCTGAACGCTTGTGTTTCAGGTCCAGCCCCGTTTCTTGGTTGATCACGGGGATCTACCCTCTTTTGGTTGCTCTCAGGGTGAGCCCTCCGACCCTTCCCGGTGACCCGTTAACATGTTTTGGGTACTTCGGTCTATGACTCGTAGTGTCAGATTCAATCCCGACAAGTCCTGTGTTGCTTGTCAGGCCTCGCGCTTCCTCTTGTTCGAGCCTTCACTCAAAGGGATCCTCGTTAGCGGTTTGGGTACGATGCCTCAGTGCTCTCCTACCGCTCCGGGTCGATTTACCGGCGGGTCTTGGGCCGCAAATCGATATGAATCCTGCGATTGAGCGGTTGATGCTCGTTTGCTTGCCCCGTCTTAGGCTGACGCGATCGGATGTTGTGTTGCGAATGCGTCAGCAACATCCTTGATCGCCATGTCGGCTCTTTCAGGCTCTGAACATTGGTTGCGCAGTCCTCATCACACTCCGCCTTTATGCGTTGTAGTGGAATCTCGACACTCTTCATACTGACCTACAGTACACCTCTACGCGTTAGACAGACCAACCAGGGTAATGATGTCGTTCGAGGCTCCCATGATCTGAGCACCAAGGATATATGCGGATATCCTCCCTAAGGGCCGTGCGTAGCTGGACCCTCGTCCCCATAAGGAGGAAGGATTCGCCCGAACAATCGCGTTCTGGGCCCAGTATATCTGGAGGCTAGCATCACTGCCCCTCGGGTGATGGACATACGCAGACCCCTATCCCAAGACTCTCCTTCTGGAATCGTGCGTGACCGCAGGGCTGGGTATGTTCCCACCTCCGCCGTGTCCACCGTACCGCAATAAGCGGATTCCTCCATGGTCCGAACCACACGACCTTAAACTGTGTTGTCTGGTCCTACCACACGACCGTAAACTGTGATCGTCTTGGCCGCCCGACGAGAAACGGCACTGCATCGTGATGTTCTCCTCGGGGGACACTCATGTTGGGCGCTGGTTAATAACCACGCCATTCATCAATGCCTTCCATGGCTTGATTATTGTGGCGACGCCAGAGATTTCTCAATCACAGGCATGTCGCCGCACAAAGAAAAACCATTCATCTTTAAGGACAAACAAGAAATATCAAATGCCGCTCCTTTTGTGTGCGAGGGTCAGACCCGCACTCTTCCTCGCGCTGGTGCCCGATTGTGATGTGCCGCGCTTCAAGAACTACGTGCGGCTTGATTCCCATCCTTACGGGATACGTAGGAACGCCCGGATGTTTGAAACTTCGGGTCCAGCCCCCCACCACTTAGAGATTCCCCCCTTCTCTGGGGAATCCGCCGCCTTCAGGTCACCCTCAAGGCGTGTTCCCCGACCCCTTGCCGTGGTCCACCGGTGTCAAGAGTACTCTGGTTTATTGCCAGGAGTGTCAGGTTCAGCTTGGTCAGGTTCCTTCCACTTTTCAGGCTTCGTGCTCCCTTTCATTCGGACCCATCGTCTACGCCCTGGGTGGAGCCCCCGTGAACGGTTCGGACACAATGCCTCAGTGCTCTCCCACCGACTCGGGCCGGTACCCCCAATGGCCTCGGGCAGCAAATCGATATGAATCCTGCGATTGAGCGGTCGATGCTCGTTTGCTGCCTCACTCCACCAACGGTTAGTGCGATATTGATGCTGCTTTTCCGCCACGGTCGGCAATACTCCAATATCGTTACGCCGGTGCCCCCAGTCCTTGAATGAATGGCCGCATGATTCACATTTTCCACCTCCCATTCCGGCCAGGCAAAACCTCGACACTCTTGACACTATCCCTCAGTGCATCTTCGCATATCCAGGGGATATGACCACGATGTGGCGTGCTTGGAGGTCTTTATGGTCCGAGCTCTAAGACCTTAAACTAAGATCTCTTCTTACTGTCCGAGCTCTAAGACCTTAAACTAAGATCTCTCCTTATGGTCCGAGCTCTAAGACCTTAAACTAAGATCTCTTCTTTATGGTCCGAGCTCTAAGACCTTAAACTAAGATCTCTTCTTATGGTCCGAGCTCTAAGACCTTAAACTAAGATCTCTTCTTATGGTCCGAGCTCTAAGACCTTAAACTAAGATCTCTTCTTATGGTCCGAGCTCTAAGACCTTAAACTAAGATCTCTTCTTATGGTCCGAGCTCTAAGACCTTAAACTAAGATCTCTTCTTATGGTCCGAGCTCTAAGACCTTAAACTAAGATCTCTCCTTATGGTCCGAGCTCTAAGACCTTAAACTAAGATCTAGCCCTTATGGTCCGAGCTCTAAAGACCTTAAACTAAGATCTACCCCTATGGTCCGAGCTCTACGACCTTAAACTAAGATCTCCCCAAATGGGGTCCTACGTCCTGCATGACGTTAAACTGCACTCTCAGAACTACGTATGGCTTGATCTCCAGCCTGATGGAGTACGTAGGAACGCCCGGGCATTCCGACTCGGGTCCAGCCTCAGGGATCGTTAAGTCCCGCCCCTCCTCGTCGCCGGCCGTCTGGCCTGACTTCGGGTAGAGTGGTGCAGTTGTGATATTCTCCCCGATTCAGCTCGGGATGCCCCATCGCAAGGATGGGAAGCGACGATTTCCTCGTCAGAGAGGTGCTGTCTAAGAATTGAGGTGACTCACGGCCAGATTAGTGCATCCGCCTAATACGCTCTCCCCACGGTGGCGCAATTTTGAGAGCGTTGGATTCTGTCCGAACAAATCGTCACTTCGCCCCACGCTTCGCATGCCCTGTTGATCTGGATTTCCACCCTTGTGTCTGAAGGAACCCCAAAGCGGTATTCATGATGACATGTGGTCCGCCTCCTGCAATATGAATGATGGCCTTTTTCGGTCCGTCTATTGCAGTTGTTATGGTCGATCCGCTGTCCGCCTACCGTCTCGGGCATTTCCTGGAAGGCCGACCGTTGTGGATGTCTGGATTCGGGACGCACGATTCACCTTTTCTCATTTCCCTATGTTCGGATAAAATCTCAACGCCCCTAGCATTGTCCCGCTCGTGTGTTGGAACAGGTTGGGGGGATGGTACATTGATTAGGTCTGAGGTCTCCTTTCTTAGGAATGACCTCCCTCTTTTCTCCAGGAATCCAGGCCCAATTGTGGATGCCTGATGCTTGGTTAACACTCCCGCAAGACAACGAATTGTGGTTGAGCATGTTAAACCAAAAGATGCAGATAAATATATTGATTCATACAGATGGATCAAAGTAGCGGAAGCAAATGTTTTGGGAATGGAAAAACAAAGCCCTTAGGGATTAGCGTGCTGGATGAGTCTTTCTAATGCCGCTACCCTTTGGCTGGTGGCCTCCAAAGATGCTTCTCGCTCTCTGCGTGCCCTATCTTCGTCGGCGGTCGCAGCGCGCAATTCGTCGATTCTAGCCTGTGCACGCTCCCGCTCGACCTGAATTGTGACCATCTGTTGGCCCGCCTCCGTCAGCTGTACCTGGGCGTCAACCAGCTGAGCTGCTAGTTGCTCCACAAGCTCGGTACACGTTGCGACGAAGGCCTCCTTCTCTGCTGCCTGCCCTTCGAGGCGCCGGACTTCATGCTCTGCCGCGAGGAGCGCCCGCGCGCTCTCCGACATGTCCCGACTTTGTGCGACGTCGGCACGCCGGCAGCTCTCGCGCATCTTTTCGGCCATGAAATCACGGACCGTTAGATGGAGGCGTTGAGCATCAGCTCCCCCGGCACACAGGAAGCGCAGCCAGGTTTGAAGTGATCCCATGCGCCCCAGCCACTCCGATGGGTCTCGCTTGAGGAAGCGCTGGATGCACTTCCACCCCCTACGGCGCGTTATCCGGCTCTCCTCGACCGCCTCCGTGTCTGAGTCGTCCATCTCCTCGGGATCGGCAGGCCGGTAGGCAGGGAAGGCAGCCAGCAGGTCTGCTGCAGGGTCCGCCCCTGGGATGTCCTCATGAGGGATAGGTTCCCCAACATCTGGGCGACCTTCTTCTCTCTCCCCAGTGGCGATGACACCCTCGTCAGCCCCCAGCCTCTCTCCGATGGCAGCACCGCCGACGTCCGCAGCCCCTTGATCAGCAGTTGGTGGGGCCGGCTCGGTTTGGGAAGTCTGTTCCGGAGCAGGCGGCATGTCCACCACTGGTCCACTCGTAGATGGCCCGGGTTCGGCAACCCGACGAGCCTCCAATGTTGAGATCACTGCGCGGGGCATGCCATGGTTAGTCACGGATCGTAAACAGCAAGCACCAGCAGTAAAGTAGGGAGACTTACGGGAGTTCGGAGCGTCATCTTCCGCTATCCCGGTCGCCGCAGGAACAGTTGCAGCAGGGGACCCCTTAGCGCTTGTCAGTTCGATAATGGGTGCCTGGCCCCCGCCTTGTCCTGCTGGCGCCTCTCCTACTCCTGCTGAGGATGCCTGACCGACATCCGTGTGCTCCTGAGAAAGATGGAGAAATGGGTTAGAAGCTGCATAAGAGAGTGGATGAAGCAGATTGAGTAGGGATAGAAGCGGACCTCGAGGAGCTCAGTGACATCAACATTGTCAGAGCCGGCCACCTCGCCGCTCTCCCGTGGGCTCCCCTGATGGGATCTTCCCTCGGAGCCTTCATCCTCCCCCATTTCCTCCTCTTCTTCGGAGTCGCTGCTACTGTCATCTTCTTCCGGCGGCATCTGTTCCGGAGCGGGCTCGAGACCGAGCATCACCTTCACCAGAAGGGATGGCTCCGCGCGCTGACCACGTTGGCGCGCGTACTCGTCCATGGCCGTCAGATACGCATACTGCCGGTTGAAGTCCACTCTGTCGGCAATCTGGAGGCGCCCGACCTCTGGCAGATAGATTCCTTCCCTGAGTATCTTTCGCCAGATGGCGTCGGTCCCCAGTGACTGCCGCAGAGTCATCCAGGCCGACCACAGCGCCGGAAAGACCGCATCATGGGAAGGTTCGAGCAGACGTCTCACCTGCTTCCCGGGCCGCTCGTCGACCACCGCACGTGCCCCCTCTCTGGGCGCTGAGGTCGTGGCGGCAGCTCGCGATGTGCCCGCCGCCGAAGTCCCTGCCCGCGCCGGCTCCGCTGTTTGGTGCGCCTCCGTTCTCCCCCGTGTGGCGGCACCTCGCCTCCTTCCTTGACGCCCGGTCTCCGCACGGGTAGCCTCGAGCCGCCGAACTAGCTTCCGCAAAAGCCCCTCGGGGTACGTGGTGGCCCAGTGTTCGGCGTACTCGGTTGCCAATCCTGCGTCAACTCCGGTAGGAGGGAGAGTGATGACGTCGCCAGAGCCGAAAGCGGCAAACATCAGCCACATCTGGCGAAGGACGCCAGGGTTCGTCTCCTCCCGGACAGCAGTGAATACCCTCTTCGGCATCCGTTGAAGGCACCCGAACTGCCTGGCGAACCGGGTCGGCACGTAAGGCTCGCAGATCACCTTCCCGTCGATCCGAGCCACGAGCACCCCGCCCCGCATGTTCAGGAAGTATTCATGCTGCTCCAGCGGACCCTGCCCATTGTCGATCATCTGGCCGACGGGAGTGGGGAACGGACTGAAGTTGAAGTTGGCATGATTGCCAATCCGGATCCGCATGCCCTCCTCACTTAGGGTCATCGGAGCGACCCCCGCGATGTTCAGCAGGGAGGGTCGCAGGCCGTTGCCCGGAGGAATGATGGCGTTCGGAAACGTGTACCCACCGAGGTGAGTAGCCACCCAGCCGTGGAAGAACTGAAAGGGCCCACAGATCCTTCGTGGCGACCCCCCTCGTGAGATGCGTCCCAGGATGGCATACAGCCTCGCCAACACTGGGACCCCGAGGTTGTATCTCTTGTTGGCGGCCATAGCGCCCGCCATCGCCAGTGTCGCCGGGCGAACGCCCATTCTCGCGTCCCGCACTGGCAGGAGCCACCCACTCAGAAAGGCGGCCAGGAACGCCGCGTACCGGACATTTGGGTCCCGGGCCTCGATGACGCGGTACCCCCATGAGCGATAGTCACCCGTCTCCAGGACCCGCCAGTACGACCCGTTCCGGCTTCTCTGAGCTGCGGTCGGGCACCGCTTCCCCCTACCTGGCATCTTGACCGCCGGGTCATGCTCCAAGAACTGGCCGAACCATTCCTTGTAGGCTATGTCCTTCTGGAAGTCTTTGATCCCGAGCTGCTGCGTAGCCAGGTCAAGCAGATGCCAGGTCAGGATGGGAGTCCGTGACCTGTCCTCCCAGGTATTCTTCGGTGGCAGGAACTCATCGTATTGGTAACCCTCCAGCGGGATACCTCCGATGCAGTGGATGTCCCAGAGACCGATGTCGACCTCCCCATGGTGAAGATGGAAGGTGTTGGTATCCGGAGACCATCGGGTGAATAGCTCCGGCCCGAGCTCGGACTGCTGGTAGAAGTGGAACTGCGACGTCCACACCGCCTCGAACAGGCCGATGTACCGCAGCTCCTCTGCGATGTGATCGCAAGTGTGGCGTACCCAGAACGCCCAGGCCCACTCGCTGGTGAAGTTGCCCCCAGACCGCAGGTCCCAGTCCTTCAGCCAGCCCTTGGTGTCGTCCGTGACGCTCTGGCGATATATGCTCGAGTAGAGGGCTGGAGAATTCTCCGCAGTAGGCTCACCCCCATTAATGGTTCGCGTCCTCGGGTTCAGGACATAGACATCCAAGTGTCTGGTCTCCCTGGCAGGATGCCCATTGTTGGTGATGTTATAGCGGAGAAGCTCGTCCTCCCGGGTCACCCAGGTCCGCGGCGCATCAATCTCGAACCCTGGCACCGGAACCTCATCTAGGATGCCGAAGTTCCAGAGCGGCAGGTTGTCCGACAGTGGATATGTCTTCTGGGCCGGCGTCAGTAAGTCGAACAAGGATTGATTGTTGGAAACAATCTCCTTGGCTCCGTAAACCTCCTCGTTCGTCGCCATCTTAGCCCTGCGAGTGGCGACATCCCCCTCATTTCCTTGATTCGCGGCCATCTCAGAAGTTCAGGGGGTCGTGCGGGTTAAGGGATGAAGTGTGCGGAATCGGACGAGGCTGGTGGAAAAGTTTGAGAGTCGGCGCGCAATCCTAGTGGACGACGCGCAATCGGGAAGTCGTTCACGTAAAACCCTGGGTATTCGCGCAAAGACAGAGCGAAATCCAGACGGTTTTGCGCGACGAGCGGGTGAATTCCGCGCCGGAAAAGGCAATTTCGCGCACGAGAGCAGAGATGCTTATCGCGCGGAAGGCCAATGTACGGCACGGAGGGACCCAGTGCCCCTATTTATAGGCGAGGCCGGGGTCCGCGCTGCGCGGAAAGCGCTTCGCGCGACCGCAGCGGCGAATTTCGCGACCGGAGCCCCTTTTTGCGCGCCTAAGTCCCGCGCCGCCCAGGACTTCGGCATTCCGGCGTCTCCCTCGGAACCCGATCGTTGCGACCTCTCGCCGATCAGATTCCGAGGGGTGGCTTTTGTAGACGCCGGAAAAGTCCGTTGTTCCCAAACGAAGCTCCGGATGCGGAAAGCGAGGTCATATTTGGAGTCGGAAGAATGTTTCGGAGGGCCCGGAGGCCTTGCGCGGAATTTCAGAGGTCTGCGCGCAAAGATGATGATCCGCGCGCAAAACCCCCGGGATGCGCGCAACTCCCTTGCGCGCGGTGCCCGATTCCGCGCCCGCGAGGAGAATTCCGCGCTCACGCCTTGGATTCCGCGCCCGGGGTTGCCTATAAATACTAGGCGACCCCCAACGTTTCAAGGGTTGCTGGAAGTCGAACGGTCTCCCGCGCGCGCAATTCAATCCCTTCCGCGCGCAATGCCGATCTTCAGGTAACCTCCTTTCTTTCGCGCAATCGAGCCTTGGGGTCCGCCTTCGCGCGCAATCCCCTTGGCTCATTTCCTTTGAACAAATTTCAACCCGAAGGCCTTTGCGCGCAAAAGAAGCCTCTTGCGCGCAATTGCCCCCTGGTGCGCGCAATCCAACCCGATTGCGCGCACCCCCATCTTCAAAGTGGCCATTCGTTAGAGAATGAGCCGTTGCCCCCGCGCGCTACCCGAAGCCCGGTGCGCGCAATCCCAATCATCCGCGCGCGAAGCGCTGGCCCAATTGCGCGCCAGCCCGCCATTTTGCGCGCCGATCCGCGGTTTTGCGCGCAAAGCTCCTCTTTTGCGCGCAATCCGCCAGGGTCGCCTCCCTTGACCCCCTTTGGGTACCCGCCTGCGTGGCGCCCGATGGTCTTCATCGCAGGTGCCCGCGTTGTGCGTCGTCTTTCCGTGCGGCCCCCCCCTAGGCTCGCGCGAAGTGACATGGACCTACCGGCGGCTTTACCGTCCAGCATGACGCTAAACTGCACTACGTCCGAGCTACAAGACGTTAAACTGTTCAGCATCCGTCCAGCATGACGCTAAACTGCACTACGTTCGAGCTACAAGACGTTAAACTGTTCAGCATCCGTCCAGCATGACGCTAAACTGCACTACGTCCGAGCTACAAGACGTTAAACTGTTCAGCATCCGTCCAGCATGACGCTAAACTGCACTACGTCCGAGCTACAAGACGTTAAACTGTTCAGCATTCGTCCTGCATGACGCTAAACTGCACCACGTCCTGCACGACGTTAAACTGTATACGTCCAGGCTGCACGACGTTAAACTGCCTAGCCCCCATCGTCCGCGCTGCAAGACGTTAAACTGCCAAGTGTTTCGTCCTCAACACACGACGTTAAACTGTACTTCGTCCGGCAAGACGTTAAACCGTCCGCTTCGTCCTCAACACACGACGTTAAACTGTACTTCGTCCGGCAAGACGTTAAACCGTCCGCATCGTCCGATCCCGTGCTCTGCACGCAGGGTCTCCCCCGGTTTGGACGTGGCCCCCACCCGCTCGTCTCTGCAGGGATGTCGGGATTGTCCCGCTTTTGGGACGATTTAATGGGAGTGGCTTTTCCCTACGGGGGCAGGGTATTACAAACCCCTAGTTTCTCGTGGGAGGCTGCACATGTGTATCTCCATTGCGCCTCCCCACTGCCGAAGCCAGTAGAGGGTGTGACTGGGATCGAGGTGTCTTCTGCTTTCGGTCCAAGTCCCTTCCAACTGAGTTTTGCCGCATCCGGGCTGCCTCAAGTGCGTAAGTCCTGACAGAATGAACTACGTGGACTTTGATCCCTGTCTTCTATACAGGGTACGTAGGAAGCCTCCCTGAGGTCCAAGCCCGCCACCTGGTCGTCCCGGTCGTATTTACGTCGGTTCGTCCATCAGTGGACCCCTCCAGGGTTCACGCTTGCGTCGATTCACCTATGAATCCGCCCCTGTGGGAGACTGCCCGTGTGTATCTCCGCGGTGCCTCCCCACAGCCCCCCTTTTCCATTTCCCCTTTTATCGTCCAGCATGACGTGAAACTGTGATCCACCCGGCCGTTCCATCCCCCTATGTGCGAGGTGGTTCGGTTCAATCCTCCGCCCGGCGGCCTAGACCTCTTCGTGAGTCGGCTTGCCGACGTCCAGCATGACGTTAAACTGTATACCCCAACTACGCTGACTTTGATCCGTGCTAACGCGCGGTACGTAGGAAGCCCCTACGGGGTCCAAGCTCTTCACTCCATCATCCATCCTGATCCTTACCCGGGCCGCCACATCCCGGTGGGGTCATGCCACTTCACTCCACTCCACGTTACTTGGGAAGCCGCCCATGTGCTGGCCCCAGCGTCGGAGGTTCCCCGCAAGGGGTTCTGTCATCTGATCCACTTTTCGTGTTGATCGGTCCGACGCCGTCCCCGCTGGACGTTAAACTCGCGGCATACCCCGTGTTAAACATGGGAAGCTGAGGAAAACCTCAGGTGACACAGTTCCCCGCACCTAGTACGGGATGCCTCAGGCCATCATGCCTTCGAGAAGCCCTATTAGGGACGGAAGACAGACGTGTAGAGCCGCAGTGTTACGACACGCCCCCATCACCCAGAGCCACCCGGCCTTCTCACTGCAGGTTGCTACCCCGCCCAGACTCCTTGGAGCGTCCGGGCGGAAGCAGCGTAATTAACCGGTGTCCATGAAGATATGGCGCCGGGAACGAGATTCACGAACATTCTTAAGTCTATGAGGGAGACCCGGATTAGGCGACGAGTTCCGAGGAGACGTCCAAGGATGGAGGAGCCGACATCCCATCATCCCGGTTTCGATCAAGGAGCAGACGCCCCTGAATAAGGGACGAATGCCGCCCGCCCTTGGAAAGCAGGACTGCGGGACCACAAGCCGCGCGCGCATCCCCTCGGGTTGACAGGTGCACACGCGAACGCGTCCTGGCGGAACAGCGTAACCCGACGCACATCCGCACCGAAACAGCAGCTCCTGGATCACCCACCACAGATCCTACCTAAAGGGTAGGTACAGATAGCCTCCACAACGCTATCACCCATCAACCTCCTACGTTTGTCATCTAGCCGTGAATTCCACCTCCGGTTACTGACTCATCATGTAGTCCACCTCCGGGTACCGTCCAGTCCTCGAACACTCAGCCTCCGCCAGCACTGTCCGTCGTCTGAATCCAGCACAACGAGGTGCGGGCATAGCCCGTGCAGGGGTGAGTATAAAGATACTCAGTAGGGACCCTGAGACCCTCAAGGTCTCACTAAAACCAACAAGGATAACCACAAAGAAGATCTCAACAGATAACCTCTACTTAGGTGTATTCCCATACACATACCTAAGTTATCATGTAACCCATCTCAACCATGAGGAAAACACCAAGATCATGAAATCAACAGATAACCACTACCCAGGTATATGCCCAAACATATACCTAAGTTATCAAGTGACCCATCTCAAACATGAGGTAAACATAAGGTCATAGACTCAGCTCAAACCAGGATTTTCATTATCGAAACTGTAACTGCTGAAGAGCCCCGTCTCTGGAGTGTATAGTGGTTCAGTCACGACTCTGAGGTGCTGCTCACTAACCTAAGACTGCTGAGGTACTCCTCCTATCGAGTACCGCGGGTCAGCCACCTAAACACAGTAGTGATTCCCACCGGGGTATGTCACCCAAACACATTAGTGCACACCCCCTAGTAGCCTGCTGAGGTACTCTCCGGACGAGTACCGTGGGTCTGCACTGTCACACAGGTAGTGCTCCGTCCGCCATGGGTCTGCACCTCACAAAGTAGTGCTCCGTCCACTGGGCTAGTCGACTCACTCCAAGTCGAGTCGGTCAAGCAGTCGTCAAGTCTCATTCAGCTACACGGTCTCCGTACTCCGCGTGCTCGTCTCTGGGAGGGTCCGCTCCATGAGATACAGGTCGATACTCCAAGTATCTCAAATTCCCACGAAGAAGTATCCCAAAGGACTGCATCGTCATAGAGATCTCAATGCAACAGATGGCGCGTCAATCGGACACCCGGTCTGTGAGTTATTAGCCTTTTCGTCCCAGGGGCCCGGTTGGTTTCGTGAGCAAACCAACCCAGCTGTATCTCAACTGTACCCCGAACTCTCATAGGGTATACTCATAGGAACCATTTCTCAACGTGATCACCAATGCCGATGACGGTTCGTCAAACGAACGTCTGGTCTGAAAGATAACAGCTTTTCCCTTCCAAGGCCCCGGTTGGATTTCAAGTACAATCCAACCCAGCCACTATCCAACAGCAAACAAAACTCGAGCGAAGTATGCCAAAAGTTCCGTCCCATCAGGATGAATTCAATGAGACCGACGGCACGTCAATCGGATGCCCGGTCTGTGAGTTATTGGCTTTTTCGTTCCAGGGGCCCGGTTGGTTTCGTGAGCGAGCCAACCTGACCACACTCTGACGACATCCAAACCTCGAGCGGAGTAAGCCAAAAAATCCTTCTCACTTAGAGGAATCCATCAAAGTCGACGGCACGTAAATCGGACGTCCGGAGCTCAAGATATAAGCATTTCCGCTCCGAGGGCCCGGTTGGTTTCATATCCGAACCAACCTGGCCGAACCCAAAGTATTCCAAAACCTTGAGTGCGATAAACCGAAACGAGCATCTCGTTCCAATGATCCCTAAAAAACTGACGGTGCATCGATCGAAGGTCTGTAGCCCATGATATGGGTAAAAGACCAAAGAGGGTCTGAAAATGGGGGGTCTGGGCCCGGACCGACCCGGCCCGACCCCCCTTGGGTCGGCCCGAACCAGGTCGATCCGACCCGACTGGGCGCGGCCCGGCACGGCCAGCTCGGTCCGGCCTGACCGGCCAGCCGCGGCTCGGCCAGCGCGGCCGAGCGGAAGCCGCGGAGCGGGGTGCGCGGATCCCCCCCCCCCCTTGCCGCTGATTGAAGCCGGCGGCGAACCGTCGCCGCCAGCCTTCCGGCGGCGCGCCGCCGCCGCCTTTCGCGGACCACCGGACGCGCTCCGGTGGTCCGTTTCTCCTGCCGTCATCGCCAACAGTCCTCCCGGGACCCGACCTTCACTACGAAGGGATTAAAACGCCATATCGGCCTGCTTTGTCGTCGTCCGTCGATCCTCACATCGTTAAACAAGCTGCGGAGGGTTGTCGGGCCGTGTTTGTTCGGCCCGCGCCCTCCATGTTAGGTGTTATCAATTGAAAAAAATAAACACATGATTTTAATCATTTACGATGGTATAATTTATCCCAAATAAATTATACGAACACCTTGCAATCAAATACCCGCACACGAGAGTTTAAAATTTGAATGCGCGGCGTGACGATGTCGCACATTCCTGCCGCTCAATCCTGCACAGCGTGACGATGTCGCGCATCCTTGCCGCTCGATCCCGCATGGTGTGATGGCACCGCGTCAATTTCATTCGATCCACAACAACAAGAAAAACAATAAGGGAGGGGGACGACCGTGTTTGTGCGGTCCGGCCTCCTCCTATTAACTGATATCATGCATTCCAAATATCGCAGATAAAAGACGGAAAAGAATCACGTAAGGAAAATCACGTAAACCCCCTACCTCGGTTTCAAGAACGGAGTCGTGGAAAGAGGATTTTAAGATGATGTCGAGGTGCGTCTGAGGAGGAAGTGGCGTCTCCTCACGTGTTGCGGTCAATAGGAAGGAAGGCACATTGTTGTTCTTCGTGGAAGGATGGTGTTCTTCGTCATAAGAAGAACTCTCCTACAAATTCTCCAAAGGTTTTCCCCACCCAAAATATTTGCCAACCAAAAAAATATAATAAGGCCCTCCCATTATGTAACATTTCCATGCATTTTCAAATTAATTCAAAATGTAAATTGAATTAATTATGGCATTAGTGTTGGCAACATAAATGGATGGGAGATGGAGAGGTTCTAGAAATTAATTAAGGGGAGAGTTAACAAACATAATGAAAAAGGGTGTTAATGGGGGAGTTCAAGGGTGTTATGGGGAGATGAAAAGTTTAGGGCACGTGTGGGCCCCACTCCACTAATATCCTCTCAAGGGAGGTTATGTGGGTGTGGGCCCCACCTCTAACTCCCCTTGGGAGGAAATAACTAACATTGATAAAATAAAATTGTGTTCCACAATTTTATTTAACATCCTATAATTCCCCCCAAAGAAAATAACTCTCAACCCGCATAAAATGCAACTTCGGAAAAGGTCTCCTTAAGCAAAAACTGGCGCTACGGTTTCATCGGTGCCCTTAGAATTTGATTCTGAGCACCGGTTAAAAAGTTAGAAATTCCCGCTCGTTCGTTCACTGAACGTACCCGAGCTGAACTTCCGAAAATGATTCCAGGCACACCGGGCCTCATAATCATGTTCCGTCAGAAACTGCGTTCTTGGAAAATCCCAAAGAAAGTTTAGAAAAAATTTCCCTTAAAATTTTTGGGTCTTTACAGCATGTACTTGGACAGAATGAAACATCTTGGGGAAATCAAAACAATCTTGTGTAATTGAAGGCCAAAAGTATCCAAGACTTTGAATTTGACCAGATAGTCTATGTTTAGACTGGTGGGCACCAAATACTCCTACATGCACTTCTTTCTTGACTTCCATTGTCTCTTTACCATCAATGCATCTAAATATATTTCCATAAAAACCTCTTATGTATAGAATTTCTTCTAGGTGATCTTTGCTATCATAAAGAGTAAAATTGACCACACATCACTGGATTTGTTCTTTCCCAGATCTATCAGGTTGGAGTGTTCCATTTTGAAGATTTTCTCTGATATGTGTCATCAATCCCGTAGTATGTCCATACGGTTCAAGAAATGGGACTAATTTCATTGATTTCATCTGCTCTGGTTTTATCATAAGGTGAAATTGTATGACGGTGGGCAATACTGATGATAGTCTCATCCCGATTTGGATCTGCCAGAGATGTGGCTTTATTAGCTAGTGCATCATCTTGGGAATTATGTGATTGAGGGACATAATAAAATGTTATTTCCAATGTAAATTCCTCTATTAACTCTCTGATGTAATCACAAAAAGTTATTACCTCTTCTTTTCTGATAGCAAACTCCCCATTGACTTGTTTTATTACCAGGTCTAAATCACCTTTCACCTTTAAGTGATTAACTTATAACTGAAGCACCAATTCCAAGCCTCTGATGAGAGCTTGATATTCTTCTTCATTATTTGTACCGCCTTCCCACAATAATAAGGAATAGGGTAGCACTGCCTTTTCTAGAGAAATGAGCACAATTCCTAATCCAACTTTGTTGAATTTAGGATCTTCCATTTTCTTCCCTGTTGGACTTCTGGAAGCACCATCAATGTACATTTCCCATGTTTAATGATTATCTTGGATAGATAAAACCTCCTCATCAGGAATTTCAATATCTAAAGACGTATCTTCTACTGAAGGGTGTTCAGCAAAAAAATAAGCCAGAGATTGGCCCTTTATTGACTTTTGAGACACGTACTGGATATCAAATTACTACTGAATAACTTCCCACTTTTCCAGATGTCCTATAAGAATTGAATGACTAAAGATAAATTTTAGTGGGTTATTTTGAGATACCAAGGGGACCTCATGATGTTAAAGATAGTGTCTCAATTTATGAACTGCAAAGATTAATGCTAGGCAGAACTTTTCAATACATGAATATCGGGTTTCTGCTTCAAGCATAGTCTTACTAAGATATTAAAGGTTGTTTTCATCCCAGCATCATTCTTTTGGGAAGGAAGGCACCCAATGACTGCTCTAAAGCTGTCACATAGAGAATAAGTGGTATTCCATCAACTAGTGGCATTAATACTGGTGAACTGAAGAGATATTTCTTGAGGATATCAAATGCCCCATGGAAATCCTCGGTCCATTAGTAGGTGACTCCTTTCTCCATCAATTTAGGGAAGGGTAAACTTTTTCCTACCAGATTCGCGATGAAACGACGAATATAGGCCAAGTGTCCTTGAAGTCCTCTTAATTATTTAAAATTTGGAGGAGGTGACATACCAAGGATTGACTTTGTCTTATCAGTATCAACTTTTATACCATGAAGGCATACAAAAAATCCAAGAAATTTTCTTGAGGTTGCCCCAAAAGCACATTTCAAGGGGTTCATCTTCAAATTGGGTTGTCGAAGATTGTGTAATATGACTTCCAAATCATCCAAGTGATTAGAACATTTTTTAGATTTAACCACCATATCATCCACATAAAATTCAACAAATTTCCCTCAAAAGGGTTTGATGATACGGTGCATGGAAAGCTGATATGTTGTGCCTGCATTCTTCAGGCCAAAGGGCATTACCAGATAGAAAAACACACCTAGACGGGCTCTGAAAGCTGTATATTCTTCATCTTCTGGAGCCATTCCGATTTTATTATACCCAAAATATCCATCCATGAAGAAAAGTTCTTCATATCGAGCAGTTGCATCAATTAAGAGTTCAGTGATTGGAACTGGAAGATCATCCTTGGGACAATGCCGATTAAGATCTATAAAATCATTGGAGACTCTAATTTGTCCATTTTTCATTTTAACAGGGACAATATTATCCAACCATTTTGGATATTGAACTTTACTAACGAAGTTAACTTTAATACTCTTATCCACTTCAACTTCAATTTAGGATGCATAAGTTTGGTGTGTTCTTCTTGCAGATTTCTTGAATCCTCGATGTTCTTCTGGAAAACCCAAATGATGAGTAGAAACATCAAGATCAAACCCTAGAATTTCTGTATAGTTCCAAGAAAATATATCACGATTTTTCATTAGAAATGAAATATACATTTCTTTCTCTTCAAGAGTCATGGAAGTACTAATTAAAGTGGGTCATGGATCTTCTTTTGTACCCAGATTTATTTATCTGAGTTCATCCACAGTGGTAAAGATACCGTCTTCAAATGCTGGAGGAGAATCCCTGTGATCTTCCTCTTCTTCTTTAAAACATTTTATTTCTTCTGTTTCTAATTGCATAGTAGATGATGAAGCATAATTTCCATGATTATGAGATATTTTAAAATTTGAACATCTTGAGGAAGATGATTCCACTTTGACCCTACTGATGATGAAGGGTCTTCCTTGGGTAATAAAGAGAAGACAATGGATTGAGAATCAACATAATCATTCACCTATGACATTAATATAACTTATTCTGGTCAAGCTGGAAAAGTATAGAATTTCTGGATTTCAGCAGATGAAATGAAGACATCTCCATTTGAGATTTCATCATTTCTTGTTGAATCACCAATTTCTCCCATGCTTTCTAGCTTGATTAGCATAATTTTCATTACGTAAGTTTCCATAAGAGTATTTATATTTGGGTGAATCCTATAAATTTGACTGATAGGAAACACATAATCTGTACTCACATGTATGAATGGGTTTACTGGAATCTTTTCTAAACCATACAGAGCATTAATTTTGGTTCCCTCATTCATCATGGATTTCTCCTTCCCTTCCATGTGATAGAATTATGCCTCAATGTATTGAGAATGACATGTTTTGAATGGGTATTTATCACAATAAAATGTCCCAATTTGACCATTGAAACAATATTTAATACATTGATTGTATGATGAAGGGGTAGATGCATGTTGATGTAGCCAAGGTCTTCCAAGGAAAATATTGAAGGCTATGTCATGACGAACAACCATGAAATATGAATTGGATACAAGATCTCCAAACTGAGTTATGAGTTTGATCTCACCTAGAGGTTCTTGTTCATTTTTATCATATCCTTACAACATCAAAGTAGAAGGAGATAAATCAGATTTGGTGAGACCCAATCGACGAAGTGTACGAATGGGGATGACATGGAATCCTAATCCATTATCAATGAAAGCTAGTCAGATGTCTACATCATTGACCTTGACAGATAAATACAAAGGTCAAATATGTCCATGAACAACAACATCTTCATCTTCATCTGTAAAAGATATCACTCCATGGAATTCTGTAGGAATATTGTCTACACAGTAGAATTCAGCCACATCAATTTCAGTTTCAAATTCTTAAGGACATTACAAAGCCTCAATGAGTGCCTCCTGAAGATCCTTTGATAAGCTCATGGCATGTAGAACTGATAACTTGTCTAGTATTTGGGCCAAATGTTTCAGGACATCATAATTTTTATCTAAAGGTCTACGTTTCCCAATAGGAACATGTGGTTTCACAGGTACCATATAAGTTGATTATTTGGAAGTAGTTGTTTCATGTATCGGGATAGGAGTTGGAAAAAACACCTGGCTTTGGTAGATTAGACCGATTAGGTCTATTTTTTTCTGAGAAGAATAATGTGTCACCTCTAACCGATCTTCCAAAATAATTGTTCCAGGACTGAATCTACCATGCATGGAAGAACTTGCCTGTTCTTGTTGAGCCAACTGAAGGGCTTTTCCACGAGTTTCTGCTACATAGACAGTTCTAGTAGGGGTAGAATTAGAATAACGGTTTTTGAGAAATCCATATCTTCCTCTATATCCCAGACTTCTGGAACTCCCTCTAATTCCTCTGTTTGATACAGGGAACTCGGGATCATCAAAATCGAAGCTATTACTGGAATATGGATCCATTAAATGAATCATATTAATGGAACCAAAGATCAACTCTTCATCTGATGAATACTCTGCCTTATTATCAAGTTTAGGTAGTTCCATTTGGTGGGACGGTGCCCGTGGCTTCGATGTAGATGGAATAAAATCTGACAAAGTTGAAGACAACATGGGCTTTTACGTGATCTCATCTTCTTCTGACTGTTCCTCTTTCTTTGAATTATGTCATTTCTTGAAGGATTTTCCCTCTGATGAAAAGAGTTTTTCTATGGAATTCATATCATAAGACACAATTTGTTTATTCAATTGCATTCTTAAAATCGCATGAGTTTGGTTGATAGTTTTTCGGACCATCCAATAATCATGTTTTTGTGCATTTTTGCTTTTGAATTCTTTCCACTCGCCTTCTTCCTTAGGATTTTTAACAGTAACGCATGCTACCTGAGTTAAAGAACCTTTCAGTTTCACCTGTTCCAAGTCCAACATCTTTTGTAGGAGGTATTTGAAGACAAAACAATCCTAAATGGGATGCCCCAACATCTGATGAAATGGGAAATAGTTGGGACGGTCTTCATCTCCTTCCTTGTTTGGCCTTTTGGGCCTTGGAAACTGAACCAAATTATTTTCCAGAGTCGAAATGAAGTAACCAGGAATTTGTTCATTTTGAAAAGAATAAACATTGATCTTCAACTCCTTAAATTGTTTCTTTCTTTGATCTCTTTGATCATCTTGACGAAACAGCCTCTTTTTTTATGCTCAGAAGGTGGAGACCATCGATAAGATGATGTTTTTGAAGTAGAAGCAGGTAAAGGTGCTTGTTTAAGTGTAATTGTAGCAGTATCTTAATTACCCATTATCCTTCCTGGAGTTGGTGTAAGTACATGAGTTTTATCCTTAGTCATTGTAATAGAGTCTTCGATTTGGTGAGCAATCAAAGTAAGGGCTCGAAGCCCTCATGTGTATTTCACAGTGATCAATGGTGTGCGTAACTAATCATGCAAATTTTGTACACATATTGGAAACAATTATTCTTCGGGGAATGCTATGCTTAGGGAATATGTTTATCCCTTCTAGCGAGCAATGAAAACTAAAACCCTTTCATTCTCCCTTTGCTTATAATTTTCTTGATCAAAAGATGTTGTCTTTGGAAATGTTGATCTGAATTTAAGAAGTAATCATTGACAGAGATCCTCCCACTGGGTAATTCACCAGGATTACAAGCTTGTTTACCAGACAAAATCAAGCCCTTGTAATGACTGTACAAAACACATGAGCATAACTACTTCTTGTTGATGAGCGGTTGCCAACATAGGATCAGCACATAAAACAAAATGTGTTAAGTATTTCTCTAGTTCTCTTGAACCATTAAATATTGGGAATGTGTTACTTGAAAAATTTGATGGGGGGGGGAATTGCATCAACCCATTCAGGGTAAGATTTTTTTTCTGGTTGAATTTGTGCACCTTTACCCTCCATAGCTTTCAACTGAGCTGTTAATGACTCAATTGTAGTTAGTAACTTTTGAGAAACAACTAGTTTAGCTTGGACCTGAGCAGGTGCCATAACTAGAGGATGGAAAGGTGTGGCGACCGGGACTACCACTGATGGTAGTATTACCGGTTGTTGTTGCGTATAACCCATAGGATTAAACCTATGAGGGTGTAATAGTAAAAAAGATACTCTTGATCCATATAAGTAGCAGCAATAAAATCCCTTGGCTAACTGACTCTAGAATTATTAGGAGTAAGACTACCTTTAAGTAGTTTTTCACTTAACCTTCTTAATTCCTTTATTTCTTCCTCTTGTTGTTCGAATCTTTTCCCTAATGAGAGTGATTGGACTTATCCAGAGGAAGGGTGGAATGTAACCTGATTCTTTCCTTTCCCTTTGTTGGACACCTTTTGGAGAGGGGGAAGTTGGTTTGAGGGAATACCTAGATTCTGGGTAAGCCTTTGATTTCTTGTACACACACCTTCTTAACTTGATTCTGTGTGCACAACCTCTTAAGCAGGAACTTCTTCATCTGATCCCTCTGGGTGAGCCTCATGTTCTGGAGGATCAGCAACAACGTCATTGATGACATTTATTGATGAATAACACATTTCATCCCTTCTATAGGAATTTATGGGATATTGTCTTCTTCCATTTCCTAGATGATACATTGCCTTTTTTTGATTTGATCCCTCAGAAACATCTTGAAGAACTGTAATTTGGGGGGAGTATCTTGATAATTCAACTCTTCGTTCCTCTTGGGGATTTTTTCCTTATTGAGAGAAAACTAACTTTCTCTAAGGAAGAGATTGAGGATTTGAAAAAGTCTCCAGTATGATGGACTGGGGCTGTTGCTACTAAAATCCTCAAATCTTATTTGTTGATTCCGAGGGTTGGGTTAAAAGAGTCCCCAGTCTGGCAAGGTGGGTTGGCTCTTGAGCTGCGACATCAGAGACTTTCTTAAAAGCACTACTAATTTTACGGATGTTAGTCTAGAAATTGGCAGGATGAATCAACCGAAATCCACTAAAATCACATGGATCATATGATTGTTGGATGAATTCTAAGTCATCTGTCACTTGTTGGTGTGTACGCTCTAAATGAGGCACATGTTCGATATTCTCATTTTCCTGATGCAAGATTAATTAGAAAACTTTTTCTTTGTATGCCTAACTAAGAGAAGAACTACTTGAGGCATGTTCTTGAGCAAGCATCTGATTACACACAAAACCAGTAGGTTGTAGCCGGTCGTGGGTAATAACATTGTATGATACCACTTTTGGTGGGATTTGTTTATTAGAGAGTATATTGAATTTTACTGCTCCATGAACACCCCATCGCCCGATATGAATACCAGATCGGGCATTGAAAATTAACTGGCGCAATCTTTTTAGTGCGCCAAGGAATGAACACTGAAGGGCTCTCTACTACTTTTCAATCTTTGGATATCAGGAAACTGAGAGAGATCCCAATTCAATTTGGCATTGCAACCCTTATATTATGTTGACATGAATTTCATATTCATCATAAGATAATATTTTCTTCTTTAATTGACAAGGAGTTTTCCACATGTTGAGATGAATATCGTGAATAAAATATTTCGTCAACATTTCTGGAATGTCATACTGAGAGTCATCCAAAGGCCAAAACATGACTGGTATTTCAGTTTTTTCCAGTTATTTTATCATATTCAGCATTTCCTATTTATCATTCAATGAAGATTCTTCTACCTGATTAGACCAGTGCTGGTGCTTCCTTATTGTTTTGTCAGATTCAACAAGAGTGGTAGAGAATTCATTTATCAAACTAGAAGATGAATTACCTAGGGGTGGTTCGGATAATGGCATACACCCTGGCCAATCCTCTGCTTGAGAAAGTATTTCACCTACTAGTGGTAAAGCATCAGACATGAATGGATTCACAATTGAAAGTGCCTCAAGATAAGAGGGATTTCCCGTCACTGCATTGTCCTTTGAAAAATTTTCTAGGCAATGCGAATTACTTCTGCGGAGAGGACTTTTATAGCTAAATTCATCATCATGGGGAGGACCACCATAGTGGGTTACAGCAAAAGATGAAACATTTTGCTCCTTGATCTTCAAGACACACAGAGGGTTATCGTGACTCTCATCTAAAGATTATACTTCGAGATCGACCGAACTTTCATGAATTAAGCCTTCATGAGAAGGTGTCTGATGCAGACCTTCAGAATTAATGTTCCCACAATTGAGAAATGAGAGAGTAGAATCTTGAGTTCCAACAGATAATTGTCTGAGGGCTTCAAGAACTCCAATATCAAGCAAGGCCGTATAACAGATTGGCTCTTGATTTTTTGACTGTGTTGAATGGGTCTTTTTCTTAGATTCCTTACTATTCATTTTGGGATCCAATTTTTGACAAAAGTGGTTATTATGGGAAGGTGTATATGCATAGTCAAGAGAAATAGTCAGGTTAGGCTGATTATCTTCATTCAAATCATGTGTATGTTCCGGACTTGATTGTCCGTGGGATATGGGGGAGTGTGCCCCACAAACCTCTTGGACAGGAATAGAGTTTTCTATTTGTTCTGGAGTGATATGTTGATGTGTCACTCCACTGGTAAGGACATATTTTTATTTCTTTCCCTATGATGCTACTGAAGCTGTTATAATATTCTGGCAGGAATCCAGAATATTAGCAGGGATTTTCTTCTTCTCTTTCACCATCGTCAGAATGTCCTTAGTGACTTCAGATATTGGAATAGAAATATACATCCATTCTGTTCTTGGAGTAGGTGTGTGTTCCTGCTCATTTCCTCCTTTTCCTGCCAGTGAATTCTGACAGTACTCATGTGTGGGGGAAAAGAGATGAGTCTGCTCCAATTTTATTGTCGGGGCTTTCCGTCTGACTTCTCTGAATGCTACCAAATGAGATTATTGGCGGGCTTGATTAACATTGGAAGGTGTATGTGCCTATTGTGTATTCTTCGTCAAGTATGGTTGACGAATTTCCTTCATTACTGGATGACGAGACTACTGACATAATTTTTGATTTTAAATAGGTGTATGTGCCTAATTATCAGCTACCACCATATTAAATTGGTGAGCTTCATTGGGTGTAGTCAGACGATCCTGTTGACTGGTTGATGAGTTATAAACAGGAATATATGCCTCCTTATAATACTCTGCCAGAATTACCTGGCGGGATTGTTGGGTTGCTGCCAGACGAGTCTGCTAGACAATGGAATAAGAACGAACGGGTGTATGTGCCCACTCGTTTCCTTCCATCATGTTAATTTGACAGACTTACCTGGAGGGGGAATATATAAGAACATTATCCCTATTGATCAGATTCCACCTCTGGTGGTTCATCTTTCATTATCGGGTTTGAGGAACCTGAGCGAAACCCCTAATGGAGATACCCTCATCAGGTTGAGGGCGCACTGCCGCACAAGTCTTGCGGTGATTACTGATGGGATCCCTTGGGAAGGACTCATGTATCCTTGAATTAAGGCCTTGAGTGTCCTTATCATTCACCTCCTCGTAATATGAGAGAGACTGGTGATTTCATTCTGGGGATAATGACTCGAAACGGTTGGAGACGGTGGTTGGAACCACCTGTTTCATGATCACTGGTCATCGCTGCCCGAACAACCAGGGTGAATTATTAACTTGGAGGTATTTTCGAGCATCCTCCAGAGTCAGAATGGTATTGTGTTGAAGGTATTCATTAACCAGTGCATTTGAGACCCAGCATTGAAGATGATGAGTAGGAGATGTCATCCTTAGAGCAGACGAAGATCCAGTAGCAGTAACAGCATATTCATTCACCGGTGTGAACATTTGCGAAGCCATTTCTTAGACGTAGAGAGATCTTGAAAACCAGTTCATGTTTTATATAACAGTCATAATAAAGATAATTTCGGCCACTACATTTTTGGATGAGCATATATGTTATTGATTTCTTTGTTGGCCCTCACATTAAGTTAAATAGGGGCCTCACAAATAAGTAAAAAATCATTTAACTTGGTTAAGTATTCACATTGGGTTCACCATTTTTTGTTTCCTCTGGAAATGGGGATGATATTTCTCATTTAAGGTTCATACATTTCAATCGGTTTCTAATGGGTTTATTCGTAGAACCGAAAACATCCAATGATTCTTCATCTATTTGGACCTACTTTCCAAAGGTAGGTTCTCATTAGTTGTGGACCTATAAGGCATAAGAATTTGGATTCGTTGAGAGGATGGGAGGTCAGACTCATCACACATTTTTGGGGGGAATTATTGTCTACTCTGGGACTCTCTATAGAGATTTAAGTTATGTTCATGAATCCTTATTCAATTACCAAGTATGAATATGATCTTTCTTTAGATCTAACAATAATTGATTGATATGTATGAGATTTAGAGACTCTTTTATATGTATTTGAGGTTATTCATTGATAGAGTATCATCTGTATTTGTTAGAGATTCTTAGTCAATGGTATCCTTTAACACATTATATAGAGATCTCCTTGTAATTATGATGACCATACTGGTTTTAAATCCACTCAGTGGGGCACATGAAGTTTATTATCGTTCAGAAGGACATGGACTATTTTATAGTTGGGATCGTACCCGCAGATGGGCTATCTACATATACATGTTTAGAACAGGAATCAGAACCCACATATTTTGGGAATTAAGATATAATTTAACGTCATATGGGACAGATGATAATTATTTAGTGATCGGTTTGAACCTTTATAAAGGCTTCCTAAATACTCTACTTTTAAGGTAGAGATCAAATTGCACGTAGTTCGATTAAGAATTGTGGTGCTTCCAAATGATTAATGACCCAAAGAGACGTGTCATGGTTACTTTTACACTCTTTGCTCTTGTGAGTCATTCTCGGTGTGAGAAACAAGAGGTCTCAGTAAACCTAACAATTAGTGCCACAAAAGATGCAGTCACAAGAAATGATGTGGGGATTACCTACGTATGACTTCCTATATAGATGAAGATCGAGACTTACTTCAGGGGAGAAGCCAGGGAACATGGTCCATAAAAGTATATATGATTTATGGAGATTTGGATACTTAACTTAGGACATAATCTTCAAAAGGATGCCCAAATTAGAGGGGACTTATGATTGGGTTTTATTCCAAATAATTAAGTCCAATTAAAAAAGAAATTAAGACCGGTTAAGAGAAATTATAACTGGGGCTTATTCCTGAGAAGGAGGCCCAGGTTAAAGGGACTTGAGAACTGGGTATTACTCTTGAAAAGGAGGCCCAGGTTAGAGAATTTGAGAATTTGGGTCTTACTCCTCATGAGGATTCCCAGTTTAAGTGACCTTGGACTGGGGATTACTCGTGAAAAGGAGGCCCATGTTAGGGAATTTAAGACTTGGGGATTATTCCAAAAGATGATGCCTAGATTAAAGATCTTCTCATCATATAATATGAGGTTGAATGGAGGAAATCTATAACCTTAGTGACCTAAAGATATGTAAATCACTAGGTTTTGAGAGATGTTATACAGAATTCCTTTCAAATAAGGAATCCAACAAAGGAACCATGTCATAAATGACGTTTAAAAGGGTTTTGAAGGATAAATCATTAAGATGAGAGGTGGATTTGAAGAAAATAGTTGAATAAGTATGAGGGGAGCCCAAAAAGAGGTAGGCATGAAAGTCTAACATGGGTGCGCATGTCTTGGTTGCGCATGTATACTTGCGCGAAACATGTTCACTTGCACGACAGTCAACTCATTAGGTAATACTTGTGTGGGGCATGGCTCAAGCCCTTAGTATTATCCCTAAAGGCTTCCAAAAGAGTGACACGCAAGTTCTATTGAAGGGATAAGGTGGCGCAAAAGTGAGGCCATTTTCCCTTTAGGGTTGGACACTTAGGCATGCAAGTGTTAGTGAATTTCAACACCTACGCCTTGTCCGCCCTCTTTAGATCTTCCATTCTAGGTAAGAAAATATTTTAGAGGTGTTTGGAAGACTTCAAGTAGTGACTTGGGTGCTGAGAGCTTAAATATGACTTTTGTAATTTTTTCCCTGAAATGGGGGGCCCACAAGGGGTATTTATAGGCTACTGAAGACCTTGGGTGAAAATCAAATTCGGGGCACAAGTCACCTACACGCCCAATATGTGGCGCGCAAGTAGACTTGCACGACTATGATGAAACTTTCACAAGCCTTACTTAATGGAATCCATGTTCAAGCCTTGGTCAATTTTTTATGTTTCTTCAAAAGATGAATCACTTTATTCTAAGGTATTCCCCTTCTTTAGTCATTAGACTCTATGGCGAAAAAGAGCGTAAATAATTTTACATTTAGTTAGATGACATTAATTTAATTAAAAGTCTGAGGTTAGGTTTTTTTTCAAAACAAAATATGAAATCGACATTATAAATTTCAAAAATCGTATTTTGGGGATTTTTATATTATTACACTATAAACAACCACAAATGTTTTTACCCTATGGTTATTTCAAGGTCTTATATGTATTATCACAATCCACCATCCTTTTTTACCAACATAATTAAACATATTACTCTAAGTGGGCCTAGACATATCTCATAATTTTTTTGGAATATTTCTCCTCATTTTAAATATTATTTATACTGTTTTATATATATCCTTCTCTATAATTCTATGTTTTATTAAGGTAATTTTTCATTCAATTTTAATTTCATTCCAAATTTCTGAAATAAATCAATTTTTATTTTTTTCAGAATGGGTCCATTTCTAATGATTTTGAATTTCATTACAATGTGTGATAGAAATTTGTTTTTTGACGATTTCCACATGAACAAATTTTCTAATAAAATTCTTTTTTTTCACTATGCATATTTCATTCCATATTATCATAATTCTACACAAATAAATTTTATTAGTATTCTAAAATATTACCCTTTGGAATAAATGTTATTAGAAATGTAATGAGTATTTCATATTCTTTTTCAAATTACATTTCCAATTATCTTGTAAATTAATTTTTATATATGATAGTATCCATTAAAATTTCATGTGATTTACTAGGTATATCCTCTAACAGTATAACCATCCTTATTTATATTGATGTAATATGGACATAAACATATTTAATTCCAATTTTTTAATTAACCTATGATAGGATTATGATTTTTTTATGTTTAGTTTCCAAAAATATATACAGTTTATCATTATATGATGGATGGGTATGATATGGATCATAAATGAATGAGGTAAATTTTTTTATCTCATGAGATAAGGATATGAAATATGTGGTTAAACCAAGTCCAAAACTATATTATATATGGGTATTTATCCCATGTTAACTATATTATGGGATACAGGTGGTCAGCCTATGCCCTTTATGTTATGGGCATGTAGATTTCCAAGTAAGTGGTAATATGAATATATCAATGGTTAACCTTAACATATAGTATTATTTAGATTCTTATATTTGTGAAACATAATTATAATGTGCAATATAACCATGTAGTGTTCTCATGGATCTTGATAATTGAGTCACATTTCTTAACTCCTATGTCTCGTGTATTATGTTATACCAACATCCATATGTCGTGATTAATGGTTAATCATCAATGTTAAATTGGTTATGATTTAATTATTTCATTATCATGTAGCATTAACATGATCTAATTCCCACATGTTCATTATATTAGCATTTATTAGTTTCAATTGATAATTATTTTTCACCCATTACAAATATTTTAATGAACAAAAACGGTCTACCATAGAAATGGTACTTGACCCAGCTCACTGTAAGTCCATAAGGGAATTCATGATGCATAAAATATATTAACTAGTACAGAAGAATCATTAATATGCAATTGTGAATGATTTATCCCTCTTTTAACATGATAAACAAATATTAGAAACAATTGATAATATGACATTAAAAATATAGAGATTTTACATCCATTCATAAAAAATAAGTGCAAACAAAATAAATATGATATAAAAACATGGAATTATAAGATAAACATATATAAAAACATTAAAAGTAATCATTAAATAAGGTAAAACAAAAGTAGCCACCATGAATATGGAATAACCAATATTCTTGGTCGAATTGGCCGATCCAGTATACAAAATAAAATAACAAAACTCAAAAGTCCCAATAAAACACACCATGTGAGCCCTAATGAGGTGACCCAACGTAAAAATACATTCTTAATATATAATTTTAAATCAATAATCCTTTTAACATATAAATAGTGTAATTGTCTTGAGAATCAATGGATCAGTTTCATGGGATATTAGCTACAAAAATAGTTTATTTTCATAATAATTGTGAATATATCTCTGTAATAAAACCACTATAAACTTTATTCTAGACATACCATGTAAAATATCCACATTCATAACCTATGGAATTTGAAAAACATAATAAATTGAAAATCTTGAATGTTTAGAATGGTTAAACAAGGGATATTACAATTGAAGAACATAATTGACCATAATATGAAAAAAACATGTCTGAGAACATGATAAACATAAATAATAATACATTAGATAAAAATTCCCAAAAGATTATATATTATACTAGATTCATGGCCTAAAACATTATGTAAATTAAGTCATAAAATACATATGAGTTGAACGATAAGGTAATATTCATCGGTATTATGAAAAATAATATAGTAATGTGGAATAACATAATAATATATATCATGGAAATGATTCATATCATATAAATAAGGCATGATATAGAATTATAAAATAGAAAATAGTTTAGAGAATCATTTGTTTCATGAATCACATACATTAAACCATGAATGTGAAAAAAATCCCTCATACAAAAGTATCATGAGATATAAACTATTAACCATTGAATTTGATGGCGAGAAGGACCCCGCCCATAATTCCTCCAGAAAAACATATTCCAATTAAAAATAATTCACATATCGCATTTTAAAAACCCCATGAAATAATTTTTTTACATAAACCATTTAAATAAAAATCATTCTCTTTTCAATGGAAATTAATATGTTCCAATAAAATTAATTTTATAACTTTTCAAAACGGTAAAATATAACATCAAGAACAAAATCTATTGAAATAAAAAACATGATCATTAAAAATATATCACATTAGAAATGAAAAATAAATTTTGAAAAATGAAGCACAAGACCATTAAATAAAGAGATTAAAATTAAAACCAAATCATGGAAAGAGAAATATTTATTGAAAAAATGTAATCAATGATGTGAAAGTCAAAGTTACAAGTCTATTTGTTTATGATTTTTTTGAAGGTGAAAAGAAAAAAATCATTAAATACTTATTTCAAAATAAATCCATGTAATGTTACAAAAAATTAATCTTATTAAAAAAATATTTTTGTTAATATAATAGAAAATATTATGATAATAATTTATTTATTTATATTTTTTTAATAAATTTAATGAGACCCACATAGTTTGGAATGATAATGAATGTTTCACATTAAAAAGTTTTTATAAAAAAATGAAGATAATAATAGAAAAAAAATATTTATCATTCCATGTAATATTGGAGAATAATAAAATAAATTAAAAACATTTGTATAGAAGAAAAAAACTATTAATTAGATTGGAATAATTTTTAATGACATTAAAATTTTAAGAAATATTAAATTTATCCATTAAAATATTTTTATTTGAAACATGAATATCCCATAAGAAATGGTGGGAATACAAATAATTTAGCATATGGGGTTGGAATATATAAATGATTAAAAATCTAAGTGAAAGGGGAATTTTTATGACACAAGGAAATCATTCGAGTCTTGAGATCCCCTTGCCTTTATTAATTTTAATTTTAATGTGTTCTATCCTTGTATATAAAAAATACTATATTAAAAACCAATTTTTTTAAAAAAATCATATATTTAACATTTTATATTTATAATAATTTTTTAAAAAATGTATGTTACAATTTAATTTCATTATCAGATGTTATTAGTTTTGATAGTTTGTTTTGTGATCTATTTTTAATGTTGGGTTAATTTATTGGTTGTTGTTTTGAATTATATCATTCTGATGCCATTAAATTAAAATTTATATATATTTTATACTTATTAATTTGGTAATAATTAAATTTCATAGGTATTTTAGATGATATTCATGATAATGTGGTCATGGATTATGTTATTTAATTAATTTTAGTTAATGAGGTGGTGGTATATTAATTATAGTCCACATATTACGATTAACAATATAGAACCAAAAACAATTATTTACTTATGATGTTAGAAGATCACTATTTACTATTTTTTTGTTATCTATGACATAAAGGACAAGTTGGATAATGAAATATGCCACATTAATATAGGTGGTAGTCTATACATAAACATGTGTAATGTGTTGCCATATGCTTGGTCATAACATTACTCTTTCTCACATATACCGAGAGGGGAACAAGGTTGCAGATTTTTTGGCCTCCGTGGCTGAACACAGTTCCAAAGACGCACATATCTTCCGGATTAACAGTTTGAAGGCGGAATGTGTTGATTTGATAAGAGGGGATGCCCTTGGTCTGCATTACTTTAGACCTCTGTAGTCTTCTTTGTGTATTTTCTTCTTCTCTTAGTAAAAAATTTACTTTGGATGGATGGATGTGTAATGTGTCCATTTACATAAAAGTTAAGGGAGGTAGAAATCATTTTCATTTTTCATAATTTTAATAATATTTTATATATAATATTTATTCATTAAATTCCCCTTTGAAAAATAATGTTGAGTTGGTTCGGAAAAAAATTATCAAATAACCTATAAAGGTGGTAATATTTATGTATCATAGGAAACATTTAGATTTTTATTATATTATGAAGGACTATAGAAAATTGATATTCAATTTGTATAATAACATTATGTCATAATGGTAAAAATAATGATACAATAATATTATTGATATATTATGTTTTATGTGGTAGATAAAAATAATAAATAGGAGAGAAATGTTGGGGTCATTACCTCTCCTATTGGATGTTACCCCTCAGGAAACCGGTCATGGCTCCTTAACATAGTATTTATAAAATACCAAGGGTAAAATTTCAATGGTAGATATTATACAAGATAATTGAGAATATTTTCATAGATATAATGATTTACAAATGCTATAAAATCTATTTAATTGATCTCCTTTTATAATTGAACATGTAGAGATTCTCTAAATTACCATTACTATTTTTGGGTTGGAATCACATTATTCAAGATAAAATTGATCAGAACATAAAAAATAAGGAATTGGGTTGTGATATATGTTCAATAAATCCTCCACCATTTATATAAACCCATGTTTTAAGCATATTTCAGGTCTCTTTTCATTAGATTTTTTCATTAAAACTTCATGAATTTTACCTTGGTTATAGGTTTTTACCCATGTAATTTATATATTTTTTAAAGTATAATTAAACCATTAGTAAAAAAAATTCTTGTAAACCTAAATTTATGCTACAAAATGTATAATTTGATTTCTGAATAATATAAAATTTATATTCAATTTAAAAAATTTAATATATATATATATATATATCATTTTAATGTATAATTATTCTTTACCATAATGTGTTCTTAGTATTAATTATTATTTATTGTCAATTTATTGTGTTCATGTATCATTTTAAAGTTATATTAAAATTATTTTTAACGTTATATCAATTTATTTTTCTGCATAAATATACAATATTTTGAAAAATAATCCTTGAAAATAACAGTTTTATCAATATCGTGGTAATAAATTATTTCACAGTAAATATATTTTACTTCCTCAAAACGAAGTTGTTTTTTATAAAATTTCGACCTATTAATTCCAAATATAAAATCCATTTTACCAAAGAGTATTATTTGCGGATGAAAAATAATTTTTATTATTAGCATAACTAATGCATAAAACATAACTTTTAGATAAAGTGTACTTTAATGCATAAAGTGACAATTTTTTTTATTATAAATGTTTACATTTTTATCAATATTTGGTTACTTATATTAATACTCAACAATTTATAATGTATAATATATCATCCATGATTAATAATTTTATTTTATTATAGTATCCTTCTTGTAATTTTAGTTTAGTGCTTCATTTAAGTAAATCTCCCTAGCAAGAATTCATGAAAGGTGTATATGATAATTTTAGGTCGTTACATTCTAATCTTGTTAAAAATGATTGTATAAATGAAATTTTAATACAAGAAATAAATGGTGTTTCTTATTATATCATTTGGTTCACACATAACTTCATCAACCTTATGATTCATCCATTGAACATTGACCATATTACTGTTTTTATTTTGTAGTACCTTTTTTATTCGATATAGGATTTCCACTGTTGTTCTATATATGAGATATTATTTTCTAATTTAATGTATTTTGAGTTCATTTTATATGATGGATTTATAATGTACATAATTCATGGGGATACACATAACAAATCATGTACATGAGGGAGGACTGTATGGAGTGTTCAGTGATAAATTACCACACTAATATTATGAATGATCATAAAGGGAGAAATGTTTCTAGGAATCATCATTCACTGACTCCAAAATCAAATAACCTACTTCCACATAGATATATATAGAAAATCCTTATAAACAACATTATATTTTGGATCTCATTAATACCTTTTTATATAACTCTTCTATCGAACTTGTTTCATGTTCATATGAATCTTAATGGTTTGATCATTCACTGTCATTTCGTTGACAAGGTTTGGCCCTATCACCTTCTGCTCTTTGAATTCATAATAGCCTATTTGGGTCATATATCCCTTCCCACAAAGTTCCTTATATGTCACTATCTAAACAATCAAATAGAAATGTAGTTATATTAGAGTCAAACTTGCCAGAGGGGTTGAACCCAATATCCAAGGAATTCAATCGATAAATATCTCAATATATCCTATAGAGTTATAATGGTTCTCTAAGACTAATCATCTATATAGTGGGGATAAAAATAACTTAAACTCATCATTGCCTCCAATTGTTCTTGAAGTATTATATAATCCCCAAGTTAAACATGAGATATAAATATGATATAATGGAAAGGGTCACCCCATAAATCATTATAACTAAATTTATTTATATCATATAGAGTTAGTCAAGATGGATATATTAATTGACAAAAATAAAATATAATGTATTGTTATTGTGATTGACTATAATCCAAATGATTTTATGGCATTTATATTTATTAGTTTTTCCAATGAAAATAACAATGGTAATTTTCATTCATTTTAATACCAATGTGGGTAATGGTTTCAAAATACCCTTATAACATTTCATTCATGTCTAAATAGATTACCAATAATGTATCAAAATATGTAATATGTAATCAACATCTCCATCTAACATCACAATAATTTTTTTCTTTTCAACAACTATACATTTCCATGAATCAAGAATGAATATATAATTATGAGCTATGAGAATCATCAAAATATTCTCTCTTATGTTTCAGTTTTAATGAGACACATATATAGTTTATAAAACATATTACTCCATCATTATTAATGATGAAATCTAGATTACTCACTTCATTTTCCTATTGGTCCACATCATATTTTTGGTATTATTTGATCATTACCAAGATGGATAGTTGATTTGTACTTTAGAAAATATATGATTGTTCAAATTAACATCTTACTTTAAGATTCATCAATTATAAATACAATTTTAGTTGGTCTTTCCAAATCTTATTATTTATAGGGTATCATGATATTTTTTTTCTTAAAGAATAATCAACCTTATCTTCCTTCCATAAGGTGTAATATTTTAAAAGTGATAATATTTTATCAATTTCAAAAATCCCCATTATCACATATTAGAATCCTTCTTAGTGAATATATATTTAAACATATTTTTATTATTATATATGTCACAATTTTGTATATATAGATAATTTCCCCAAATATTTGATGAAAAAATCACTTATTTCATCTATAAATCATGTGTCATGTTATTTTTTCCATGATCCATTATGGTCATTAGGATTAAGAAATTACCTTATATGACTATTCATGGATGAATCTCAGTCACATTAAATACGAAAATCTATATATTTCAAATATTTCCATATTTTAGTGTAATGAAATCTATAGATCTTTATTATTTTGTGTGGTCTAGGCCATTTTTTAATTAATTATTTCTTTGTAGGATCTAAATAGATCTCTTATATTTGGATTACATGACCCAATAATTGTAAGGACCCGATCCCAAAATCCCATAGTCTGTGCTTTATTTGTTTACATTGGAATACATATAGTGGAATAAGCATCCTGAAGGACCAAGTAGTTTAGTATTATTGGAAACAAGATTCATACAATAGTTAAACAGTACAACTTGAAACTAAATACTACATATAAACTCCATAGACATCATCAATAATTCCTAGGATATTTCAAAAGGTCATTCATAATAAACCTTTTCATGTCATCATAAAATGAAACATAATAAATGGGTGAGATCAAATGCTAAGTAAGGTTAATAAATACAGTAGAGGATAAGAAAAACATTAAACATGGTGAATAATTGAAAACACAAGCCCCTAAAAAATGAAGATAATATGGTTGAAAATGAGCTAAGTAAATATTTCCATACCATAAAATAATAATGGGTATTGTTCTATTTGAATAACCACATGAAAAATAAACACTATTTTCAAAATGAGGGAATTAATAATGTGGGACAACATAACCATACTGTCAAGGCCTCTTTCCAAGACCATAAGTAATCATTTTGTAAAGGCCATGTGCAATGACCATAGTTTGTTTCATTAGATATACTGATGCTCCGAGGGGCTATATCAGGCTCCACCTAACACAAAATATGTCGAATGAATTCCTCATTTGAATTGGGATAAACCTAAACAACATATACCCTCATATTGAAATTAATATATGAAATGAAAATAACATTCCCAGAATATTAAGCATAAACACTAACCATTCAGAGTAAATTGGGGAATGGATTTAAGAGATCAAATAAACATCCAAAGTAATAATAATCCATTAAATTAAATATGGTTGATTATTAAATGTAATACTAATCCAAATATTATATATGAATCAACATGAGTGTTGAAATAGATGAAGAAACTCTTATAAAATCATCAAGTAAATCATGAGATAAATACTCTTTTACATGGAAAAAAAGAGTTCTTTTGGAAAAATATTTTTTTTAGAAATATAATTGATGTAAGATAGTATTTCTATAATAAAATTATTGATTTTGTAAATATAATGGTTTCTAACAATATATTATAAAGTACCCTTGGAAATATGTATGAAATAATGAAATTCCCTTGGATCGGGCTTGTATTTCAGAAACAATCTCGAATGTTCTTTTTAAAATGAATAAAAATCCATTAAATAAGGAAAGATTATGGTTCTTAAACATATAAATAACTCCCACACATTAATTTTTTTGAGTAAATAATAATAAAAACGAGTTTTATTGTTTTAATAGTCAATAAAAGTAAACTGAATGAAAATTGATGTTCGGGGGGGAAACCATACCTTAAATCCAAATGTGTTTTGCCTTTGAACTTAAGAACCTGGAATATAAAATTATACTTATTAATAACCTATATTAGATAGTATTATAATCTTATTTAGTTTATCATAATTTTTTTAAGTTCATTTTTTCCCTTATTTAATAGTTATTATATTAAATTTTGTCATTCCACTTTGTTCGTTTACATTATTTTCATAAACGGTTCACTTGTTCTTAATTAATGGAGTTCTTGTGGAATGGATTTAAATCTCAAGAATTGAATTCTAAAATAATTTATGATCATCCATAGGTGTTTATTTTCATTTATATAACTTCGATAAATGTAATTAGGATGAATTATTATATAGAACATTAATGATAACTGTTTCAGTTAATTTGTGGGTTTTGATTAAAACAAACTCATTTTCCTTTATAACATAATACCATTTGTACAAATGGATTACAGAACCATACATAGGTTATATTAACTATATAAAAATATGGTTAAAACATAAAAATGATGGTTACTTGACCATAATTGAGAATGATAATAGAAAAATAATGCCCATCGTCCTTGAATGTGGTAAATTGACACATCCCAGATGGTGTTCTTGGAACTAGTATAAAAAGTTAAGGAAGTGATGATGATAAATTATTCCACTATCCTAAAAAAATCTAGTACATGTAAGGTACATGACTCATCACAATTTTTGGACAAGGATAGGTAATAATAGAAAAAGAAAAAAAATGAAATTGAAAGGAAAGACAAAGATTAAAAAAAGAATAACTTACCCGTTGAACCAAACATCTTTGAGAGCCTCCTTAAGGGATAGGTTTTGGACTTTTTATGAGACCAAGTCATTCTGGAAATCGGTGTGGAGGTTAGGAGAATTTTGTGAAAGAAATTGGAAAAGGAACAAGGATTGAGAGGAGTTAATAGAATGGGGGTAAGAGGTGGTCTTATAGTGGAGGAGAGAAGAGTTTTCATAATTTTTTAATCATTAGATTATTAATTTACCCTAACACCAGAAATAGTGATCATCCATTAACAAGAATAGTAATAAATTCATGTGATATTTAACAATTTGGGGTTATATCACTTGTGATGTCATTAATAGTGTATTTACCTAATAATTTGTATATACGGTATTTTACTGCATTTCACTATTCCTAAAAAATATGAGTTTTTTAGAAAAATACCAAAAATTACCCTAATAATTTTTCGATGTGTAGAATCCCAAAATGAAGTCAATTTTTCAAATATAATTTTACAAATTTTATTAATTTAATATTTAATTAAAATAAATTTAATCTAAAAACAACCATTTTAAAACAATTATTTATGTATTCCAATTCTTAGGTATATCATACTTCCAAATGAATATTATTTATATACTATCATAGGTAAAGATATTATTAATTAATTTATATTAAAATTCATAAGTGTATGTTATTATAAATAATGGTTGGTAACTATTCACCATGAATTATGTTTTCCTTATTGGACTCCACATAACTTACTGATTGCAATCGTGTATGTCATATTTTCAAAATTCACATCACAGAAGTGAAAAAATTATGTTTAAAGTTCACATAGAACTTATTATTGCATTAATAAATATTTATAAGAATGGAATTTTCATTTAAAAGTATTGGGTTGTTACATTATCCCCTCACAAAAAATTTTCCTCAAAAATCACAAAATGTTACCTAAAACGATTCAGGTATGTCTTCAACATAAGCTCCTTAGGCTCTCATGTTTCCTATTCAATATTATGGTTTCTCCAAAGAACCATCAACAAATGAGTCATTAAATTTCTCAATACTCGTTACCTGGTATCAAGAATCATGATAGGCTCTTTAGAATAAGAGAGATCAGGCTCATGTTCTATTTCTTCTTATGTGTGTACATGTGTTGAGTCGGGCATGTATTTTCTTGACATTGAAGTGTGGAAAAAATTGTGAACTTGGAAGAGATGTGGTGGTATTTCTAAATGGTATTCTACGACTCCAATTCTTTCAATAATTTCAAAAGGTCTGATGTACCTAGGTCTTAATTTTCCCTTCTAACTGAATCATATAATAACCTTCTATAGAGAGACCTTTATGAAAACACGATCTGCTACTTCATATTCCAAATCCTTAAATCCATTATCATCATAGATATTTTTCATGATATGAGCTGTTTTGATATGGATTTGGTTAATATTCTCATTTTCAATTATTTCATCATCATGTTCTAATCCCACAAGCTTTCTTTCACCAACATCATCTCAACAAGTTGGTGTACGACATCTCTTTCCATATAACGCTTCATATGGTGCCATCTGAATACTTGAATGGAATCAATTTTTATAAACAAATTATACAAGAGGTAGATACTAACCTCAAGTTCCTTGATAGTCATGTGAACAAGACCAAAACATTTATTCCAAATATTTAATAGTTTGTTCTAATTGTCCATCAGTTTGCGGGTGGTAGGCAGTGCTCAAACGAAGATTAGTATCTAGGGTCTTGTAAATAATTTTCTAGAATTGTTATGTAATATGGGGATCAAGATCAGAAAAAATTGATAAGGGTACACCATGAAGTCTTACAACTTCATTAATATATAGTCTTGCTAAATGTTGAAGTGGTAAATTTTCTCTTATAGCTGGAAAATGTGCTAATTTTGAAGACGGTCAACAATGAACCATGTCACGCCATTATTTCAAGGAGTATTTGGTATCCCCATGAGAATTACACTGTAATATTATCCCATTTACACATAAGAATAGGGATGGGTTTCATGACTCTTCTTGGATGTCGTCTTCTAGCCTTCACCTGTTGATAAACGAAACATCTCGACACATAATTAGAAATATCCCTCTTCAAGTTTTCCAACAAAAAATTTATTTTTATATCTCTATACATCATTGTGATAATAAGTTTTATAGAGAAATTAGAGCTATGCACATCATCAAATAGTTTCTTATTTAGCTTAGTAATATTAGGAACAGAATTCCTCTTTCCAAATTTCAAAATGCCACCTTCTAGTGAAAAGTCAGCCTACTTCCCATCATTTATAGAATTAATTTTCTTTTGAAACTCCTCATCATCAGCCTAATAACATTTAATCCTTTCCAGTAATGAAGGATTGGAAACCATTTGAAAATGTTGTGATGAGTTACCTACCTTGATAATTCCTATAGC
The DNA here is from genome assembly GCA_963277665.1 of Viscum album. Taxonomy (NCBI): domain Eukaryota; kingdom Viridiplantae; phylum Streptophyta; class Magnoliopsida; order Santalales; family Viscaceae; genus Viscum; species Viscum album. The sequence continues at coordinate 1,535,992,077 of OY728125.1, read as the reverse complement.
CATTATTTCTATGTCCATGAACAAAGGATCCCTTTCAAATATCATCTTGTTCAAAACACCATGATATTTTCTGATCAAAGCATTTGCTGCCTTATTTTTCTTCCCCTGGTGGTACTGTATTGTGTAATAAAAATCACTATGTAGCTTAATGCATCTCCTTTATCTCATGTGGAGTTCTTTCTGTGAGAATATATATTTCAAACTCATATAATCTTTATATATCTCACATGTTTTGTGATAGAGGTAATGTCTACAAATCATCAGAACAAATACTATTAGGGATAATTCAAGATCATGAGATGGGTAGATTATTTAATGAATTTTTAGCTTCTTAGATCCATTTGAAATCTCCTGATCATTCTGCATAAGTACAAAACCTTTTCCTTTATTTAATGATTCATTATAGATAATAAACCCATCATTCCCCGATAGTAGGGTTAGGATTGGTGCATTCATTAACCTCCTCTTAAATTTTTCAAAACATTATTGACATTCCTTTTTCCATATGAACCTATCCTATTTTTGTGATAGATTGGTAATTGGGTTGGCTATACGGGCAATGTTTTGAACAAAACGTCAATAATAACCTTCTAAACCAATAAAACTATGTACCTCAGTTACATTTGTTTGAGTAGTCCATTATTTTACAGCATTTATCTTTGCAGGATCTACCGATATTCCATATTTAGAAATAATTTTCCATGAAAGTAAACTAATTGGAACAAAAAAATTACACTTTCTAAACTTCCAAGATAATTTATTTCTTCTAAGTGACTTCTAAATAGTGCACAAGTGATTTCAATGATCTTCATGGATTTTTAGTGTATACCTGGATATCATCAATGAACTCCACCAAAAAGTCATTAGGATATCCTTAAAAACATTATTCATCATATCCATAAAAACAAATGGTGTATTAGTTAGTCCGAAAATGCATTACTGTAAACTTTTAATTCTTGTAACTAGTTCCGAATGTTGTTTTTGGAATGTAATCCTTCCTCAAAAGAAACAAATTATATCTAGATCAAAGATCAATATTTGAAAAATACTAATCTCTATAAATTTTATCAAATAAATAATCAATTCTTAGAAGAAGATACTTATTCATTATTTTAATAGCATTCATTTCCATGTAATCAATGTACAACCTCGTGGATCTGTCTTTCTTCATGACAAAGAGGACATGGGATCTCCATAGAGAAACACTAGGTCAATTAAATATTTCATCACTCAATTCATCTAGTTGTTTTTTTAGTTCCACTAACTCCACAGTGGCCATTCAATAAGGGGTTTTGGATATGGGCCTTGAATCTGGAATTAAATCAATGGAAAACTCAATTTTACACTCTAGATTATGTCCAGGTAAATCCTCTAAAAAGGCATCAACATGTTCTTGTACAATTAGTGCATCCTCTATTGGTACATTCATCTACTCAACTGTATCTATTTTATTCTATTCCTCCCCAATAATTGAATTCATTAGAGTTACTGGGGGTGGATCTAGGTGAGAATCAAATGGATAGGTTTCTACTCTAAATATAAGGGATTATAAACCATTCTCTATAATTGTAACTTCTTTTTTCTTACAATAGATTTTTGTATCATAATTTTTAGCCAATTCATACTGATAAGTATATCATAGTCAACCATTGGTATGATGATAAGATTAGAAACTAAAGTATGTTTATGTGTCATTATGGGGACTAATCGACACACCTTTGTTGCAATGATACGTCCACTATGGGTTTTGAATGATAAATCCTTTATTAAATCAAATTGGACTTATCTAATTTTCTTGGAAAACTGGGAAAATATAAATGAATGTGACAATCTGGAATCAAATAAATAATTGGCTAAGTTGGATGAAATGATCAATGTACCGACCACCACTTCTTTAGGAACATCAAAAACCATGGTTGTAACCGCATAAGCATGGCCTTTCTCCCTTGACCTTATTTGGTTATAATTTCCCTGATTCTTAAGAAATTCATGTGAATAATGTCCCATATACCTACAATGGTAGCAAAAAACATTGGAATCTTCTTTCTTCCACTTACAATCCTGAGATAGGTGGCCTTTTTCTCCGCACTTGTAACAGACTATCATTCCCTTTAGGTGAGTGACATTGTGTTTTTCCCACAATTACTGCATGATGGATAATCAACTATTCCCATATTCCCCATTTCATTATTTCATTTCCTAGAGTTTTTTGCAGCCCTATTCTTCTTTTTATTTCCCTTAAAGTCATAAGATATTTAGAATTTATTTTCTTTCTTGATATCACATGAAACTATTTCTTCGTGTGATAAGAAATTCTAAGAGACTAGAGCCTTTCAACGGAATGGTTTTAACCGATCCAAGAATCAATCAATTTTTCTCCTTGGATTACGTATGTAGCCTAAATCATTTCTTATCATCATTATAAAATTAGATTCATACATGGAAACATTTTCATCCTACATCTGCTTCAGATTCAGAAATTTCCTCTCCAAATCTTCTCATTGTTCACGATAGAAATATTTTTCTAAGATGATTTCATTAAAATCCCTCGATTCCATATCTTACATTTCTTATTCTTCCTTTGTGTTTTGAATTAATTACCACCACTGATCTACATCTTCTGTTAAATGATAAACTTCCGTGAAAACCTTTGTCCATTCGTTACATCCCAAATTGAAAAATATATTCTCTAAAGAAAATATCCACTGCTCTACTACAAACAGGTTTGTAGTCCCATTGAACGATGGAGGTTGTTGTTGTATAAAGCGATCTAACATAGCTCCTCTACGTGGTATATCTGGAAGCCTTATACGGGTAAGGTTATTATTCATAACCTAAGTATAATGTCTTAATATAGTTAAAAGTTTCTATTCACCAGTAACAATGCCAGAGCCTATAAAATTATCTTGCATCTGTGGGAAATCCCTATAAGGTACTTATGAATTTGTTTGGTTTCAATTACTACCACTAGAAACCACTTATAAATAATGGAATACACTAGATTGGGGTATGAATTGTAATGTAAAATCTCTATGTAGAAAAATACTTAGCATAAATCAAATTTCTATGCTCTACTAATTTCTTAATCATAAACATGGTATCATTGAGGAAAAATTTACATTTAAATCTTTTAAAATGGTTTGTAATGAAAATTTGAATTATCCTATGCATATCCCCCAGGAGTTTCATAACCAAGAGTGAATCATGGCCTGTTGTCGTGTACCTAGATACCCCGGGTCAAGACCGAAACTCCTTGTCAGAGCTTTCACTCCTATGTACATTTATGCAAGAGCTTCCTCTACCAGCTCGTATCTAGATAGGGATGTAATGCTTGAAATATCTACATAATATATTCCTTATCAAAATACCAGGACATTATAGTATTTTTATCCTCAAATAATATCTTAGGGACTTTTCCCTAATCTATGTTTTATAAATATAGTTTCCATATTTTATAATAAACTTCTTCTGATAACAACAGTAAGGATCCGACCCCAGTTTCCCTAGGCTGGTGCCTTATTTGATTACATTGGAATATAAACAAGGAATAAGCATCCTAAAGGACTGATATGTTTAGTATTATAGGAAACAAGATTCATACATAAGTTAAAAATTATAACTTGAAAAAAAATAAAACATATAAACTCCTTAGACAACATCTATAACTCCTATGTTATTTCATCATGTCATTCATAATAAACTTCTTCATGTCCTGAGAAAATGAAACATAATAAAGGGGTGAGCTCAAATGCTCATTATGGGTATTCAATATAGCGTAAGATAACAAAAACATTAAACACGGTGACTAATTTAAAACACATGCCTTTAAAAATAAACATGAACATAATATAGAAGATAAATGAGCTATGAAAATATTTTCCTAACATTAAATAATCATGGGTTTCCTATTATTCTAATAACCACATGATCTATCAAAAATATTTTCATAATGAGGGAATGCATAATGTGAGACAACATAACCATACCATAAAGGCCTCATTCCAAGAACATTATTAATCATTTTTTCAAGGCATTGTGACAGAATTGTAGTTTGTATCATGAGTCCTACTAGTGGACCGAGGGAAAATTGTTGACGCTCTTTTCCGTCATAATGTCTAATTAATGAAAATAGGAAATTCCTTAATCCAAAGTGATTCATCCTTTGAAGAAACATAAAAAATTGACAAAGGAATGGAAAATTATTTCCTCCCACTTGAGTCGCGAAAGTTTCATCATGTTCGTGCAAGTATACTTTCATGCCCCATAGTGGCCGCACAGGTGACTTGAACACCCTCTTTGATTTTCACCCAGGGTCTTCAGCAGCCTATAAATACCCCTTGTGGGCCCCCATTTAAAAACAGAAAAATTACAAAACTCAGATTCGAGCTCCCGGCGCCCAAGTCTCTTCTGGAAGTCTTCCGAACACTTCTAAGTTAATTTTTTACCTAGAATGGAAGCTCTAAATAGGGGAAACAAGGCCTAAGTGTTGAAACTCATCAACACTTTCACACCTAAGTGGTCAGCCCTTAAGGGAAATGGCCACACTTGAGCGCCGCATTATCCCTTCAATAAAACTTGTGCGCCACTCTTGTGGAATCTTTTAGAGATAATACTAAGGGCTGGATCCAAGTCTCTCCCAAGTATTACCCTAAGGGTTGATCGTTGCGCAAGTACCCATGTGTCATGCAAGTATACTTGCGCGACCAAAACTTGCTCGCCCACACAGGACTTTCACGCCTCTCTCATTTTGGGTGTCGCACCTACCTATTCAGTTACTTTCTTCAAATCCACCTCTCCTCTTCAAAATTTAGCCTTTAGAATCCTATTCAAAGCCATTTATGGTATGGCTCCTTTGTTGGCTTCCTTATCTGAAAGGAATTATGTGGAACATTTTTCAAAACCTAGTGATTTACATATCATTATGTCACTAAGGTTAGAGATTTCATTTATTCAACCTCATCCTTTAAAGATGAGAGGATCTTTAATATGGGCATCCTTCTTAGGAGTAAGTCCCAATCTCAAAATCCCAAATTTGGGCATCCCCTTTTGGAGTAATACCCAAGTCCCCTAACCCGGGCATCATTTTTAGGAGTAATCCCCAGTCTTCAAGTTCCTTTAATTTTGGGAATCCTCCTCAGGAGTAAGCCCCAACCATAATTCTTTAAATATGGGCCTCCTCATTAGGATTAATCCCCAAGTAACATAAATCCAAATTCCGTTAACCTGGGCTTTCTTTTCAAGAGTAAGCCCATGTCATAATTCCCTTTAAACCGGGCCTCTTCTTTAAGAGTAAGGCCCAGTCATAATTTATCTTAACCAGTCTTAATTTACTTTTTATTTGGGATTCCTTCTCAGGAGTAAAACCCAATCATAAGTCCTCTCTAATTTGGGAATCCTTCTTAGGATTAAGTCTTGTGTTAAGTATCCAAATATCCATAAAGCACATATACCTTTATGGGTCTTGTTCTCGGGTTTCTTCCCTGAAGTAAATCTTAATCGTCATCTATCTGGGCAATCATACATACATAAGCCCCACATAATTTCTTATAATTGCATCTTTCATGGAAAAATTGTCTGGTTTTACCAATACCTCTTGTTTCTCACACCGAGCATGACCCACGCGAGCTTATATTGTAAAAGTAATTATGACATCTTTCTTTGAGCCATCAATCATGCATAATCCTCATATTTCATTACTCGAACTACATGGGATTTGATTCCTTTTCTAAAACAAAGGTTACATAGGTAGCCCATCTGTAGTTATGATCCCAATTCTGAAATAATCTATATCCTTCTAAATGAAAATAAACTTCAAGTTCCCCACAGAGTGGCTTTAAAACCAGTATGGTTATCATAATGACCAACAGATTTCTGTATAATGTGTTAAAGGATACCATTGACTAAGATTCTATAAAAAATACAGATGATTCTCTATCGATGAAGAACCTCGAATATATATAAAAGATTCTCTAAATCTCATACATATTAATCATTGATTGTCAGATCTAAAGGAAAGCTCATTTTCATACTTGGTAATATAATAAGGATTGACGAACATAACTTAAATATATAAAGAGAGTCCTGGAGTAGAAAATAATTTCCCTCAAAAAGGTGTGATGAGTCCAACCTCCCATCCACTCATCCAATTCAAATTATTAAGCCTCATCGGTTCATAACTGATGAGCACCTACCTTTGGAATGTAGGTCCAAATGTATATAGAATCATTGGATGTTTCTGGTTCTACGAACAAACCCATTAGAAACCGATTGGAATGTTTGAACCATAGAAAAACAAGGTCATCCCCATTTCCATAAGAAACAAAAAATGGTGAACCCGATGTGAATCCTTAACCAAGTTAAAATGATGTTTTACTTATTTGTTAGGCCCCTATTTAAACTCAATGAGAGGGCCAACAAATCAATCAATAACACATGTGCTCATACAAAAGATGCAGTGGCCAAACATATCTTGATTATGTCTGTTATATCCAAAATGAACTCTTTTCAAAGAACTTTTTCATTACAGAAATGGCTCTTCTTAAGTTCACACCGGTGAATACCTCTACTGTGAATGCATCTGCTTCTACACCTACTGGATCGTCGTCCGCTCTGAGGATGACATCACCTACTCAGCGTCTTCAATGCTGGGTATCAAATGTACTGGTTAAGAAATACCGTCTACATGGTACTATTTTGACTCTAGAGGCCGCTCGACATGCCCTCCATTTCAATAATTCACCCTGGTCGTCCGGATAGTCATTACCAGTGGTCAGGAAGCAGGTACTTCCAACCACCTTTTCCAACCGTTTTGGGTTGTTATCCCCGTAACGCAATAACCTGTCCCTCCCATATTCTGGGGAGGTGAATGAGAAGGCCATTGAAGGCCTTAATTCAAGGAAACAGGAGTCCTTCCTAAGGGATCTCATCAACAATCGCCGCCAGACTCGGGCGACAGTGTGCCCTCAACATGATGAGGGTGTCCTCTCCAGGCATTCGGCTCAGGTTCCTCGAACCCGGGCAGGCAAGACAAACCACCATAGGTGAAGACCGATCAATAGTGAGCAGGTTCTTATCTTTTCCATTTCTGGAGAAGTCCACCAACCAAACATGGTGGAAAGCAACGAGCGGGAGCACACACCCATCCGTTTTAATTCCGTTGTCCAGCAGGCTCGTCTGGCAGCAACACACTATTACCACCAGGAAATTCCGGTGGAGTACTATAGAAAAGAACAAACACTTGTTTATAAATCATCAGCTAGTCAGCAGGCTTGTCTGACTACATACAATGAATCCCGCCAACCCAATGTGTTGAAAATTGGTGAAAAGGAACATACACCTGCTTACACTCATCAATCCTGGCAGCAGTCTCATCTTATAGTATTTAAGGAAGTTCGACAACCATGTTCGGAGGATTGCAATCAGCAGGAACATACAACTACTACTATTGATCAAGCCTACCAACAGTCTCATTTGGTAGCACCCGGAGAAGTCAATTGGAATGCCCCAATGACAAACAGGAGGCAGACTCATCTCTCTTTCCCCACACATGAGTACTGTCAGAATTCACTAACAGGAAATAGAGGGGAGGAGTAAGAACACACACCTACTCCAAGCATTAAATGGACGTATATTCTTGTTCCGACAGCTGATGTCACCAAATAAATTCTGACGATGGTGAAATAGTTGAAGAAAATACTTTCTCATATTCTGGATGTCTGCCAGGATATTATAACAGCTTCAGCAGCATCACAGGGAAAGAAATGAAAATCTATCCCTACCAATGGAGTGACACATCAACATTTCACTCCGGAACAGACATAAACCTCTGTTCTAGTCCAAAAGGGTTGTATGTAATACTCCACCATTTCATAAGGACAACAAAGTCGGGCACATACACCTGATTTGAGCGGAGATAATCAGCCGAAGATGACTATTTCTCCTAAGCAGGCACGCACACCTGCCCATAATAACCAGTTTCATCCACAAGTGGTTCCTAAAGAGATAAATAAGGCGTCTAAGAAAAAGAGCCATCCAACATAGTAAAGAAACCAAGGGCCAATCTATAATAAGGCCTTACTCAATGATGGAGTTCTTGATTCACTCAGAAAACATTATGTTGCAACTCAAGATTCTACTCTCTCAGTTCCCAATAGTGGGAACATTAATTATGAAGGTCTTAATCAGACACTTCTTCATGAAGGCTTGCTTCATGACAATTCGGTCAATCTTGAAGTTTCATCTTCAGATGAGATCCAAAAGAACCCTCTACATTTCCAGAAGACTATGAAGCAAAAGATTTCATCTTTTGTTTTAACCCACCATGGTGGTCCTCCCCATGATGATGAATCTAGCTGCAAAAGTCTTATTCGCAGTAGTAATTCATATTGCCCGGAAAATACTCCAATGGACAATGTAGTATCGAGAAATCCCTCTTATCATAAGGCACCTGCAAATGTGAATCCAGTAACGTCTAATTCTTTACCATTAGTAGGTTAAACACTTTATCAACCAAAAGATATACCGGGTTGTAGGTCATTCTTCGAACCACCCCTAATTCATGCATCTTCTAATTTGGTAATTGAATTCTCTACCAATATTTTTGAATCTGATGAAGCAACAAGGAAGAAACAACTCTGGTCTAATCTGGTATAATAACCTTCATTGAATGATAAAGAGGAAGTGATGAATATGAGAAAACAACTGGAAAAAGGTGAAGTGCCAGTCATGTTTTTTCCTTTGGCTGACTCTCAGTATTACATTCCAGAAATGTTGACGGAAGAATGTATTCAAGATATTCGTCTCAACATGAGAAAAACTCTTTTTCAATTGAAAAATTAAATATTATCTTATAATGAATATTAAAATCATGTCAAGATAATATAAGGGTTTCAATGCCAAATTGACTTGGCATCTCTCCCATTTTCTCAATATCCGATGTCTGAAAATCAGCATAGAGCCCTTCAGCATTCATGCCTTGGCGTACTAAGAATATTGCGCTAGTTAATTTCCAATTCCCCATCTTGTATTCATATCAGGGGATGGGGTTTCCATGGAGCACTACATTTCATTGTACTCCCCAGTCAGAAAAGCCCACTAAAAATGGTTTCATGAAATGTTATTTCCCATGGCTGGCCATAGCTAATTGTCATTGTTTGTAATCAAAGGCTCGATCAAGAACATGCTTCAACTAGTTCCTCTCAAAATAAATCATACAGAGAACAAGTTGTTGAATTACAGCTACATCAAGTGAAGGATAATATTGAACATGATTCTCATTTTTAGTGTGCACATCATTAAGTGATAGAAGTGTCAGAAATCATCCAATGTTCATTTGAACCGGGTGATAAGAGTGGATGCAGGTTAAAGAATCCAGCCAATTTCTAGACTAAAGTCCGTAAGATCAGGAGAGATTTTAAGAAGGTATCAGATATAGAAACTCAAGAATCACACCAGCTTTCCATACTGGTGAATCTTTTAGCCCAACCCTCAGAATCAAAAAATAGGATTCGAGGAGTTAAGTAGAAACAGTATAAACAGCCCCAGTCCACAGTACTGGTGACTTTTTCAAATCCTCAATCTCTCCCTCAGAGAAAGTCTGTATTCTCTCGATTATGGAAGAAGCCACAAGAGGAATGGAGAGCCGAATTATCAAGAGATTCCCTCCAAATTACAATTTGTGAAGAAGTTTCTGATGGATCAAATCAACAGAAGGAAAAGTCTCATCAAGGACATGGAATAATACAATATCGCATTAATTATGATAGAAGTGATGCAATGTGTTATGCATCAATTAATTTAATTAATTCTATTGTTGTTAATTCCCTATATGAGGCTCACTCAGAGGGATCTAATGAGGAAGCTCCTTCTCAAGAGGTAGTACGCATAGACACAAATGAAGAAGGTGTGCGTACAAGAAATCAAAGGTTTACCCAGAATCTGGGTATTCCTTCAAATAACCAACTTTCCCCTCTCCAAAAGGCATCCAACAATGGTAAAGAGAAGAATCCAGTTACATACCCTTCATCTATTGAAGGATAATCACTCTCACTAGAGAAAAGATTCGCACAACAAGAGGAAGAGATGAAGTAATTAAAGATGTTGAATGCAGAACTATTTCAAGGTAGTCTTCCTTCTAAGCATGCTGGAGTCAGTCAAACAAGGTAATTTGTTTAGGCTACTGTGATGTATCAAGAGTATCCTCCTTTACCTATACACCCTCACATGTCTAATCCTACAGGTCAGGTAAAACAAAAACTGGTTGTGTTATCATCAGTTGCAGTACCAGCCACCACATCTGTCCAAGCTCCAGTTATTGCACCTCCTCAGGTCCAAGCTCAACAGGATGTTTCTAAAAAGTTAATAACTACTATTGAGTCATTAACAGTTCATTTGGAATCTATGGTGGGAAAATGATCTCAAATTCAACCAGAAAAGAGAGCTTACCCTGAATGGGTTGATTCAATTTCTACCCCATCAAATTTTGCAAGTACCACATTCCCAATCTTTAATGGTTCAGGAGACCCAGATAAACACTTAACACATTTTGTTTCTTGTTGTGATCCTATGATGGGGACACCTCAGCAACAAGAAGCAGTTAATATCATATGTTTTTTACCATCATTACAAGGGTCTGCTTTTGTCTTGTATACAAGCTTGCAATCCTGGTAAATTACCGGGTGGGAGGATATCTGTCAATGATTCCTTCTTCAATTCAGCTCAACATTGCCAAAGACAATAATTTTTTATATTACAAATTTTAAGAAAATGTAGAATAAAAGGGTGTCATATTTCATTTCTCCCTGGAAGGGATTAACATATTTCTTGAGCTTAGAACTCCATCAAGAATAATTGTTTCCAATTTGTGTGGAAAATTTGTGTGATGAGTTGCGCACACTATTGATCCCTGTGAAATACCCAGGAGGGTTTTCAGACCTTACTTCGATCACTCAGTAGATTGAAGACTCTCTTATGAAGACTAAGGATAAAACCCGTGTAATTTCATCAGCTCCAAGAAAGGGAATGGGTAATGTAGAGACTACTACAGTTACGCTTAAACAACCACCTGTACCTACTTTCACCTCAAAACCTTCATCTTCTCGATGTGTTCCACCTCCTGAGCGTCAACAACAGTGGTTGTTTCATCAATATGATCATAGTGATCAAATAAATAAACAATTTGAGGATATGAAGAGAAAAGTTTACTCTTTCCAAAATGAACAAGTTCCTGGTTACTTCATTTCAGCTTTGGAAAAAAATTGGGTTCAATTTCCAAGGCCCAAGAGGCTGAACAAGGAAGGTGATGAATAACATCCCAATTATTGCCCATTTCATCAGATGTTGGGGCATCCCATTCAGTAGTGTTTTGTCTTCAAAGACCTCCTACAAAAAATGGTGGACTCAGGACAAATCAAGTTGAAAGTTTCTTCAGCTTAGGTATCTTGTGTAACTGCTACAAATCCAGAGTAAGAAGCCGAGTGGAAAGAAGTCAAAAACAAAAATGCACAAAAATATGATGATTGGATGGTCAGAAAAACAATCAATCGAACTCATTCCATTTTTCTAATGTAATTGAAGAAACCAATTGTGTCTTCTGCTATGAATGCCACAGCAAATCCCCCTTCATCAGAGGGAAAATAATCAAAGAAACGGCATAATTCCAAGAAATAAGAGCAATCAAAAGAAGGTGAGATCGTGTCAAATACCAAAGTGTCTTTGACTCTGGAAACTTTTATGCCATCTAATTCGAATCTACGGGCACCGCCCCACCAAACGTCATAGCCTAAATTGGCTAATCAGGCATAGTCATCATTAGATGAATAGTTGATCTTTGTTATGTTAATATGATTCATTTAACAGATCATTATGTCAGTCGTAGTTTTGATTTTGATGAGCCTTAATTCCCTATATCAAATAGAGGAATTAGAGGGAGTTCAAGAGGTCTGGGATATAGAGGAAGACATGGATATCCCAGAAGACACTATTCCAATTCTACCCCTGCTAGAACTATGTATGCAGCTGAACCTCGTGGTTGATCCCTTCAACGATCTCAACAAGAACAATCAAATTATTCCACCAATAGCAGACTCAGTCCTATCACAATTATTCTGGAGGATCAGTTAGAGATTCCACCTTATTCCTCTCAGCAAGTAAATAAACCTATTTGGTCTAATATTCCAAAGCCAGGAGTATTCCCAACTCCAACCCCGATACATGATGGATCTATTTCCCAAGCATCAACTTCTATGGTACCTGTGAAACCACGTGTTCCTGTTGGGAAACACAGACCTTTGGATCAAAAGTATGATTTATTGAAACACTTTCCCCATGTACCGGCCAAGTTATCAATTTTGGATGCCTTAAATTTATCATAGATTCTTCAAGAGGCACTCATCGAGGCTTTCTCAAGTCCTCAGGAATTTGAAACCAAAATTGATGCAGCTGAAGTCTACCATGTAGATAATAATACTGCAGAATGTCATGCAGTAATATGTTTCATAGATGAGGATGAAGATGATGTTGTGCATGGACATATTAGACCTTTTTATTTATCTGGCAAGGTCAATGGTATAGAAGACTGAAGAGATTTCATTGATAATGGTTCAGAAGTCATCCTCACCCCCATTCATACACTTCGTCGATTAGGCCTCACAGAATCTGATTTATCTCCTTTGACTTTGATGTTACAAGGATATGATAAAAATGAACAAGATCCACTTTGTGATATTACACTCAGAACTCAGTTTGGAGATCTTGTATTGAAATTATATTTTATGGTTGTTGATCATGATACAGCCTTCAATGTTTTTCTTGGAAAAATTTGGCTACATCAGCATGCAAGTATCCCTTCATCATACCATCAATGTCTCAAATACTGTTTCGAAGGTCAAATTGGGACACTGTATAGTGATAATACCCCTTCAAGAAATGTGAATCTCAATACATTGAGGCGGAATTCTATCACATGAAGGGTAAGGATAAATCCACAGCAATGGAGGTTACCAAGGTTAATGCTCCATATGTTTTGGAAAAGATTCCAGTAAACCCATTCACACATGTTAGTACAGATTATGTGTTTCCTATCAGTAAAATTGACAAGATAGACCCAAATCCAGGTACTCTTATGGAATCTTCCATAAAGTCAATTATGGAAATAAAGCCATATAGCATGAGAGAAAGTGGTGATTCACCAAGCAATGATGAAAGCTCATATGGAAATGTATTCATTTCATCTACTGAAATCCCGCAAGTCTATACTTCACCAACCAGGCCAGAAGAAGTTATAACAATATCAGATTTGAATGATGATGTCAATTCTCAATCTATAATCTCCTCTTTATTACTCAAAGAAGACCCTTCATCATCAATAGGGTCTGAAATGGAAGCCTCTTCTTCAAGATGTTCAAATTTTAACATCTCTCCTGATCATGGAAATACTGCTTCATCATCTACTATGCAAGTAGAAATAGAAGATTTAACACATGTTTAAGAAGAATAGGACGATCTCAAGGATGCTCCTCCCGCTTTTGAAGAGGGTATGTCTACCACTGTGGATGAACTCGGAGAAATAAATTTGGGTATAAAAGAAGATCCATGCCCCACTATAATTAGTGCGGCCATTACTCTTGAAGAGAAAGAAATGTATATGTCATTTTTAAATCAAAATCATGATATATTTTCGTGGAACTATACAGAAATGCATGGGCTTAATTCAGATGTTGCCACTCATCATTTGGGTTTCCCAGAAGAACATCGAGGATTTAAGCAAGACGTAAGAGGAACACACCCAAATTAAGCTTCCAAAATTGAAGTTAAAGTGGATAAGCTAATTAAAGCTAACTTCTTCAGAGAAGTTCAATATCCCAAGTGGTTGGATAATATTGTCCCTGTGAAAAAGAAGAATGGACAAATTCGATTTTGCATTGATTTCAAATATCTTAATCGGTATTGTCCTAAAGATGATTTTCTAGATCTGATTGCAGAACTCTTTATTGATGTAAAGCTGACTATGATGCACTTTCCTTCATGGATAGATATTCTGGATATAATCAAATCCAAATGGATCGAGAAGATGAAGAATCTACATCTTTAAAATCCCCTCAGGGTATTTTTTTCTATCGGGTAATGACCCTTGGCCCGAAGAATGCACGAAGAACATATCAATGTGCCATGCATCATATCTTCAAACCCTTTTTAGGGATGTTTTTTGAATGTTATGTGGATGATTTGGTAGTTAAATATAGGGAACGTTCTAATCACTTTGATCATTTGGAATTCTTATTTTACAAACTTTGGAAACATAATTTGAAGATGAACCCCTTAAAATGTGCTTTTGAGGTAACCTGAGGAAAATTTCTTGGCTTTCTTGTACGCCATCGTGGTATCGAAGTCGATCCTAATAAGACAAGGTCAATCCATGGTATGTCAACTCCCAATAATTTGAAATAATTGAGAGGAATTCAAGTACACTTAGCATATATTCTTAATTTCATCGCAAATTTGGCAGGAAAAAGTTTACCCTTCACCAAATTGATGAAGAATGGAGTCACTTACCAGTGGACTGAAGAATGTCAAGAAGAATTTGATATTCTCTAGAAATATCTCTTGAGACCATCAGTGTTAATGCCCACTATTTAAGGAAGACAACTTATCCTCAATGTCACATCTTTAGAGCGATCATTGGGTTCCTTACTTGCTCAGATGAATGATGCTGGGAATGAAAATAGCCTTTACTATCTCAGTCGGACTATTATTGAAGCAGAAACCTGATATTCAATTTTTGAAAAGTGCTTTCTAGAGATAATATTTACAGTTAAAAAGTTGAGACACTACCGGCAACATCACGAGGTACATTTGGTATCTCACAATAACCTTCTGTAATTCATCATTAGTCATCCAATTCTTATAGGACGTTTGGCAAGGTGGGTAGTTATTTTGCAACAATTTTATATTAATTATGTGTCTCAAAAGGAAACAAAATGCCAATCTCTAGCTGATTTTCTTGTTAAACACACTTCAGTAGAAGATACATATTCAGATATTGAATTTCTTAATGAGTAAGTCTTCTTTATTCAAGATAATTTTCAAACATGGGAAATGTACTTTGATGGTGCTTCCAGAAGTCCAATGGGGAGGAAAATGGAAGATCCTAAATTCAACAAAGTTGGGTTAGGAATTATGCTTATTTCCCAGGAAAAGGTAGTACTACCTTATTCCCTCTCATTGTTGGGAGGCAGTATAAATAATGAAGCAGAATATCAAGCTCTCATCGCAGGATTAGAGTTGGCACTTCAAGCATAAGAGAATCACTTAAAGGTGAAAGGTGATTCAGATCTGGTAATCAAACAAGTAAATGGGGATTATGCAATCAAAAAAGAAGAACTAATCCCTTTATGTGATTATGTATGAGAGATAATGGAGGAGTTTCCCTTGGAACCAAAATTTTCTTATGTCCCAAGATCACAAAATGCCCAAGCTGATGCACTGGCTAATATAGCTATAGCTCTAGCAGATCCAAATTGGGAAAAGACAAGCATCAATATTTCCCACCAACGTACAATTTCACCTTATGTTCAAATCAGAACAGAGGAATTCAATAAAATTAGTCCCATTCCTGAACCATATGGTCATACTATAGGATGGATGACACCAATCATTAAATACATTCAAAATGGAACACTTCCACCTAATAGAGCTGGGAAAGAACAAATCTGGTGATGTGTGGTCAATTTTACTCTTTATGATAGCCCAGAGCACCTAGAGAAAATTCTCTACAAAAGAGGTTTTGATGGATTTCTATTCAGATGCATTGATGGTGAAGAGACAATGGCTCTAATGAAAGAAGTACATGCAGTAGTCTGTGGTGCCCATCCATCTGGACACAGTCTTTCTGATCAAATTCATAGGCTTGGATATTTTTTACCTTCAATGATACAAGATTGTCTTGATTTCACAAAGAAGTGTCATTCTTTCCAAGTAGATGTCAATTTCATTTATCAACCCCCAGAGTTGTTTCATACAGCTAAATACTCATGGACATTTTCCACATGGGGAATGGATGTAGTGGGACCTTATCCTTCAGCTACAACCAAGCTATTTAAGTATATTCTTACTGCTACTGAGTTCTTCTCCAAATGGGTAGAAGAAATACCCCTCAATGAAGTCCTTTCTAAAAGAATTTTTAGCTTCATCAAGTCTAACATCATTACTAGATTTGGTGTTCCTCATACCATATTTATGGACAATGGCACAAACTTCTGTTCATCCGGGGTGAGGAAGTTGTATAAAGAATACAACATCAAATCCAATCATTCATCTTGTTATCATGAAGCGACCAATGGACAGATAGAATCATTCAACAAGACTCTTTCAAATATACTGCAAAATATGGTGGATAAAGATAATAAATCATGGCTTGATAAACTCATTCATGCTTTAGGGGATTATT
This sequence comes from Viscum album, assembly GCA_963277665.1. NCBI lineage: Eukaryota > Viridiplantae > Streptophyta > Magnoliopsida > Santalales > Viscaceae > Viscum > Viscum album. The sequence continues at coordinate 1,535,975,633 of OY728125.1, read as the reverse complement.
GAACCACCACCAGCACTACAACGCGATCAACTCCATATTCATTGGTATATGGAACGGAAGCAGTCTTTCCCATTGAGGTTAAATTACCCTCACTCAGAATAGCCATTTTTGGTCAGTCATCTACAGATGAACAATCTCAAAAGAGATTGGATGAATAGGAATGGTTAGATGAGAAAAGATTGTGTACCCTGCACCACTTGGAAGTCTATCATAATCGAATAGCATGAGCTTTCAACAAAAAAGTTAATCTTCATTCATTCATTCGGGGAGAATTTTTTATTGGTTCTTAGAACTCTAATGATACCAGGAAAGAAACCTCCCAAGATAGATCCAAAATGGGAAGGACCTTATTCAATACATAAGGTCTACTCCAATGGAGCTTATTCATTAATATCAATGGATGGAGAACTCATCACAACTCTAACCAATGATAGATTTATAAAGAAGTGTTTTGTATAAACACGAAATACATCCCCGGTCCATGCATATGACCTTAAACTATTAGCATCCATATCATCCAACATGACGTTAAATTGTGTTGTCCTTGCTGTAAGACTTTAAACTGCATAGTCCCTTACATCCAGAAAGGCGTTAAACTGCACCATCCCCGGTCTATGGATATGATGTTAAATTATTCACACCATCATCCAAAATGACGTTAAACTGTATTGTCCATATTGCATGATATTAAACTACATAGTCCCCCTTTTTTCCAACATGACATTACATTGTGATGTCCTAGCTACATGAGGCTAAACTATACAAAAGTCTCTTACGTCCAGCAAGACGTTAAACTGTGTCCCTATATTTGTCTTACATGACATAAAACCGAACACAGTCTCTTAATACTTCCTACATGATGTTAAACTATATTTTTTCCTTACTACATGACACTAAACTGTGCAACACCAATAGTCCTCACTACAAGACATTAAACCGCATAATCCCTTCATATGTTCTACATGAAAATAAACTGTGCATGGTTAATGTTGTTTCTACCTCTTGTTTCTCACACCGAGTACGACTCACATGATATTAGAGTAAACTTAAACCATAAAACCCTCTCAGGGACGCTAACCATGTGTAAGTCCCAAAAACATTTTTAGGTCGTTGTTCTAAAAAACAAATGGATTACTAATTTATTCATTAATTGAAATACGTGTACTTTGATCCATGCCTTCTAGGCTAGCTACGTAGGAAACCTTCTAAGGTTCAAGACCAAAACCAATCTATGAACGTCGGTTCACCTCCGTCTCATATGATATTGATCCATGGAGCAACCCCCAGAACCAATATTTTTACATTGGTTCACCACGGTCCATGTATATGACCTTAAACTATTTTCACTTTTGTCTTGTACGACAATAAACTACAACATTCTTCGACACCCTCACCTAAGAGGGAATAATTATTTACATTTATCTCCAATCATGTTATATTCCAAATACTGTGTGCATACATGTAAATGCCTGATCCTTTTATCTTGGGTCAGACCATCAATGCACTAAAGTCCCCTTTTCACCCTTCATATGTACGAACCAAATCTGTACAGAGGGTATTTCAAGAACAATGTGTGCCTTGATTCCCATACTTATGGGATACATTGGAATGTTAGAGCATACCTCGAATCCAGCCCCAAGCCTTTGGGCCTAACCCCAAATTCCACTTGCAGTCCCCTGGCTAAAAAGTCCCTGTGAAAACACACACACAGTGTATTCATTATTATGGTCTAAGCTCTATGACCCTAAAATAAGATTTCCTCTACTCTAGTTCCACATGACGTTAAACTATATTTCTAGAACTATGTATGGCTTGATTTCTATCCTTATGGGATACATTGTGAAGTCCATCATTTCAATTCAGGACCCAACCACAACAAAATTTTGGTTAGCATTGCTCTATGTATCTCTACATGCATTGAACAACTGCCCATTTTTATGTGTCATACTCCTAACCTTAAATACTTCTAGATCTCCATTACCATTTTCTTGACTTCTGGCCACAAAATGTTTGATACTTGAGAGTTTTTTTTCCTGACTAAGAAGCACGTGCCCTTATGGGGCCTTGCATAAGTAGTCTACAAAATAGACTTGTCAGCCAAAAGATAATATTCTTTGACTATGCAGCCAATTTCCTTAGGTGGCCCTTCATAATTCAAACACCAAACGGGTTTGTCAAATAATGTTAACTTCATTATTGGGAGGAAAACCTTTTTCCCTTAGTTTTCTTAACGACAATATGTAGAGATCCACAAAAAATATCCATCCTTAACATATTTGTCCCATACTCTTTTTCATGATCTGAAAGTATTCAAGTCTATGGTTTATATTTCCCTTCCCTACGTTTGGGTCAGACCTTTATAGGATTTACATTTATCTAGTTCTTAAACAAGCCTGTTTGGAACTATCTTCTCTATATTCATGTACCTTTCTCCATACAGCAAACTCCATGCTTTGGAAAATTTTAATCCCCATAAACTTCCACTAGCTTTTTAGCAGTAGAAAAGTAAATTTCTAAGAGTTCTTTTTCCTGACTATGCAGCACGTTCCCTTAGGCATCCTTGAATAAGTTGTCTACATAACAGACCTATCATCCAAAAGATGCTATTATTTGACTATTCAGCCAATGCCCTTAGGTGGACCTGCATAATTCAACCCCTAACGTGTTTGTTAAATATTGGTAACTTCATTCTTTGGAACAAATTCTTCTAATTGCTTTTATCCATTTTATATATCATTCCTCATATTCCAAATTTATTAAGTCGTCATTTACATATTTTCCCCCATACTTGAACATGGTAATATGTTTTCAGATAAATTTTCATGGAATTGAGTCAATCTTAATCCATTCGGTCAAAGATATTTCGACCTTAAACATTAGCCTTTTTTTGTCCGAAGAGCATGACTTTAAAATGCCCACAAAAGACAAGGGAACTCTAAAAAAAGTCAATGTACCATCTCACTAAACATACATTTTGTATGATTTAGTTAATTTTAAGAAAATAAAAAGATTCAAAGTTTATAGGGTTATTCATAATAATCTTAGAAAAAAATAAAACTATGCTTACTAGGCCCATTGGCTTACGTAAAAATTTAAAGCAGGTAGAAAAAAACGCATGCGTAATTGATTGAAGATGAAAATATTTTTCATTGATGCACAAGAGATAGAAGGACATACACCGATTGTAGTCTCTTCTCTTTTTGGGAATTACAAGAGGCTTCATCATAACGCTTCATTTTGATTTATGACATCTCTAGGTTCATCAGAAACCACCTGGAATTCATTCATTCAACTGGATACAATAAGAGATGCAGTGATACCAGCTCTTATTGGAACAATTGTAAAAGAACGTTCTTGAGTGTGGTTTGAGAAAATTTTATGCTAGTAAAATAGTGACTCTGTTTACCTCCAAGATATGGGGAAGATGGATACATGTATTTGAGAATGGAGTATTGGAAGTAAAGAGCCATTTGGAGAGAGTACTCTTTTCATATATTGTTTCTAATGTCATGATAGTCTTCTCTCCATCAACCGGAAGTATAAAACATATCATCCCATGGTTTTCCAAATTCATATTTTAAAGGAAATAGCATGAAGAAATAATTTGGAAGTTCACACCATTGTTTCTACTCTTAATGCACAACATAATCAAAAATAGAGGTATAACAGTGCGGTTGAATCTTGGGCATGTAGTTCTTTGCATCTAGAATTTTGACTCCTTGTAGATTACCAAGGCCATACAGAGGCAAGTAGATGCTCTCTAGAAAGTTAAGATGATACTTCTTCAAATACATAGCCAAATCCGGGAGAGTGCTCTTGCAGACAGTTTATTAATCATAGCCTATAACGTTCATCATATCATCAATTCGTTTTTTGGCCAGTTCATCATCCGTTCCAATTTTTCTAGGAGCCATTTAATCTGAAAAATGATGAATAATTAACTCTTAAGTAATTTGATTTTTCATAAAAATTTTGAAGAAAAGTAAAAAAGTGACTACAGAATTAAGGTGTGAAAGTCCCAAAGATGGCGTGCAAGTAGAAGTGTGTCGCGTAAGTTTTGGCACCCAGGAATCACTGCGAAAGTCCAAATACCTCTACAGCAGCACGACACAAAAGGAAGCATTGGAAAAATGAGTAACTTGTGAGACGAAGGCAACTTGCGTGACGATAGCTCGAAAGAATTCAGATTCGGTGCTTTGCGCGAGGAATGACCGTCTATATATAGGCAAAGTCGCACCCCTGTGCACCGAAGCCTACGAGGCTCCCCTTTGCATGACGAAATTTGCACACTCAGCACTTTCATGCCGCATGTTCCTTGGTTTTCTTATTTACCACTGAGTCACATCCTCATTTATTTCAGATCCAAATCTGAGGGAGGACTTTTGTTGACTCTCCTTTCTGTCAAAAAGTCTAACGACTGAAAAATGGAAATACCTTAATCCAAAGAGATTCATCCTTTGAATAAACAGAAAAAATCGACAAAATCATGATGAAGGATTTCCTCCCACTTGATTCACGCAAGTTTCATCATGGTCGCACAAGTATACCTGCGTTCCACATAGTGGTCGCACAGGTGACTTGCGTTCCCTCTTTGATTTTCGCCCAGGGTCTTCAGCAGCCTATAAATACCACTTGTGGGCCCCCCATTTGAAAACAGAAAAATTCCAAAACTCATATTCGATCTCCCGACACCCTAGTATGTTCTGGAAGTCTTTAGAACACTTCAATGGTAATTTCTCACCTAGAATGGAAGCGCTAAATAGGGGAAACAAGGCCTAAGTGTTGAAACTCATCAACACTTGCGTGCCTAAGTGGACAGCCCTTAAGGGAAATGGCCACACTTGCGCGCTGCCTTATCCCTCCAATAAAACATGCACGCCACTCTTTTGGAAGCTTTTAGGGATAATACTAAGGTCTTGAGATAAGTATCACACAATTATTACCCTAAGGATTGACAATCGCACAAGTATCCATGTGTTACGCAAGTATAATTGTGCGCCCATGAAGGACTTCTGCGCCTCTCTCTTTTTTGGGTGCCCCTCCTACCTATTCACTTGCTATTTTCAAATCCACCTCTCCTCTTCAAAATTTGTCATTCAGAACCCTCTTCAAAGCCATTTATGGAATGGTTCCTTTGTTTCCTTTCTTATCTGAAAGGAATTATGTGGAATATTTTTTAAAACCTATTGATTTACATATCTTTATGTAACTAAGGTTAGAGATTTCAGTCATTCAACCTCATCCTTTAAAGATGATAGGATCTTTAATATGGGCCTCCTTCTCAAGAGTAAGTCCCAATCTCAAAATCCCAAATTTGGGAATCCTCTTTAGGAATAATTCCCAAGTCCACTAACCTAGGCTTCCTTTTCAGGTGTAAGCCCCAATCTTCAAGTTCCCTTAATTTTGGGCATCCTCCCCAGGAGTAAGCCCCAACTATAATTCTATTAATATGGGAATCCTCCTTAGGATTAAGCCCCAAGATCCCAAAATCCAAATTCCCATAACCTGGGCTTCCTTTTTAGGAGTAATCCCTAGTCATAATTCCCATTAACCTGGGCCTCTTCATTCAGAGTAAGCCCCAGTAATAATTTCTCTTAACCAGTCTTAATTTATATTTGATTTGGGCTTCCTGCTCAGGAGTAAAACCCAATCATAAGTCCTCTATAATTTTGGAATCCTTCTCAATATTAAGTCCTATGTTATGTATCTAAATCTCCATAAATCACATATACCTTTATGGACCTTGTTCCCGAGTTTCTTCCCTGAAGTAAATCCCAATCTTCATCTATCTGGGTAGTCATACATATATAAGCCCCACATCATTTCTTATAATTGCATCTTTCATGTCACAATTGTCTGGTTTTACCAATACCTCTTATTTCTCACACCGAGAATGAGTCACGTGAGAATATAGTGTAAAAGTAATTATGAAATATTTCTTTGAGCCATTAATCGTGCGTAAACCTCATATTTGTTTACTCGAACTACGTGGGTTCTGATTCATTTTCTAAAAAAAGGATACGTAGGTAGCCCATCTGTGGGTACGATCCCAATTCTAAAATAATCTATGTCCTTATGAATGACAAAAAACTTCACGTACCCCGCTGAGTGTCTTTAAATCCAGTATTGTTATCATAATGACCAAGATATTTCTATATAATGTATCGAAGGATACCATTGACTATAAATCACTAAAAAATATAGATGATTCTATATCGATGACGAACCAGGAATAAATATAAAATATTCTCTAAATCTCATACATATTAATCATTTATTTTCAGATCTAAAGAAAATATCATTTTCATACTTGGTATTGTAATATGGTTTCACGAACATAACTTAAATCTATAAAGAGAGTCTCAGAGTAGGCAGTATTTCCCCTCAAAAAGGTGTGATGAGTCCGGCCACCCATATACTCAACCAATGAAAATTCTTAAGCCTCATCAGTTCATAACTGATGAGCACATACCATTTGAAAGTAGGTCCAAATGGATATAGAATCATTGGATGTTTCCGGTTCTATGAACAAACCCGTTAGAAACCGATTGGAATGTTTGAACCTTAGACAAACAAGGTCATCCCCATTTCTAGAAGAATCAACAATAGAGGGAAGAAACCCACAATTTCTATGTCCAATGAATTCCTCATATTAAATATGATAAATATAAACAAAATATACATTAATATTTAAATTGATATATGAAATGTAAATAACATTCCCCGAAAATTAAGCATAAATACTAACCATTCAGAGTAAACTGGGGAATGGATTTAAGATAACACATACACATAATAAGTAATAATAAACTGTTAAATTAAATATGGTAGTTGAAAACATGGAATTATAATCCCAATATTACATAAAAATAGACAAGAGTGTTGAAATAGATGAACATACTCTTATAAAATCATCAAGTAAATTTTGAGATAAATACTCTTTTACTTAGAAAAGAAGAGTTATTTTGGAAAAATATTTGTATAAAACTAGAAGTTAAGTAATATATTGTTTTCATAATAAAAATAGTAATTTTATAAAGATTATGTTTTCTAAAAACATTTTATAGAGTTCCCTTGAAAATAGTTAAGAATTAGAGGAATTCCCTTTTATCATGATTGTATTTCGGAAACAATTTTGAATGTTACTTTTAAAACGTAAAACCATCCATAAAGTAAGGAAATATTATGGTTGGTAAACATATATAGAACCCAGACACATAATATTTGACAATTAAATAATAATAAAAAAGTTTTTCATTCAGGTAATAGATAATAAAAGTAACCCATATGAAAATAGAAGTTAGGGTGAAAAAAACCCTTACTTTAAATCTGAACGTGTTCCGTTCTTGATCATAAGATCCTGGAGTATGAAATTATAATTATCAATAACCTAATTTAGATCCTATTATACATGTATTTATTTTACCATAATTCTGTTTAGATTATTTATGCCGTTATTGATAAGTTATAATATTGAATTACATCGTTCCGTAGTGTTAGTTTTCTTTATTTTCATAAATGGTTCATTTGTACTTAATTAATGGAGTTTATGGGGGAATGGATGTAAATCACCAAAATTGAATTATAGTATTATTTATAATAATCCGTAGGTTTTAGTGGTCATTTATTTAACTTGGTTACATGGAATATGGATGAAATATTATATATAACTTTAATGATAACTATTTCAGTTAATTTGTGGGTTTTGATTACAACAAACTCATTTTCATTTGTAATATAATAAAATTAGTACCAAGGGATTACAGAACACTATATAGGGTATATTAAATATATAATAATCTGGTTCAACTAGAACAATAATGTTTTTCATGACCATAATTGTGAATTATAATAGAAATCAAAATCTGGTTATCCTTGAATGTAGTAAATTGACACATCTCGGATGGTGTTCTTGATACTTGTATAAAAAAGGTAAAAGGAAGAGATCATGATAAACTATTCAACTATCATGAAAACATTCAAGTACATGTAATGTACTAGATTCATCACAACATTTGGATAAGTATAGGTAATAATAGAAAAATAAAAAAAATAAACTTGAAATGAATGACAATGAATTAAAAAAAGCGGAATTTACCTCTTGAACCAAACTTCCTTGAGAGCCTCCTTAAGGGAGAGGTTTTGGTCTTTTTATGAGTGCATGGATTTTTAAACGTGGTAGAGGATGTTCGGAGGATATTTGGACAGAATTTGGAAAAGGCACATGGTTTGAGAGGAGTGAAGGGAAGGGGGAGTGAGAGGGGGATTTTATAGTGGAAGAGAGGAGAGTTTTCATAATTTTTTAGTCATTAGTTTATTAATTTATCTCAAGGCCAAAAATAGTTATGATTACATGAAAAAGAATATTAATAAATGAATGGTATTTCAAACTATGTGGGCTTACATAAATTGTGATGTCATGAATAGTTTATTTAATTGATAATTTGTATATACAATATTTTACCGTATTTCACTATTCATAAAAAATTCTATTTTTCAGAAATATACCAAAAATTCACCCTAACCATTTTTATATGTGTAGATTCCAAAATTTAATACCATTTTTGAAAAATAATTTTATAAATATGATTAATTTAATATTTTATTAAAATCGTAATTTATTCTAAAAACAACTGTTTAAAACATTTATTTACTTATTTAAAGTCATAGTTATATCGTACATCCACTTGAATATTATTTATATACTTTCATAGTAAATGTTACTATTCATTAGGGTATATCACTATTCATAAGGGTATGTTACTATTCCTAAGGGAAGATTACTATTCACTAACACTACTGGAATGTGGGTTTTCCCCACACCTACATACCAACTGTTTCATAGAACCGTTGGTAAAGGATGGTTTAGAGAAGGTTTTACCAACAGTTATAGTAAACTATTTGTAATGACGTGTTTAAGGGGATTTTTACCAATGGTTCAATGAGAACCTTTGGGGAAAATGTGGCAGGGGGAGGTGTTTACCAACGGTTTATTAAACTATTGGTATAGGTGTGGTTGGGGATATTTTTCCAAACGATTATTTAGAACCGTTGGTATAGGTTTTCCCTGAAAGTATATACCAACAGTTTCTAAAAACCGTTGGCACAAGTTTCCCCCAAATTTCCAGCCACCCATCGTCTCCCCCATTCGGATACAGAACCCTAAACAGGAGCAGCAGCAACAGATTTAGGCGATTTTGGAGCTCCTTCTACCAGATCAGTTTGTATCTTCAACCTCCTTCAGGTTCCTCTTCTTCTTTATCTAATATTTGCGTTTTTAGATTTCTAGAATCATTACACTCATTGAATACAGTATAACGAGACATAGGATTTTCACCACATGTGAGAATATGAATCCATGTGATGCATCAGTATCAAAATGAGAGGATTTACTAGAATAGGCTACTTTGATCTTACCTTTCACTATAGATCGTATGCCACCCTTCTCCATGTGGGTAGGTTTTACATAATATATATTTCATGAACCATGGACATGTAATAAAACCTCATTGTTTGGAATAGGAACACACTGATTTCTCAGTGTAATTATGGCATGGATGACACAGCCACAACCACCACATCCAAAACATGATCAAACATCACTAATATATCATCATTTATGATATTGAGCTATTAAGACAATTCCAAAACTTGTTTTCGAATATGTCTATCACAAGTCACTACTAGAGGGATGGTCCAGCAGAAACACTTCATGTTGACTATCCTTCCACATGGTTGAGACTCTATTGGGTCATGATCACATGAAATGTTCTTAATGACCCCTCTTCCACTCTGTTGTAGGAAAACTGAGAAACCAGTACTTCAATCATGACCGTTACTCATCTCATAGGAATCCCCAAAAAAATCCCACCACATGATGTCGGTATACTAGTTCAATAGTCTATAATTCTATCCTATTCACCCATGACCTCCATCAGCTTCTAATATATAAATAGAGTCTTCTTTATAATTTCATTATTATAGGTCAATATTAACACGTCATCCATGTATCATACAACATTTCAATGACTTCCCTTAAAGTGTCTCTCACACAATATCTCATCAAAAATGTATGTTGGTGAAAAATGATGAAACTCTATAAAACATTTTTAGTACTCAATAATAGTCATGCTGCCCTACTTCTAATGCGTGAATTCATTATCCCTATATGTCGATATATTATTTAAGTAAAATTATTTATAGATCCTAGTCTATAAATCATCCCATTCCATGCCTCATAGATAGCTTGTCTTGTTTGGTACATCACACCCACACTTTTCCTCCACGCATAGCATATATCTCATGATTTTATCTCTCTAATGATGAGGCCTATACAGATTATTTAAGGTGAATATCATAGTCTCAATCCAAATATCAATTTATCATGGGAGACCATTAACCGAAATTATTGGACAAAAAATTTACCAGAACACACAGGTTATCTCAACCGTAATCATGGTATGCATCAGAGTTCCTCAAAAAGTCTTCATGAAGTGATAAAACCCCTCAAAGAACATTTATTTAGAACCCATGTCTGAATCAACATGTGGTTCCACAGATAGAAAAAATGTATGACCCACATGTATCCCATGGAACTCTACCTCTCGATCATGTTCATTTCCTCCAAAATTTTTTATAACTGGATGTCCTCATAGTTGAATGTATTTAAAATTCCAAAACCTCACATTATAAATGAAAAATATCATAGTTCGTATCTCATAATTATAGGACATTTCATTCACACTTTAAACCAGGTCATTAAACAAAAACTACTCCTAAAACTAGAGATGTAATGGAATATAATCCTAAAAACAACTAGTGACACTACTTTTTTCCCACTAAAACTATTAATCTGGGTCAAGACTTAATTTAATCATTCAATATTCAAATTCAATTTGTTTTTATTTGATATTTCATTTTAACTTATACACTTTAAATCATATTTCCCAATTAATTTTAAATTTTTCTACTAATATGTCACTAAATTTATATTTAAATGGGACCCCACCCCCTGGACACACCACTCACCTCCTTGGATATCCCACCCACCCCCTGGGCTCCCCCTACCCCATTGGACAGCCTGACCACCCCCGCGGACAGCCCGCCCACTTGGACACCCCGACCCCCCTAGACTCCCCCCGACCCCCTGGACACCTCCAACCCCCCGGACGACCCCACCACCCCCTAGACACCCTACACCCCCCTGGACACCCCGTACCCCCCTTGGACACCCTGTACCGCACCCGGATAGCCTGCTCACCTCTTTGGACAGCCCGCCAACCCCCGGATAGCCCGCTCACCTCCTTGGACAGCCCACCCTCTGGACACCCTGTACCCCACCTAACAGCCCCACCCACCCCCTAGACACCACGCTCACCTCCTTGGACAGCCCGCCCACCCCCCTGGAAACCCCTCACCCTCCTTGGACTGCCTGCCCACCCCCTGGACACCCCGCACCCCCCTTGGACACCCTGTACCCCCCCCGGACAGCCCGCCCCCTGGACACCCCACTCACCTCCTTGGACAGCCCCACCCACCCCCTAGACACCCCGCTCACCTCCATGGACTTCCCTCCCACCCCTGGACACCCAACACCCCCTTGGACACCCTGTACCCCCCGGACAGCCCGCTGACCTCCTTGGACAGCCCGCCCCCCCCGGACAGCCCGCTCACCTCCTTGGACAGCCCACCCCCTGGACACCCTGTGCCCCCCCCCGGACAGCCCCACCCATCCCCTGGACACCCCGCTCACCTCCTTGGACAGCCCGCCCACCCCCTGGACTCCCCCTACCCCATTGGACAGCTTGACCACCCCCGCGGACAGCCCACCCACCTGGACACCCCAACCCCCCTAGACACCCCCGACCCCCTGGACACCTCCGACCCCCCATACGGCACCACCCCCCCTAGACACCCCGCACCCCTTACTGGGAAATCCTTGAATATAGGCATTAGAAATTATGTATCTTATTTTCTTATATACACTGTATTTTGTTGTATTTCTTAATATGATTCTCATATAGAGTAATGTGTCAGTTATGCTTTTATATAAAGTAAACAATTGTCATTTACCTAAATATTTTTTTGATTATACTTCAATATTATTGAATTTCTTTGAAATGAATTATTGCAGTTTTTTTACAAAATGTACAGAAGTTGGATGTACAAAAATGATCAGATTTCAACCGATTTTCAAAATAATTTGAACAGCTTTCTAGATTTTTTATTTGACAAGGGTTTAGATAGTGGTCACATACACTGCCCATGTTTTAATTATGTTGGAAGACCTTGTTTGAGTTGTGACTCAGTTAGCTATCATATAACCAAATATGGTTTCCAAACAAACTATTGTGTGTGGTATCACAATGGAGAGAAAATGGAATCTCAAAATGGTGATGAACCAAATGATAAGACTGAATTGGAGAGTTTTATATATGATCGGTTTCCATTTATTCGGAATCATGAGAAGGAAAGTATTTCCATCCAACAAGATTTCGATACAAGCACACATGATGCGTCCAATGAAAATGATGATGTTGATATGGTAAAAAAATTGAATGATGATGCGACGACTCCAGAATATCGGCAATGTGGTAAAATGAAAAAGTTGGAATTTTTAATTCGATTGATTCATGGGAAAACTATGTATGGGATTTCAAATACTGCAATTGATTACACTCTTACCTTCTTGAAGGACTTACTTCAAGCTGATGTAGATATTCCATCAAACCACTATATGGCATGGAAGTTAGTTGATGAACTTGGATTCTCAAAAAAAAATTCATGCTTGCTCGAATGATTGCAGCTTATTTTGGGAGGATACTGCTGAAAGCAATGATTGTATCAAATGTGGATCCTCCCGATGGAAACCAAAAGATGATGGATCACCATCTCGTGTTCCACAAAAAATAATGTGGCACTTTACATTGATACCCAGATTATATAACCTTTTCACGTCTGATGAAATATCTGGAAAAATGTTATGGCATGACACCGAGAGAAAAAAGAATAATGAAGAGTTGGTTCGCCCTGCAGATGGATTTTCATGGAAGAGATTTGATGCTCGATATCCTGAATTTGCAGCCGACGTGCATAATGTGAGACTGGGTCTTTCATGTGATGGTTTTAATCCATTTGGGCAGATTCTTACTTCGCATAGCACATGGCCGGTTTTCATACACATTTATAACATTCCCCCTTGGTTGTGTATGAAAAAGACTTACACTTTCTTGAGTATACTAATATCCGACCCTTCTTATCCCGACAATGATATAGATGTATACATGAAAACTTTAATAAAAGAGTTGAAACTTCTTTGGGATGTGGGTGTGCCCACATACGATGCATGTTCGAAAGACATATTTCAGATGCGTGCTGCGCTTATGTGGACGATCAATGATTTTTCTGCTTATGCAATGATATCTCGATGCAGCACTAAAGGAAAATTGTCATGTCCTATTTGTATGAAGAATACTCGATCGAGAAGACTGAAATATCGTCATGGTTTAAGTTTTATGGGACATCTATGATTCTTTCCAAAGAACAATCCATATAGAAACAATCATCGAAGATTTGACAATACTATAGAGAATGACGCTCCACCTCAGCGTATGTCTGGAACTGATGTGCTTAATGAATTGAAAGATTTCAGTTATTCATTTGGGAAGGGTGTAATGAAATCAAAAAAGAGGGAAAATGTTTCCAATAATACTTGTTACAATTGGAAGAAGAAATGTATTTTCATTGAGTTTCTGTATTGGTCAACCAACTTGTTACGTCATTCCTTAGACGTAATGGAAATTGAAAAGAATCTATTTGAAATGTTGCTTTCGATTCTTCTAAATGTCAAGGGGAAGACAAAATATGATTTATGTTCTCGGCGTGACTTGGTATATTGGGGGATCAGACCAGAATTGCATCCTATCTGTATCAGTGAAAATAAATGGCAAGTTCCATTTGCTTCTTATGTGATGACACCTGCTGAAAAAAATCAATTTCGGGAAGTTCTAGAGACTATTAAAGTTCCTGATGGTTGTTCAAGAAATATATCAAAACGGGTCAACAGAAAAGAGTTGAAGCTGAAATCTTTGAAGACTCATGATTGTCACATCCTTTTGCATGAGTTGATTCTAATAGCAATCTGTCATCTCTTGTCCAATAATGTTAGAGTCTCAGTTATTCGGTTGTGCTATTTGTTTAGAGATCTCTGTGCTAAGAGGCTATCCAAATCCTTCTTGCAAAAACTGTAGGTAGAGACACCATTAATTTTGTGTGAGTTAGAGAAAATATTCCCTCCATCATTTTTTACATGCATGTTGCATCTGACTTTCCATCTTCCGACATAAATACTTCTTGGAGGACCCGTTGTTTCCGTTGGATATATCCAACTGAAAGAAACATGTGCACATTGAAATCATATGTTCGGAACAGGAATTATCCCAAAGGTTCTATTGTGAACGGTTACTTGGCTCAAGAATGTATGGATTTCTGTGCAATGTATTTGTCTGATCTTACAACGAGAGTAAACAGACCAGTGATAAATGAAGAAGAATAGTATGGGAAAATTGAACCCGGTTTTCCATCACTTCCTCAGACATGAGGAATTCTGGGATCATATACATTGATGACATTAAGCCTTAAAGAGCGAGAGATGGCACATCGCACAGTGTTGTTCCATTGTGATTTGTTCAATGAGTATATCAAGTAAGTAAATTGTACATTTATCTCTTATCTTATCTCTTGTAATTTTAAATATTTGTTAAACTATTATTATTTTTATCTAAAGTGAACATAAATAATTGATATATAGAAAGCATCGTTCTTTATCTTTGAGAAGGAAAGAGACTTTGCATAGCAAAGGGTTTTCTACTTGGTTGAAATTGAAGGTAAAAATATTTCTGTAATAACTAAATAAAAATAATATTTAATTAAGTTTACTATTTGTTTATATTTCAGGTATCGAGTTTTCCTGCTGACTCTGTTTCTGAGGAAACAAGAGCTTTGGCTTTTTGTCCTAATACCATGGTTCGTGCTTGTAAATCACTTGTGATCATTGGATACAAATTTATTATCACTGAACGAGAAAGAAACATGAGAACACAGCATAATGGTGTTGTGCTAACTGCCACAAAAGACTGGTATGCTAGTTCATCGGATACTAGACCTCATTCTGAAAATTTTGCTTATTATGGAGTCGTGGAGAAAATAATAATTTTGGATTATTACTCACATGGTCGTGTCACGATGATGAAATGTCAATGGTTTGATTCAATGACGAGGCAAGGAACCTTTACTGATGATTTTGGATTTTGAGTTATTGATATGGCTCACACTCTTGCCACCGATGAACCATATGTATTGGCATCAATGGTGAAACAAGTTTTTTATGTCAAAGATCATCATCATCCTAAATTCAGTGTAATTATTGAAGTAAATCCCAAACATGTTTTTGATGATGGTGACGATGAAGTTGACACTATCTCTACTACAATTGGATGCAATCCGTTTATTACTTATGATGATGCCAATAACTCAATTTTCAGAGTTGATTGTGAATCTGACGTTTTGGTGGGAAATATATAGAATCATACAGTCGTGTTCTCACCTACATGTTTCACCTACATCATTCAGAGTGTGTATCCTTGTACTTACCTTCAAACCACCATAAATCTTCATTTACATTATGTTTTTTATCAGATTGGTTTTTCTATATTTTTTTCGGGTTACACATTAATTATTTGTTTTTAATTACTTCCATATTTGTTTTCATTGCAGGAAATGACACCCATTGAAGAGAGGCGACGAAAAAAGATGACAGATAATAATCATCGCATGATACAGATGGGTGTTCCTCCACTCATCCCTGTTGTGAGTATTTTATTTAAAATATAAATATTTCAATAACTTATAATATCATGTGTTTACTTATGCGTTAAACTTTTTTTCAGGATTGACCCCCTAGATGAGATATATCGGATGAGGATCCTGATATTGCTCCCAATAGAGTGGCTGGTGGTAGGAGGGGGTGGTGTCAGAGATGGATGATCATCTAGTGGGCCCGGTACTGATGTCGGTGGTACGAGAGCTCATGGGGCGAGAGTTAGACGATCCACCGCCACAGAAATATCTTGTTCACCCCATTTTGATCCTGGTGTGTCTCCAGGGAAACAAGGGATATTTAGACCTCCAATGTTTACACTACCTCTTGGCCAGACGTCTATGCCATCATCTTTTGCTTCTGGTTCATTATCCCCGAGCTATTATATTCCACCTTCTTTGACTCCTGATGTGACACAGTATGTGGCTAAGGAGTGTACAATGAGGGACACTCTACCTGTACAAGATATTCCTTCATCTTCTGCACATCCAGTGATACCCATTGATCTGAATACCATTGGTATATTTATCTAGCTCTATCAAAATTTTATACCAAAATTTATTTTATTATAACTTGTACTGAGATTATTTTTCTTTAATAACAGATTCATCTACAGATAGGAGGTGAGGGAGGGGGCGTACTCGCTTGCGTGTAGTATGGAACCACTAGACACAGTTGATGGTTGAATATAATGCTGATGGAAAAATGATTGAGAAATATGGGCAGGAATGTTGGGTTTTTTTGGGGACTCTAGCCAAATACTTCGATAACATTCCGGTCAGCCCTCTCTCTTGGAGACAACTGCCACACAAAGTCAAAGATAACGCATGGGCACAAATATGGGTAAAAAATATATTAGATTGAATGTAGTATTTTTTTGTATTTATATGAACTAATCTATTGGGTTTCAGCTTCGGTTTAACATCCTTGATGGCGAAGGTGCATGACCAGCGCGTTTAAAAGAGTTGGGAGATCATTAGAGAGCTTATAATCATGACCTGTATGTTGGCTGGTGTGATAGGGTGGGCACGGATTTAGAGACTTTACCTATCGTGGATGACTTCCCGATAGAGCAATATCTCCAAATGATTACCCATTGGGCGACTGCCAAATTTAAGGTATTAATCTCATTTGAGGTATTTAAATCAGAGTTTTCATATTTTTCATTAATATAATCGTATTTATTATTAAACATTATTTAGGAATCTTCTGAGAAAAACAAAAAAACACTGATTCAAAGAAATACCTACACACTTTGGGGCACACATCTATGTCAGATCATGAGAAGCATCTGGTATGATATAGTTGTTTATATTTTTTCTTCAGGAATATCCCTTTTTATTATTTCCTAATTAAATTATGTGATTTATTGAATATTGAATATATGATTATACTTGCACTATATATTGTTTAAATGTCATTACAGAAGCCCAAATTGAATATTGAAGGACATATCCCTCGAACAAAATTGTTTTTCTCAAGTAGAAGAAAAAAAGATGGAACTGCGGTAAATGAATCAACCCAAGAAAAGATAGTAAGTTTTAATTTGTTTAATTCAAAGTTTAATATCTATTTTGAAATTTATTAATCTATTAATATTTTAAACATGCTTCTTTAGAGGCTCTTGATGCCCAGGAGCCTGAAAATTTTGGGCCACACGATCATTTATATCAGGTTTTGGGAGAGGATCACTCTGGTCGAGTACGCTGCCGACCTGGTAAGAATATAGTCTCGATGAGGTATTGGTCCTCTCCAGGTTTCCATTCTAGTACGACTGAGTTGGAACAGGTCAAAGGGAATGTAAGGAAATCTGATAAAAGGGTCACAGAGTTGGAAGTACAAGTTCAAACGAGGGACAAAGAATTTATCAAACTGATGAAAGATTTATCTTCATCACTTCCACCAGAGGCTAGCACGGCTTGTCAGACATTTATTTCATCGATGGGTGCATTATCCAATTCCCCAGGCGATAACTCTGGTGGCGATCGAGATCATGAAATTCCTGGCAATGACGAGGATGCTGAAGAGGACGAGGGCGAGGATGAGGATGGGGACGAGGGTGAGGATGGGGCCAAGGGCAAGGATGGGGCCGAGGGTGAGGATGGGGCTGAGGATGAGGATGAGGCTGATGATGAGCATGGGGACGATGACGAGGACGATGACGAGGACAAAGATGGCGATGAGGATGAGGCCGATGATGATAGTGGTGATGATGATGGTGATCAGGGGTAGATTGATCCATTTCATTTTTGAATTCTGTATAACTCTTTATTTTTGAACCTGGTTTTCCTCTCCGGGGTTTTCCTCTGCTTCATAGGGATGTTGTTATCAGATCTCTTTTTTTCACTTGATTCTTATTGTAGGATTAGTCAACTACCTAGACCTTTAGTATTCCTTGGAACTGTGATTCCCTGTATGATATCTGGTTTGATAAGTTAATATGGACATCTTAATATTCAAAAAGAATCACTCAAAATTATGGGTGTCCATGGGCCGGGTTGGGTCGGGTCGGGTCATGGGTGTTCTAGGGCCTAAGGACATATAATCATCCATAAGTAAGATTTAGGGCCTAATTACATGACATGAAAAATTATGTGTTTTAGATACATGGGTAATATCGGGGGTTCATTTTAAAAATAATAAATTGAGGATTTTTGAGGTGGAAAATTATTTATTAGGTGATGAATTCCCTTGGTTAAAAAATATAAATAAGTGTGTGTCTTTTTGATTTTGATAAATGGATTTTAATGACAATGAAATATTGGTTAATTTCATTGGTTAAAAAATTTATTTTTAACATTTTTCTTCTCTATTTTATATATTTTCATTGATTAGGAATATAATTTACAGACAAGAAATATCCAATTACTTATCATATTTATATTTATTAAATTGATTAATTTTGATAAATTTTCATATTGTCATTTGTGACATGTATGAGTCAACCCAGCCTCAATCTGAGGGCCGGTGTGTCCGGTACCACTAAAAGTGTCTTTCTTTTGTTTAAAATGCATGCACTTTTAATTAAAATAAACGACATACGGAAAACTGACCAAACACATTCAGATTATGTGGAAACTTTAGGAAAACGATCCATGGGTCATTTGTGACGTGTACGAGTCAACCCCACCTCAATCCAAGGGCCGGTGTGGCCGGCACCACTCAAAGTGTCTCACTTTTCTTTGAAATGGACAACAGTTTAAGTAAAAACAAAAACCGACATACGGGAAATAGACCAAATGCATTCGTATTCTGTTGATACTTTAGGACAAGTATACATGGGTAATTTGTGTCATGTACGAGTCAACCCTGCCTCAATATGAGGCACGGTGTGGCTGGTACCACTCAAACTGTCTCACTTTTATTTGAAATGGGCAATATTTTAAGTGAAAACAACTACCGGCATACGGAAAACCGACCAAATGCATTCGGATTCTGTTGAAACGTTAGGAAAACGATCCATGGGTCATTTTTGACATGTAAGAGTCAACCCCACCTCAATCCGAGGCGCGGTGTGGCTGGTACCACTCAAAGTGTCTCACTTTTCTTTGAAATGGACAACAGTTTAAGTAAAAACAACAACTGACATACGGGAAACGGACCAAACAAATTCATATTCTATTGATACTTTAAGACAAGTATCCATGGGTCATTTGTTTCATGTACGAGTCAAGACCGCCTCAATCTGAGTCACGGTGTGTCCGGTACCACTCCAACTGTCTCACTTTTATTTGAAATGGATAGGATTTTAAGTGAAAACAACTACCGGCATACGGAAAACCGACCAAACACATTCAGATTCTACTGAAACTTTAGGAAAACGATCCATGGGTCATTTGTGACGTGTACGAGTCAACCCCATCTCAATATGAGGGCCGGTGTGGCCGATACCACTAAAAATGTATTTCTTTTGTTTAAAATGGATGCACTTTTAATTAAAATAAATGACATACATAAAACCGACCAAACACATTCGGATTCTATTGAAACTTTAGGAAAATTATCCATGGGTCATTTGTGACGTGTACAAGCCAACCCCGCCTCAATCTGAGGGCCGGTGCGGCCGACACCACTCAAAGTGTCTCACTTTTCATTGAAATGGACAACAGTTTACGTAAAAACAACAAGTGACATACGGGAAACGGACCAAACGCATTCGGACTCTATTTATACTTTAGTAAAAGTATCCATGGGTCATTTTTGTCGTGTACGAGTCAACCCCGCCTCAATCTGAGGCACGGTGTGGCTGGTACCACTCAAACTGTCTCACTTTTATTTGAAATGGACAGGATTTTATGTGAAAACAATTACCAGAATACGGAAAACTGACCAAACGCATTCGAATTATGTTGAAACTTTAAGAAAACGATCCATGGGTCATTTGTGACGTGTACAAGTCAACCCCGCCTCAATACGAGGGCTGGTGTGGCCAGTACCACTAAAAGTGTCTTTCTTTTGTTTAAAATGAATGTGCTTTTAATTAAAATAAACGACATACGTAAAACTGACCAAACACATTCGGATTCTGTTGATACTTTATGAAAATGATCCATGGGTCATTTTTGACATGTATGAGTCAACCCCGCCTCAATCTGAGGCACGGTGTGGCTAACACCACTCAAAGTGTCTCACTTTTCTTTGAAATGGACAACAGTTTAAGTAAAAACAACAACTGACATACGGGAAACAGACCAAACGCATTCAGATTCTATTGATACTTTAGGAAAAGTATTCATGGGTCATTTGTGTCGTGTACGAGTCAACCCCGCCTCAATCGGAGGCACGGTGTGGCCAGTACCACTCAAAAAGTCTCACTTTTATGTGAAATGGACATGATTTTATGTGAAAACAACTACCGGCATACCGAAAACCGACCAAACGCATTTGGATTCTGTT
This sequence comes from Viscum album, assembly GCA_963277665.1. NCBI lineage: Eukaryota > Viridiplantae > Streptophyta > Magnoliopsida > Santalales > Viscaceae > Viscum > Viscum album. The sequence continues at coordinate 1,535,954,860 of OY728125.1, read as the reverse complement.
GAAACATTATTAAAATTATCCATGGGTCATTTTTGATGTGCACGAGTCACAAATGAAAATGGATTTTTCATTTACATGAAAATGAAAATGGATTTTTTAGTGTAATCTGCTTGGTCCCAAAGCATGAACCAAACATGTTGTGAGACATAATACCAGTAGGCATCCACCACAAAATTTGTGCCCAAATTTTAGTGATTATACATGTATAAAAACAAGGTTAAAATGTAAACATAGTATAATGAAATCAACAACCATTAAATATTGAAGTAAAGAATAGCTAAAACTTTCCTTAGAGACATCAATATCTTGCCTAAACGCATCTCACTATCTTGACCTCAGGAAAAAAACACATCCTCTCCCTCAGGCATCACAGTCTCTCCCTCAGACATATCACAATCTCACCCACATGTATCATATGTAATTAATCTATTAACAGGTAAAAATAAGTACCTCATTTAATTTAAATTATTACATCGCAGACTATTATCAACACACCTCATCTAATCTAACTATTACATGGCATAATAATAATCAAATCACCTCATGTAATCTTACTATCACATCGCTTTTTAATAATCAATAATCCATCCTATACAAAAAATTTCATGGAAAGTAGTATGCATCTAAGGCGTCATGGGCCAATAGCTCTAACAAATTAATCAAGGGAAACACAACCCTGTGGTTCTCCATCTAAAAGAAATAACCTTAATAACCTAATAAACCAATATCATATGATAATCACGGTGTAATTCGAAGTCATGTATACCAAAAACATGGGTATATTAGTTTTAGGCACATATAATTCTTGACAAAACAACATATAGTCACAACCCACCTACCTCTTAGTCGTGAGAGAAATATTGTTGAATATCGGATCCTGATTCATCCTAGATCATTGAAAATCCACAAAAGATTCATAAATTATCAAATCTATATCTATAAAATGAGGAGTGGAATCAGGAGGATAGGATTAAGGTGGAGGGAGAACTCATTGGTGGGATCCCAATGCACCTTCCAGAGTTCTGATTGGACATTGATAGGAGAATTAGTGGCTCAGAGAATAATTCTCACTCCTGGCCAAACATGGATGAACCAAGGACAGAAGAAGTTAATTCTGTAAATGAGACTTGACCCCTATCCATTATATTAAATAAAAAATAAAATACACGACATTTCCTTTAACAATACACACATTGTATAAGCTTTTACTGGGCCTCAGCTTAAGAGACACGACCACGACACAACATGACTTGGTACATGGTTGAGACACGACCTGTACGTGGTCTGGAAAGGACATAAATGTTCATGGTGTGTACACTAAAGTACATGGCTTGTACATCAAAATTCCCCAATTTTACATTTTCCTCATAGCAACCTGAATACAAAATCCATACATGGAAATGGGGAATTGGGTTCTTACAGTTTGATTATCACTCCATAGATCTTGTTTCTATCTCAACCAAGCACCAAAATCCTTGGTTTCTTCAATATAGTGGTATAATATCACATTACGGTCTTAATAAAGCCTTATGTTTCATTGGCCCCATGTAACGGATCAATGATAGATCTGAAGCAAGCCAAATTTGTTTATTTCTCCCTTTTTGGTCATTATTTGGCTTGGAATCTCTAACTAATGATTTTTTATCATTTTTTATTCAGTCTCACATTATAATATTCGCACATTCAGGTTTTATTCTGCTTCATAATGCATTTGATTATAGATTTTCTAATTACTAATGACCTCAACTGAGGGTTAATATCTTTAATAATGTGTAAATTATTTGTTCCAACTTTTATTTCTTGTATCAATTAGTTGTTCACATTCAATATATCATTACTTGTTAAGATTACATTAAAATTATTTAATACAATATTTCTTGCTAAGGAGTATTATTGAGGTGATAAAATATTGGATGTTCTGTGTTTCTACATTGTTATTTATTCTAGTTAGTTGGGTTTTAAAATTACTTCTCATTGATAATACAGCATGTTCATTTTGGTTCTGAAAATGTTGCTGCATGGGAGAGCTGAAAATCCATTTTCATGTAATTGCATAACATGAGATGGTTTTGTAATGGGTTTTCATGAAAATGGATTTTTCAATGACATGAGCTGAAAAATCCATTTTCAAGTCTGTTTCATGTCTGTATGCAGGTGTATAATGGACGGGCTACTGGAGGGAAGGGGGCTGATGTGTGCAGTTCTGGAAAAAATCTTTACCAACGGCTATAAACCATTGGTATAAGGGTGATGGGATTTTGGAAAAACACTATAGAAACGGTTTAAAACCGTTGGTATAGGTGTTCTGTATTTCTGGAATAACCTATACCAACGGTTTTAAACCGTTGGTATAGGTGTCTGGATTTTTGGAAATCCAATACCAATGGTTTATAACCGTTGGTATAGGTGTTTCTGAAAAACCAATAGCAACAGTTATAAACCATTGGTATAGGTTTTCCTGAAAATCACATTACCAACGGTTTAAAACCGTTGGTATAAGACATCCTCAAATTCAATACCAACAGTTATAAACCGTTGGTATACATTGGGTTAAATTTATATAACCCATATACCAACGGTTTGGATCAAACCATTGGTATAAGGATTTCCTCACGACTTACTAGCCAACGGTTTGGAAAACCGTCGATATAGGGTATACCAATGGTTTTCCAGCCTATACCAACGGTTTTTAACCGTTGGTATAACCTTCTTTTCCAGTAGTGTAAAAATTATGTTTTTCTTATCAGACACCACATAACTTACTGATCGCTACCATGTATGTAAAATTTCCTAAATTCACATCATAGAAGTGAAAAATGTAAGTATAAAGGTATCATAGAACTTTGTAGTTCATTATGACATATTATTAGAAAATGAATTTCCATTTAAAAATATTATGTGATTAATATAATTACACTTTATCTAGCCTGAATTCATACTTAAAAAACTGTTCATAAAATTATTCCTTTATTAAGGTCATCAACACAATTCGAAAATAATATTCAACCTCTTGCTTTGTATTTATATATATAGGAATAAAATCTATAAATAAAACCAAAAAATGATCGATGAAACTCTAAATACACTATTCACAAGATCCAAAAACATAGGATAATCACCAATAAGCCTATATGGAATCACTATTAATTTATAATGCTGATACCACATACATAAAAATATCATATAAATATACTACTTTATGCTTCTTATCTAATGTAATCTCGATAAAATAATAATACTTCAGAAGTATCAACTCCTATTATTTGATAAAATATAACATCAATATTATATATAAGATAACTGTTCCAGATCATAATTTTATTAGTCTCGCGATAATCACTGAAAAAACCTGGATCTATCTATATTTTTTTTATTATGTGGACTATTTCACCCCATAGTTATGAAGCATGAAATATATAACCAATATACAACTTATACAATAAATTCCTTTTTAATTCTTCTAACAAAATTGGGATTATTTAACTGGTAATTTTTGACATTGTCTTGTATATATATATGAATTTGATTGAAAAATAAACCTAACCCTTTAAGGGATGACCAATTAGTTTGTCTAGGAATATATAAATATATTGAAATATAATATAAATTTAATCAGTGTAGAATCACTACATGATCATTAGAGCTATAAATCCATCATTAATAAGTATCAAGACACATATAATAGAGTTTTATACTAAATGGTTCTCGTGATCATTCTTGGATAGATATGTGTTAAATGTATGATTCATGATATGAAATTAGATCTCTATATACTGAAAATTGATATGTGATTTTTGAATGTAATTCTAATCGACACCCAGATAAAATTCAACCAAGGGTAGAAGGACTATTTTTTGAGAAAATATTGTCCCCTAAATATTGATTAGATATGAATTATATATCATATATGAAATCATCATTCCTCTAGGGTTTTTTATAGATATTTCATTATCGATTGATATGGATGGTAAATAAACATTATTAAAAATTTATGATATAAAAGAATGTGAATAAACAAAATGAAATAATGAATTTAAAGTTTTGGTGTAAGGAATGAGTGTAACATTAACTACATCATTATCATGATCCACAACTATGATTGTTATTATTTATATTCTATCTTGATCTCTTGGTTTATGAGGTTGAGTTGGTTTATCCTATATAATATATTGAGAGTTAGGGAATTGATTTTCATAATTAATAAACTCTTTTCAATTGAATAATTGATGTGTAGGTGGTTCATTGTTTAGGGCCTTATTATCCACCATGGTTTTATTAAGGCTTCTCGAATTCCTCAGACAGTTATGAGTTAGGTTTTCAGTATTGTCAACATTAAAACATGGCTTATATTCCTTGTGTAAATTAAATGGTTTTTTATATAACATTATTTATATGAAATTATTTGTGATTTTTTTACCCATTTGAAATATTATTAAATATTATATGATACTGAAAATTTAATTACACTTCCAATGAATAATCATAGTCCCCAGTTTCCAAATACCCGGTTAGATCACATTGAAAAATCTCTTCATAGCTTCTAATGTATTTTATAGAACATTTCCATTGAATTATTATTTTTAATATATTATATATACTATTTTTCTTTATGTGGTAGATGGAGATATAACAATTGGTGTACCTCATGAGTCTCATGATTCTTACTTAATAGATACCAATGGTGTTCTAGTCAATTTTTTAATTTTGAATTATAACATTATTTTCATGCAATGATCTTCAACAAATTTAATGATGAAGAATTTTTAATGAACTCCACCAATTCCATATTTCCTACTTCTACCCTTTATGTTCTATTCTTAATAATATTCTAACAATGATCATCCTCCCCTTCAAAATGAAAGATATCCAAAATGAAAATATCATGCTCTAAAAACTGGAGAACAGAAAAAACCATTTATATTGCATTGATCCATTTCTCAATAATATGTATATGAGAAAATATGATAAAGGAAGGTAGGAATTTTCATTTGAAATAGTCTATATAATTTTTCTCTTACATTGGTTCCTTTTGTATCTCAGCATTGTTTTTGTTATTATTCATAGATTTCAGTAGCTGGGTGAGTATATTTGTGATGTCTTTTTTATATAGACCAATCCCATTTGGTTTTTCATTGTGAAAATCACTTCATTTTTATTTATGACTAATTTTAACATGGTTAATTTTTTTTCGAACCATTAAATTATGTAAAATAAAAATGAAGGATGATAAAACATAAATTAATAATTATAAAGAGTAAAAATTGTAATATTGTAAAAACAATTCATAAATGATTTGAATATCATAACATATGAGTCTCTTTACTTCAATATATATTATCCATAACAATTTTTTAATTTTTTATGTAACAATAAAATATAAAAATCCCTAAAAATAGTTCATAAATAGAGCACAAATTAACCAACAAATATCACCCAAAATTAAGCTTTCATGTATACATCTTGGCCAATTTATTGTGCACTAGGTGATAATTGAGTTATTACCTGATACACCCCTTTTTATTTTTCTACCCCATGGTACATTTTTGTTACATCCTATATCCACCTGTAGTATCAGAAGAATGTTTTTATTTAATTTAAAACATCACAAAATCTACATTACCAACATTTCTTGATTTTAGCATATATATTGGATAATTCCTTCCACTTATCCATAGTGTCTTCACTAATTTTGTAATATATTAATCCCTGAAATAATTATACTAACACCAAAACAAAAGAAACCTTTATGGAATTCAAAATGTGGTGATTCAATCAAAAAATACACACTGGGTTTTTGTTTGACATCAATAATCCTTTTATCATAGAAATTGTCAAAAAATTATAAGATTTAATTTTATATTACCATGGGTGACTATCTAAAAAAACATTTTAATAAACTCATGATCATTTATCCATAATCATTAAAATTATAAAATCCTTCTAATCATATCATATAAATATAAATCATCTTAACATTGATAATTGAAAATATATAGTAAAAGGATCATTTTAAATTCATTATAAGTTTAATAATTGGAGAAAACAATGTGAGATCAAAAGTGTGAATTAAATGAAAATATGGGTATAAGAACAAAATAAGAACACATCTTCATACATTATAGAATGATAACTAGAAAATAATAGATCATAAATGATTTAAAAAAACATAACATAACACATTCATGATTACCAATGAAGTTAAAAATTAAATTAATAATCATTGGTCTAAGAAAAAATGTAACATATTCATGTGTGATATGAGAGGAATTAATATAATTTAAATAATATATATCATAAAAAAGGAGTTCTAGAGAATTGTAGAATAACCACAATATAAAAAACAACACCTTCTTAATTCACACATATGCACACATTCTACTGAGAAACTAAATTATACCCACATTTCTATGTATCATTAGATAAAAACATTAATCTAATGTATTAGAGTAAGATATTGGGCCACAAACGTCGTTTATCAATACTTAATTGTGCCACGTGAAAATCATTAAATTATAAAATCATAAAGAATGCATGGGATGAAAATGGTTTTCATAAATCATTGAAATTATAATAATTCACATTTAAGAGAAAAATGAAACAATATTAAGAAAATTGATTTCATTAAATTTCAATATCATAGAAAATAATATCCTGAATTAAATAAATCAACAACAAAAACCATACCACCCAAAAGTGATCGCATTAAAAGAGAAAATTTTAGGGGAAAACATAAAGCATATGTTTTTTAAAAAATAATTTGAGGGTAAATCCCCCTTTATTAATGTGAGAAAAGAGATAATATTTTAAAATATGGGAATATAGAGATTCCATTATATGACCCATTATCTTAGAGGTACAAATGCATGAGATAAACATGAACAAAATGATAGAATATTATATATAGGACATAAGGACCCAAAGTCTCATAATGAATTTATAGAATACCCATTATAAATTTCTTCCATTAGCCGAGGAATTCATAGCACCACCATTATAGTTGAGTTCCCAATAATTATCATATATAAGGGAAATGACAATTTCAACAACTTGATACCCACTTCCAGTAAATGCACATGTGTTCCAGCAAAGTATGATATATCTCCCCCTTATAAGATGTTTTGACTTGTTAGACCAATATTACTAGTAATTAACCTCTATATCCCACACTAGTATTTGGTGTTGAGTCAATAAGGTTTTCCTTATGACTTTTCTATTCCTTCTTGTTTTGAAAATTATAAACACCTTATACATAACCTAATCTATATTTTACTTTTCTAAGGAAAATTTATTTCCTCAAGAAAATTTACCCTAACCTAGATTTCCAAATACATATAAATATTTTTTCTTAATCATAAAAATTGGATTCATACCCAAATCCTCAGAATCATATAATTCATTGATATGAAGCATTCTGTTTTAGGATCTGAATTCTGGATACGAAATCTAATAAAGTTCCACTCAGAATTCTGGATACGAACTCTAATAAAGATCTACTCTGAATTCAGGATACGTGCTCTAATAAAGTTCCATTCCTAATTCTGGATACGAACTCTAACAAAGTATAACTCTAAATTCTTGTAAAGACCTGGAAATTTCAAGGGAATGTTTTTTTCTAAATTTTCTTTGGGATTTTACAAGAACACAATTTCTAATGGTGCCTGATTCTGAGGCCCGGTGTGCCCGGAATCATTTTCCAAAGTTTAGATCGGGTACGTTCAGTGAACGAATGAGCGGGTTTTTCTAACTTCTGAACCGGTGCTCGGAATCGAATTCTGAGGGCACCGATGGAATCGCAGTGCCAATATTTCCTTAGAAACACCTTTTCTAGAGTTGCGTTTTCTCGAGTGTGGTTTTTAATTTTTGGGGGTTAAGTGAAGAAAATAAAATAAAGTGGTGCGACAACTTTATTTTATTTCACTTAAAGCCACTTAAAGACACTTAAAGCCACTTAAAGCCACTTAAAGCTACTTAAGCTGAGTTGAAGTGGATAGGGTGAAATCAAAAATATCCTACCCTCTTGGTAGGATATTTGTGAGGTGGGTACCACACGAGCCACACCGTTTCTTTTCCTCTAAGTAACGCACCCGCAAAACCTCCTCTTTAATGAAAGTCAATAGTGCGTTTTTCTGGTTAAGAAACGCCCCAATTAATTGGGCAGTTAAATTGTTACAATTAATTCGACGAATTAATTGTTCATTTCTTATCTTTTGAATTTCAAAAGCTTAGGTAAATAATAAAACAATGGTTGAACTTATTTTATTTAGTTGGACTTGTGGTGTGGAGAAAATTTGGGAGGAAAGCGTTCTTCTTCGACGAAGAACGTGATGAACGCGAAGAATGCTCCGACCTCTGACGAAGAACGCCAAACCCTCGGAGATCGACGACGCGACGACATGTACCGCGACGTCAACGACACTTCTTCAACGATTCTCCCTCCGTGACGCTTCTTCCACGACGATCCAACCCCGCGACAACCTTCGATCAACAACGACAAGGTAGGGGGTAGCGCTTTTTTTTAATTCTTTTTGGTTTATAACAACAACAAGGATTTAATTATTATAATTAAATCTATATGTTCTCGATCCTCAGAGTTCTTCGATGCGACACCGAGTACCATACGACAGCGACGCCCTTCCGTGACGCGGCCACCCTTTCTTCCGCGACGGTCAATCTCACGTCCGATGACGAAGTTAAGGTAGGGGTTTGTTGTGAAATAATTTATATTTTCGTGGATGTATCCTCCTAAAACAAAGAACCTGGATCAAGTGAAATTTTAATTTATTAAATTGTATCTTGTTACGTTTTCATATGATAAATTATTTCTTCCCGATTGTTAGCACCTAACGCGGAGGGTACATGCCAAATAAACACGGCCCGAAAACCCTCCGTAGTTCTTCGTTGAGGTCCGGATTGGCGGGCGACGACAAAACATGCCACAGAGGTGATTCGTTGTTTCCGTAGTAAAGTACGGGACCCGGAAGGAGATACTGCGCAGACAGAAACGAAATCGGACCACCGGAGCAACTCCGGTGGCCCGCGGAACCCACCGGCGGCGCCCCGGCGCGCCGCCAGACAGGGCCGCTGCGGCTGAAGCCGCGGCGGCGGTGGCCAGCAGACCCGCGGCCGCGCAGGTCCGGCGCACATGGGATGCGGCAATGCTGCGTCGGCTGACCAAGGGCAGCCCCCGCAGTGGGGGGGGGGGGGGTGTTGACACGCAGGGGCAGCGCGCCCCCGCCCCGGACACCGCCCGCTCGGCCGAGCCGAGATGGGCCGAGCCGACCCGCCGGCCGGGTCGTGCCCAGGCCAGGCCAGGCCGCCATGGCTGGGCCGAGTCGCGCCAAACAGGGTCCGACCTGGACCTGGGTCGGTCAAACCGGTTCGGGCCGACCCAGGGGGGGTCGGGCCGGGTCGGTCCGGGGCAAGACCCCCCGTTCCCGGACCTTTTTGTTCTTTTTCTCATAACTGGAGCTACGGGACTCCGAACGACGCGCCGTTAGCGGCGATGCGATCCTAGGATCAAGATGGTTGTTTCGGTATATCGCACTCAAGGTTTTGGAATACTTTGGGTTTGGCCGGGTTGGTTCGTACACGAAACCAACCGGGCCCTTGGAGCGGAAACGATCATATCTTGAGATTTGGACATCCGATTGACGTGACATCGACTTTGTTGGTTTCCTCTAAGTGAGACGGATCTTTTGGCTTACTCCGCTCGAGGTTTGGATGTCATCGGAGTGCGGTCGAGTTGGTTCGCTCACGAAACCAACTGGGTCCCTGGAACGAAAAAGCCAATAACTCACAGACCGGGCGTCCAATTGACGCGCCGTCTATCTTGTTGAATTCCTTTTGATGAGACAGAACTTTTGGCATACTTCGCCCGAGTTTTGGTTACTGATGGATAGTGTAAGGGTTGTATTGTACCCAAAATCCAACCGGGCCCCTGGAACAAAAATGCTGATATCTTTCAGACAGGATGTACGTTTGACGAACCGTCAGCGGCGTTGGTGATCACGTTGAGAAACGGCCCCTTTGAGTATACCCTATTGGAGTTTGGGGTACAGTTGAGGTACGGACGGGTTGGTTCGCACATGAACCCAACTGGGCCCCTGGGACGAAAAGGCTAGTAACTCATAGACCGGGCGTCCGATTGACGCACCGTCTGTTGTGTTGAGACCCCTGTGACGAGGCGGCCCCTTGAGATTCTTCTTCGTGGAACTTTGTGATACTTGTAGTATCAACCAGTAGCTCATGGAGCGGACCCTCCCGGAGACGAGCGTGCAGAGTACGGAGACCGTGTAGCCGGCTGAGACCTGACAACTGCTTGACTGATCGACTCGGTGTGTTTCGGATAGCCCAGTGGGGAGCGCATGGTTCTAGCGGTAGACCCACGGCGGAGGAGCGCTTCGTTGTAGCGGCAGTCCCGTGGTACTCAATAGAAGTATTACCTCTAGAGGCTATGAGGGGGAGCGCTTGGCTGTAGCGGCAGACCCACGACGGAGGAGTGCTTGGTTGTAGCGGCTGACCCGCGGTACTCAACAGAAGGAGTACCTCTTGAGGGTATGAGTGAGAGCGCTAGGTTGTAGCGGCAGACCCATGGTGGGAAGCACTTGGTTGTAGCAGCAGGCCCACAGTACTCGACAGGAGGAGTACATCAGCAGTCCTAGGTTAGTGAGCAGTACCTCGGAGTCGTGACAGGACCACTGTACACTCCAGAGACGGGGATCTTCAACAGTTACAGTTTCGATAATGAAAATCCTGGTTTTAGCTGAGTCTATGACCTTTGTGTTTCCTCATGATTGAGGTGGGTTACTTGATAACTTAGGTATATGTATGGGCATATACCTGGGTAGTGGTTATCCTTTGATTTCATAACCCTTGTGTTTCCTCAGGATTGAGATGGGTTACTTGATAACTTAGGTATATAAATGGGAATATACTTAAGTAGAGGTTATCTGTTGAGATCTTCTTTGTGGTAATCCTTGTTGGTTTTAGTGAGACCTTAAGGGTCTCAGGGTCCCTATTGAGTATCGTTATACTCACCCCTACACGGGCTATGACCGCACCTCGTTGTGTTGGTTGCAGACGACGGCAGTGCTGACGGAGGCCGAGTGTTCGAGGACTGGACAGTACCCGGAGGTGGACTACACGACAAGTCAGTACCCGGAGGTGGACTACACAAAGAGTCAGTATCCGGAGGTGGAATTCATGATGATACGACAAACGGAGTAGGTTGACGGGAGAGAGCGTTGTGGAGGCCATCTGTACCTACCCTTCAGGTAGGATCTGTGGTGGACAATCCGGGAGCTGTGCCATCTGTACCTACCCTTCAGGTAGGATCCGAGGAGTACAACCCAGGAGCCGCTTCCATCCTTCCTACTATTGTCTTTTCTGTTTTACTTGTTCAGTTGTAGTTGTACTTTCTTTTGGGTTTGTATTCTGGCCCATTTACCTTTCAGCACTTCTCTTTATACATTGTTTTTTATTTCCGCTTGTACTCTGTGGTGTTTTGTTTACATTTATAGAGGCAATGCCTTCCCAGTTTTCGGGATTTATGCTTTTGGTGCTAGTCGCCATCCCCTGGCCTATGGAAGGCGGGCTTGGGGTAGTCATGGCACGGGCCCCGAGGACGGGTCGTGACAAATTGGTATCAGAGGAGTCGGTTCTACCGCAGAACTTATAACTCTGATATTTTCTTTCTGTGAAGCAATAGTGTTAAGAGTATCAAGTGTGGTTTTAAGTTCAAGGAGTCCAGTGTTGGTGCGGGCGGCCGACGTATCCATACACCAGGACCCTGACAACTGATTTCTGACTTTGTGCACGAAAACACTGATTGCGTGTGTATTTCTAGAAGTTTTTAAATATCAGCTCAAACTAGGTCAGCTCACTAGGTATAATCATTTGACCATGTCACGTTGTTTCTTCCGGGATGCCTTTTCTCGAATGACCAGCTAGAGCCCAGAGGGATGTGCGTACTGACAGCCTGTCGAGCGACGAGGCTTCGGTAAAGGGCCCTCTTGCAGTTGAGGCACCAGTGGAGGCACCAGAGGTACTACCATACATTGGGCCACCGATGCCACCAGAGCCAGCCGTACGAGGAGCAGGAAGTGTTATGAATGCGACAGAAAGGGTCACCTGGCACGTGACTGTCTGAATCCTCGTACAGTTGATCCGAAGTCTTTGGAGGAGCCACCGAGGCAGAATCAGCGGTGGGTGCTTGAGCAATAGTCGAGCAGTGGACAAGGTAGTAGGGCTCCGAGAGCAGGTGGACAGGAGCGGAACTAGTGGATACATCCCTTGTACTTCTATTTCCATTTTCTATTGTATTTGTTTCTTTGTACTATGAGATGCAATAATGAAAAGACACTTATCTTTGTGATGTTTGATTTCCTGTCCTTTTTGTTTGGTTGATACTTAGTGGTCCTGGTTAAGACTGTTGAATTGACCCTCACTTTAGAGATTCCTACTGGAGGAGACCCAGTGACCTCACACTAATGCTAACAGTGTGACTCGACCCTTGGAGGCGAGAGTGAAAGTTGGATCTCTTAGTTATTACGTCGAGGCCTTACAACGTCATTCATGGCATTAATGAACCCTTCATGTCAGGATTGACAGTATTAAGAAATGGGTGTGGTTCATCCAGGGGGATGAGACCAGGATTCTCTTTTTGGAAAAAGTGAAATTTTAACAGCTCTTCCAGATCATAGTCAAGGAAGGTGCAGATCATTCAGGAGCAGATGAAGACTACACAGTGCAGTAAGAAACAGGAAACTGATGTTAGTCTTAGAGACTCGAGTGTGTTAAATGTTTCAAGAAGAGGATGCTTTAAAGAGAGATGAGTTTGTGAAGCGGCAGACGTGGAGGTAGATCTAGGAGAGTAGCATGAGGTGGTGTACATCTTAAAATGCTACAAACACCCGCCTTAGTTATCCCCTCCAGGCTCAGGGAGCTGGAGATCAGAGGAAGAGTGCGGCTGCATGCAGTCAAGGAGTGTGACCCAATGGCTCTAAAAATGATTCAAGGGACAGTCTGTGTCCACTACTAGCTTCTGTATTAATAGATGTCGATATGAATCATTCCTCGCTTCCAAAAATCTTGTCCCAGACCTAGAGTTTCCGATAAGCTGTGGACTTGACCCTCACATATGGAGATACCTTGGGAGGAGACTCGATTTCACACTTACGCCGACGGTGTGGTCAGACCCTCTAGGCGAGAGTTTCGGTTGGGATCTCTTGGTGCCAGCATCGAGGCCTTACGACGTTGGTTTGAGTATGGACTGGGAAAATCACAGTTCATACACAAATTGACGGTATTAGGCAAAAAGGTTGTGGTTTAACTACGACGTCGGGATGGGTTTTACTTGGTCGGCGAAAAGGAAACCCCAGGTAGCATAGGATAACTCATGCATAGGAGGGTGCGGCCGATCATTCTTGAGTCAGTCAACCTCACCCTCATGGTAGCAGTCGTTTTAAGTTTCTGTTCTAAACAGGAGTTAGAGACCTCGGAGTTCGAGAATTACGATCACGTCCTTATATGGGTCTCACCTTGACGAGGTTTACGGAGATGTGGCCAAGGCGGAAAGTTATCTCTGAGGTTCAACGGACCTTTCTAGGTCCACAGCTAGGTAGGGGGTGGTTTACTACTTGACCCATCCACATCAGTTGCACCAGGTGCATGACGACTTCCACGTATCTCAACTGAAGAGATACATGCTCGACCCTTCGCATATCATCGACCATGAGGAGCTGGACGATGGCAATGGAGTGTCTTTCACAGAGGTTCCAGTGGGGATCCAGGATCGATAGGAGCGGATACTACGAGGACGATCGATTCCTCGGGTGCACTTTCTCTTGCATTATGGGAACCTCCGGGTGGGAACATGGGAGCGGAAGGCTCAGATGCGTGCTCTGTACCGCTTTTGTGACACTAGTTTGTGTTAAAGAATTACAAGGACGTAAAGTCCTGAGGTGGCAGTAATGTAAAGTCCTGGAAATTTAAAGGGATTTTTTTTTCTAAATTTTCTTTGGGATTTTAGAAGAACATATTTTCTAACGGCGCCTGATTCCAAGGCCCGGTGTGCCCGAAATCATTTTCTGAAGTTTAGCTCGGGTACGTTCAATGAACGAACGAGAGGGTTTTTCTAATTTCTGAACCGGTGCTCAGAATCGAATTCTGAGGGCACCGATGGAATCGTAGCGCCGGTATTTGCTTATAAACGCCTTTTCTGGAGTTGCGTTTGCTCGGGTGTGGTTTTTAATTTTTGGGGGATAAGTGAAAAAATAAAATAAAGTGGTGCGACAACTCTATTTTATTTCACTTAAATCCAATTAAAGCCACTTAAAGCTACTTAAGCTAAGTTGAAGTGGATAGGGTGAAATCCAAAATATCGTACCCTCTTGGTAGGATATTTGTGTGGTGGGGCCCGCACGAGCCACACCATTTCTTTTCCTCTAAGTAATGCACCCGCGAAACCTCCTCTTTAATGAAAGTCAACCGTGCGTTTTTCTGGTTAAGAAACTCCCCATTTAATTGTGAAGTTAAATCGTTACAATTAATTCTACGAATTAATTGTTCGTTTCTTATATTTTTAATTTCAAAAGCATAGGTCAGTAATAAAATAAGGGTTGAACTTATATTATTTAGTTGGACTTGTGGCGTGGAGAGAATTTGGGAGGAAAGTGTTCTTCTTCGACGAAGAACGCGAAGAACGCTCCGACATCCGACGAAGAACACCAAACCCTCGGAGATCGATGATGCGACGCCGTGTACCGCAATGTCAAAAACACTTCTTCCGCGATTCTCCCTCTGCGACGCTTCTTCCACGACGATCCAACCCCGCGACAACCTTCGATCAACAACTACAAGGTAGGGGGTAGCACTATTTTTTTAATTCTTTTTGGTTTATAACATCAACATGGATTTAATTATTATAATTAAATCTGTATGTTCTCGATCCTCAAAGTTCGTCGACGCGACTCCGAGTACCACACGACAGCGACACCCTTCCACGACGCGACCACCCTTTCTTCCGCGACGGTCGATCTCGCGTCCGACGACGAAGTTAAGGTAGGGGTTTGTTGTGAAATAATTTATATTTCTGTGGATGTTTCCTCCTAAAACAATGAACCTGGATCAAGTGAAATTTTAATTTATTAAATTGTATCTTGTTACGTTTTCATATGATAAATTATTTCTTCCCGATTGTTATCACCTAACGCGGAGGGTACGGGCCAAACAAACACGGCCTGACAACCCTCTGCAGTTCTTCGTTGATGTGCGGATTGGCGGGCGACAACAAAACATGCCGCAGAGGTGATTCATTGTTTCCGCAGTGAATTATGGGACCCGGAAGGAGCTACGGCGCAGATGAAAAGGAAATCGGACCACCGGAGCAACTCAGGTGGCCCGCAGAACCCACCGGCGGCGCCCCAGCGCGCCGCAAGACAGGGCCGCCACTGCTGAAGTCGCGGCGGCGGCGGCCAGCGGACCCACGGCCGCGTGGATCCATCGCACACGGGACGTGGCAATGCCGCATCCTCTTACCAAGGGCGGCCCCCGCAGTGGGGGGGGGGGGGTGTTGGCACGCGGGGGCAGCGCGCCCCCGCCCCGGACTCCGCCCGCTCGGCCGATCCGAGCCGGGCCGAGCCGACCTGCCGGCCGGGTCGCACCCAGGCCGGGCCGGGCTGCCCTGGCCGGGTCGGGTCACGCCAAACCAGGTCGAACCCGGACCCGGGTTGGTCGAACCGGTTCGGGCCGACCCAGGGTGTCGGGCTTGGTTGGTCCAGGCCCAGACCCCCCGTTCCCGGACCTTTTCAGTCTTTTGATCATAACTGGATCTACATAACTCCGAACGACGTGCCGTCAGGCCGATGTGATCCTTGGATCGAGACGGTCATTTCGGTATATCACACTCAAGGTTTCAGAATACTTTGTGTTCGACCGGGTTGGTTCGTACACGAAACCAACCGGGCCCTTGGAGCGGAAACGCTCATATCTTGAGCTTCGGACATCCGATTGATGTGTCGTCGACTTTGTTGGTTTACTCTAAGTGAGACGGATCTTTTGGCTTACACCGCTCGAGGTTTGGATTTCATCGGAGTGCAGTCGGGTTGGTTCCCTCACAAAACCAACCGGGCCCCTGGAACGAAAAAGCCAATAACTCACAGACCGGGCGTCCGATTGACGCGTCGTCTGTCTCGTTGAATTCCTCTTGATGAGATGGAAATTTTGGCATACTTCGCCTGAGTTTTGGTTACTGTTGGATAGTGGTTGGGTTGGATTGTACCCAAAATCCCACCGGGCCCCTCGAACAGAAAAGCTGATATCTTTCAGACCGGACGTCCGTTTGACGAACCGTCAGCGGCGTTGGTGATCACGTTGAGAAATGGTCCCTTTGAGTATACCCTATGGGAGTTCGGGGTATAGTTGAGATATGGCCGGGTTGGTTCACACATGAAACCAACCGGGCCCTTGGGACGAAAAGGCTAGTAACTCACAGATCGGACGTCTGATTGACGCACCGTCTGTTGTGTTGAGACCCCTGTGACGAGACGGCCCCTTGAGATACATCTTCGTGGAACATTGTGATACGTGTAGTATTGAATAGTAGCTCATGGAGCGGACCCTCCCAGAGACGAGCGTGTGGAGTACTGAGACCGTGTAGCTGGCTGAGACCTGAAGACTACTTGACTGATCGACTCAGTGTGTTTCGGATAGCCCAGTGGGGAGCTCTTGGTTGTAGCGGCAGACCCACGGTGGAGGAGCGCTTGGTTGTAGCGGCAGACCCGCGGTACTCAACATAAGGAGTACCTCTCGAGGCTATTAGGGGGAGCGCTTGGTTGTAGTGGCAGACCCACGATGGATGAGCGCTTGGTTATAGCGGCAGACCCGCGGTACTCAACAGAAGGAGTACCTCTTGAGGGTATGATGGGGAGCGCTTGGTTGTAGCGGCAGAACCATGGTGGGAAGCGCTTGGTTGTAGCAGCAGGCCCACAATACTCGACAGGAGGAGTACCTCAGCAGTCTTAGGTTAGTGAGCAGTACCTCGGAGTCATGACAGGACCACTGTACACTCCAGAGACGGGGCTCTTCAGCAGTTACGGTTTCGATAATGAAAATCCTGGTTTGAGATGGGTCTATGACCTTTGTGATTCCTCATGATTGAGATGGGTTACTTGATAACTTAGGTATATGTATGGGCATATACCTGGGTAGTGGTTATCCGTTGATTTCATAACCTTTTTGTTTCCTCATGATTGAGATGGGTTACTTGATAACTTAGGTATATGAATGGGAATATACCTAAGTAGAGGTTATCTGTTGAGATCTTCTTTATGGTTATCCTTGTTGGTTTTTGTGAGACCTTAAGGGACTCGTGGTCCCTACTGAGTATCGTTATACTCACCCCTGCACGGGCTATGCCCGCACCTCGTTGTGTTGGTTGCAGACGATGGTAGTGTTGATGGAGGCTGAGTGTTCGAGGACTGGACGGTACCTGGAGGTGGACTACACTATGAGTTAGTACCCGGAGGTGGACTACACGACGATTCAGTATTCAGAGGTGGACTTCGCGACGAGATGACACACGGAGGAGGTTGACGGGCGAGAGCGTTGTGGAGGCCATCTGTACCTACCCTTTAGGTAGGATCTGTGGTGGACGATCCGGGAGCTGCGCCATCTGTACCTTCCCTTCAGGTAGGATCCACGGAGGATGACCCAGGAGCCACTTCCATCCTTCCAGCGGTTGTGTCTTCTATTGTACTTGTTCAGTTGTAGTTGTACTTTCTTTCGGGTTTGTATTCTGGCCCATTCACCTTTCATCACTTCTCTTTGTACTTAGTGAATTATTTCCGCTTGTACTCTGTGGTGTTTTGTTTACTTTTATAAAGGCAATGCCTTCCTAGTTATCGGGATTTACGCCTTTGGTGCTAGTCGCCATCCCCTGGCCTATGGAAGGCGGGCTTGGGGTAGTCAAGGCACGGGCCCCGAGGACGGGTCGTGACAATTCTGGACTCCGAACATTTACTAGTTCGACTCCAAACTATTATTAGTTCAACTCCAAATGTTTACTAGTTCGACTTCGAACTTTTATGAGTTCGACTCTGAACTTTTACTAGTTCGACTCTGAACTTCGACAATTTTGACTCCGAACATTGTATGTTTAGATTCTGAATTCTGGTGAAACCAGACTCTAAATTTCCCTAGAAATTAAGGCTCCAGATTCCCACAGAATTCACGTTCCGAATTCCTATAAAAAAATCTAAATATCTCTTTATTATAGAATCTGAATTTCATTTTCTTTAGACTCTGAATTATTATTTTCTTACATTCCGAACATCAGTTTTACTTATGATTACACTAGTTTCATTATAAAATGATGTCTTTCCATCAGTTACACATGTTTTGTTATAAAATGATGTCGTCCATTATATTTCTAACTAACCGTTCGTTGAGTGACAGACGTACAGGTCCCTCTGGAATTCAAGGAGAAATATGACCGTTGGAGGAGGGATCCGACCGTTGGAGCATCGCCTATAAATAAGAGATCATTTGAAATTAAGCGACAACTTTGACACAACTTGTTATTACATGTTGTTGAAGTGATTTCTTGAGAGAGAGGCTCTTATTAACTCTCATACTTCGTGCAGAATGATTGAAAAACTTGGTCAAAATATTCTTTGTGCAGACTATCTTCGTGCGACTCTGATTATTGGTGATTAAAATCGAGGGCTTTTGGGTATAGGAAGATAGAGGTTCCAACACCTTAAAGTTGAGGGCTTCCTTGCTGAGGAGGACAGAGGTTCCAACTACCTAGAAGTTGAGGGCTTGCGGGGATAACAAGATAGAGACTCTGATCTTCATATCGAGGGCTTACCCTAGTGTGGGTAAGACAGTTTTGCTTGAAAGTATAAATCAAGGGAATTTTATCCAAGGTTGTTAGATACCCTTCTCTTTCGGTTAAAAGAGTTATTGTTTGTTACTTGTAGCTTTACTACTTTTTTTCGCTACATTTTGTATTACTAAGGAAAGTATAACTTTCTTATACTTCCTTACTTGTAATATGATTAATTTAGATTCTATACACTTTAAGGTAGATTCTCATATTGTAATCTTTGGTTATGTTTCATTTTCCGGATCAATATTTATGGAACCTATTTTTTGGAATCACTTTCCATATTTAAGCAAGTGTGTAGAACTAGAAGTTTTTAACTTCATACTTTTTCCCAATATTTCAATTAGTGATAGAGGTGTTGAAAATTTTCTTAGTTTAACTTTGTTAAACTTATATCTTTCCTTGTTTAAGGAAAATTTTAAAGTGTACAATTCACCCCTCCTCTTGTATATTGACCATCTACATCGTTATTTTGATCCTACAATTGGTATCAGAGGAGGTCTCTGAAATACTTATACTCACATATAAGTTTTTCCTTTCTCATGTTTTCATTATTCTATATTTTCCTTTCGTAGGAATATTTTTCTAGAATCCAAACTTTTGTTTGTAACAATTTTTTGTGTAGAAAGATTTTTTAGATGGCAGGAATCAATGTTGGTTCTATCAACAACTTAAATCCTACAAGACCACCAATTTTTTGATGGCAATGATTATGACCATTGGAGAGATCGAATGAAGACATTAGTTATCAATACTGGGGTAGATAACATTGTTATGCTTACTGGAGGTTATCAAATTCCTAATAAGGAAGTTAGTGCTTTCACAAACCAAGAGAAGATTGATTATCATTTAAACTATAAGGTACACAATACTCTACTATGTTCAATGACTAAGAACATATATAGACAAATTTCATCTTATGAAACAACTAACTGTATATGGAAGAAACTTGAAGTTACTCATTTTGGTACATCCAAAGTCATAGAGACTAGAAGATCTATGTTGAGAGCTGAGTATCATGGTTTTAATTTTCCTTATGGAGAACTTATAAGTAAAGTGCTACAGAGTTTCATGACTATTGTGAATTGCTTACAATCTATGGGAGAGAATGGTCTAGATGATGAAGGTCTTGTGGATAAGATTATTGATATTATTCCCAATGAGTGGGAATCAAAGAGGACAACTATTGATGAGAACAGAAATGTAACTCAAATTTCTCTTGATGAATTATTTGGAACTCTTCATCAACAAGAAACTAGGATAAAGAGAGATGCTGAAAACCTCAAAAAGAAGAATGGGAATGGTATTGTTGCTTTTATTAAAACATCAAATATCATTAAATCTAAGACTCTTAAGAGAGTAACTAGATCCAAGTCTAAGAAGGTTACTATCAAATCCAAATCTAGTGAGAGTGAAGTCTCAGTAAATGAGTTAGATAATCTTTCTCGAAGAATGAACAAGATACCTGGTCAAAGAAATTTCCAATCCAAGTATAAGAAAAAGGAAAGGAAAGATAAGAAAGATTCAGAGGTCACATACTATGAATGCAAGAGAAGTGGACACATACGACCTGATTATCCTATTCTTAAAAAGAAAGAAAGAAAACAGAGGCATTTTGAAAGAAATAGAAAGAAGTCATATAAAGATAAAGTTATGAAAAGTCTGAAATCTAATACTACTTAGAGTTCTAGCTGTGGAGAATAATCAGAAAGCGAATATTCATAATATGATTCATCAGCTCAGAATAATATGGGATTCATTGCTACTACTTCTTTTCTACATACATGTTTTTTGTCCAAGGTACGCTTTTTCGAGGCTTTAACAAATTTATATGTTGATAAGAATTACTATTCCTAAAATAGTACTTCTAATGAAGATACTTGATCCTAAAAAAATGAAGAACCTTAATATAAAGAAGTATCTAGATTTTCCATGTTACTTGAAGCAAAAAATTGTAAAATTTCTAAGAAATTAGACAAGGAAAATACTAGGGAATAAATTCATACCAAAGGGATTTTAGATCATTCTTTAGATCTTAAAGATTAATAAGAGATTTTAGAAAAACTTTATAAAGACCTTAAGAAATAAAATTATGATAAGGAAGAACATTCTAAATATCTTAATAATGCTATTTTAAAGATGAATGTTTCTGAGGAAAAATCTAACTCTAAGGAAATGATTCCTGAGGATAAGAATTTAGTCATTAGACTAAAATCTGAAATATTTTCTCTTAAGAGCTTCTTGCAAAATTTACATCTGCGAAGGAAAATTTTGAGAAGATGTATTCTCAAATTAAACCTCAAGGAAACACTACTAGAGTAGGTTATACTCACCAAAAACTAGTTTTCAAAAACAACTATTTTATTCCTTCTAGATCCCCTTTTTTTACTAAGTGTCAAAGTGGTTGGCATTTGAAGAAAAACTGTTCTTTGAATAGAGTTAAATCTCTTGGGTTTCATAAAGTATATTTTTCTAAACAAATGTGGATACCCAAAATTTTGTTGTCTAACAATTCCGGATCCATGCAAGTCTGGATTCTGAAAAGCTAACTTGTTTCTCATTTTCTGGAAAATAGAGAAAGTAACAACAATAATACATGGTACATGGATAGTGGATGTTCCCGGCACATGACTGGTAACAAAAACTTTTTCTAAAAGATTATCAAGGCAAAAGGAGGAAAAGTAACTTTCGGAGATAATGCTTAGGGATAAACTGTTGGAATAGGTAATATTGTTCTTCTTGGTAAAACATTGATTTCAAATGTTGTGTTTGTTAAGGGTCTTAAGAAAAACCTCATTAGCATAAGTCAGTTATGTTTTGAAGGATACCTTGTGAATTTTAGGAATGATAAGTGCTTAGTACACAATTCCAAGGAAGAGTTTATTCTTTCTACCCATAGGCAAGATAATGTAGACACACTAAACATAGATGACCTTAGTAGCCAAGACTTACCTTGCCTTAGTGAAATAGAAGATCATTCTTGTTCATTCAAGAAGAAACATTCTGTAGCACTCTCCACTATTGAAGCTGAATATGTAGCAGCTGGAAGTTGTTGTGCTCAAGTGTTGTGGATGCAACACACACTCACATATTATGGCCTGAGTTTTACTATGACTCAAATTTTGTGTGATAACACAAGTGTCATTGCCCTTAGTAAAAACCCTGCAAATCACTCTCGTGAAAAACACATAGATGTTAGGAATCACTTTCTTAGGGATCACACACTTAAATTAGATATCATTTTTCAGTTTATCTGAACATAAGATCAACATGCTGACATTTTCACAAAAATCATTACCTTCCGATAGATTTGAATACATTAAAAAAAGTTAGGAATGATAACCGTAAGGTAATATTTCTTCGTTAACTTCTTTTTGAACAATTCTCCTTACAATAATAAACTCCTTTTCATAGGGGGAGTACATTTTCTTTTTAGCATAATCAAAATTTTCGTAGTCAGTTTTTCAAAATTTTGTAACTAAAATTTGTGTAATGATGTTTTCAGAACTGGAATTTTCCTAATGGAAATTTTCAGAACTGAAACTTTCATAATGAGAATTTTCGTACTCGGACATTTCATACTGAAATTTTTGGTAATCATACTTTTCGTAGTGAAATTTTTCGTACTCAATATTTTCATACTGGGATTTCCATACTCATAATTTTCGTACTGGAGTTGTGGTACTCAAATTCTTTTCAACTTTAAGTATTTCCTAGTTAGTTTTTTGTTGTCAAATTTTTCTTCAACATGAATATGACCTATTACGAATAAACTTTTTGGCTAATCCGAAAGGTATGATTTCCTTACTTATGTATTCGTAGTCATATTTTTCTTAATGGTATTTTCTTATGAGTTTTTAAAATATATCAGATTCTAGTTTTCATAAATCTGATTGTTTTTCTTAAAACCTCAAAAGACCGGAATCATGATTTCCTTGTGGGTATGTTTTCAACTGTCAGATCAGATTAGAGTGTTTTTCAACCGCTAGATAGTTTCTGGAAGCTCAAAAGTCACATCCATCGCCTATATAAAGGTGACCCCCAGATGGTTGTCCCACATCGATCTTTAAGCTCTCACGTGTTGATGTTCTGCCTCCCTTTATTAATCCCATTCCGAATCTTCCAGAGAACTTCATTCCGAATGTTTTTTGAAGCTAATTCTCCGGATATGGAAAATACGAAGCCAATCTCAAAATGGTTAGTTTATAGAAAGAGGTTAGTGCATCCAAGTTTCTATAAATATGATTCTCTTATATCTAAGAATATCATATTGAATGGATTGGAGGATGTGTGCTTATCAATGCTGGAGAAACAGGATCCGGTTTATATAGATTTTCTTGTTTATTTTTACGAGTTTGATTCCTTTTTTATGGAAGACGGTAGAGAGAAGTTTTCATTCATATCTTATGGGAAGAATTATATGCTTTCTTACACCAAGGCTGTAAGCTTGGTGGTTCTATATTATAAAGGTGAAGCTGAGTTTTGTTCACATAAGCTTCTGGATGAGCAAGGAAGTTTCAACAAAGTGAAGGTATTGAAATTCATTGGACTTAATGATTCCAATATTGCTAATATTTCTCATCTCTCTTCAAATAATCAGATTCCACAGTTGTGGGTACAAGGATTTTTAGTATTGAGATGGGGTGATAAAGATAATCTCAAGAAGAGTGATATATACATATTAGATTTTTTGGTAAATTTAAGGAAGTTGAATTTGATGAGACATGTTTTTATTTCAGTTAAGAATATTAAAGAAGGGAATATGAAAAGCTCAGATCATAATGTATCCATCCTTACTTTCTAAGCTTATTATCATATGTCTCAATTCGTTTAATGTTTCTTGAACTTCTACGAAAAGAAATTGCAAGGTAATGCTGGGTAGTGATGATAAATTAAAGAGGATGAAGATGGGTTTTTTGTTGAATCTAGATAATTCTACCCTTTACCAGAGGAAGAGGCTGAGGTAGCTCAGAAAGATCAAAAAACTTTGGAACCATCTAAAAAGGCAGGGAAGAAGAGAATATTGAAAGAAGTGGTGGATGAAGAAAAGACCCAGAAAGCTAAGGAAACTCAATCTGCACCACCCAAGACAAAGAAACAAAAAGCCTACCCCGATGAAGTGGAAGCTAAGTGGAGGGAAGGCAAGGAGAAGAGAAAATAAGGGGACCCTCAATTCGGATTAGATCATGCGGAGGCTAAGGCCTTAAAAGAGAAAGCCTCTAATGAGTTGCAAAGACAAGAAAAAAGAAAATAAATTGAAGAAGAAGATTTCAGAATAAGAGATTGTTCAATCTCTTTTGAAAGCAACATAGATGGCTTCTGATAAGAATCTGGTTCTGGAAACTTTCCTTACTGAACCTTTACCAGAGACTTCTGGGAAACAATACTTATCTCTAGAAAATTTCAAAGGTAAAGAGGTTGTTGAAGAAGTAGAAGAAGAAGTTGTTGAAAGAGAAGAAGTAGTAGTAGAGCAAGAAGAAGAATAAGGAAGGAAGTTCTGATCTAGATGACCTAATTAAAAAAGTTTAGGATTATCAAGAAAAGGATGAATCCGTAAAACATATAACTCTGGGAAAGGGAGTTAAGAAAGAAGGTAGGAAGGATAATGATAAGGAAGAGGAAGAGATGGAAAATTTTTTATCTGAAGAATAATCCAATTATAAGAATTTTATTGAGGAAGGAGCAGAAAAGGAGAAAATAGATGAAGAAAAGATTGTTCAACTATCAGAGAGTGAGGAAGAATCTATAGATGATCCACCCATTACGAAAACTGATAAAGGTAAGCAAGTGCTCATGGATACACCAACAATAGATGATATAAGAAATAAGGTGGTTGGTGGTTCTTTTAAAAGAATGCTGGTGCAAATTAAATAAGAACTTTCCCAATGGAAAGTGTCTAATTCAGAATCATCAGTATAAGGTCATGACTTTTTTGTTGAGTCTTTGAAAAAGTTGGTGGACACCATTCCAATATTTCCCACTATAGAATCCAGATGTCAGATGCTGCAACACAGTCTGAATCAGAAGTCAGAATCCTTATCCATGGTGATAGAAAATTTGTGAAGATTGACGCTGACCATAGAAATTTATTTATCAATTATTATGTTCACATAAAATCATGCAGCAAAATCACTTTGTGGTCTAATAAAGTTGAAGAAGACATGGCTGAGTTTGATTGTTTTCATAATGATGTTAAAGATGCTTTTGATACCCTGGATACCAAGAATAATAATCTTTAAGATGAGATAATCATTGAGAAAAGTTCTCGAAATCAACAAGTAAAGGTCTTGAACGAGATGGTTAATTCTCTTGCTCAAAATTTTAAAAGGGATAGAGATCTCCAGATTGTGCTCGAAGAAAATCATGTAATGCAAAATGAGTTACTGAAGATGCAAGAAGAGGACATGAAGGCTTAGGCATAAGTCTTGAAAGATCAAGATGAAAGGATAAAAGCATTGGATAGGAAAACTGAGGAGGATCAAAAAGATTTGAAGAAGCAGAAAACCTTGTTGAAGAAGCTAATCCTGAAGGAAAAGGAAGACAAATAGACTCAATCCGATCTTTTGTTTCATTTGTCTTTCCTTGTAAAAAAAACTTTTCAACTCTAATGATATTTTTGGTTTGTTGTAACTTTTTTTACTATGTACTAATGTTTCAGGTACTTTATTTATTTTCCATTCCCTTAAATTCTTTTTGAAAATCACAAAGGGGGGGGGGGGGGGTAGAAAAAAGAACTTCTCAAAAGGGGAGAATAAAAAATTTAAAATGGAGAAGGAAAAATTTCAAAATGAAGATATCCTAAAAGTAAGGGGGAGTTCCTCATTATGATGTTTTTCATTCCCATGATAATTAAAACTCCATTCTGGATATCCAAAATACAATCCTTAGAGTTTCAATGCCTATGGGGGGGTCAGTTGTATTCACTATCATCCATGAACAAAGGGAGATAAGTTTTACATTCAAAGTCTAATGAAATTTTTTCAAAGTATCTATATTCTTTTTCTTAAGGTTGTTTGTGCTTTCCAAAAAGGGGGAGATTATTGAGTCAATAAGGTATTCCTTATAACTTTTCTATTCCTTCTTGTTTGAAAAATACAAACACCTTATACTTAAGAAAATATATATTTTACTTCTCTAAGATAAATTTCCTTCCTAATAAAAATTTACCCTAACCTAGATTTCCTTATACATATCAATATTTTTTATTAATCATAAAAATCAGATTCATACCCAAAACCTCAGAATCATATAATTCTTAGATATGAAGCATTCTATTTTAGGATCCGAATTCTAGATATGAACTCTAATAAAGTTCCACTCCGAATTCTGGATACAAACTCTAATAAATTTCCACTCAGAAATCAGGATACGAACTCTAATAAAGTTCCATTCCGAATTCTGGATACGAACTCTATCAAAGTTCAACTCTGAATTCTGCACTCCAAACATTTACTAGTTCAACTCCAAACTTTTTTGAGTTCGACTCCGAACTTTTATGAGTTCGACTCCGAACATTTTTGAGTTCGACTCCAAAATTTTATGACTTCGACTCCAAAATTTTATGAGTTAGACTCCGAACTTTTACTAGTACGACTCTGAACATAGAAAAGTTCGACTCCGAACTCTGTATGTTCAGATTCTAAATTCTGGTGAAACTTGACTCTGAATTTCCTTAGAAATTCAGACTTAGGATTCCCACAAAATTCAGGTTCCAAATTCCTATAAAACAAAATCTGAATATCTCTTTATTATAGACTTCGAATTTAATTTTGATTAGACTAGGAATTATTATTTGCTTACATTCTATAATTTAGTTTTATTTATTCTTACACTCGTTTCATTATAAAATTATGTTGTTCCTTCAGTTACACATGTTTTCTTATAAAACTATGTCATCTATTCTGTTTCTAAAAAACCGTTGGTTGAGTGAAACACGTATAGGTCCCTCAAAATTCATGGGGAAATATGACCGTTGGAGGAGGGAGCTGATTATTGGTGCTTCACCTATAAATAAGAGATCATTTGGAAAGAAGCGACAACTTTGACACGACTTGTGCTTACATGATGTTGAAGTGATTTCTAGAGAGGGAGATTTTATTAACTCTCAAGCTTTGTGCAGATAGTTTGAACAACTTGTTCAAAATTTACTTTTTTCAGACTAGCTTAGTGTGACTCTGATTGTTGGTTATTACAATTGAGGGCTTCTGAGAATAGGAAGACAGAGGTTACAACACCTTAAAGTTAAGGGCTTCCATGCTAGGGAAGATATAGGTTCCTAATACCTTGACATTGAGGGCTTCCGGGGATAGCAAGACAGAGACTCCAATCTTCGTATCCAGGGCTTACCCTGGTGTGGGTACGACATACTTTCTTGAAAGTATAAATCAAGGGAATTTTATCTAAGGTTGTTGTATACCCTTATCTGTGGGTTAAAAGAGTTATTATTTGTTACTTGTAGTTTTAACACTTGTTTTTACACTAAATTTTGTATTACTAAGGAAAGTATAACATTTTTATACTTCCTTACTTGTACTCTGATTAATTTTGATTCTATACGCTTTAAGGTAGAATATCATATTGTAAACATTGGTTGAGTTTCATTCTCACGATCCATATTTCCAGAACGTATTTTTCAGAATCACATTCCAGATTTAAGCAAGTGTATAGAACTAGAAGTTTGTAACTTCATAGTTTGTCCCAATATTTCAATTGTTGTTAGAGGTGTTGTGAATTTTTTTAGTTTAGCTTTGTTTAACTTAGATCTTTCATTGTTTATGGAAATTTTTAAAGTGTACAATTCACCCTTCTCTTGTATATTGAGCATCTACATCGTTTTGTCGATCCTATATTTGGGGAGGATCAGATGAAACTTTTATTTACACCTATCTCAAATTCAAGTCGCTGACCCAATAATTATTGTGATTTACTCACTACACTTCCAAATATATTCTCCACAAAATTAAATAGAAATAAACATGCAGAATGTTCTATGCTAGGGTTCACATCTCTCGTCTAATGAATGAGCATAGATGGATGACTGGTTCCTACTAGTATAACCATTCTAACACCAAAATAGTTTCTAAAATATATATTTTTTAATTAATTTTACATTTTTTGTTGTTTTTTCAATTCACACAATATAGAAAATAACAATTTTATATATAATAAAATACTAATTTTTTCATGTATTAAATGAAATTTCAAGTTAATCATGAACTAGACAAAATTAAAATGTTATATTTATCTTTACAGAACACTGTAGTGAGCTTATGATTCACACAAGACTGACTTTCCTCTATGGCTTATGTAACAAGGAAGATCGAGTGTTATCTATGAAAAGTATATTATTTTATAAATATAATAATATTTACCCTAGTTTTAAATAATATAGTATGAATATTATTAAATAAATTATATAAATATATGTTTTTTTTAAATATGATATAAATATTTATGAATTAGTTGTAAATGGAAATAAAAACCAATTGAATATAAGTGATGTATTTTTATAGAACACTATTATTATGCCCACAAATTCATTTTAATTATATTAAATTAAAGTAATTACAATTAGTCTGTAATTTTAATTTATTAAATATGTTGTTCATATAAGTAAATATTTTTTATAACTATAAAATATATTTTATATGTATAGGATAATAATAAATAAAATTTAATAGATAAACCACATATTTTTATTAAATAAATTTTACCAAATTTTAAAGGAGAAGCTATTTTAAATAAACTTTTGGGAGAATTTATAAATAATATATTTTAATATAAAAATAATAAATGAAATATAACAATAAAAATTAGTTTAGTTTGTTTTTATTTTTTTTCAATGAAGTTCTATTTCATAATTAATAGTTAAAACTACCAAATTTTAATACTAAACTAATTTTTTATATAATTTATTTATATTGTTAAATCATATTTTTAATTGGTTTAAATTTTTAATTATATTACTTATTTATCAATTAATCTATTATAGTTCATTATAATCAATTTCCCATTTAATATAGTTATAAAAACCTTTCTATATTTGGAATGTATATACTTTAAAAACTATCTTTTTCATCCTATCTATGGGATTAAATTAAAAATAATTCATTCCACATATGTGTTTCTAATTTGGTAAAATGGATAATATATTTTGAATCATAATAAATTAAAATTTCTAATAATTTGAACTGATTTTTTTCCAAAAATATTAGTGAAAGTAATTAAAATAATTACAATGATTAAGGATAAATTAAGAAAAATAAGAGACTAAACCATAACCTTATATAACAAAACAACATATAAAATTGTTGGAGATACATTGGATTTAAATATTAGAAACATATCCTCCCTTTTATTTACTTTTAACCATTATTGTATCCACTTTCAATAAAAAATGTGGGGGGTTCCCTTTTCCAAAATATTATAAAATTGCTTCTCCTCCTCCATTATAAATGGCCTTCTCTCCTCCCACTTTTCCATACCTATCAGGCCTCATTTTCTCAACAAAACTAAACCAAAATAGCTCCAAAACATCCCTAACATCCATTTTATTTATATATTTTGAAGGAATATTTACATTTAATCCATTTTTTGAAAACCCAAAGAAGTTTCCCCATTAAGAGGTAACACCCTCCCTCAAAATACTTTCATTCATTTTATTTCTCTACTAACAAAAATGATCTTATTCCATGTTTCTATAACAAAAAAGGAATAAATAATAGACTATAATGTTTTTATGATAATTTTTAGACCTACACATTCACAAAATTTAATCTAATGGGTAAAGAACATAGTGGTTATGTGTACGGTGAACTAGTGTCTCAATAAAAGATGGTTGATCATTTTTTCATTACCACCTATCATGGTGTAAATTTTAATGGAAAATCTATTCATATATTCTATTTATTATATTTATTATGTATATAATCTTATTTAATTATCTTACATCACATATTATTATACTTGCTAATTTTATTTAAAAAAGTAATTTCATTTGATAAAGTGTGGACTACTGCCCCCTCAAAGTGATATCATTCATTCATGAACTACATGGAATGTATTAAAGATGGGTTTGGTGAATATATATTATATATAAGATATAATAAATCTACATTAATAATGACACACACACACACACACATATATATATATATATATTCATATATGTCTTTTACTTTCGTTCCCCCAACACGATAATTAAAAGTAAATAGTGTTTATGTGTACATATGGATTACTATGTCCAGGAATGTTGTATTCTATTTCATAATTACATATCCTATGTTTTATTATAATAAAAATATATTTAATATAAATTATATTTAAATAATTTTTTACATTATATAAATAATTATATAATTATAAAGACTAATGAAAAAATTAATACACATGCGGAAAACAAATCCAATATATTACTCAAAGTGAATCCTTAACATAAAATTGTTAAAATGTGGGTAATATAAATCCATAATTAGAAAAAAAATATGTTTTTTTAAGTATGAGTATGGTTCTTTGAATGATTTATAATAAATTTATATTTATTATAAGGGAGGTTTGAACAATTATGATGAGAGAAAAGACATAAGGTAAGGGAATTTTGACTCATGCTTTATTTTCCGGAGATGCATGTTGTATTCAACACTAATTATTTTTTGTGGTGTATATACTGAACAATAATGGGTTATATTCCCCTTATAATAAAATATATTTGTATTTATGTAACCATATTATGATATTTTTTCATCATGTATAAGTTTCTAAAGATACCAAATAGGTAAACTAAATTTTCCTAAATTATCCATAATTGAGACACATGATATGTTATACACTAATATTTTTATTTGAAGATTATAAAATTCCATTTACATTTTATAGAACTTATCTAAATAATTTAAGGATATTTTAAATATCCATGTAATTTCATTTTTAAAATAGGGAGTATTGTTCCAAGTTACCATGTGGTAAGTTTTTATTGAAATAATCTCACTGTTAATCGAGATTTTTAATGATATTGTTTTAATTAAAGTAATATTATGATCTAAACTTTAATAATGATCATGATTTTTCTTATACATGGGTTAGTATTTATTTATTCATGTATAAGTTACATTTTTTCCACTCATTGGTGGTTAAGATAATTAAGAAAATAATTTAATATAATATGACATTATCTCTCTGTTTAGATGGAAATTTAAGTTCATTAAAACCCATGATTCATAAAAGTGGTTCCAAGAATATTCTAAAAATGGTCCATGATCATTTAAAATAATTTTTACCCATATTTTATTTTTCCAATTTTTTCAATGGAATCATCCTGTCACTTTTAAAGCAAGTAATTTCTAATAATTTTACCATGAAAAATGTATGTTTATTTAACCTTATATAGTATGAACAGATTTACCTACCATCATTTATTTGAAGATTCATTTAGCTACATAAAATGATAATTTTTAGGGAATTTTTTTAATAGGTAATTTATAAAAAAATTATCTCTAATCATTTTCACGAATTATTTAAAAGTTTTCAAATTATTTTTCAAGGAATTCAATTTTAAAAAGGTTTCTATAATTTATTTATAATTTTGCATGGAAATCCGTTTTTAAAATATTTTCAATCACTACTATATGTTTTCAAAGGAAAATTATTTCAAAATTATTTTTATGCTTAATTTATAAAATTCTATTTTTTTATTTCTATGAAAATATTTTTAAAAATATTTTTCATTTTAATAACCATTTTTAAAGGATAAAAGGTAATTTTACCTTTAAGTGTTCTTAAAAGACCATTAAAAATTATATCCATTTTTAGATTACATCGGTTGGTGTTACTCATGAATGTTTTGGTATATCATCCAAAGTTACATTAAATTATCTATTTGTATGGCTTATGTTTTAATGTAATTATGTTATAAAACTTGTTCCCCTTTAATGAGATATATTCTATTAATACCCTCTTCATTCTACAGATTAATATATTTATGAAATGATTATGAAATGTGTATGTTTTTCTACAGGATGTTATATGATTGCATGTGTATGATACCAATTTATTTCCATGGTAATGATTTGATTGTTTATTATACTGTGGCCCAGGTATGTATGATTTCATTTTAAGTTGGGTGGAATATATATCTCCCTCCAATGAATTGGGTAAAGATCTATATCTCATGAGATAGAGATGGATGAAAAAAGGAGTGAACTCAGCTCAGTATTAAGGGATGGAACATGGAGTGAACTCAGTTCAATAATATAGGTCAAGAAAAGGGATGGAACTGTGGTTAGTAAAGGACATTCTCCACTAAGAAAGGCATAGTAGAAATAACTTGACTAATATAAGAATCATATTATAAGATTGTGTGTTTTCCCCAAATCCGTGTATTATTCCAGTGTTTTGATTTCATGGATAATGTTTTTTATTTTCTTATGATTCCTGGATTATTATCTTCCAAGAATCTTTCTATGAATAATGTTTATTATCATTGAAATGTGGTGTAGGATAATATATTTTTTTATCAGGTACTCATACCCTTATTCTCAAGATTATGTTTGCATATCTCCCTTTATTACCATTAATGAGCCTCTGAGCTCACCCATTTTATAATTCCTTTCCCTAATGTTATGAAGATACATATTATGATTGATGTGTCTAATAAGGGTGATAGTCAATAAATAACTAGTTTGTGATAATAAATCTTATTTATGTACCAATTATTATGGTTCTTTGTATTTAAATGAACTAAACTAATACATCTGTTGTTGTTTGTTTGTATAATGGTTCATGTATTTTTCAAAAGTTATCTAATGATAATGTATTTCAAGACCAGGCCATTGTAGGAGGTATTAGAGAAAATATTTAGATATCATATGGAAAATAGAATGAGATAAAAATAGTGATAACAATATGTAAATGTATAAGGATAAGTCTAAGGATAAGGAAAAGTGTCTGAAAATGTGATAGAATTTTGGTAAATTATAGAGAGAGTTTTTTCTTAGAGATACATCCTTATCTGGATAATAAAAGTGGATGACGTTATGAAATAGGTGTACCTGGGGCTAATAACTCCTACTTGATGTCTCGAACATAACTTAGGGTAATCTGGTACGTGAAAATAGTCTTAGTTTCACACCTTATTTGACACACCCAATGGATATGATTTGGAAATTAAAAAACCCTTCTTGAACCATCATAAAGGATGTAAAAAAGTAGATTACTAAGAATACCTTAGGATAAACCCAATGTTTCATTGGTATAAAGTATGTTCCATTATTTAGACATCCCATAGGTATTTTTTCATGGATATGAGGTTTTCTTATATGATATGTTCCTTGAACCATCCCAGTGGGGTCTATGATTTGATTCCCTAAGAATGTATCCAACAAGTGAGGGACCGATGACCTTCATCAATTATGAATATCACTGATAGGGGTGGCATTTCCTATGTACATGTATGTACACACATATCTCCAAGCCCAAGAAACTACTGAAATTTATAAAAGACCACTATTAAAACAATGCATTCATACCATTATATCCCAACCAATATAGTATGATAGGAATTTAAGGTAATGTGAAACTTGGACAAATAAAATCCCCTAAAAGGATGTTTTTGACCACAAGTCCAACATATAAATAAAATTACTGGGACTATTATCTGTAGCTGTAGAAACACACCTTGGCCTGTTTGAACTCAAAATGCTACATCCGATCCTAGACTTCAAAAGACTCCATCAAAAGTTCACTCATCTATACAAGAAGTGACACATGTAGGAAAACCCCATGCAGGGGTGAGTATAACAATACTTAGTAGGACACCTCGAAACCAAATAGTAATACACAATATAAATAATAGTCTTCTCTACACATGAATATGTCTACATAACATATTACAAGAATATATAGATATACTAAATCCAAGACACTCAGTATAGGGGAAGGTCACATCTACTGTATACTACCACTAGGAAATCAGTTTGAAGATTCCACGGAGCACTCATCCAGAAGAACACACTCTTGTGTCTGATATCACTATCGAAGCCAGTCTGATAATTATTTTTCATTGTGAACTGTCATGAGAGAGAGATATGTTGATAGATCTAAAGATAGAGATATGATACACTACTTTTTGAAGAACACACTCAATGAGTCTAGAAGATTATAATACACATATGAGTATCAAAGTCAGGGGGACATGGTGATACCAATCACATTGTGTAGATTATCCCTTTAAGTATAGGATTGGTGTCTGATATGTTAGATCATGTCAATACTAATGACCCTTTAAACGGAACAAAGATCAATAGAGGATCTCACACTGTGCCTCTTGGTGGATTCCAACGACTCGGTCCACAAAATCTGGGTGAAGCGATCATACTCTTATGAGTAGGAAACAATACCACCCACTTTCAGGGAATCAATAAAGGAAAAAATCCCTATAAAAACATGTCCAAGGTTCTGTGGAAATATTGATCAATCCATGTTGAAATGATTACACTGGGTGTAGTAGGGTCACACGTTGTGTCCATTAACCCCAGATACATCTTGTGTATAATGGATCATGTCAAGATAACTTGTCATGTTGAAAGAGTACATGGTTTGTATAAAGTCTTACACGTCATTCCCTTCCATCTAGGGTCACCCAAAATACAATAATCATGTTTTAATATACAGGGTCAACCGGTGTGGCTCTGCCTATGTACAAGTACATGTGTAAGCATATGTACTTGGTCTAGGCCAAGTCATGTGGTGGAGTACTTTCTTTGTAGGAAACCTATATACACCCACCATGTCCATGTGTCCCCAAATATACTTGTCAAGTCTCTTGTAAGGTCCTACACACTGTGTTATGGGTAACATGATATGTGGAATCTAAATAATTTCTAAAACCCATGGTTCCACTTAGTGGGGACTACATTCCATTTATCATTTGTTTACACATTATGTTTATCATTATTTTTAATAATTACAAGTTATTCCTCCCACACATCGGCCAATCTTCTGGGATCCCCCCTGGTGGTACGTTCTAAACAAAATCCTGATCGAGGTTCCTCTAATCACCCTAACATCAAGTCAAGGTGTTTAATTCCTTTAATATTCTCAGGGAACAACTTTAAATCCATCGAAAAAATATCCTAATGAAAAATTTCATCTGAATCACTTTTAATTATCAGTCATTGTTGCTACTACACCCCCTCTATGTTGGTATTATGTTGTATCTTCAATTTTGGATCATTTATCCATGAAGAAAAGGTGAAACAATCATTATTTCATAACCCCATGAAGAATGGAAAATATTAAGATTAAAACAGAGAAGAAAAGATTCACAAGGATCAAACCTGAGGAACATTCCACAACTATTATTTGTTCTGGCCTCGATCGATTCCCATAATAATGATCAAAAATAAAATCAATATAATAGTCAACCCAAAAATCCTTCTATCAAACCACAACCCTTAAGAACAATCGAACTATGAATCAACCTGTCTATTAGTTGGTCCTTTTTCATTTATGAATCTATGAACGGGGAAATAAATCCAAAATAATGCATCCTACCTTTTATTTATATTGATCAATGAATAAGATTGGATTTCACATCATCACTGTGGGAGAGATCCATCAACAATTTTGTTCGGTCGATCTTCGATCCAGGGTTCTGTCATCATTACCCACCAATATAATTCTCCAATATTTCTCTCTAGATCCTCTAGGGAATTACATGGTTATGAGCTTATCCCTGGATCCCAAACTCTTGGTTTATTTAAAATAAATTGTCTCCGCATCACAACATTGATGAAATAGAAATAAATAAAATAAATATTCAATTTATTTTATTAAATAAATAAACATGAATATCATTTTCATAGCTAACCTACACAGGCCGATGTTATGCATCATCTAGGGTAAAGACACTACTCTGAAAGTAACAGTGTTGTTGGATTTATGATCCAAGAATCTATATATATGTTATTTCTATTTTAGGGAAAATTATATCGTGTTTTAATTAATATATTAATATTATTAAAATATTTATTTATGAGAATTCCATGCCTTATAATCACACACCATTTCCGTGTCGAGTCCTGAATAAATTCCATATAATATTTTAAAAAATTATGTGGAAAATCAAAGACATTACAATAGGTGTTTCCGACATTATTATTTGTAGTTTAGTGTGTTGTAAGGAATATGTTTAACAATTAATGTTTTATATTTATAAAGAAATTGCATTATAAAAATTTATTTTCCTGGTGAAGATCTTATAAATAGAATCAGGAAGGTGGTATGAGTATTATTTATACATCTATAGATAAAGTGATAGAAAACGACATGTGAATTTTATGTGATGATCTTCCATTATTTTTTACACATAACATAATAATAATAAGTATATTGAGGTTGAGGAACCATAAGACCCAATTCATATTTGATATTCTCATAATGAAGTATTAAGAAATAAGTTGATGATGCATGATTAATGGTTTAAGAATCATTTTTGACGAAGGATGTACTTATGTTTTAGAATTATTAAATATTGAATTCAATATAAGTTTTCAGTAAGGATATAATATGATATGTTTAATGGTAATGATGAATTATAAAAGTGATATTATGACTAAGGTGAGATAGAATTTAATATTTTTATTATGTTAAGTTAATGTTTTCTGGATAATGATATTTTGGATGAGAAATAGTAAATTCAAAAGTACTGATTTACTTGGAACTAATTAAGGAAATATTAGAAAGTTGTTTATACAGTCATGTTTACATATCTTATTGGATTTAATGAATTTATCCAAATTTCATTGAAATAAGGATACATGATTTTTTACCATAATGATTTATGGAAATTGATGTTAGTACTATTTTTCAAGAGAATAAACGATAAGGATATTCACATGTTTGGAATGTGATAGACAAGAAATAGTTTATGATATAATAAGGTTCAATGTTAATATTATTTTGTGAATTTATTTATATATATTGGATTATCATATTTTTAATGGATTATAAAGGTAACAATTTATGTAATTATTATGTCAAACACTGGTTGATGTTTGTGAAAATAATGTGTAATATCACCACATGAGGATTTATAAATATTGAATAACCTTTTATTAAAACATGTTGTTGATGATAATTTATGACATATATTATGGAATATCATGGACCTTGTGATCTATTAGTGCTTTAGAGATGATAAAATTCATCATCCTTTTGAGAAAAGATATGAAGAGATTAATGTAACAACAAATGGTGAGGTTGTCTTGAAATCATGAAAGTATATATCTCTATGAAA
The DNA here is from genome assembly GCA_963277665.1 of Viscum album. Classification (NCBI taxonomy): domain Eukaryota; kingdom Viridiplantae; phylum Streptophyta; class Magnoliopsida; order Santalales; family Viscaceae; genus Viscum; species Viscum album. The sequence continues at coordinate 1,535,917,682 of OY728125.1, read as the reverse complement.
CTACATTAACTATAGTAAAAAGGATCTTGAAAATAAATGATATCATAGTAAATCCATTTTTATTGAATTAAATGGTCCCATTGTTCATTGCGGTTTTATGGCTTTGTGATTGTTAACATTATCCATACCTTGTTCTCTATCAATCTCCATCAGAACACGATGGTTAGATTTCTCTTCCATGTCCATGTTTTCACATTACGTCTATGTTATCTCATGTTGAAACCCATTTATATGTTACTATGGGTAAATGTTATGTTTCCAACAGTAAATTTTAAAAAGGAGGTTCTATATTCATTTTTACGATGTGTGTTTTTGTGAATTGAAATCTTGAGTATTATACCTTTGAGAACTCAGATGAATTTGGCGGGTGAAATTCATTTTAAGGTGGTTAGAATGTAACACCATTATATTTTGTGACTTTTTTAATTAATTTAATATATTTTATAATTATTTTCATTTCACCCATCATAGAAAATAGTTATTATATATTTTGAAGCACTAGTTTTTTCTTACATTATTTTCAATGCCATGTTAATCGTGAACAACATTCTTTATAATTTTTAGGTTTCTCTATGAAAACCATTGAGGTAAGATTATATTTTGCAAAATACTAACATTAAATGATGGATTGTGTAATAAAAAAGACTAGGTGTTACCAAATAATAAAATATTATTAAAAAATAAAATAATATTTTCATTGTTATTAAATTATATTTTAGGAATATTATTAAATATCTTATTTAAATATATTGTTTTCCAAAAATATGAAATGAATTAATTTGTTAAAAATTAAATATAAATGAATATAAGAACCAATTATAAATAAAAAGGGATTATTTTCATATAAAACATTTATTATTCTCACGAATTTATATAAATTATAATAAATTAAATTACCTAAAATTATTATTTAATTTTAGTGTAATAAATAAGTTATATATCTATGTAAATAATTTTTATATTCATCAATTAGATTTTTTGAGAAAAAGATTATAATAAAACCAATTTAACACATAAAACTGAATATTTTTGTTAATGCAATATTTTCACATTTTAAGAGAGAGTCTATATTAAATCAAACTTGGAACATTTATAAATATCTTATTTCATAATAAACTTCATATTTCACAGGTAATATTAAATATTATTTCATGGTTAATTTTTTTTATTTTTTTGTAAAATTTTGTTTTAAAATGAATAGTCAAAAATACAGAATTTAAATTCAAAACTAATTTTTTATTAAATTTATTTTTATAGAAAAATTATATTTAATGTTTATTTAATGTTTAGTTAGCTTATTAGGTGACTAACCCATAACATTAAGAGACAAAAAACATATACACTTGTACCAAAGACATTTTGTGGACATATTTCTACCATATAATCCCTTCAATATAATTTAGACCCTAATTGGATCCACTTTCAATAAAAAAAATTGGTGGAGTTTCCATTTTATAAAATATTACAAAAATGTCACTCGTCTTTTATAAAAGGCATCCTCTCCTCATACTTCCTCACACCATTCAAGAAAAATTTTCTAAACCAATATCTATAAAAATATATCCACATAAACCCTCACTTCTTCTTTCCTGGATAATCTAACCATAAATACCTCCAAGTACACCCTTTGGTGAAAATCAAAAGAAGTTACCCAATTAAAGGGAAATGCCCTCCTTCAAACTCATTACTTTTATTTTATTTCAAAACATTCTCAAATTTTATTATTAAAAAATTGTATAAATCCCAAGTATCCCCAATATAAAAGTATTTTGTTATGATATTTTTAAATCTACACATACACACACTTTCATCCAATGGGTAACAAATGTATTGATAACATGAACAACGAACTTCCACCTCACTAAACAATGATTATTAATTTTTTATTTTACCACCTCTCATGGTAGAAATTAATATGGACACTATATTTATATATTTAATATATTATATTTATTAATTATTTATTTTTATATAATTATTTTACAAAAAATGTCGTTATACATTCCATTTTGTCTTAATTCAATAATTTCGTTTGAGGAAGTTGTGACTTTAGCTCCCTCAAAGTGATGTGATTTGTCCATATAATACATCCAATATATTATATATGGGTTCATTGAATATATATGTTACATAAGATATAATCAATAAACTATAATACTATTATATAAACATATATATACATATATATCTTTTACATTCTATCTTTTGATATGACAACTAAACGGAAATAACATTCATGAATTTGTACGACTTACCGTCCCCATGAACAGCGTATTCCATTTCAGACATATATATTCGGGGGATTATTGTAATTAACATATATTATATATATATATTATATTTAAATCATGGTCTAAATTATATAATCTTTTATATAATTATAAAGATCAAATATATGACATTTGAGGAATCATGTAAAAAACAAAGTAGATATTACCCAAAGTGAAACCTTAACATAGAATTGTCTATAAGAGGGTAATATAAATACATAATAAAAAATATATATGGTGTTACAATTAATATTATGGTTCTTTTATATATTTATAAAAAAATATAAAAATTATAAATTATTTTTGAATGAGTATGATGAGAGTCTAGACATTAGGTAAGATAATTTCATCTCACTCATTATTTCAAGGAGTTACACCACTCATTCAAAACTTAATTATTTTTTGTGGTGTATATAGTTCACAAAAATGTATTATAAGAATATTATACTTAAATATTTTTATAATTACATAACCATTTTATTATATTTCTTATATGGGATTTATGTTTCAAAAGATACCAAATCAGTAAAGTAATTTTGTCTCAATTTTCCATCATTAAGACACTATCCATGTTATACACCTATATTTTTATATGAGGTTTATAAACATCCATCGACATGTTATAAATTGAATCATATTCTTTTCATGAAAAATTAATGATCCATTTAATTCAATTTTCTTATATCACTACAGGAAAACTGAATATTTGTGACGACGATTTGCGACGGGATCCCGTCGCAAAAAGGATTTTTGCGATCGGGCTCCATCGCAAATTGACCGTTGCCAAAAACGGCATCGTAAATATATGTTTTTGTGGAGGTCCTATCACAAAAAGTTTATCTACGACGGTATTTTTCCCCCGTCGCAAATGAGTTTTCATTTATATATAAAAAAGGTATTTGCGACGGGCCGTCGCAGATATATTCGTTGTGACGGGTCAGAATCCCGTCGCAAATGCGAAATTTTAAAAAATACTTGTGACGAAGGTATTTGTGATGAACCATCGTAGAAAGGTTTTCCCGAAGGATTTTCGTCCCGTCATAAATGGTACAGTAAAAAAACATTTACGATAGGAATTCCCGTCGCAAATGTTCTCATCGCAAATATTTAAAAAAATAAAATAATAAAATAATTTTTTGAAAATTTTATAATATTATATAAAAATAATAATAATATTAATAATATATAGAATTATATTATTATAATATAAATAAAAAATATAAAAAATATAATTATGAAATATTAATATAAAATAATAATAATATAAATATGAATAATATAATATAATATAATAATACTAATATTAATAATATAAAAAATTAATATAATATTATTATTATTAAGCTATCTATATAATAATAGTAATAATAATAATATAAATAAATTATATTATTATAATATTAATAATAAAAAATATATATAATATAATTATGAAATATTAATATCAAAAAATAATAATAATATGAATATGAATAATATAATATTACATATTATGAAATATTAATATCAAAAAATAATAATAATAGTACTAATATTATTAATATAAAAAATTAATATAATAATATTATTATTAAAATAAATATACATATTTATGAAAAAATAATATTAATATTATTAATATTAATAAAATCATAAAACTATAAACTTCTCAATATTAACAATAAATATAAAATATTAAAATTAATATTTCTAAAATAATTAGACATTAAAAATAATACTAATAAGTAATAATATATTAAAAAAATAAAAACAAATTAAATCATGTAATATTCGTACCAATATGAAAAAGGAATTTTAAATAGTTAATATGACAATAAACAAACTAAAATGTTTATTACATCTAAAAAATCACTGGGGGTGGATAATCTGGAGGACCTGGAGGACCTATAGGAGGTGGTGGAGGAAACTATATCCCTAAATTATGAGTCAGACGACTCACATACTCCATATACTTCTGATGTTGCTCTGCATATCGACGTCTCTCCTCATCCCGCTGCTGACGCATCTGCTCCTACCATCGACGCATCTCCTCATCGTGCTGCTGACGCATCTGCTCCTGCCCCTGACGCAAATCCTCTATAAGCAGACTCTGAGCACGCAGTTGCTCCTGATACTGTGAGGCAGAAGATGATGTCTCTCCACGAGCTCCTCTCGAGCTGGACATCGACATCGTAGCAGTACCATAATAAGCTGCAGGAGTCAAATGAGAGCCGATACCAACTACTCGGCCCTTTTCGAAGCCATATTGGGTCGCCTACATCCATGTCGTCTCATCAAATTGGTGGGCACTAGTCTGATCACCCGTCTCGTCTTGACTCTCAGCCAGTGTCTGAGAGGTCGCAGCCTCATATGACTCCTTAATTTTCAATTAGAAATTAAAATAATGAAAAGATTTTATGCATTTAATTTGCAAAATGAAAAAAGAATAATGTTATCCACAATCTCACGCTGGCGGTCACCTCTACTGTCTCCAGTAGTCAGGTCAGTGTACATCCTCCGATAAACGTCATACGTCGAAATATCGGGCTTCTTGGCTTCCTATATGAATATAAAATAAACTGTTTATATTTAAAGTTGTATAAAATATTAAAAAAAGTACTTACCAGACGCTCTTTATGCGCACTGAATGTAAGACTATCGGCTCGATGCGTCACCTCTTGTCTCCTCCGATTCTGTCGACCCAATGTAGATCTCCTCTGAAACCCACCACCCAACCAGTTTGTACATAATCCATCCCAAATATGAGATAAAATTTACTCTGTTCGGTGGTCTCTACAGGACTCATCAAATTCTTTCACTCTGGCATTCTTCACAATCGTATTTCTCAAATTATGCAAAAACTAATAGAAATAGTCACACATAGAAACCACCCATTCCGCATGGATAGTGGTACGCAAGCTCTCGTCGATGGGATACCATGAACCCTAATATAACATTATTAATGAATTAAATTTCAAAATAAATAATATTTAATTACGTACCAGCTAATGATCGAACATGGCGGCCTGCACATTAGCGGTAATCTGATCCCATGTGAGCCAGGGCGGAGAAAAATAATTTTTCAAGATAGCGCTCCCCTGTCCAATAACTATATGCATAAAACTATGTAAAAATAAAAAATCATCAAAAAATTAGAATTTTATTAAATTATAATGAATGATAACTAAAATACATAGTCTACCATACAACCGCGTGTGTGCATCGAATCCAATAGGTGGACGTCGCTCCGGGATAGGATCTGGAATCATCAGTCTAGCAAGACCACGCCCCCTCCGAGTGATCCCAGTAGTGCCAACAGCCTGAGGATCATATGACTCAAAAACCTCACCATACATAGGTAGATCAGCCTCCATCAACTGAATATACGTTTTCAAGTCCATCTGAAACAAGAAATGATTTTTATTATCAAATATTTGAAAATAACTATTATGTATAGATATTTATTTGTTATGATTCTAACCATCATTTTACTGTGTCAATGTTCATCTTAATCATCATCTTTATAGTTTTAAATGTCAATGTCTTCATCTTCCTCATCAACATCATCAATTTCCATATTAGTTTCACATTCATCATCTCTTGTCATTTCAAATTCAGTTGTAACATCATTGACAACATCGTCAACATCGACCCTTAACGGTGGGGTGTCATCCTCGATATTCATGTCTCTTTGTGAAAAAGATGTGTTTTGAGGAGTGTCCTAAAAAATTTCATTTCCTTGCACTTCAGTGGAACCACATTCAGTTTGAGTAAACTGATTTTCTCAAGATTTAACTTTTATTATACTCCACTAATCATCCAACTCTTTTGCAGTAGCACAGTATTTTGCATAATAAATTTGATGTGCCTGATGAGCCAATAAAAATGGTTCATTTACTGCAAGAAGACTTTTATGTTTAATATCAACAATTCCATGAGTCAGATGAATAAACAAGCCTCTCTCAGTATCCAACCATCGACATTTAAACATTGTTACATAATTTTGTCCCAAATAACACAGTTCAATAATTTCGTCAAGCATGCCGTAAAAGTCAACTTTAATATCTCTATAATGTCATCCCTTCAAACAAATACCACTATTCATTATTTTCTTTGATTCCCCATATGCACGTGTATGAAAGCGATAACCATTCACCACATATGCATTATAAGATTTAACCATTTTGGATGGTGGGCTTCTCAATATATGAAATCGACTATCAATCTTATCAGCATGTACAGATACCTAATTTTTTTTAAAACATTTATCACTATTACAAGTAATAAATTGATGTTATATGTAAAACCAAAAAAGAATGTATGTTACCAGTTTTTGAAACCAGTAGGCAAATTTTTTTTGCCGACGTTCTTCTAAGCCAGCTACTGTAATTTGTGGAAATTGTTTCTTGATATGATCATCATATAACCTACAAATACAATATGATTAATTTACTATAACAGAATCTATATAATAAGGGATAAGAGCACTCACTGTACAATTGGTGACATTTCGTCACAGTTGAGTAAAACATATGTATGAGCTCTATGATGTTCATCATCTGAAAGACATCTATCATGAACTCCACCAAAGCCATGTTTGGGCTGATTGACAACTGATAATTGATTGATCATATCATCATCAACATTCCCCTCATTCTGGCACATGTGGTTAGATTTTGAGGGATATTCAGATTCAAAATAATTAGAGTAGAATAAAGAAATTTCTTCTTGCAAAAGAGCTTCAGCAATTGAGCCTTCAACTGATGCTTTGTTACGGACTTTTTTCTTCAATTTCTGCATGCATCTCTCAAATAGGTACCCCCATCGAAACTGAACCGGACCTCCACATTTTGCTTCATGTGGAAAATGTAATATAAAATGTTCCATTGAGTCAATGAAAGCTGGCAGAAAGATTTTTTTCAATTTGCATATAATTACAACAACAGGTTCTTCCAGTTTTCTTAGTGTATCGTAGTCTGTTGTCGCCGCACACATGTCTCAGAAAAAATATGATATATCTGTTATCGAATCCCAAATCTTAGAATTCAACAAACCTCTTAATCTAATAGGCATAAGTCTTTCTATTATAACATTACAGTCATGACTTTTTAATATGGTAATATGGCCATTTTTAACACATCTGCCCAAGTTGGAATCATTGACATCTGGAAGTCTCAAATCTGCAATCCACTGACAAAATAATAAGCGACTCTCTTTGGTTAGTGTATAAGCTGCTTTTGGCTTCATTAATATCTGTGATCTGAGATTTTCAAACAATTCAAGTTCTGGTCACCAGCAAATTTGGGAAAGATCTAATCATGCCTTTAAATTATCTTTGGTTTTACCCGGTGTATCCAAAATGTATGGAATAAATTATCAAAACAGTTCTTCTCAATATGCATGACATCCAACATGTGTCGTACCAACAAATCAGACCAATATGGAAGATTCCAAAAAATGCTCCGTTTTTTCCAATTATGTTCTTTCCCAAGCCATGAATTTTATTTTGGTTTATTGTCGGTCCAAAAGTGATTGAAGGTAATGAAAATACAACTGATTGTAACTCTGTACCTGAGATCATTTTTAGAGGTTCATCTCTTTCAATTCTGCCTTTTCTGAAATGATATTTATTTCTCTAAAAAGGATGATCGATTGGAAAAAATCTGCGATGACAGTTAGAATAGAAAGGTTTGTTTCCATTCACGAGCATAAATGCTTTGTTGTCTCCCATACAATAAGGAAATGATTTTTGACCATGCGTACTCCAACCAGATAACATACCATATGCCGGTAAGTTACTAATTTTCCACGTCAAAGCGGCATTCATTACAAAATTCTATTTCACAGCAGCATCATATGTACCAACACCATGACTCCACAATAAATTTAAATCATCAATTAGTGGTTTCAAATAAACATAAATATTCCTTATCGGATGTCTTGGGATTAATAATGTCAAAAATATATAAGGCTCTTTCATCAACATCCATAGAGGCAAATTGTACAGAGTTATAAAGATAGGACAATAGGAATATTGACTACCAAAAGATCCAAATGGACAAAAACAGTCAGTAGAAAGACCCAATCACACATTCCGGTATTCTAAAGAAAAAGACGGATGCACTTGATCAAAATGTTTCCATGAATCACCATTAGATGGATGAATCAAGCTTTTACCATTTGAAATATTGGTTTTGTGCCATGACATAATTGTCGTTGTGTTCTAAGACATAAATAAACGCTGCAACCTGGGTGTAAGCGTGAAATATCTCAACTGTTTTATAGGAATCAATCCAGACTTCCCTAATTGAGCTTCTTTATACCTCTATTATCCACACGTGGGAAAACTATCCAACGACTCATTTTCACCAGAATATAAGATGCAATCGTTTGAGCATGCATGGATCTTCTGATAACTAAGGCCTAGATTACGAAGGAGTCTTTTTCTCTTATAGTAATTAGCAGGCAACACATTTCCTTCAAGTAACAGTGCTTGAACCAAAGAAAATATCTGATCAAAACAGTTATTTGACATTCCATTATCTGATTTAATAGCCATAAATTTTTCAATTGCTTCTAATTTTCTTATCTTGCAACCAGGATATAATTCATCCTCAGCAAACCTAAAAAACTCACCAAATTCAGATGCTGCCAACATGGGATGTAAACCAACATCATCCTCGATTTCTGTTTGTTGAATGGATGACCCTACAACATCATGTACTAAATTATGAAATCGTGATGGATCCGAAGTCAAATTATTAGTATCTTCTCTAGAACTGCGTTCACCGTGTTGATACCAAAAAATTATAATATAATTGAAAACCATAACACAAGAGATGTTGTCCAACGATGTCAAATGTCTCAAACGTCCTTAGAGCACATTTTTTACAAGGACACTTAATTGTCCCTTCTGAAACAAATTCCGGGTTTAATGATGCAAATGATAAGAAAGCATCAACACCATCAACATATACAGGATTTAAACTAGAACCATTTGGATTTGTGCGCTGATTTATCCAAGCACGATCATCTAATAATGATTGATGTCGATTTCCTTGTTCCATATTCATATATATGATTCTAAAAAATATAAAACCATTACAATTTTTAAATAATTTGATATAAGAACAATATCCTAAAAAAATAAGATACATAATTATAGTTATTTATTAGTAATTACCAATAATTATATGTGACACAGTTAGTTTGTAATCATCCCAACTAATTATTATTAATTTAGCAATACTTAACAATACTTGATAAAATGAAATATGCTTGAATAATGAAATAAAATTTTTTAATCATCGTTGTGAAGATTATATTACAAATTAATCTGATTTTTCCAACGGCTCATCTCTTTTTAACTTTCTCCCGACTGAAATCAGTATGAAAAAATTTCTCTGACATACGTTTGAGCACATTTTTCATACTGATTTCAGTGGGAGAAAGTAGCAAATATATGAGACGTTGAACAAAATATATATGTCAATCCGCTGGATATTGTGCCAATTTATAACCATGTACTTGAATTTATTTGCTTTTTGATTAATTTTATTAGTAATTATTACTAATTATTAAAAATCTCAATATTTCCAACCGATTTTGCTCTATTCTTAACATGTTCAAATCTTAAAGAGTCGTCAATTTTCAGGTCATGCCCAACAAAAAGTTTGTGTCAACCTTGTCCAATTTAAACTCTATAATTGTCCTTACATGGTTGATCATCTCGCAAGTATTGTTGCAATAAGACGACACAAGTAATGAGAAAGACATGACTTGGGTTGTCCTATTGCAATGCTACTTGGGAGGTGATCAACCAAGCAAGAACAATTATAGAGTTTACATTGGACATAGTTGACGCAAACTTTTTATCGGGCATGACCTGAAAATTGGCGACCCTTTAAGATTTGAACTGTTATGAATCAAGCAAAACTTGTTGAAAATATTGATAATTTCAATATTTTATAATTTTTTTATAATTTTAATAATATTAATTTTTTTTGTATAAATATTAAACATATAATAATAAAATAATTATATTATAAGTATTACTTAACTATTAATATTAGAGTAATGTAATATTTTATATTATGTTATTATTTATGTTACTAATTATATTACTAATTATGTTACTAATTATATTAGTAATTAGAAATGTGAAGATATACATATAGGTCGGGTGGTTAATCAATCAATGAATATAAAAACAAACATAATTGACCACTTATCTACCTCAATTTTCATTTCATTTGTGTGTTGAGGTTGACAAAAAACTTCTACCTCCACATCTAATATGTGCTTTTATTGTCAAAATTATAAACCACCTCACCTCTATATTGGTGAGGAGGTTGATAATTTTGACAGTAAAAGCAGATATTACATGCGGAGGCATAAGTTTCCTGTCAAGCCTCAATACACAAATGAAAACAAAATTGAGGTAAATGAGCGGTCAATCAAGCTTCCTAATTAAATCTAATTGTTTTCTAATTAAATCTAATTGTTTCTTAATTAAATAGAATTGTTTTATAATTAAATCTAATTGTTTCCTAATTAAATCTAATTGTTTCCTAATTAAATCTAATTGTTTCCTAATAAAATCTAATTGTTTCCTAATTAAATCTAATTGTTTCATAATTAAATCTAATTGTTTCCTAATTAAATCTAATTGTTTCCTAATTAAATCTAATTGATCCTAATTAAATATTATTGTTTCTTAATTTAATCTAATTGTTTCCTAATTAAATCTTATTTTTTACTAATTATTTTAATTGTTTCCTAATTATTTTAATTATTTCATAATTATTTTAATTGTTTCCTAATTATTTTAATTGTTTCCTATTTATTCTAATTGTTTCATAATTATTTATAATCAATTACATCTAATTAATTCCTAATTATTTGATTATTATTTTAATTAAATCTAATTATTTCTTAATTATTTGATAATTATATATTTATTTCTAATTATTACCAAAACATCCCCTAGGAGTGTCAAACCAAGAGTGCAGCAAGGCCAGTTGTCGTGTACCAGGTTACCCCGAGTCAAGATCGAAACACCTTTTCAGAGTTTTCATTCCTAGGTACATCTGTGCCAGAGCCGCCTCTACTTGTTCGTATCTAGACAAGGATTTTTTGGTACAAGAATATAAACTAATTATAATATATAGCTAAACATTCTATTAAAAAAAATAAAAGTAACAATTAAAAATAAAATTATCAATTAAAAATAATTTAGAAAATAAAAAAATAAAAATACCTTTAATAATCTACACTTTCTAACTCATTCCTTCCTCTTCTCGAAAGAAAAAATTAATACAAAGAAAAATTCTTCTCAGAACTGAAAATGAGAGAGAGAGAGAAGAATGAAGATCTGAATGTGATGGAAAAACACGAATGTGGTGTATATATAGGTTATATTATTTTCGACGGTCGTATTTGTGAAGGTAGACCGTCAAAAATACTAGGTATTGCGATGAGATACTGTCGCAAATGTCTTCGCCCGCATTAAATACAATCGGCGGGTAAAAGGACTTTTGTGACGGGACCGTCGCAAATAGCCACCATCAGCGACGGTCGAATATTCTTGTCGAAAATTTCTATTTACCACTGCCGGTATTGGAGACGGGGCCCGTCGCAAATACCTTTGCCACATTAATTACAGGCGGTGGGTAAAAGGGTTGTTGGGACGGGCCTGTCGCAAATGTCACACCATTAGCGACAGACGGATATCCCCGTCGCAAATTACTATTTACCGCCGCCATTATTTGCGATGGGCGGATATCCTCGTCTCAAATTTCTATTTACCGTCGTCGGTATTTGCGACGGGACCCATCGAAAATACCACCCATTGTATTCTCTATTGCGACGTGTGAATAGTCCCGTCGCAAAAACGTATTTACCACCACCGAGTATTTGCGACGGGTTGAAGGTAACCGTCGCAAATAGGCTTTACAGCATCCGGTATTGGCGATGGGGCCCGTCGAAAATAATACCGGGTGAATATTTTTTTGCAATGGGGAAATTTCCCCGCCGCAAATACTATTTACCACCATCGGGTACTTGCGACGGGTAGCCTTCTACCCGTCACAAATATCCTTCTCGCGTTTTGGCGTGCAAACCGAGCCATTGCAATTGCAACGAGACCTGTATTTCCGTCGCAAATAACTGAACATTTGCAACGGGAATATATTATCGTCGCAAAAACTCTTTTCATCGGAGTTTTTGCGTCGGGAATAAGGCACGTCGCAAATACCCCATCGCAATAATCGTTTTTCCCATAGTGTATGGGTAGTATTATTCAAATTTACCCTGTGGTAAGAGTTTATTGAAACAATCTCACAATTTATCAATTTTGTTTATGATAATTTTTCCTTAATGAAATATAATAATCCATATTTCGTGAAAAATCATAAATTTTCTTCTCCTATTTTTTTATTTATTTATTCATGTATAAGTTGTATTTTTTGAAATCTTTGGTACCTAAGATAATTAATAAAATGTTTCTAAGATAATATGACCCTATCTCTCTCTTTGGTTGTAATTCTATGTTCTTTCAAAACCATTCATTCCTAAAAGGTATTCCATGTATATTCTACTAATATCTGATGATCATGAAAATAAATTTTTACCCATTTTAAATTTTACTAATTTTTTAAAACTAATATACTTTTCACATTCAGAAGAATTAATTTCTATCAATTTTACCCTGATAAAATAATGTTTATTTTACTTCATATATATGTATGGATTTTCCAGTCATAATTTATATGAATATTCACATAAATATTTAATATATTAAAATTTATGAAAAAAAATTAAAATATAATTTCAATGAAGTGGTTTTCAAATCAACTTTATGGTTTCTTTATAAGTTTTCAAATTGTTTTTTAATGAATGTGTTTTTGAAAATGTTTTCATGATTCTTTTATAAGTTTCAAATGATAAATGGTTTTCAAAATGTTTTCAAGATCCCATAAATATTTTTAAATTAATATCACATTCCAAAAGTTTTCAGTTTTTACTTTAGAATTTTTCATGTTTACTTTCATGAAAATGGGTTTTCAAAAATTTGAATTTTTAAGAACACTTTCCAAATTATAAAAGAAAATTTCTTCATGAGGTGCTTTTAAAAGACCATTAAAAATAATTTCCCATATAAGGTCACATCATTTGGTCATATTAATTACCTTTTATAGAAATTATCTTATTGTTAAATCAAAATATTTTTATGGATGGTTTATATTTTAGGGGAACGATGTTATGAAATATGTTTCCCTTTCACATGATATTTTCTTTTAAAACCCTCTACATTCCATGGGTTAGGATTTTTATTAACTGATTATGAATCTTATATATTTTTTTCACATTTTATGATACAATTACATTTGTATGATACACATTTCATTCCATGGATAGTGATATTATTTTTTATCATATTATGGCACATACATGTATGATTTAATTTTGGGATGGGTGGGACCTATATCTCCTTCCAATTATTTGGGTATAGATTTATATCTCATGAGATATACATGGATATAATGAGTAGTAAACTTAGTTTAGTAATACTAGTATAGAATGAGGAGTGAAATCTATTCAGTAATATGGGGATGCAATGGGGAGTCAACCTGGTTTAGAAAAGGACATTGTCCCCTAATATGGTCTTGGAAGCGATCCCTTGACTATTATGGAAATAATATTATATACTTTATTTTTTCCACATTTCCATGTATTATTCCTATGTTATAATTTAATGGATTATTCTCATTATTTAATTATGATTCATGTATTTGAACTATGAATCACTATGATATAATTCATGGTTATGATATTTGAAATTCTGGGTATTATCTTTTATATTCATGATCATGTAGTGATTCATGTGTCCTCAAGATTATGATTACATATCTCTATTTTTAATCCTTACTGAGCATCTGAGCTACGTAATTTTTTGTGTTTCATTTACAATCGGATGTGAAGATATATATTATGTTGGATGCATCTACAAAGGGTGTTAGTCAAGATGAACATAGTGAGATATAATTTAACTCATTCATGCACTAGTGTTTATGTTCTCATGATTCCAAGGGAAGTAAACTAATACTATCTTTGGGAATCTGTTTTCATATTGTTTTATGTATTACACAAAAGTTATGCAATGATATTGTATGTCATTTCTGGGTATTTATAACTATCCACCGTTCGGGTCTTCCCACCTGATGACACCTGTATAAAAGCGGTGATGAACCTAGAAAATTCACTGATACAAATTATAGGTCACACAGTGAAACCAAAACACATCAAAAAAACAAACCCAAAACCAAAGAAAAATAAAATCAGATCACTCCTAAACTATTCCTTAAATGTCCAACTCCTCAAGACCACTTGATCAATGTTTTCGTTGACTATCAACTCGAGACCTGTTTCACGCTCGAATTCCCATGTGAGCCCCCTTTGTTGACAATCAATATATCACTGCCTCATTTCTATCCTTGGATAAATCCACATTCCATCTCCCATGTGACCTCATGCTATAATAATCTAACTAGTTTCCTTATCCTTGAAGCACACAATTAATGTAGAATTTTCATTGGTGAATTAATATAGGATGAGACCACTTCTAGAGAAAGGGAGGCCACACACAACACCAACACTTATAGGTGACTACAATATTGAAAAAAAAAGAAGGTACAACCCTAAAAATCACCATGATATTAGACATAAGAAGATCTAGGATTGGTTTCAAAAAATGGTTTTGAGGGATAATCCCTATGATAATAAATGATGGACCCTGACTAGAAATCATTCATAAATTCAATTACAATTATATGAAACATTGGATTTAACATAAGAATGTCATTGACGTCAAAGTTGAATTCAATAGAAGAAGACATGGTAATAAAAAATCAAATCACTATAGGGTAATGTATTTCAATATTGAAATATAATAGTCAAATTGGAATTTCTATAACCCAAGGAAAATATTTGAATAAAGAAAACCATTTTCCTTTTTTATTTCTTAGTCAAATGCACTCTATCTTCCTCTATAAAATAAATAAATATCATAATAACATATTATATAAAAAGATTTATAACTATAATGATTTATATTTATAAAAATTTGTTACAAAATTATGTTAAAATAATTTATTACAAAAATATTATTTAGTCATTCCCTAGTTTCATTATCTTATGTTATTGTTTTAATAATTTTTGTATAATATTTGTAATTAAAGTGTCTATTCATCATTATAGATTAAAATTTCACCATTTTAAGATCTGTAATTGTATATTATTATATGTTTGATAATTATATTTAATGACATAATTTCATTTCATATGTATTTTAGTTACATTTCATGATTAATAGGTGGGTGATGAGATTATTTTAGTAATTTAAATAAATGATTAGGTGGCATCTTAATTTACTATTGGATTTTACCATTACAATTTTAGAAAGCAAGGATTTTTTACATAAAATCTTCTAATAATTTGATCAATTAGGTTCCCGAAGATATAAATTATTCGAAAGTCTATCTAATAAATGAAATACCACACTTTCATGGGGTCGGTAGTCAACACATAAATATTGATAACTAATTAATTTACATATAGCATAAAGGAGTTCAAAATTTTATTATATTTTATGAATATTAATAGTTTTTAAATAACATTTTTATTCATTAAATACTCTTTTTGAGCTATACTTTTAGGGAAGTTATGAAAAATATATCATGGATCTAATGGATAAAATAGTAAACATATAACATAAATGGAATTATCATTTTCTTCGGATAGTTTAACTGAGGTTAGAAAATGAATATTTCATTAGTATAAAAAAAATAACATACTTTTAATATTCATGTTATCATAATCACATTTATAAATTAGGTTTTAGGTGGTATAGGGAGAAAATAAGTAAGAGAGAACGGTTGAGAACATTACCTCTACATTTGTATGTTCTCCCATGGGTGACACCTTAAGGCTCTTTAGCTTGGAATTTTTGAAAGAAAAAATATTCTTGGATGTGGGTACCGATTTTATCAGATAATGGGGTAGACTTCTGGTAGATATTTCTCTTTTTAAATTATTTGTAAGGTTTGTACATAATATCGTCTTCTATAAGTGATAAAAATTTCATTTATGTTAATAGACATTACTTTTTAAATGTTGGAATGACACTATTCAATAGTATATGGAATCAAAGGGGGAAATAATTAATTTTTTGGTTAATAATTTTTTTCAGTGATGGAATGAAACTATTAATCATCCATTCATATTAACAAAAAATTTAAACATATTTTATGTATTTCACCTCTATATTTTAACATTTTATCATCTTTTTTTTACATAGGAAACTAGTTTTTACAAAAGTAATTTATATTTTATTAAAAAATATATGGTAACCCTTATTAAATTTTTTTAACATTATTAAAATAAATTTAATACACATAAGACATAAATTATTTTATATAATAAGAAAAAATTATCTTTTAATTTAAATCATTTATTATAAAAAAATATTTAATAGAAAACAAAATTACCATTATTTTTTCATAATTTTTTTTAGTATTTATTACCACATAAATCTTTTAAAATATATATATGTGTTAAAAAATAGAATAAATTCAATATTTAGAGTGTATTAATTAATTTTATTATGTAGAATAATTATTCAATCTTAATAAAAATATTCTTTGAAATTAATAATTTTATCATTATCAAACAAATTTCCGTTAACCCGGATAAATTAATTTTTATTCCTACAAATTAAAAGTGGCTTATCATATAATTTTATATTACTAAATCGAAATATTACTTCCAATTTACCAAATAAAATATCTATGGTTGAGGAGAATTAATTTTCATATTAGATTACAAAATGCATAAAAACAATTTTTAGGAAAAAGTATATTTTCAAGCATAAAATTTCCCTTATTTTGTTATAACATTCAACATCATTTTTGGAATTTGGTTACATATATTGATACCCAAAATTTTAATTAATATTAAACATAATTTATATTTTATAATTTTATTTTATTAAGGTATTTTGGTTTTAATTTTAGTTTTGGGTTTTTTGTAAGACATGCTACTATGAAATATTTATAGAAATGTATTTAATAAAATTTTGGGTTATGACACATTTTCAATAACCATTTAATATATTCCTAACACAAAAATAAGGAAAACCCAAGAAATTGGATCCAATATGGGGAACATCATAGAGAACAAAATGACTACAAATAATCACCCAAATTATTTTATATGGATGGTTTGATCTAAATATGTTAAGTATGATTTCACAAAAAATGCTTTTGTATTTAATATCACATTCCATTAATTCGGGATTCAACACAATTTATAAAAAAATTCACATGAGAATGCATAAATATAATAACTGTAACATTTAATACCTTTTCAAATATAAAATGTATAAAATATTCAAAATCAAGTGAAAAAAATCCTCCTATAATTAATAAAATAAAATGAAACAAATAAAATAAACTTCTATTTTAAAATTATATATTGAAAAATTGAAATTTTAATTATAAATTAATAAAAAACAAAACATATCATTATCATTTACTAAATCATTTTTGAAATTTCTTTCTATAAAATGAGCATCACATTATTTTTAAAAAGAAATATTATTTCAAAACTATTTTATAATCATTTTATAATTGAATTAAAATCATATAAAATGAATGGAATGAAAATGACAGGAACCAATATATTAATTTAGTGGAAAAAATAAAAATATACCACCAAGAATTGGTTTCATGAAACTGATTCAAGATAGAGGATACAAACATTGTAGTTATATTGGGATAACCTAAATCATCCTAAAAGAGAACTATATTCCTTTGAAACTCACAAGTATTTAACATGAATTGTAATGGACCTAGTTCATCAGGTCACTCTCTCTAGGGGCCCCAATGGGAAACTGAAATATTAAATTCAGCGCCCATAATGGATCACTAAGTTCAGTATAAATCCTTATAAGATAATAACATTATAACACCCCGACCCAAGTTACCCAGAGTTGGTGCATTATTACATAAAATTGGCATGATCACAAGAAAGATCAAATCTCGAAAGACCGGTTGGTTTAGTAGCCTTGAAACAATAGATATGTTCATAAAATTTTACATTACATCATAAAAATGAAAACTACAACAACATCTTTTCCTCATATTCCACACTCGTATCCCCATATACTATCCCTTCAGGTCATTCATAAGTTACTTCTTCACTTCCAGGGGAAAAATAAAACATACAAAAGGGGTGAGCTCAAATGCCTAGTAAGGATAACAATATAGCGGAAACTTTCATAAATAAGAATAAACATTTAGGGCAATGTATAACTAAAAGAACAGCCTTTTAAACTTGAACTTAAACATAGTATGGAAGAAATAAAATGAAATAATTCCATTTACTTATTCACATGGATATTCTACTAATAGAATAATCACATGCAATATCAATAACCACTTTCATAATGATGGAATGCAAAATTCCAGACTATCATAACCACATAGCCAAGGCCTCGTGCCAAGACTACAAATAAGATTTTGTCAAGGCCTTGTTCCAAGACACTAGTTTGTCTCATGAGACCTACCGATGCATCGAGGAGCTATAGCGGGCTCCACCCGTCACATATTAAGTCCAATGCATTTCCATATGAAAAGGTTTAAACATAACATAAACATTCGTATCAAAACTAGTATACAAAATGTCAATACTTTCACCATAAACCATGAATGGTATATAAATAGCACATCCACAATCAAAATATCACAAAACCTTCAATACAATATAGAAGTTTTGTATCATAATAAATCAACTTTAAATAAGCGTAAAATCCATCAAAGGATGTTGACATAGATGAAATCAAAATTCTTTTTAAAAAAATATCTCTTTTTATTTTGAAATAATTTAAGAGTCATATATTTATAAAATAAAACATTTTCTTTGAAAATATTCTTATAATCTTTTAAGGGAAGCTTCGAAGATTTTATTGCGGTGAAAAATAGCTGCACCCTCCGTATAAGTTAAAAAAACATTCTTACCTTAATTCTGTCGAAAAGGTTAAAAAGCACCTTGTTTGGAAAACGACGGAAAGATTCCTTTATAAACCTCTTATAAAAACTAAAAAAAGGGTATAAATGACTTTAACCCATATTCTTGTAAATAGTAAAAATGTTTTGAAATACATTTTTAAGAAACATGGATGTGGATGATAAAGAGATAACAGTAGATTATTACGTACAAACAACCTCAGATAATGAAGAGATTGTGAAATAACCCTTACCTTGTACTTTTCCTTGGCTGGGGTAGGTTAACCTAGTGTATAATAATGAAATAATTTTATTAAATTATACAATAATCATATACATTCATATGATATCATATATGATCTTTCAACATTGCTTTGTTAATAATATCTTAGTATTATCGTCGTTTCAGATGTTAACTTACTCGTTTTCTTTTATATGTTTTGTTATATAAGCCATGTTTATCATGGATAGGTTGTATATTATTCATATACATAATGATATCAAGTCCATAAAAATTATTTTTAAATAATCAAATGATAATTATACTTGAATGGATATGATGGAGAATGAATCTCATCGCGTTCGTGGAGACGGTAGTCCGTACGTACGCACGAGTGACAATATCATTATTTTGATATTAAAATAATATATAAATGGATGATATATTATATATGCAGAATCATTATCATTTTAAATTTATTATTTACATGAATTACACATCATTATTATACCCATCCAAATAATAATTTATTGAATAACAATTACACCACGACGTGGAGACGGTAAGCCGTATGTACGCACGTATGGTGACATGTTATTCAAAGGATGGATAGAATACTGAATATGGTTGTATCATATTTATAATAACATCAAAGTATATATATGATATTGTAGTTATTATTTTATAATGGTAATAACAAAGGAAGAAGAAGTGGAAGAAGAAAGGAACTTGGAAAAGGGTGGTGAAATTATTACCTCTTCTTCGGGCTCTTCCTTTTGATTTGATCAAAAGGGATCCTTAGGTTGGCATTATGATCAAACTAAGGCCTCTAGGTTGTAGTGAGGGAAGTTGGTAGAGTATTTGGGCAGATTTTGGCCGAACAAAAAGGCTTTTAAGGTGTGAAGAAATGAGAAGGAGGAGTGCCCTTTTATAAGAGGTGTGAAAGGCACCTTTGGAAAAGCAAGAAATATTAATTAATAATAAATTAATATTCGGTTTCTAATGGATCCAAAGTTTATTTTTCAAAGGTTAAGGTGGGTATAGGTCTAAAACCATTCAAACAATATAATTTAGACATGTTTGGGTTACTATATTAACCTTATATTTAAGTATTAACTCTAAGTTAATTAGTTTCACTTTTAAAATGTCTCTTTGTATTTTTATATTATATGGTTAATAAACATACTATATACATACAAGAGACCCCTAAGTTGTCTATTAATGATATAAATATCATGATATAAGTCTCTTGTCCGAAGTTTAGATTTTTATAAATTTAATATCAATTAATAATATAATATTTGTTTTAAAAACTCTTTTATGTCAATTTTGACACTATTGAATAGTTGATTTTTGTGAAACTCATAACAGAATTATTACTTCGAAATAAATTAATTAAATCAATCCTAATATGTCATAGTATCCTATAAATTTTTTTTAATTCATTAAAAGTCTCAAATTATATTTATTTGGGTATTTATAATATCAATCATTTTAATTTGTCACTATTATGGTAATTACTACATCATCATTGTGTCATAAATAAATAAAATTATTTAAAGTCTAAAAATTATAAATAAAATATCATTATGTAGGAAATCGTGATTTATTTCTAATGAATATTTATAGTCGAACATCCAACATATATAACCCTATGTAAAAATTGTTTTTCTAAAAGATATATGCTTGTGTCATTTTTGTATTCATTTTAACTTAATTAAATTAAAGTGTCTCTATCACTTACAAGTGGCTCCATGGGGTCCCAAAATCGACCCCAAGATTCCTATGGTCGAACATGTATAAACCAATGAGTCTAGGACACGTTTTAGGGTAATATTTTATTATTATAATATTATTTTTTAACCCTTATTTACCGGATTTACCCTTAACCATGGTAAAAAAAATATTTACTGAAGTAATTATTCAAAATGTCTAAAAATAAAAGTTACCTATTTGCACAATTTGAACATCCTGATTCAAAATATGGAATACATTTTTCCAAATTCAAAACACAGAAGTGGCAGAAATTAATTTAAAATTAATTCCCGTTGTTAAAATAAAAATCGTGTTTTTAAGAGATAATAACTATCAAAAGATTGACACTTGTTTATGTCCGGTTTAATTGTAAAATTATGTCCAATGACCACAATTGTATTAAATGGTAAAAATATATTATAAATATACTTTAAAACCACTCAAATTCATAATTTATCAATATAAATTATTTCGATTAAAAAGCTTTTTTAAATTAAAATTTAGTAATTTTTACTATTCATCGAAATATTAATGTTATCCGAAAAGTACCAAAATTTTACCTTAGGATAAATTCGATATTCTGAATCTAAAAATGAAGTCCATTTTTAAATATAAAATATATATAATTTCCAAAAGTATGTATTACTATTCATAACGGCTAGTGTGATTGGTTATGGTGTGTTAGAACTCGGTGTTGCGTACAACACACGCTCTCACATTATTCAAAGAGAAGCGTACCGTAGAAGCTTGGGGTGTTACATTATCCCCTCCTTCAAATAATTTCATCCTAGAAATTTCTATAATACTTATCACATGAAAAGACTCAGGTGGTTCTTCATCATAAGTTTCTCAGGTTCCCACGTTGCCTCTTCCATCTTATGGTTTCTCCACCAAACTTTTACCAGACGCATCGTCTGGTTTCTCAGTACTTGTTCTCTCGTATCAAGAATCCTGATGGGATCTTCACAATAAGATAGATCGGGTTCCAGTTCTAACTCCACATAGGTGAGTACATGCGTTGGGTCAGGCATGTATTTCCTCAACAAAGATACGTGGAACAGATCGTGAACTTTGGAGAGACTTGGCGGCATTGCCAATCGGTAAGCTACAACCCCAATTCGTTCAAGAATTTCTAAAGGTCCGATGTACCTGGGACTCAATTTACCTTTCTTACCAAAATGTATGACTCCCTTTCATGGAGGTACCTTAAGGAAAACATGTTCACCGAATTGAAATTTTAAATCCTTTCTTCGATTATCAGCATAGCTCTTCTGCCTACTTTGAGCTGCTTTGATATGGTTTTGGATTACCTTAACCTTTTCCATTGTTTCCTCCACCAGTTCTGGGCCTAAAAGTTTTCTTTCACCCACATCATCCCAACAGGTTGGTGTGCGAAATCTCTTTCCGTATAACGCTTCATATGGTTGCATCTAAATACTCGAATTGAAGCTATTGTTATAGGAAAATTCTACCAAATGTAAATATGGATCCCATATACCTTGAAAGTCAAGTGAGCAGTATCTCAACATGTCTTCTAAGGTTTGAATAGTCTGTTCTGATTGTCCATCTGTCTGAGGGTGGTAGGCAGTGCTCAAATGAAGTTCAGTATACAGGGATTTCTGAAGACTTTTCCATAATCTTGAAGTAAAACGGGGATCGCGATCTGAAACAATAGATAGGGGTACTCCATGAAGTCCATCAACTTCATTAATATATAGTCTTTCTAGACGTTCCAGTGGTAGATCTTCTCTTATAGCAAGAAAATGTGCTGAATTGGTAAGACGATCAATAATAACCCATATTGAATCATTCTTTCTAGGAGTCTTTGGTAGCCCCATGACAAATTCCATCGTAATGTTGTCCCATATCCACTCCGGTATGGGAAGAGGTTTCATGACTCCTCCAGGATGTTGCCTTCCAGCTTTCACTTGTTGACAAACCATACATCTTGACACAAAATCAGAAATCTCCCTCTTCATATTGTCCCACCAAAAATGTTCCTTCAAATCTCTATACATTTTGGTGCTCCCAGGGTGTATAGAGAAATTTGAACTATGAGCATCATCCAACAATTCAGTTTTTAGATCAGGTATATCGGGAACACAAAGTCTCTTCCCAAATTTCAAAATTCCATCTTCATACACAAAGTCTCTCAGTCTCCCATCATTCACTGCTTTAATATTCTTTTGAAATTCTTCATCATCAGTCTGAGAACTCTTAATCCTTTCTAGTAAAGATGGATTGGAAACCATTCGAAAAAGAATTGATGTTTCTCCTTCCCTGGTTATTCCCATGTCCATCTTCACTAGATCCATGAAAATTGGATCCCTTTCAATTATCATATTGTTCAATACTCAATGATATTTTCTGCTCAAAGCATCTTCCACCTTGTTTGCCTTTCCCGGGTGGTAGTGTATCTTGCAATCATAATCCTTGAGTAATTCAAGCCATCTCCTTTTCCTCATGTTGAGTTATTTTTGTGAGAAAATATACTTCAAACTCTTGTGATCAATATAAATCTCACATTTTTCACCTTAGAGGCAGTGACTCCATATCTTCAAAGAAAAGATCACAGCTTCTAACTCGAGATCATGAGTAGGATAGTTTTCTTCATGAATTTTCAACTGTCGTGATGCATAGGCAATAACTCTATCATTATGCATAAGGACAAAACCTAGTCATTTCTTCGATGCATCACTATAAATAACGAACCCATCAATCCCCGATGGTAGAGTCAATATAGGAGCATTGACTAATCATGTATTCAGTTCTTCGAAACATTCTTCACACTCTTTTGTCCAAACAAATTTAACCCCTTTACGTGTGGTCTTCGTTAATGGGTTATCCAATCGGGCAAAATTCTGGACGAAACGTCGATAATAACCTGCCAAACCAATAAAACTACGTACCTCAGTTATACTCATAGGTGATGGCCATTCTTGGATTGCCTTGGTCTTAGAAGGATCAACAGAGATTCCATTTTAAGAGACAATATGGCCAAGAAAAGAAATCTCCTGAAGCCAGAATTCACACATGCTAATCTTCCCATATAATTCATGTCTTCTCAGAGTCTTCGGGATAATGCGCAAGTGATTTTCATGATCTTCGTAGCTTTTGTATTATACAAAGATATCATCAATAAATAACACCACAAATTCATCGAGATACTCCTTGAAAACTCTATTCATCAGATCCATGAATACAGAGGGTGCATTAGTCAATCAAAAGGCATTACAGTAAACTCGTAATGCCCGTACCTGGTTCGAAATGATATCTTTGGAATGTCTTCCTTCTTCACACACAACTGATGGTATCCAGATCGAAGGTCAATCTTTGAAAAGTATTGATCTCAATGCAGTTGGTCAAATAAATCATCAATGCGTGGTAGGGGATACTTGTTCTTTATTGTTATAGCATTGATATCCCTGTAGTCGATACATAACCTCATAGATCTGTCTTTCTTTTTAACAAAAAGAACAGGGGCTCCCCATGGAGAAACACTAGGGAGAATAAATTCCTTATTACTTAATTCCTCTATTTTTTTCTTTAGTTCGATTAATTACACAGTGGCCATTCTATAAAGTGTCTTTGATATAGGCCTTGATCCAGGAATTAAATCAATGGAAAACTCAACTTCTCATTCTGGAGGATGTCCAGGTAAATCTTCCGGAAACACATCTACATATTCTTTCACAACAGGTACATCCTCTATTTGAACATTTCTTTCCTCACCCACAGTCATTTCATTCTCTTCCTCCCCAATAATTGAATTTAGTTGAGCTACTGGGGGTGGATCTAAATAAGAATTAGGTGGTGACGATTCTGCTCTAAAGATAAGGTGTTCCTTATCATCATCATCAAGAATCGTAACCTCATTGTTCTTACAATAAATCATCGCATCATAGTCCAAATTCCAGTCCATACCGAGGATTATATCAAACTGAATCATACGTATGACGACGAGATCAGCAGATAAAGAACATTTATGTGCTCTAATGGGGACTAATTCACAAAACATTGTTGCAATGATACTTTCCTTAGGAGTTTTAACTGACAACTCCCTTGTTAAATCAAATTGGAAATATCTAATTTTCTTAGCAAACTGGGAAGATATGAAACAATGAGATGATCCAGAATCAAATAATGCATTTGCTAAACTTGAGGAAACCATTAAATTACCTCCCACTATGTCTTTCAGAGCTTCTACCTCAGCAGTAGTGATAACATAAGCCTGGCCTTGATCCCTTAGCCTTTTCTAAGGTATGTTCTCCTGACGCTTAGGACATTCATTTTCATAATGCACCATCTCCCTACAATTTTATCACTGAACATTTGTAGCTTCCTTCTTCCCCTTGCAATCACGAGCTTGGTAGCCTTTTTCACAAAACTTCTAACAGACTCATGTTCCCTTCAAGAAAGTTCTGGGGTGTTTCTTACCACATTTACCAAAGGATGGATATTCATCCTTTCCCTTCTTCCCCTTATTTCCATTCCTAGATAGATCAACATGTCTCTTATTCTCTTGATTTTCTTTAAAGTCATAAGACTTAGATAATTCCTTTTCGGTCTTGATAGCACATGAGACAATGTCTTCGTACGATGAAAAGGATTGTGAGACTAATGCCCGATGGAGAAATGGTTTTAACCCATCAAAGAAACGATCAAACATACTTCTTTTGTTACGTATATAATCTCCAGCATACCTTTCTAACCTTGTAAAGTTAGCCTCATACTTTGTGATTTTCTTATCCTCCTTCTGTCTCAGACTTAGAAATTGTCTTTCCATATCTGCTCGATGGTTGCGAGGAAAGTATTTTTCTAAAAACAGATCTTTGAACTCCCTCCATTCCATATTTGATACCTCATCATCTTCCTTCGTGTTTTGAATCAATGACCACCATTGATCAGCATCTCTATTGAGGCGGTAAACTGCCATGATAACCTTTTCCCTTTCACTACTCCCAAAAGCCTGAAATATTTTCTATAGGAAAAATATTCATTGCTCAGCTACTAAAGGATTTGTACTCCCATTGAACGTTGGTGGTTTTTGCCTCATGAATTGATATAACATTGATCCTCCATGCTGTAGATCAGGGTTCTCCATATGGGTAAGTTTATTATTCATAACCTGAGTGAGTTGTCCCAGTATGGTGATTAGCTGATCGGCACCAGTTGCATCACCAGCTCCACTATAATTATCTTGAGCAGGAGGGAAATCCATACATGGAGTGCGTGCATTGATATGGTTTCCATTTCTTCCACTAGGCGCCATTTCTAAACAATGGCATAAACTAGATCTGTTTATGAATCAAAATACATAATCCCATACATATAAAACACTTAACATAAATTGAATTATTTAGGGATATAATCCATAATCATAAGAATGTTTTCTTTGAGGAAGTATATACTCATAAACCCTTTATAATGATTTGTAAAGAAAATGAGAGTTATCCTAAGCATATCCCCCAGGAGTGTCGTAACCAAGATTGCAGCAAGGCCCGTTGTCGTGCACCAGTTCCCGTTCGAGTCTAGCTCAAAGCGGTGTTTTCGGGTTTTACCCCTAGGTAAATCTGTGCCAGAGCCGCCTCTACATACTTGTATCCAGACAGGGATTTATTGCATGGAAAACTCAAAAAAACTGTACAATAGAAAAATTCTAGGATGTTCTTCTATACTAATCCTCAAAGTTCATCTTAGGTCTACGTGCTCTAATCAGAGTTTACCTAAATCTAGCTTCCAAGGTTTGTACTAAACTTCCTCTGATACCAACTGTAACGCCCCGACCCCAGTTACCCAGAGTCGGTGCATTATTACATAACATTGGCATGATCACAAGAAAGATCAAATCTCGAAAGACCGATTGGTTTAGTACCCTTGGAAACACTAGATCCATTCATAAAGTTTTACATTACATCATAAAAATGAAAACTACAACAACATATTTTCCTCATATTCCACACTCTTATCCCCACATACTATCCCTACAGGTCATTCATAAGTTACTTCTTCACTTCCTGGGGAAAAATAAAAAATAGAAAAGGGGTGAGCTCAAATGCCCAGTACGGATAACAATATAGCAGAAACATTCATAAATAAGAATAAACATTTAAGGCAATGTATAACTAAAACAAAAGCCTTTTAAACTTGAACTTAAACATAGTATGGAAAAAATAAAATGAAATAATTTCATTTACTTATTCACATAGATATGCTACTAATCGAATAATCACATGCAATATCAATAACCACTTTCATAATGATGGAATGCATAATGCCAGACTATCACAACCACATAGCCAAGGCCTCGTTCCAACACTACAAATAAGATTTTGTCAAGGCCTTGTTCCAAGACACTAGTTTGTCTCATGAGACCTACCGATGCATCGAGGAGCTATAGCGGGCTCCACCCGTCACATATTAAGTCCAATGCATTCCCATATGAAAATGTTTAAACATAACATAAACATTCGTATTAAAACTAGCATACGAAATGTCAACAATTTCACCATAAACCATGAATGGTATAAAAATATCCCATCCACAGTCAAACATATCAAAAAACCTTCAATACAATATAGAATTTTGTATCATAATAAATCAAATTTAAATAAGTGTAAAATCCATCAAAGGATGTTGACGTAGATGAAATCAAATTATTTTTAAATAAATAACTCTTTCTATTTTGAAATAATTTAAGAGTAATATATTTATAAAATAAAAAATTTCTTTGAAAATATTCTTATAAGATTGTAAGGTATGCTTCGAAGATTTTATAGCGGTGAAAAATAGCCGCACCCGCCGTATAAGTTAAAAAAACATTCTTACCTTAATTTTGTCGAAAAGGTTAAAAAGTACCTTGTTTGGAAAACGACGGAAATATTACTTTATAAACCTCTTATAAAAAGTCAAAAAAAGGTATAAATGACTTTAACACATATTCTTGTAAATAGTAAAAATGTTTTGAAATACATTTTTAAGAAACATGGATGTGGATGATAAAGAGATCCCAGTATATTATTACGTATAAACAACCTCAGATAATGAAGAGATTGTGAAATAACCCTTAACTTGTACTTTTCCTAGGTTGGGGTAGGTTAACCTCCTGTATAATAGTGAAATAATTGTTATTAAATTATACAATAATCATATACATTCATATGATATCATATATGATCTTTCAACATTGCATTGTTAATAATATCTTAGTATTATCGTCGTTTCGGATGTTATCTTACTCGTTTTATTTTATATGTTTTGTTACATAAGCCATGTTTGTAATGGATAGGTTGTATATTATTCATATACATAATGATATCAAGTCCATAAACACTATTTTTAAATCATAAAATGATAGTTATACTTGAATGGATACGATGGAGAATGAATCTCATCGCGTTCGTGGAGACGGTAGTCCGTACGTACGCACGAGCGACAATATCATTCTTTTGATATTAAAATAATAAATAAATGGATGGTATATCATATATACAGAATCATTATCATGTTAAAGTTATGATTTACATGAATTACACATCATTATTATACCCATCCAAATAATAATTTATTGAATAACAATTACACCACGACGTGGAGACGGTAAACCGTACGTATGCAGATATGGTGACATGTTATTCAAAGGATGGATATAATACTGAATATGGTTGTACCATATTTATAATAAAATCACGGCATATATATGATACTGGAGTTATTATTTTAGAATGGTAATAACAAAGTAAGAAGAAGTGGAAGAAGAAAGGAACTGGGAAAAGGGTGGTGAAATTATTACCTCTTCTTCGGGCTCTTCCTTTTGATTTGATCAAAAGGGCTCCATAGGTAGGCTTTCTGATCAAACTGGGGCCTCTAGGTTGTAGTGAGGGAAGTTGGGAGAGTATTTGTGCAGATTTTGGCCGAACCAAAAGGCTTTTAAGGTGTGAAGAAATGAGAACGAGTAGTGCCCTTTTATATGAGGGGTGAGGGGCACCTTTGAAAAAGCTAGAAATATTAATTTACAATAAATTCATATTCGGTTTCTAATGGATCAAAAGTTTATTATTCAAAGGTTAAGGTGTGGATGGGTCTAAAACCATTCAAACAATAGAATTTAGACAGGTTTGGGTTACTATATTAACCTTATCATTAAGTATTAACTCTAAGTTAATTAGTTTCACTTTTACAATGTCTCTTTATATTTTTATATTATATGGTTAATAAACATACTATATACATCCAAGAGACCACTAAGTGGTACATTAAGGATATAAATATCATGATATAAGTCTCTTGGCCTAACCTTATTTTTTTAGGAATTTAATATCAATTAATAATATAATATTTGTTTTAAACACTCTTTTATGTCAATTTTGACACTATTGAATAGTTGATTTTTTTAAAACTCATAACAGAATTATTACTTCGAAAAAAATTAATTAAATAAATCCTAATATGTCATATTATCCTAGAAAATTATTTTAATTCATTAAAAGTCTCAAATTATATTTATTTGGGTATTTATAATATCAATTAGTTTAATTTTTCACTATTATGGTAATTACTGCATCATCATTGTGTCATTAATAAATTAAATTATTTAAAGTATAAAAATTATAAATAAAATATCATTATGTAGGAAATCTTTTTATATTTCTAATGAATATTTATAGTAGAAATTACAACATATATAACCCTATGTAAAAAAAATTCTAAAAGATATATGCTTGTGTCATTTTTGTATTCATTTTAACTTAATTAAATTAAAGTGTCCCTATCACTTACAAGTGGCTCCATGGGGTCCCAAAGTCGACCCAAAGATGACTATGGTAGAAACTTTATCAACCAATGAGGCTAGGACA
This sequence comes from Viscum album, assembly GCA_963277665.1. NCBI lineage: Eukaryota > Viridiplantae > Streptophyta > Magnoliopsida > Santalales > Viscaceae > Viscum > Viscum album. The sequence continues at coordinate 1,535,887,540 of OY728125.1, read as the reverse complement.
CGTTTTAGGGTAATAATTCATTATTATAATATTATTTTCTAACCCTTATTTACCGGATTTACCCTTAACCATGGTAAAAAAAATATTTATCGAAGTAATTATTCAAAATGTCTAAAAATAAAAGATACCTATTTACACAATTTGAAAATCCTGATTCCAAATATGGAATCCATTTTTACAAATTCAAAACACATAAGTGGCAGAAATTAATTTAAAATTAATTCCCGTTGTTAAAACAAAAAGCGTGTTTTTAAGAGATAATAACTATCAAAAGATTGTCACTTGTTTATGTCCGGTTTAATTGTAAAATTATGTCCAATGACCAAAATTTTATTTAATGGTAAAAATATATTCTAAATATACTTTAAAACCACTAAAATTCATAATTTATCAATATAAATTATTTCGATTTAAAAAGGTTTTTTTAATTAAAATTTAGTAATTTTCACTATTCATCAAAATATTAATGTTATCCGAAAAGTACAAAAATTTCACCTTAGGCTAAATTCAATATTCCGAATCTAAAAATGAATTCCATTTTGAAATATAAAATATATATAATTTCAAAAATTAGGTATTACTATTCATAACGGCTAGTTTGATTGGTTATGGTGTGTTAGAACTCAGTGTTGCGTACAACACACGCTATCACATTATTCAAAGAGAAGCGTACCGTAGAAGCTTGGGGTGTTACAAACATACATAATTAACTATCTAGGCTCCTCAAAAAAAAATTGTGACATGCACCTATGACATATACTTATCTACATAGGGTTATTATGATGTCAAAAAAAAGTTGGTAAATTAAAAAAATCATTAATCATCACTTTAATTAATATTTATTTAAGAAAGATTAAACCTCAGATAACCTCAAACACCCAATCATGAAACAAGACATTTCACAACCATGAATAATTCACACTGATAAATATTATGCATGGTGACATAATATATAATGGGCATCATAAAGAAAGTGCACCAATGTAATTCCATGAGTTTTAGTAAAATATTACTCTGTAAATAAATATTATGTTTTCCACAAACAAAAAAACCCAAAAAACTATAAATTATTATATTGTTTCTATATAAAAAACATTTTTAAATAGTGGTATTTTTTTTAAAATATATATATACAAATATAAGAAAAATACAAAATAAATTTCAGTATAAATATCAACTCAAAAAGTGCTTCTATGTAACTAATAAAATATTTTTTCTAAAATTTACTTCTTTTAATGTATAATGTAGTTTTATATTAATAATTTATTAAGGCAATTTTAATTTTTAATATATAGGAAATGTGAAAATTAATAGATAATATACCAAAATTCATTTTTCGACTAAAAATATTTTTCCAATATATTTTATATTTTAATTAATTTTTTTCTATATTAGATTATAATTTAAAATAAATTGACATCCCTTTTAAACAACTCATGGAAATATTATCTTATGAAAAATTCGTGGGATTTCACTAAAAGGGTTATAGTTTAGATTAATAGTGAAAAATACTATTTTTTCAAATTACATGAATTGTATGAAAATATTATGATATAAGTATGAATTGAAAATTCATGAATCATTTTTCTATTAATAATTATGTATTATAAAAGTGACATTTAAAAAAAACTTATAATCCCATAGGTGATAATTTAGAACATAAGTTATACTTTTCTAAAAAAATTATATATTTATTATTTTAAAATTTATTTTTATAAAATTTTAAAAAACTATCTTATTATAAGGATTTAAAATCTAGAACCAATAGGTATAAATTATGTAAAAATGTTCCATTATATTTTAATCCATAAGGCATTTATTACTTTTATAAAAACTAGTTTTCATGGTAAAAAATAAAATGCTAATATTAAAGAGTCTCTGAGTCAAAGACCACAATCACATCTATAACATGTGTGGGAATTTTTGGTTGAGATCTTGATATAAATTATAAATTCTCATATACTTATTAATTATGTTTTTATACAATTATCTGGAAAGTGACTTCATGTAATTGAAAAATTTTGCGTATTTACACAAATAATGCATCTCTTTTTTACATATAAAATTGTTTATCCTCTCCTCAATTACCCTCAAACCAAAGCCCACATATATCAGAAAAAAATATATATGAAAGTATCCTAAAAACTCATTTACATCATTTATTGGTTTTTTAATTCTTAAAATACTATCCCTCAAATCTTTAACCCCTTCATAAAAAATGTTCCCAAGTAGTAATGTATATATTTATGACTGTTTCTTCGTATTTTCAATTACATTATGTTCATGTATTAATCATAAATTAGCATTAAACCATATTAAAATAATAACGAATTCATAAATAGTATAATTTTTTTATAATGATAGTATAGACATTAATAATTTTTCCCCATTCCATTGATAATAATTGTGAACGTGAATTGTTTATTTGTACAGACTACCACCTTGATGGACAAACAAGTTTCATTTTAATTTACCACCTAAAATTGGTGTCTTAATAGAGTAATTTCATAAATAACATATATATGTTAAATGTTAAATTGTATTAAATAAATAACTATATTGATAATTTCTCTTGTTCCTTGAAAAAATAAAATCATCACCCATGTGTATGTATGGACTACAGCTTCCATCGAATGATGAATCCCATTTGGAAAACCACCTTCATGGATGGTTATATATTAAAATTGGTCAATATATATAGTATATATGTGTATTATATATATTTAATGTGACTTTTTTGAGAAAAATCAATTATTTATAAATCATTATAAGGAAATCTGTTGATACCGATAAATAACCCGTAAATTGTTTTTCACCAAATTCATTTTTATGAACTGAAAAAACAAATATCATGTCTGTAAATTATTAAATTATAATAAATTAAATATAATAAATTATATTATTATAATTTTTTTTCTAATTATAAACATGAGGAAATTAATAAATTCTAACACCCTTATTACAAAAACAGTACAAATGATTGACACCTATTTAGGAAAATATAATACCCATTATTAATTATTAAAAATTAAGTGTATAAAATGAAATTTATATTAATAAGTTTATTAAATATATAATTAAGATGTTTCTATATATTATTTATGAGGTTTATGAATTTAATTGGTAATCAAAATTAAAAACAAGGATTTCATTGTCTCGAAATTTTATTCATTGTGTCATAGTATTTGTTTATTGAATATAATATTAAAGTTTAATTTAATCCCACCAATAACATTTTTTCAATGGTATACACACTTTTTCTCTAGGTAAATTATTACTCCATGTAAAAAACAAATCATTGATAAAAATTCAAAAATAAATTATTACGTCTATAAAAATACATTCATTCTTACAATTGAATCTTATCTTCCATATACATTTTTTCCTATCAAAATTGAATATTTGTGGAAAAATAATTTGGTATTGTATTTTATATTATATAAATTTTACTTTACACAGTTAATTAAATGAATATTTTATAATATTTTTCTCAAGTGGTTATAATAAATTCTAAAAAAGATTAATAAAAGTATTATTTTCATTATTTTCCACCGTAGATGTTTTAACATCAGTTTTGATTGATTTAAAGTATATTTTATTTAGATGTATTTATAATAAATATTTCACATTTTTAAAATTTACATATTAAAAAATCATTTCACGTTAATTTACACTATATATTTTATAATAATGTTTATAAGGGGTAGTGAAAACTTCTTCAATGTTAACTTATATTTATTCCATGGTTTATTTCTCAAAAATTAATGTATTGACCTCCCTCGATCTGTTATTATGATCATATTCCTTTTTGAAAATTGTATTTTTAAATCATATTATTTATTAAGTTCATGTTATGTGGTAATATATAAAATGTCTTGAAACCCATTCATTTTCTAGGGGTTCTTAATGTTGTGATTATGATTGATTTTAAATGAAAAAAATGTGTATGAGTGATGGTGGGTGGGGCCATATATTTCCATACTCTAAATTTCTAAATGATTGTATCTCACGTGATAGTAAAGCATGGAAATAATGAGTTTTTTAATAATGTTTTGAGCATAATTTTTTCTGTTCATATTTATTCCAATGATTACGATTGTGCCAAATTTCAATGTTTTAAAATTTATGCCACATTTCCAATATTCTTTTAATTTTTATAATTTTATTTATTTCCAGAGTTATTCTATTTTTTATAAGTATATAATATTTTATATTATGGTTCTTTATTCCAATGTGTGACATAAAAAATAACTTAAAACAACTCAAACAATTCATATTTCATTTAAGGTCTCTTCATCAACAATATTATGACCATTAATCGTATGAACTTTTTGATTCTCATCATATTATTTCCCCCTTAGACATTAATTTGTACAGTACCTATAATTTATATATCAATAAAATTAGAAAATTAATTATGGATTTTAGGAATCATTATTCTCATCCATTGAATTAACTATTATTTTCATTTTTATATAGAAATTTCTTACTTTGGGTCCATCATTTCCAAACTCAAAATATTTTATCATCCTCTGGATACATTCACCTGGGTTATTTTTCCCACATTCTATATATATAGGAAACTGAATCTTCATTCCTCTATGGTATCCACCACCTGATCTCTCTATAAACTCTATATTTTTCTTCTTTTTCTTCCAATTTTTAGTTAAGGTGTAATTTATTAATAATATATAAAGATAACATATTACGAATAATCACAATAACATTCACTCCAGTAATCACACCATTTAGTTTCTCATCAAAATATTGTATGTACCATTTAATGTTAATCTAGTTCATTATATTACCCTCTCTGAAATAAAATGAAAAAAATACATTTTGATAAATAATAATCACAGTGGGAAAATACATAATAAAAAAATCACTTATAGTTTTCCTAGATCACGACACTATTGTTCCAATCGATTAAACTATATGCTTAACCTAGGTCCTCCGTTATCAATATCAAAATTCTTCATAATTTATTTCAATGAGTTTGTTAATTTAAAAATCATGTCTCATGGAAGTGTCAAATAATATGGGAAGAACAAACCATTTTCTTGAACAAGATGCCCATCGAGTCCATAATAATGAGACATTTTTTGGTATATTACCCTAATGTAGCTCTGCTCCAAATGAAAATCTGTCTCTAGTATCTAGATAGGTATCAAATTACAAAGAATCCACAAGTTCTATACTTTAAAAAAATTCCAATATGTTTTCTCATACATTTACTATTCTTTAAACTTATCTTTTGAGACAACCCAATATATACATATATATATATATATCATTAGGGGTATCACTATTGATTTTCACACTAGTTTCCAAGGCATAATTAATCATTTTCTATTATACAATCTATATAGACCCCAACATTTCATATATAAATATCACATAATTTTAGATGAATATTCAATATATTTAAAAAATAAATATTGAAGGACTATAATAGTTTAGTGGATTTGGAGACAGAAAAACAATGTTCTAATTTTATTTTAAATCTTTAACATATCCCACAATGATATTGACACATATTACTCCTCTTAGAAATACCCTACCAAAACCGATCTTTATAACCAAGGAAAGTAAACATAAGAAAGGCTGAGATTAGATGCTCAGTAAGGGTATATATAAGAGATATCAATATATTATCATATGAAATCATTAGACACGAATCGGGATATGTTATCATCAACCTAATTAATGATGTTCATAATTATCCTATCGTAGATCATAAATATGAGATAAGGTATGAACCCTTATCATTTCATAAAACATGTCCCATAAGAGTAATAGTTCATCATAAATCAATAACGAACCATAAGATTATGCGATAAATGTTTGAAAACATAATAAATGAAGAAAACATTTCATATGTCAATGTTAACCACCAATACTATCAATATAGTTTTTTAGGATGTATCACATATTTTCCCATTATGGGTCAGAGTGGACCTTTTCCCATTATTTTTTAGGAATCACATGTTTCCCATAGTGTATCAATCATATTTATATGTTTCGTAATTTTATCTCATGAGATCTAATTCTATACCCAATTCATTCGAGGGATATATAGGTCTCACCCATCTCATAATTAAAACCATATTTATCAGTTCCACAATATTATAAAACATTCATCGTATCATCTCATTATAACCCGTGTAATGAAAATATCTTTCATCAACTATTAATAGATAAAAAATATCATAACCTAAGGAACATTAATGGGTTTTATAAATATTTCACTAACAAAAAATTAACAATCCTTTTAAATAATATTGATCATATCCTTCAATATTATAACCAATAAATCATTAGTAACATAACAGGATGTCATCTTATATAGAAAATTATTTTAAAGGATAACATATAACATTTCATGAGGAAAATATCCTTCCAAATTTAAAAATAATTTTTTAAAACATAAAAAAAATTCAATGTAATTTTCATTGAAAATAACCTTCAAAACTTATAAATAATTCTTTAGAAATAATTTAAGTCATTTCTTGAGAGAAATTTCCTTTCCATTTTTAAAATCACTAGAAATTCATAAAATACATGGGAAAAAATTTAAATTTAATTTAAACTATGAAACATATTATAAATTTTTTAGAACCTTGAGCGGTCCGGGTGGAAGGAAATTTCATTCACATTTTGTTTATTAATACAAATATTCCTTTCCCATTTTCAGTACAATCCAAAAAAGCCTTATTTATAAAACTACATGAAGATTCTCTTTTAAATACATTGTGAGAATTAAAACATGGGTAATAATTTCATTAATATATCCATTGAATAATTTTAAAACATTTTTTAAAAATTGAAAACAATGATATGGATGAAAAAGTTGGTTTTCAACCTAACATAGAAATAATGACAGTTTTTCTTAAAATTCTTTTAAACACTTGAGGTAATAAGGAAAATAAAATGTATGAAAATAATTATTATCATTAAATAACTATAGAATAATAAAAATAATGTTTTTATTTACAGATTTATCACAATATTACATCATTTGAAGCATAAATATAAACAATCATGGTAAACAATGAGATTGTATCATAATATCATTACCACTTTGGTCACATTGAAGTATAAGTCCCATGAAAGAATAAAAGTAAATAAATGTTAAGATATCATATCAAAAGACAAATTAATTATATCACTTCTCAAAGTGTTTTTATATAAACCACGTAAAATAATACAGGTGCATAACAAGACATATGTATCAAAGAATTATGATCATTGAAAAACATCATTTACTTCATTGGTGTTTTTGTAACAATAAAAACCAAGAAATTAAGATCCAAAAATAGATATAAAAACCCTAGAAATCGGATTTTTAACATAAAATATATTCATGGTTTTTATATACATCACATTTAAGAAAAAAGTGGTGAATATGGAATGTATTTCATAGATATGAATGTGAGATGAAAACCCATTACCTTCTATGTCAATATCATTCATACACATCCTAAGACACTATATAATAAGAATTACTTTTTTATAAATATATTAATGGGCCATAAATATATATATCAGACCATATATTACTTATTTATGACATTTTTTACACTTTTATTTATAATTCTATTTGAAAGCCATCTTTTGGGTAATAAATTCTTTTTTTGTGTATGTATTTTATTGGTATTTTAGTTTCTATTACATTGATCATGGTTCTATAATATATAAAATGATTAACAAAATAAAAATTTCAAAAAAATCACTATATAAATATATACAATAAAAAAAATTAGTGATAGAAAATGAAATGCACCGTTCATGGTGATGGTAGGTCATAAGTATGCATAAATGATGATTCCATTTTCTCTATGGATTTAATGAAAAAAACATAAATAATATATCAATTTTTAATATTAATTTTCATATATATCACATATTTTATTAAACCTATCCAAATTACATTCCATAGAAATTTTATATGAATAAAGAATCACATATATTCGCAAGGTGGTAGTACACCATACAGATGGGGGTGTTTTTATATCCACCATAGAATGAGATGTTTGAAATTATATGTTATATAATAATTAAATTAAAATATTGTGCTTGAATATTTAATATATATGCATTATATTTACCATCATACCCAAATGTGAGAGGTTTTGATGGAAAGTATGTCACATTGTTTCGCAAGGTGATAGTCTACCATACACATGGGCTATATTATCATTTCCGATTTGAGGGAAGTTGATAAGGAATTATGTCACTCACATGGTATAATAACATATCTATATATGTAAGATACTGAGGTAACTATATTATCATTGTTTAATAATATTTTAAGGAGGTGGAGTAAGAAATAAAATAAAAAACTCATTGAATAAGGTCACCATTTCATTGGGTAGCCACATTGGCATTGTACAAAAAAAATTACACAATAGGATTTAAGATCAAAATATGAAATCATAGAAGATATGAGTGAATTAAGTATGTTATTTTGGAATTTATGGTCTAATCCAATTGGTTTTGGATGTGTGATGAGGGGGTGAATAGGGGTTCCCTTTTATAAGTGAGGTTACTGGTACACTTGTAATTTGTAAAAAGAAAGAGGTTTACCCATGTTTTCACATTACAAAAGGAAACAAAATTAACCATAATAAAGAATAGAATAGATAAGGTATATTTATAGATATCCAATGGGTGTTGTAAAATTTTATGGGTCATTTTCTCTTTACCTTTTTAGTTCAACCCCAGGTAAACCCATTTTCACCTTAGCAGCCATAGTTAATTTTTTTTCATTTCCTATTCTTTATGGTAAAAAATTATTTTTAACATATTAGATAATATAATTTATTATAATTAAAAATATGGAATCAATTTTTATAAATTCTATTCATATATATAGGAAATTTTAATTTAAAATTAATCCAACAGATGCAACAAAATACTAGTTTTCTAATGAGAAAATATTAAAAAATTTGAAAATTTTTTAAATCAAAATTATAAATTAAATTGATTATAATGACCTACATAGAAAATATATATATATATATATATATATATATTAAATAATATTGTTTTCAATACATATTAATATAAAAATTATCTTGTAAATTCTTTGAATGAAAGAGACATTTTCAATAAAACCCATTATTTTCACTCCACAACGAAAACCTAATTTTTTCCGAGAAAACCAAATGTTCACTATAAGAAAATTTTTACATTTATATTTCAAAAGCTAATATTATTTTGCAATATAATTTTTCTAAAAGTGTTAAAAATAAATTTTATAATTTTGTCACAAAATATAAAAAATATTTTACAAAATAAAAATCTACTAACATAATAAGACTTTCTTTAAAAAATAATTAATTTTTATCAGTAAATATTAATTAAATAAACCCATTATACATAATATTTAAAAATGACCTATTATTATTCATATCAATATGTTTAATGGCTATGTTAAAGTAGTCGTGTTTAGATAATAAAATTAATAATATATCATAATTTCGTAATACTTGGTGTCGCTTATAACATAAGATAAACTCAATATTTTCATTAATAAAATATATATATATAATTTAGTTTATTCAAAAAATAATAATTTAGAAAAACTTATGGTGTTAATTTTATATGAAAATGACTTACATGTTATTTAATTCACAGAAAGTTACAAACTGTGAATCTCTTTGTTGTAAATTTATTTTATGCATCCACATTGGGAAAAAAGATAATTATGATCAAATTTAAGGGACTATGTTGAGATTTAAAAAAAATTCATGATATAAAATTATTTACAATTTTTACTAATTATATAATTACCATAATTTCTTTTGACAAACTAATGGTATATTTACTCAATAAAAAATAAATATAATAAAAGATTGTAAAGATATTAAAAGAAACAAAATTTAAGTTATTTAATGTATTATATGAATTTTATATGTCAATATAACATATTAATTTAATATTAATGGAATATATTTTAATTTAAAAATCTTGTTATGTATTTTAAGTCATATTAAATTAATAGTGTCTAAATTGGGGATAATGAAATTTTATGAGAATTCCATTTTAATTAATTATATAAAATATTAATAAATTAAAATAGAAAAATGACGATAATATATGGTAGAAAATTTCATCAAAATTCCATTTTTGGGCCTTTTGGAACCATTCAAATAGGGAATAAATTTATCATAATTTAATCTTTTGGAAATTCTAATCGTACCCTTCATATCAATTATAAAAGGGAATATCCTCCCATGATTCATTACATAAAATTTAGCCAATAGATCATCCAAAATCTACCAATTTTTCTTATCATCTTATATATAAAAAACCTATTGAATTATTTCTTCCTAAAATACTAACCCTAGAGACATTAAGAGGTGATTTAAAGGACTAGTTTTAAAGAAGAGGCAATCGACTTAACATGTCACCTTCTTTTTATAATCTTTTTTACCTACTCTAAATCAATATTATTTATCATAAAATAATAAATTAAAAAAATAAATATAATTAAATGTTATTATAATTATTAAAACACCACAGTACATCCTCTTTCATATCAAACGAAAATTGAAGGTATCGCTCGTGTGTATGATTGACTTAACATCTCCACACATCGACACGATTCATTTTTCATCAACATCATTTATGGATGGGTATTATGATTATTTCAATTCTTATATATTATATTTATGAAAATAGTTTAATTGTTTAACGATAATATCATGTCTATTTTCCTACCATCCAATCAATTCGAAAATGATAATGTCATTCGTGCATACGTGTGGACTACCACCTCTATAATGTTATGTGATTATTATTAAATTAATATTTTTTTAGATGATAATTAGATTTATTTAATGAATATATATTATATATATTATATTATACAGATCCTATGAGGGTGAATTAATATTTACCTATCTTTTTTCTATCCATTTAAAACTAAAAATAGTTTCCATGCTTACGTATCAGCTACTATCATCATAACTGGTGTAATTTATTTTTTATATCTTTATTTATTTTTTTGATTATAAATATGTATATAATTAATATATATTATATTTATATCATTACTAATATCATGAAGTTGATGGATCCAAGATAAATATAAAATTATTTGAAAAAAATAACTTAATTACTCATGATAAACGAAATTATTAACACCAAGAAAAAACAATTTTAATTTGGAATTATTGATAAAAAGGGGTTTTGAAATGTAAAAGTTTGGTTATATATGATATTATAATTATGAAAACGAATAATTTGTAGAATTATAAAAAAATTAATTTATTATAAAAGAGGTCAGATTATTTTAAAAAAAATGAACTTAAGATAAGGAATAGCCATCTCACTTTTATTTATATGGGACATACATATTATTACCACTTTTGTGTAAGGTATATACTTCTTGTGAATGTATTTTCTTATTAGTATAATAAAAATTATGTTATTTACATATACATATATTTTTTCCATTTATGTTGATTACGATACAAATGATAGAAAAATTGAATGGGATTTATTTCACAATATCGTCAATATTTGGGATTGTTTATGTTTTGGAATATTTTCCGATTAATATTTCATCATCATATTCCATTTTTTATAAATATTGTTTTCAATAATATTTATTATCTAATTATGTTATAATTGAATTTTAACCATTTTTTACATTACAAAAAAATTTAATTTTTTTTTTCTATTTTCCATGTGAGGATAATTTTGACTCTGTTAAATGATTTTTTTAAACATATACCATATGAAAGGATTTTCAAAAAATCATCACGCATCATGAACCTTGTTACCTATGAGTAAAATTTTACATGTATTTCATGATATGCCTATGGTTCACTTATCATACCTAAATGTACAATGGATTGATTATTTGGTCTCTTAAAACCAAGAATCTGAATTGCTTTACTGATTAGATTATTTAGTGGTTACGATGAAATCATTATATGTGATCTCAAATTAGAAATTAAAATTGGGTATTCCCACCATTATAAGAGAGTTTATAAAAAAGATTTAATCTCTTGAAATTTTTAATAAATCACATGTTGTAACCAAATATCTACTATCTATGTGCTAAAAATATTATAAGAATCATCAAGGGAAGTGTGTGAAAGGAAATGTGAGTTTCATTAAATGTAAAAAATTGGTCCATAAATCCCATAAATTTAAAAATATAATGAATTGGATAGTTTTGAATTAGGGGAGAAGAATATTTCAACATGTGAAACACCCAAGATCCAATTCATGAAATACCAAGAATATAATAATTATTCAAAAACTAGTGAATGAATATGATGGTTTCTTTTTTATTAATATCAATTACATGTTAATCCAAATGATAAAGGGAAAACCTATGAGATCACAACTAATAATGTGGGTTACAAGAATGATATGGTTAAAGTTACACATATAAACAAATCTAGAAACATTTATTTATTTTTTGATTCTGGGTACACCCGTTATTTAATTTATAAAGGACTTACATAAGGTATCACCATATCCACTTAATGTGTAGATGTTCATTTTGTTATGAAAACTCATAATGGAATAATATTTTCCTCTCTATTATATAGTTTCTATCCAAATGATGTTTGTGAGAAAGTGCTTTTGGTAAATATTTTTATTATCCCTTTAGTTTATTTCAATGTGATTCTTCTAATGGATTGTATTACTTTATATGGATCCCATGTCAGTTTCTTACTAATGGAAGTCACAATTATTATATCGATTAAACTTATGATCATTAATTGATCCATTGATGAATACAAACATCTAAGGGAAATTTATTTTGTAAGGACCCAACCTTAAACATTACATAATATTCAATTAAGTCAATAATTCACATTGTGGAACTTAATATGTTTAGAGATTTAGAGAATTTGGTCATAACATGTACATACAACACGAATATTACATGAAGGCACTTCTACCCTGTATTCATTTTCTCATCAAATAAATACTCTTACAAGAAAATAAACGTGATTAGTCCAATGTTTGGAACATAATTACTTTTCCTTGATCACATCTTTGACCTTATTCCACTTTACGTCCTATAAATAAAATTTCAAAAACATATTATGAGCATAAAAGGATCTTTAATAGTTATTAAAAATGGAATTATAATAGTATCCCATAAATACATATAAAACTATGAGATCATACATTTCAAAAATAAAACATATTTTCATTAAGATACCTCATGATATCATAACATTTATGAATAACACATAGAAATCATAAATTATAAAGGTAACTTGTGGAATTCATAACATACCAACATTGTAGCTTTCACAGATACAAAGGGAGATATGTTTGAAATACCCATCACAGTATACTCCATAAATATCTTAAGAGAAAAATTAATTTTTACCTCTATTATGTTACCCAATGCTTTGGACAGTTAACTTGACCTCACCCACCCTAGGGTTTTCATGGAACCACCTGTATATGTAACCAATTCCAAAAAATGATAACATAATCATTACATATAAAAAAAGTATAAAGGAAATATAAAATTTCTTTATTTCAATAAAAATTAATCTTTTAAAAAAATTTACTTAATCAATGCTTTCTAAAACACATTTTAAGTAGCAAAATATGTAAAACGGGTACATCATATTTATTTTTCTTTTAAAAATGATATGTCTTGTTAAATAATTTGGATATAAAATAATGCTTAAGGTGGAAGAAATGTCACTGTCACTGCGTATATTAAAAAGAAAAAAAAATTTGTCATTGTTTAAAACACAATGTAGAAAAAAGTATTCCCTTTGTAATAAATTAAAATTAAAAGGGTTGTATACAATGTATAAAGGTAATTCATGTATAAATCAAAGTATTCCTCAATTATTAGAGATTTAGACGATGTCTCATACAATAATTTAGTAGCCGCATTATGTCACTTAAAAAAATAGGAAATGAGTTGATGAGATCAAAAATGGAATATCATAAATTCGACATAAAATTTACAGCATTAATGATATATAATAACATATCCCAACATAATAAAATGGAAATTAAAATACATATCAAAAAATAATTCTTTGACTAAAAGTGGAGGGTGAAAGGTTCCCTTACCTCGAGTCTTACTTGTCTCATATGTTATTTGTTCTTCTTGAATAAAAAACATAAGATAATTTATACATGATTCAAAAAAAATTCAATTTTATTATTCTTTTTAAATCAATTTTATCCTTGTTAAAAAAATTCATAATTATTTATGTTAATATTAGTTGTTTAGTAGATATATGGTACTTGAGTCAAAAATTAACTTGTTATAATTACAAATTATCCATGTGGTAAAAATTCCATTATCTAAATAATTATATTCATGATTTCAATATTATATAAATCCAATATTTATATGTTTTTACAATAGTACATATCATTTGGATATAATATATTAAATTCTTTGTTCATGGAGACGGTAAGTCGTGCGTATGCATAAACACTACTTTCATTTATTCATCATAATAAAAGGAATTAAAACATAATAATAAATCATTATATTGTAATTATATTATAATATCATATTTTATTTATGTTAATTAATTTCATTAACTCCATCCTTTATACGTTCCATGTATGGCTTGAAAGAGTCATATCACTTTGTGGGGGCGGTAGTCCACACTTCCTCAAATGAAATTATCGTATTTTTCCATTATATAAACCATAAAGGTATTATATAAATGAAAAATATAGAATCATATAGAAATTATAAATATAATATATATCACACATAATTATAGTTCCATAATAACGGGCACCATGAAATGTGATAGGGAAAACTCGAACAATCGTCGTTTCTTGAGGTAGTAGTTCATAGTACAAAGAAACAGTATGTTCATATCCATTAGATAGAGGTTTGTAAAATTTTATTTAGAATAATTCACAAAATAAAATCCTAGTATATTTAAGATATGTCTTTTTTAATTTTTTAATAAATATAGTTCAGGGGGTGGAGAAGGAAAATAAATTGACAAATCTTGAGAGAAGACAGTACCTCAAATCGGGTTACTCCTTTTTTCTTTAAGCTAAATGGCCTTCATTAATTAACTTATTCCTTGTTTAAGTAATATATTTTTAATAGATTTATGTTGGGAGCTCATTTGGGTATAGTTTTGATGAGACAAGGGGCCTTGATAGGTGTGAGTAAAGGTTAGAGGTGATTCCATTTTATAAGAGGAAGGAGGGGAACATTACGAATATATTGTAATCTTATTTTATGATAAATTGAGTATTGATTTCAAAAGTTATCCACTAATTTAATTATAATATAATGTTTTTATTTTTCTAAATACTCTCAACCAGTAGTTTTTAAACATGTTTTGGTTTCATATTTGACCTTATCATTTAGCTTTAACCCTTAGTTAACTTATTTGACTTTTACCTTGTCTTTTTTTATATTCATAAAATATAGTTAATATATTTACTATAAAATGAAAATATAACCTAAATTAGTTCATTAATTACATATTCAACCTTTTCTAATTCAGTTGGATGAGTTGTATATTTATAGGACTATTATATCATATTATAAATTAGTATTTATTTTAAAAGATCATTTAGATCAATTTATAAACTATTCATATCATGGATTTTTAACAAAAATATAACAAATTTATTATATCAAAATAACTATGATAATTAAAAGATAATAATTCATAATTATCCCTAAAATTATTTTATATAATAAAAACATTTAAAATAAATTTATTTTACATTTTATAATTTCATTTATTTAAAACATTCATTAATAAGGTAATCACTACATCATCAATATTTTAATTTTTTTTTATTTGATGTATAAAAATTATAAATAAAATAAAATGACGTATGAAATATATTTAAAATTATAATTACTATATATTTTCAAAGATATAACTTATATAACCCCATATAAATTCTTTATTACTAAAATACATTTGTTTATGTTACATTTTTCCAAAACATTAAATTAATTTTTATAAAATGTAATTTTCAATTAAAAGTGTCAAAATGGGGTCCCAAAATTCACTCAACGATGCCCATGGTAGGAAATGTATAAACTAATAGGGTTAGGAAACTTTTTTAGGGTAATTTAAAATTCTTATAATATTATTTTTTACCCTTATTTACCAGATTTACCCTTTAACCCTGGTAATAAAATATTTACTGAAGTTACTATTCATAATGTCTAAAAATAAAAGTTACATATTAAAACAATTTGGACCTCATGATTCCAAATATGGAATTAATTTTTCAAAATTAAAAACATATAAGTTGAGGAAATTAATATAAAATTAATTCATGTTGTCAAAACCAAAAAGAGTGTTTTTATGAAGTAAAAAGTACCAAAATATTGACATTTATTTATGTCTAATTTCAAAGTGAAATTACTTCTAATTAAAAAATTTGATTAACTAATAATAATATAATATAATTACACTTTAAATAAAATTAATATTATAATTTATCTATTTAAATAAATTAGATTAATAGGCAGTTTTGAATTAAAATGCAATATTTTTCTATATTCATAAAAATTGAACTTTATCAGAAAAATACCAAGAATTAACCAAAAGTTTATTATTAAGTCATGATTACAAATAAGAAGTAAATTCTGTCAAATGGAACATATAAAAGTGGTAGAAACTAGATTTAAAAAGTTTTCTCTATTAAAAGGTGGTAAATCATTATTTTAATGAATATAATAGTACATTATGCTTAAAATCATATTCATTCTTATTTTATGCCTTTAGATTTTATTGGATAAATGTAAAGATATTTAAAAAACATGTTTAATAAAAATTTAGTGAGTTATGTTCATTCCTATAATTACAATGGCTATTCCTTAACTTCCATTTAAAATAATATAATTATTATATAATTATTTAGTATAACTAAAAGTTTTGAGAAATAGAAGATTTCAAAGAAGTACAAAGGTAACTAGAGATAACACATACTAGGATTCCATATTTTAAAACATGGATATGGAAGATAAATTATCTATTATAGATTAATAGATATTGATAGAGAACTTGATCATGGAATGTTAACCACAATAATACCATAAATTTGTGTTTGGGTAAAAGTATATTGATAAAAGAAAGCTTATAACATTTTTTCATCAAGATCCTTTTCATATAGTTTAATAGTTTTATTACTACCAAAACTAAGATAATAATGAAATATACTTACTTGAAAATTAGTGTTTCATCCTTTAATAAAATTTCTACAACAAACTTCTCTTTTCTCAAAATGATGAGTATTAAATATGACTTGGTAAAATCTGAAGCATTAGAATAAAATTCTAAAGAATCACATAATCTAAAAAAAATGAACTATATATTTCCCCTATCTTTAGATGTTAACCAAAAAAAAAATCTTTAGTACAAGAGAATATAATCCCCAAAATTGATAATACTTTAGAAAAATAAATACTACTCTTAATCTCTAAAATCAGACAAACAATACCCAAAGTTCAATAATTACCATTCAATAAAAAATTGTCGATTAAATTATTCAAAATAACCAAACTATGATTTAAACCTACAACATATAAGGATTTAATCAAATAGTATTCCATATTAAATCCTAATATTTGTCTCAAAATAACATTGACTTCTCTTAATGTCTCTTAGTGAATTGTAATTAACATAATCACATATTTTATATGATAGGTTAATCATTTTTATATAAAACCCATATCACCATATTTCCACAATAAAAAAATAAATTCTTCCAAATTAAACTTTCAACCATTACTCCCCAAATGAGATCCCATAGTATTCTATTTTCCTTACACAAAAGTAATCCCAAAAGAGAGAATGTCTTCAAAAATAACCTTTGTCAATTAATCCCAAAATCATGTTCCTATAATAACGATATCCATTTTATAATAGAAGTTTCTAAAATAAAAATATTTTTATCTATAAAATCATTTAACTAAAAAATATTATGTCATTATCACCAGGGAATTTATGTAGTCTAGTGGTATGTGATAATTCATAACCGCACATTGGTTGTGGGTTCGATTCTCGCAGCTTTTTCCGAAGAGATGGGTTGTCACACTGTATACATGTTTTCCTTTTTTCAAAAAACAATATAATTTTATTACATTCCATAAAATGAGGTAAATTAATAAAAAATAACCATAAATTTTTTTCACCAAAAATGTTATTTGATACCTCACATTTTCATCCCAAAAATTAATAACCTGTAATTGCCTCTAATTCAATGATCATATAATCCCAAATGGATCTTTATAAATATATCAACAAAATAAAATATAATTCAACCTTGAATAAAATTTCCACATATCAAACGTTAGGGTTACATATGTTTTTCCATCTTATTCTTTTATACTTCTTTCTTAAAAACAAAATCATGCATAATTTCTTATGATTTTAGTAATTAAAAAACTAGAGCTAAGATATAATACATAACTTTAATATGTCACTTAATATTTCTTCATCTTCAATTTGAATGGAATTTGGAATTGGAAAACATACATTTTTATGATCCTGCTGATCCCACTCTTGAACCTTCTTCGTATGACATCTTCTTATATAATGACCATTCACACCACATTAAAAACACTCAATTGATTTTTTGGAAAGAACTTATTTCCCTTTCTAGGAGATAACTAGATGAATCCTTTTTCTAGGGAAAGTTATTTATTTATGACCTTCATTACCACATCTAAAACATTTTCATGTCCCTTTCAAGAATTTTCCTATGTGTTGTTTCCACATCTTTGGCACATAGGTTTTTTAATATACTTACTATTATGATTTTTAACTGAACATCCATTGGGATTTTTTTCTCACATAGATGATTCCATAGAAAAATAACCAAGGATAATGTGGTCAATAATGACTCCATCTATATGGTTTATAATGACCATAAGATTTCTCATTTCAAAACCCATTTCATTAGGTTTATCATTCAGAAAACGACCATAGTTTTCATTCACATCCATTGTTACTTTGGTGCGTGCTAGATCCATCCATTTACTAAAACCAAAATGGTCAGTGTGACTTTATCAAAAAAATCATCATATAATATCTTATGAGGAAGTTAAAAACAATGATATACATATTCATGTTATCTTAAACACGTTTTATATATCTAAAATATCTATAACTCTTTCTAATATGATAAAAATTACGGTTAGGTCGCTTATTCTTAAATAACACCCTATCCTCTAAAACAATATTAATCTACCTCTGATACCAACTGTAAGGACCCATCCTGAAACATTTCATAATATTGGATTAAGTTAATAATTCAGATTGAGGATATTTCCAGGTTTAGATCTCTAGATTATTTTTTCATAACTTATATATTCAACATGTATATTACATGTAGACACTTCTAACAAGTATCCATTTTTTCAAAAAATAAAAACTATTAAAAGAAAAGAAATGTGTTTAGTTCTACATTTTACATCCCATGAAAAACATTTAAAAACATGGGATTAGTATAAAAATCTTAGTAAGGGTTATAAAAATGTAAAGAAAATATTAGCCCATCAATACATATATATCAATGAGATCATACTTTTCAGGAATAAATCATATTCTCTTTAACATACCTCATGATATCATAAGATTTATGAATAACACATTGAAATAATAAATCATAAAGGTAAATTTTGGCATCTATAACATACTTACATTGTAGCTTTCATAGCTATATAGTATGTTTGGAATACCCACCACAGTATATTCCATAAATCTCTTTACAGAATCATGATTGTTTACATATACTATGTTACCCAATGAATTGGGGAGAAATATTGGGCTCACATAAAAAAAGGTTTATCATGGAACCACCCGTATACATAAACAATTATCATGAAACATTACATAATCATAACACTTAAAACAAACATAATGGAAAGATAAAATTTCCACATTGTAATCACAATATATCATTTCAGGATATTGACATAATAAATTAATTATAAAAACAATTTTCAATACTAGAATATGTAAAAATGTTATATTGTAATTATTTCCCATTAAACATGATACATCTTGTTAATTAATCCAAATATCAAACAATTCTTGTGGCGGTGAAAAGGTCAGTGTCACCGCCTATTTTTAAAATAAACAATCTTTTTTCATTTAGTAAAATTAATTGTAGAAAAAAATAATTCTTTTATAAGAAATTAAAATATGAAGGGGTTTATACACCCTATGAACGAATGTCATGTATAAATAAATTTATGCATCAATTAATGGATATTTAGACAAAGTCCCTGATGAAAATTCAATAGCATAACAACATCACAAAAAAATCCATAAAAATAGTTGATGAGAGTGAAATTGTATCTCATCCCTTGGATATAAAATTTACTGCATTAAGGATATATAAGAACATATCCCAACAAATGAAATTGAAAATTTAAATACATAACATAAAATAATTATTTAATTAAAATAGGTGGGTGAAAGTTACCTTTCCTCGATTCCTTATTTTCTTGTATATTCCATGTTCTTCCTGAATAATAAATTTAAGTTAATTTATACATGAATCAGAATATTTTTCAACTTTATTCTTCCTTTTATATCACTTATTACTTTGTTATAAAAATTTCATAATTATTTATGTAACACACCAAGATTTTATAGTATGTTATATCTTAAAAGTATTTTAATAACATTCACTACACACAACATCGAGTTCGAGCGCAACACAACTTACCAAACTAGCCATTCAAAAAGCAGTTATGAATAGTCTTAAGTGATTTTTGAATCTTATATACTCTATATAATTTTAACATCCATATTATGGGTTTTTTAGACAAACTATAAGAAAAAATTCATTATTTCAGATAAAATAATTATTTTTCAAAAAATGAAATTTTACAGCCTTTTAATGGAGAACACTTTTTAAAAACAATTTTTGACACATTTATATATTTATTTCAAAGAAATTAAATTCTTATTTCGAATAATGACATAAATATTTAGTTTGGATAATGTTTTCGTACATTTATGATAACATTCATATTTTGATGAATACTGAAAAATACTAAATTTTAATTGAAAACAACTTTTTAAATCGAAATAATTTATAGTGTTAAATTATAAATTTTAATGGATTAATTTTATAATTAGATTATATTTTTATAATTTAATACAACGTTAGTCATTAAAAGTAATTTCAAATTTAAATTTTACATAAACACATGTCAATCTATTGATAGTTTTTTACTTTTTAAAAAAAATCCTCTTTTAGATTTTGACAATGAGAATTAATTTTAAATTAATAAATGAAACTTAAATGTTTTGAATTTGGAAAAATAGACTTAATTTTTTATTTCAGAATATTAAAATTAGCTTCGGTTGATTTTTTTGTATTTTTCTAAATACATTCATTTTTTTATGAATAGTGAAAAACACTGCGTTATTATTTAAAACCGACTTTTTGTTGAAATAATTTTTTATTTTATTTAAATTTATTTTAAGTAAAAATATATATATAATACCTATATATGTTAAATGTTATTCATTGGAGTTATTTTATAATAAAATCAGATGTCTAAAATTTTGTTGAACTTTTCAACCTTTTTTACCCACCTTTTAAGATATTTTTCAAATTTTCAAAAAACATAATTTTACCACATATGTGAGTTGATCACAAAAAAGACAAGAGATATGGTTGAAATCAGTAAGTAAAATGTGGCTCAATAATATGAAAATAATTTTTGGTGAATATTAACTTTTGAGTTTTATTTACCACCGTTATAAGTAAATTATGTAATTAAGGGAACATTTGATATTATAGTTACCCTAATACATGTCCAAATTTTATTTAATAAGTGTAATTTGGCCAAAATCAGCCTTAGGAATAAAATATTATCCTCTCTGGTCCACCTAGATTAGATAAGGACATTTATTATTATTTAATTAAATGAAGAGTTAAATGTGTTAAATTGAAAGATTATTAACTAGAAAATTTTTAATATGGGGTTTTACATAAGATAATATAGACTATTAATATTTATTAGAAAGATAATATTACTTCCTACATTATTTTATTTTATTTATAATTTTTAGATATTAAATAATTATATTTATTTATGACACGGTGACGAGGCATCAATAACCTTCTTAATGAAATCATAAAATAATTGATATTATAAATATCCAAATAAATATAATTTGATAATTTTGTTGAATTCCACTAATTTTATAGATTAATATGACATGTTAGGGTTGATTAGATATATTTTTTTCTATGTGATAATCCTGTTATAAATTTGAAAAAAAAGATACCACATAGTGTCAAAATTGACATATATTAGTTTTTAAAACATACACTATATTATTGGTTTATATATTATTCCAAAAAATATAAAGTTCTTAAAAAGGGATTAAATAATATTATATATTTCATTAAATAACCACTTTAGGTTCTATTGGAAATGTATATTATGTTTAGTAACCATATATTGTAATAATACATGAAGACACGGTAAATGTTAGACTATTTAACTAAGAGTTAAATATAAAAAAGATAAGGTTGATATGGTAACCTAAACCCATCTAAAACCAATTGGTTGGGTGGTTTTTGACCCATAACAACCTTATCCTAGAAATAAATCATTTTTGATCCATTATAAATGTAAAATTATTTTATTATAAAATAATATTTCATGCTTTTTCTAAAGTGACCCTCACCTCTCTAATAAAATGGTAAACCCCCTCATCTTAAATTTGTAACTAGAAAGCCATTTGGCTCAGCCAGAACTAGCCCAGATACCTTCTCAATTGTCCTCCCTTCAACATAGAAGCCTTAATTTGATCAGAAATCCAACCTATGGATCCATTTTGATCAACTCAAAAGAAAACACCTGAAGAAGAGGTAATAATTTCACCACCGTCTTTCAAGTTTTTTCATCTTCCACTACCTAATTATTTGTTGTTTCTGTAAAAAATAATAACTCCAGTACCTACTACATTCATTGGTTTTATTATAAATATGTTTAAACCATTTTTTTTATTCTATCCATCCTCTTAATGGAAAATTCTTCAAATGTGCATATGTACGACTTACCGTCTCCAAGTCGTGGTGTTGTTTGTTATTCAAACACTTAATTATTTGGATGGGTATAATAATGAGTATAACTGATGTAAATAACAAATATAAAATCTTAATTATTTTTTATATATGATATACCATCCAATTACATTCAATTTCATCATTAATATAATGATATTGTCGCTCGTGCGTACGTACAGATTACCATTTTCATGATGCGATTAGATTAATTCCCACGTTCTACATTCAACGATGATTAAAAATATATATTATTAATAAGTATGAAATATATGAGATAATAATCCTACAGTACATATATATATGTGTGTGTATGTATGTACATACATATATCTTATTCACTTACTTATGTCCAATATAATATGAAAACGGAAACAATGTTTAAGTGTAAGTACGACCTACCGTCTCCATAAACGGTGCCTTCCATTTCATATATCTACCTATTATAAATATTTATATTCAAAACATATATGATATATAAATAAATTTTTATATTCGGGAAGTATTTAAATCATGATATAAATGATACAATCATGAATATAACTTAAAACGCATACGATAAATAAAGTGATTATTACATGAAACATTAATTTAACATGGAAATCATTATTAAATGGGTAGTATAAAGGCATAAATGAATCATATATGATATAATAAATATGATAATGGTTCTGGTATAATTTATTAATATACTATGGTAATTATATAGGATGTTAAACATACCCTCGAACAAAGAATATTGCATGGTAAGGGTTAGTTCTATATTCTCTTCATTATTCGATGTTGTTTTTACGTGATCATCTACTGTGACCTCTTAATCATCCAAATCTGTGTTTCATATAAATATATTCAGAGAAAATATTTTATGGTTTTACATAAGGTAATATTTAACTATATCATCATTCTAAATGTTTTAAATATTTATTCTTCTAAATCATTCTCATTACTGTCCATTTTATAAATATGGTTTTTAAGGATTTATTTATATGGACATGAATTTTTATTAAAATTTTAATTCCATTCAAAAGGTTCTATGTTTTATGGGAAACTTTGATTAATTTTTTTTTTTAAATTTCATCCTTTCTAAATTGTGTGACATTTAAATTTTTTTATTAAAAAATGACATCTCTCTCAGAGGTTTACAAATCATTTTTATCTATGTCAACATATATTGATGGATTTTAAACTTATTTGAAGTTGATTTATTATGATACAAATATTCCATATTTTGTTGAATTTTTTTTGATATGTTTGACTGTGAATGTGTTATTTTTATACCATTCATGGTTTATGGATAATGTATTGACATTTCGTATGCCAGTTTTAATACAACTGTTTATGTTAATTTTAAACCTTTTCATATGAGGAATACATTGGACTTAGTAAGTGACTAGTGGAGCCCTATATGGCTCCTAGATGCATCGGTATGTCTCATGAGACAAACTAGTGCCTTAGAACAAGTATTTGACAAAATATTATTTGTTTTATTGTCATAATGTCGTGACTATGTTGTTATGAAGTTTGGAATTATGCATTCCAACATTATGAAATTTGATATCGATATTACATGTGATTATTTGACTAGTAGAATATCCATGTGAATAAGTAAATGGAATTATTTTATTTATCTTTTTCATATGTTGCTGATGTTTAAGTTTATTTTTTTATTTTTTAGTCTTATACATTTCCTTAAATGATTATGATTATTTATGAAAGTTTACACTATATTGTTATCCCTACTAAGTATCTGATCTCAACCCTTTCTATGTTTTATTTTATCACAGATTCCAAGATGTTTATTATGATTAATTAAAAGGGTAAATCTATTGGATTAATGGAATTATCAAAGTATCATTTATGTTGTTTTTTATTTTCTAATGTGAAATGTAATGTTCATGTATGTAATCTTTTTTCAAAGACTCCTAAATTGATCAGTCTTCCAGGAATTGATTCCTTGTAATAATGACAATGTATTAAAATAATTCACTGAATCTAGGATTCTAGGGTCATTCCATTATATTTGGTATCAGAGGAAGTTTATCCATAACCTTATAAATATATTTAGATAAACTATGATTATAGAACATTACCCTAAGATCGACTTTGAGAATTAGTATCGAATAAATTCATGGAATTTTGGAATTGTAGAGATTTTGTGTATTTTACAAGGAATACATCCATGTCTGGATAGGAATAGGTAGAGGTGGCTCTGGCATAGATATTCCTAGGAGTGAAAAATCCGACAATGAGTTTTGGGCTTGAACCAGGTATCCTGGCACAAGACAACAGTCCTTACTGCACTCTTGGTTACGACACTCCCAGGGGATATGCTAAAGAAAATTCACATTTTCATTACAATACATTATGAAGGATTTGAAAGTACATATATCCTCAAAGAAAACATTTTATTATTGTAGATTATATGCATAATATTTTCAACATAAATTAGGTATTTTACAAGTTCAGAATTATGCATTTCGATTAATAAAATAAACTAGTGTATGTCATTGGTTAGAAATGGTTCCTATTAGTAGGAATGAGATTTCCAGCAATACGCATGATGAAAAGATTAATAAGGATCATATATTTCATGGTATTAATCCAAAATTTAAAAGGGAAATAGTCTCCCATGTATTATAATCATATGAAGAAATATTATCATGAATTAATAAGATAAGTATAGAATTCTCAGAGACATATGGATTTGAAGGGAAGCAAGAGAAGAAAGGGATGGAAGAAAGAAAGATAGATAAAGGGAATGTGGAATGAATGATTTTCCCATAGGTGATAACTATGGAAATAATCACCTTGGTAAATTCTTGAAGGTAATGAGAGTTTGTTATATGTTTGGAGAATAAGCACACCAAGTAAATGATTGCAAGGGTAAGAAAAATGATTCAAATGTACAATGCTTCTTCTACAAGGAGTTGATACACTACGTGAATCAATGTCAAAATAATAAAATTATACCCCAAATGTTGTTATTTGATAATAATCATGTTATGATACTACCGAAGATGAAGATGCATGATTAGAGTTCTTATGTTGTTATTAATGTATTTTTCATTTGAGTATTGCATTAATTATGTATTTGATATAATAATTATAGTCTATATAAGGATTTTACTGCAGTATTATTTCATTAATGATGTGTATATTGTGTGGAACAAAGAAATGTGACTCAATAGTAGGTTCTTTTTTTTTTGAAAAATATATGGTTGAGAGAAAGATAAACCTTAATATGGTTCTAAAAATTAGGTAGTGATTTTGGAATAAGATATGATTGATTTGGATAAATTATATTTAATATTCTTGATAACCTTGAAACTAATTAATGATTTCAATATTCCATCCCCGTTGGAGTCTACATCATTTTTGGATAAAAAGAGTATGTCCAGTATTCTATAATTAATAAGGGAGCATGAATGTAATCAATAAGGTTTTATGGTAATTCATGGTGTCATTATGTTTCAAAAGAATATATGATAAAGGTATTCACCTGTTATTGCGTGGAAAAAATGATCTTCATAGTGTTTACCTTCCGTATAAATTTTGGACTATGATTTTGGATAAAAGTATTTTGGAAAAGTATAATGGTTGGAATGGATTAAGTTAAAAATTGGATACTATTGTTTAATGTTAAGAAAAAATTCTTAATTTTTTTTTGAATTTTTATAAAAAGCATAACCTGGAGGTCAGGTGACAACCCATCATGTCCTGTAAGGCCACGAGACTTAAGCATGAAACTGAAGGAAAATAATGGTGGATCAAATACCACTTGCATATGTGATTTCCTGGATGGCCTTTCCCACCCCCTAGACACCCCCTCCTCTCGTGGGTAGCTCCCCACCCCCGAGGACAACCCACCCACCCCCTGGACACAACGTACACCCTAGACAGCCCCGCCAGCCCCACCACCCGTTGGACAGACCACCCACCCCCTGGACACCTCGTACCCCCTGGAAAACCCCCCACCAAATGGAAATCCCCCCCACCCCCTAGACACCCTCGACCCTTGGATAGCCATGCCACCCTTATGGACAATCCGCCCACCTCCCTAGACAGCTCATACCCCATGGACACCCCCACCCTTGAGGATAGCCCCCCCCCCACCACCCTCTGACACCTGCCAACCACCACCAAGACACCCCCCATCCCCCCGGACACCCCCACCCCTGGAAAGCCCCCCTGACACCCCCGACCCCACTGGATAACCCCACCACCCCCGTGGACAGCCCGACCACCCCCCGTGGACAGCCCACCCATCCCCTGGACACCCTGTACCCCCTAGACATCCCTTCCACCCCCATGGGTAGCCCTCCAACCCCCTGGACACCCCATACCCCTCTAGACAGACCCGCCCACCCCCTAGACACCCCGCTCAACCCCTTGGATAGCCTACCCACCCCCTAGACTCCCCTACCCCCTGGACAGCCCGACCACCCCCGTGGATAGCCCATCCACCTGGACACCCTGACTCCCCTAGACATCCCCCCACCCCCTGGACACCTCCGACCCCCTTGGACGGCCCTACCACCCCCTGGACACCACGCACCCCCTAGACACTTCCTCCCCATTAAGGAATGTATGTTATCACTCAAACTATCTACTAAAATATAAAATTTATTCGATCTAAAATTTAGTCAACTCCTGATTAATTCTCCTCCACAAGATTACATGATCTTGTACACTCATTTATAGTACTTCAAAGAAATTTTTTATGATTATAGTTATTTTTTTACTTTTAAATTAGGATTCTCATATAGAGTATTGTGTCAGTTATGGTTTCATATAAAGTGAACAATTCTCATTTACTTAAATATATTTTTGATGAAACATCAATCTTATTGAATTGATTTTGATGAAATGACTTATAACAATTATTTTTTTACCAAATGGAAAGAGGTTAGATATATGAAACCGATCTGATCTCAAGTGATTTTCAAAACAATTTGGAGAGAATTTTACATTTTTCATTTTACAATGCTTCAGATAGTGGTCGCATACACTGCCTGTGTTCCATTTGTGATGGAAGACCTTGGTTAATCCATGAATAAGTCTGATAACACATAACCAAATATGGTTTTCAAGAAAACTACTATGTGTGGTATCACAATGGGGAGAAAATGAAATCTCAAATTACTGATGATCCAAATGAGAGGACTGGAGTGGAGAATTTGTTATTTGACCGATTTCTATTTATTCATCATCATGAAAAAAGACAGGATTCTGACCCAAGAATACTTTGATACGAGCACACATGATGCGTCTAATGAAAATGATGATCTTGTCAGGGTGAAAAAATTGAATGATGTCGCCACGACTCCAGTATATCGACAATGAGTTAAAATGAAAATGATCGAATTTTTAATCCGATTGTTTCATGAGAAAACTATGTATGGGATTTCTAATATAAAAATTCATTACATTCTTACATTCTTGAAGGATTTACTTCCAGATGATACGGATATTCCCCCAAACCACTGTATGGCATGGAAGTTAGTTGAGGAACATAGATTTTCAGGAAACTAAATTCATGCTCACCTGAAAGATTTCTGTTTATTCTAGGAGGAAACCGCTGAATGAAATTATTGTATTAAATGTGTAACATCCCACTGGAAGTCAAAATCCAATCGAACACCATCCCACATTCTATAAAAAGTAATGTGGAAAATTCAATTGATCCCCAGAATCCAGAATATTTTTATGTTTGGTGAAATATCAATAAAAATCAGATGGAATGATACGGAGAGAAAGAAGACTAATGATGATTTGGTTCACCATATATATGGATTTGCATGGAAAATATTTGATACTCGATATTCTGATTTTCAGCTGATGTGTGTAATGTGAGGATGGGTCTTTCATGCGATGGTTTTAATCCATTTGGGAATATGCATACCTCGCAAAACAAATGGATAGTTTTTATACACATTTATCATCTTCCCCATGGTTGTGTATGAAAAAACCTTTCACCTTCATGATTATACTCATATCTGTCCCTACTAATCCTGAAATTGATATTGACGTATACATGCAACTATTAATAAACGTGTTGAAACTTTTTTGGGATGTGGGTGTGCGCATATACGATTCATAATCGAAAGACATATTTTAGATGCCTGATGCGCTTATGTGGACAATCAATAATTTTCTAGCTTATGCAATGATGTCTTGATGGAGCACGAAGGTAAAACTCTCATGTCCTATTTGTATGAAGAATACATGATCCAGAAGACTGAAACATCGCTATAGTTTAAGATTTATGGGACATCGTCGATTCTTTTCAATGGACCATCCATATAGAAATAATCATCAAAGATTTGATAATACCATATAGACTAATGATCCACCTCAGTGTATGTCCGGAACATATGTTCTTAATGAATTGAAATATATCAGTTTTTCTCATTCGGGAAGGGGCAAATGAGATCTAGAAAGAGAAACAACGTTTCCACTGAAACTAGTTACAATTGGAAGAATAAAAGTATCTTTTTTTATTTGCCTTATTGGTCAAACAATTTGTTATATCATTGCTTAGACGGAATGTACATTGAAAATAATATATGTGAAATGTTACTTTTGATACTTCTAAATGTTAAGGGAAATAAAAAAGATGATTTATGGTCATGGTTTGACTTGGTGGATTGGGGAATCAGACCGTAATTGCATCTTGTGCATATAAGTGAAAATATATGGCAAGTTCCATGTGCTTCATAGGTGATGAGACCTAAAAACAAAATTCTGAATGTATTAGAGACTATTAGAGTTCCTAATGGATATTCAATCAATATATCTAAATGGGTCAACAGAATACTTTTGAACCTAAATTCTTTGAAGACTCATGATTATCACAGTCTTCTACATGACTTGACTCAAATAGAAATTCACTATATTTTATCTAATAATGTAAGGGTGATTGTTATTAAGTTGTACCATTTTTTAGAGATCTTTGTGCTAAGAAGTTACCCAAGCCTTTCTTGCAAAAAATGTTGACATATTCCACATTAATTTTGTGTGAGTTGGAGAAAATATTTCCCCCATCATTTTTCACTTGCATGCTGCATCTGATTGTCCATATTCCCACTGAAATACTTCTTGGAGGACCTTTTTCTATTCATTGGTTGTATCCATCTAGAAGAAATATGTAAACATTAAAGTCTTATGTCAGATATAGGAATCATCACGAAGGTTCTATCATGAAAGGTTTCTTGGCTCAAGAATGTATGGATTTCTACTCAATGTATTTGTCTAATCTTATTACAAGAATGAACAGAGCAATGAGAAATGAAGAAGAACAGTATAAGAAAATTGAAACCATTTTCCTTCACTTTCTTAAACAATAGGAATTCCTAGGTCATATACATTGAATACATTCTCCCTTGAAGAGCGGGAGATGGCACATCACATAGTTTTGTTCAACTGTGATTTGTTCGATGACTACATCAGGTAACTAAATTGAATATATATATCTTACATATATATCAGTTAATCTATTCATATTTTTTATCTATAGGGAACATAAATCAATGATAAATACATATCATCGTTCGTTATCTATGAGAAGGATGGATCCTTTTCATAGCAAAGAGTTTTTTTGTTTGTTAAAATTTATGGTAAATATATTATAATTTAAAATAATTAAATCAGTATCTAATTATGTTTAATATTCATTTATATTGTAGGTATTGAGTTTTCCAACTGAATCTTTCTCTGATGAAATAAGAGCTTCGGAATTTTCTCCTAATACAGTGGTTCGTGACTATAAATCAAATGTCATCAATAGGTACAAATTTGTTGTCACTGAATGAGAAAAGAAAATAAGAACACAACATGATGGTGTGATGGTTACTGCCACAACAGATTTTGATGCTAGTGCATCAGATAGTAGACCACTATTTAAAAATGTTGGTTATTATGGAGTCGTTGAAAAAATATTAATATTGGATTATTACTCTAAATGACGAGTCACAATGATAAAATGCCATTGGTTTGATTCGATGATGATACATGACACATTTATTGATGATTGTGTATTTTGAGTAATTAATGTGACTTGTATTCTTTCTACCGAAGAACCATATGTATTGGAATCAATGACAAAACTTGTTTTTTATGTCAAAGACCAACTTCAACCTGAATTTGGTGTCATAGTTGAAGTAATTACATGAAATATTTTTGATGATGGTGGTGATGGAATTGACATTATCCCTACTTCCATTGGAACCAATCCATTTATTTCTTATGATGACTCTAATAGCTTAATAGTCAGAGTTGATTGTGGTCCTGAAGTAGTGGTGGAAAATATATAGAATAATCCATCCTTGTTCTCAATTCTTTTGGTTTACCTAGATTTGGGTTGTTATGGGTGGTACTATTAAAATTTATTTAATATTGATTAGAAATATGTTGTATATGATTTTACTGTTACATTCATTTTCAATGTTTTTTTCTTGAAAGTTTTATCTGAATTACATTTTTTAATTTAATGTTGAACTGTATTTGAACATAGGAAAATAAAATTTTTAACTTGGTGAACATTTCAATGATTCAACTATGATTTGTATACAATTTCTATGACTCCAATACCTCTCATTAACATTTTATCGGGTAATGAAAATGATGGTTTGTATTCTTCTACAAAAAATTTATTGAAACCTGCATCATCTACTTGAGCAAAAGAAATTAAATATTTCCTTAATTTTGAAAACTGGTTTAACACTTATGAATCTGGTAGAATCGATGTCCCATGATTTTAATAGACTGATGACACTTAGTAAATAATCAACCTACTAAAAATTAAAATGTTATATCTCTTTTATTTTGTTTTTTGGGTTACACATTAGTTATCCTTTTCTATTTACTTCCATATTTGTTTTTAAATGCAATAAAATGAAACCAACTGAAAAGAGGCAATGAAAATAGATTATCGACATCAGTCTTTGCATGGTTGGTCTAGGAATTCCACCACTAGTGCCTGCAGTGAATAAATTGATTCAAATATATTAATTTAAATAATATATAATGTCACGTGATTAATTTTTATTAAAGATTTTTTCCAAGATACATCTATTAGGTGATAGTAATTTGAGGATCAACCTTGTAGTGGTCCTAGTACATGGGGTATTCGTATGAGGGGGGTGGTACAAGAGCTATACGATCTGGTCGGTGTACCTGATTAGACCCCTCTCCTCCCACTGACATACCATCCATCCCACATTCTGATCCCGGTGTGTCATTAGGGAAACATGGGATATTTAGGCCTTCCATGTTTTTACCACCCTTTACATCTGACCCTCCTCACCTGTCTGTATCATATCTAATGATGATTCCCACTCCCCATCCAACAATTGGCCAGCCATTCCTATAATCTTCTTTTACTACTTCTTCGATCTCTCTGAGGTTTTATATTCCATATTCTTCGACTTCCTCTCAACCAGATTCTATCCATGTGGAGCATACACTCGGAAAAACTCTATATGTACAGGGTGTTCCTTTAGTTTCTATAGATCTAGCGGCACCCATTAATCAGACTACCGCAGCTATACATATACAACCCTAACAAATTGTTACACCATCATTTATTTTCATTATAAAATTAATTGATAAAATATATTATTTTCATTCATAATAGAAACATCTACTGATAGGAGGTTGGGGAAGGGGCGTACATGCATGCATTCAGTGTGGAACGACCTCACACAGTTTATGGTGGAATACAATGAAGATAGTAAAATGATTGAATAATCAGGGCAGCAATGTCAATGTTTTTTGGCGACACTTTCCAAATACTCCAATATCATTCCTATCAGCCCACTCTCATGGAGACAGCTTCCAAATGATGTGAAGGATAAAGGCTAGGCAGAGATATGGGTAAAAATATATTGTATTTAAATAATTGTATTTTGTTTTCTATTTATATGAATTTATATTTTTTTTCAGTTGTACCTTAATTTCCCCAGTGAGAGGGTGCACAACTAGCACGTATAAATAATTTAGGAAATCTTTGGAGAGCTTATAAGCATGAGTTGTACATTGGATGGCATGATAAAGTGGACATAATGTTAGAGACGGTCCCTATCGTGGTTGATTCTCCATTAAAATAGTACCGATAGATGATTACTCATTGGGCGACTTGAAAATTTACGGTATTAATTAAATTAGAATTATTTAAATGAAAATTTTATTTTTTAGTTAATACTTATTAATGAATTTTATTTAGGATGCACCTGAAATAAATAAAAAAAATTATTTTCAAGAAATACGTCCACACATTGGGATGCACTATGATGCCAGATCATGAGAGACAGCCGGTATGACAGTTTATAATCTTTTTTTACGACTTTCACTTTCTATTTCTTCTTCCGTATTTTATTTGATTACGAAAGTTGTTATATAATTTTAGTTATGAAATTATTATTTTTAGGTATCTTATTTTTAATTATGGTTTCCTATATTCAATGTCATTGTAGAGGCATAAATTGAATATAGAAATACGTGTGCATAGATCCAAACTACTTTGCTTGAGTAGAAAGAAGAAAGATGGAACTGTAGATAATGAACCGACATAGAAACATATTTTAAGTTTTACATTGTAGATTTAAAATTTTAATCTTTATTTTGTAACTTAATATTCTAATTATATTTTTAACTGGCTTCTTTAGAGGCCCTTGATACCCATGAACCTGACAATTTTGGGCCAAACAATCACTTACATCAGGTGTTGGGAGATGAGCACCCAGGTAGAGTATGCTTCCTTCCTTGGAAGAGTATAGTTCCGACATGGTATTGGCCCTCCATAAGTACGAGTTGTAGTGCCACTGAGTTGCAGTAGGTTAAGGAACAAGTATAATAGGCTGAAAAAAGGTCCACAGAGACAGCAGCATAGTCTACTATGGTAAGTACTACATTTATGAAATTGATGGAAGCTTTACGTCAAACTCTTCCACCAGAGGCCATCACTGCTGGTGAGGAATATATGTCATCTATACATTTTATATATGGTGAATCTGGTGGCAGTTCTACTAGTGGTTAAGATGATATTAAGGAGGAGGCCGAGGCAGAGGAGGAGAACGATGAGGATTCTGAGGCTAAGTACATGGGCAAGGAGGAGGGCGGGGACGATGATGGGGAAGACGACAAGGAGGAGGGTGAGGGTGAGGATGATGGTGATGATAGTGATGGTGATGAGGGGCAAATTTATCCGTTACATTTTTGACTGATATTAATGACCTTTTAGGTTTATTGATTTTTTGGGCCTGAATATATGTGTGATTAGGTGGGTCACATTAAATTTAATTTTTATCCATAAATAATAGACCTTGATTTGGTGATTCACTGTGAAATCCCTCTTTTTTATTGAAATTGTAATTTTTAGTGGAATTTATAAAATTCAGAATCTGATTAGAAGATGATATAAGGATATTATTTTTTAACCATGAAATAATTTTCTTAGAAAATATGTAAATACCATCCCATGTGCCCGGGACAGCCCCCCGGACAACACCCCACCCTCCTCCCTGGACACCAAACAACCCATGGACAGCCCCCCAGACAGCTCTTCGAACAGCCCCCACCCTCTTTCATGGACCCCGAACATCCACCACCCTCCTCCCTGGACCCCGTAGAGCCCCCCGGAAATCCCCCCACCATCCTCCCTGGACACCGAACAGCCCCCCCCCCCCCCCGACAAGCCCCCAAAAAACCCCCCGGATAGCCCCCTCAACCTCCTTCCTGGACCCCGGACAGCCCATCAACCCTGCTCCCTGGACCACGGATAGCCCCTCAGACAGCCCCCAGACATCCCTCTGAACAGCCCCCGGACAACCCCATGGACAGCCCCCTCCCCCCCCCCAACCCTCTTCCTTGGACCCCGGACAACGCCCCCCCGCCCCATCCTCCTCCCTAGAACCCAGACATCCCGCCGGATATCCCCCCCAGACAGCCCGCCACCTTCCTTCCTAGACCACAGACAACCCCCCTCTTTCCTGGACCCTGGACAGCCACCACCCTCCTCCTACCAAGCATGACCCCTGCCACATATATCTACATCATCCACTAGGTAATTCACACAACTTTTTATCACCGAATTCATCACACCAATCACTACATTATAATGTCACTGAGCCAAATCTATGCTCTCTTAAAGATTCACCCTAAATCCCAATCTAATTAACATTCCATTACAATTACATCAGTACCATGAACCGACCGTCTACCATGATTCTAAAGACAATCAGACTCTTAATTCGGTGTGTCAGATCGCAATCTAAGCTCTCTTGAAAATTCCCCCTAAATCCCATCAAAAAATAGGGTTTTAGAGATTTGGAAGAATATGAGAGATGAGTGCAAACCCTAATCGAAAAGAGGAATCATGGAGATGATTTAAATTAAAAACAACATACATTTGGAAAATAGACCAAACACTTCCTTCTTATGTTGATACTTCAAGAAAACGATCCATGAATTATTTCTGATGTGTACGAGTCAACCCCACCTCAATACCAGACACGGTGTGGCTGGTATCACTCAAAGAATCTCACTTTTATTTGAATTGGAAACCATTTTATGTGAAAACAACAACTGGAATACATAAAACTGACCAAAATCATTCGGACTATGTTGATACATTAGAAAAAATATTCATAGTTTATTTGTGACATGTACGAGT
Organism: Viscum album; assembly: GCA_963277665.1. Lineage (NCBI taxonomy): Eukaryota > Viridiplantae > Streptophyta > Magnoliopsida > Santalales > Viscaceae > Viscum > Viscum album. The sequence continues at coordinate 1,535,851,818 of OY728125.1, read as the reverse complement.
CAACCCTACCTCAATCCAGGGCATGGTATGGCCGGTACCACTCAAACTCTCTCACATTTATTCAAAATGGACATGATTTTAAGTGAAAACAACAACATTCATAATGAAAACCAACCAAAAGAATTCATATTTTGTTGATACGTTAGGAAAACGATCTATGGGTCATTTTTGACATGAAGAATTCAACCTCGCCTCAATCTGAGGCACAGTGTGGCTGGTACCACTCAAATTGTCACACTTTGATTTGAAATGGAAAATATTTTGAGTGAAAACAACAAAATGCATATGAAAAACTGACCAAATTCTTTCTAATTTTATTAATACATTAGGAAAACAATCCATGGGTCATCTTTGATGTGTACAAGTCAACCTCACCTCAATCGTAGGCATGATGTGGCTGTTATCACTCAAAGTGTCTCTCTTTTGTTTAAAATGGAAAATGTATTAAGTAAAAACAACATACATTCCGAAAATCAACCAAACATACTCTGATTGTGTTGATAATTTAGCACAAGGATCAATGAATCTTTTTTGATGGGTATGATTCAACCCCATCAAAATCCGAGGAATGGTGTGGTCGTTACCACTCTAATTCTCTCAGTTTTATTTGAAATCATAAACATTTTATGTGAAAACAACAACTTACATTTAGAAAACTGACCAAATGCATTCATATTTTATTGATACTTTGTGAAAACGATAAATGGATCATTCAGGACATGTTAAATTCAACACCACCTCAATCAGTGGAACAGTGTGGCTCGTACTGCTCAAACTGTCTCACTTTAATTTGAAATGGACAGGATTTTAAGGTTAAATCAACAACATGAAAACGAAAAACCAACCAAACGATTTCGAATTGTATCAATACTTCAGGAAAACAATCCATGGGTCATTTTTGACATGTATGAGTCAAACTCGCCTCAATCCAAGGCATGGTGTGGATGGTATCACTCAAAGTGTCTCACTTTTATTTGAATTGGACACCATTTTAAGTGGAAACAAAAACGAGCATACGGAAAACTAACCAAATGTATTCTGATTGTGTTGAAACTTTAGGAAAATGATTTATGGGCCATTTCTGACTTGTACGAGTCAACCCCGCCTCAATATGAGACACGGTTTGGCCGTTACCACTCAAATTGTCTAACATTTATTTGAAATGGACAACATTTTAAGTGAAAACAACAACATGCGTACTGAAAACCAACCAAATGTATTCAGATTCTATTGAAACTTTCTAAAAATAATTCATGGGTCATTTTTGACAAGTACAAGTCAACTCCACCTCAATCTAAGTCACGGTGGGGCTAGTACCACTCAAACTGTATCACTTTTATTTTAAATAGACAAGATTTTAAGTTAAAACATCAACTTGCATATAGAAAACTAAACAAACGCTTTCTGATTTTATTGATAAATCAGGTAAACATTCCATGGGTCATTTGTGATGTGTACGAGTCATCCCCTCCTCAATACAAGGCACTGTGTGGCTGGTATAACACAAAGTCTCTCTCTTTTGTTTAAAATGGACACTGTTTTAAGTAAAAACAACATACATTCATAAAACCGACCAAACATATTCTGATTGTGTTGATACATCAGAACAAGGATCCATGGGTCATATGTGATGTGTGAGAGTCAACCCCATCTCAATACGAGGGATGATGTGTTCGGTACCACTCAAAGTGTATCACTTTTATTTTAAATGGACCACATTTTAAGTGAAAACAACAAATAGAATTAGGAAAACTGACCATATTCATTTGGAATATTTTGATACATTAGGAAAAATGTCCATCGGTCATTTGTGATGTGTAAGAGTTAGCCCTGCCTCAATCTGAGGCACATTGAGGTTGGTACCATTCAAATTGTCTCACTTTTATTTGAAATGTACAGGATTTTAAGTGAAAACAACAACTTGCATACGGAAAACCGACCAAATGTATTCATATTGTATTGATACTTTATCACAAGGATCCATGGTTCAGGCTCACACAATACAGTTCTCATGTGAGGAAATCCTACCCCTATTCTAAAACACATGACATTTAATAGGCCAATCCCATCCTGAAATAGTGGGTTCTAGGATCAAACCAATGTCCCTTTGGGAACCCTATTCCAATGACATAATTGAATATTCAGACCCACTACCCAAAATGGGGATTCTTCTCACATCACTCCCAGGAGACAAAATTACAATTATCCCCATACCCCCTTCTTCCAATTTAAATGTCTATGAATAACATGTAGGATATTCTGGTAACCCATCTCATATGTCAAGATTGGCCGACGTTTCCCACTAACACATCAAGAACCATTTATACATGGATACATAGTCATTAGAGGAATATAAACACCCCATGTTCTTCCTATAACTCATCCTAGGTCTAAGAACATTACCACAACCATTTTCTATCTTATGGGTATCATGATCCTTATCAACTCTACCCAAGTTTTTTTGTTGGTTTTAATATTGTCAACCCAAGACCATGAGTAAACATCCCATGTGCTTCCTATAACAAGTAGGCGTTTTCTCTTGGGCGTATTTGTTTTGTGGATTGAGTGATGAGTGAATTATATATTTTGAATACTATTATGGTTGTTGTTTGTTTTCAATTCTAAATTTTTGAATTATAGATGTATTTGATTCTGGATTTATTGGTAATGAATTCTAAATTTTGAATACTGTTATGTGTATTAGATTCTATAGGTATTGGAATTTAATTTTTTATTGGTGTTATGGGTGTTATTGCATTTCAATTCTGGATGTATTGGATTGTGGATGTATTGTATTCTGGATATTTCTCTTGTGTTGTGGTTTGAGTGAGGAATGAATTTTAAATTTTTAAATTTCTGAATTCTGGATGAATTTTAAATATCCCATGTAGGCTTTTGGATTCAGGCTGTGTATGTGTTCTTGCAGTTCATGGAGAGTTGCAGGATGGAGGGGCAGCATATGTATACCAATGGTTTCAAAATAGTTGGTATAGCATTTTGATGTATATTATACCAACAATTTTGTTATAACTGTTAGTATAAACTTGTTCCATTGGTTTTAAAAACCATTGGTATATGCTTTGGATGAATATTTTACACTGTATGCCAACAATTTAGAGCCATTGGTATAAGGGTAACATATACCAAAGGTTTGTGAAAATGTTGGTATATCCCTTACATTAACACCTATAACAATGGATTATAAATAACCGTTGGTATAATTCATTACCCATGGCTTACTTGGCCATAGTTTGGGAAACCATCGGTATATAATATACCCATGGTTTCTAGGACATTACCAATGGTTCTGAAATGTTCGTAAAGGGTATAATTACAGTAGTAAACTTCAATGTTTCAAATTTGGTAAAATAGGATTCAATTTTTAATTCATCATCTCAAAATTATCTTTGGTTGAATTTTTGGTATTTTTCTGAAAACAAACAATTTTTAATGAATAATGAAAAACACGACGTTATTATATAAAATCGACTTTTTTTAACTAATTATTTATTTTATTTTGATTTATATTAATTAAAAATATATATATTTCTATATAAGTTCAATTTAAATATGGGATTATAAATAATATAAATTTGACTATAAATATTCATTATAAAGATAAATATATTTTCTACTTAATGGTATTTTATTATAATTTTTAGACATTAAATAATTATATTTATTTATGAAACAATGATGATGCAGTAATTACATTATTAATGAAATTTTAAAATAATTAACATTATAAATATCCAAATAAATATAATTTGAAACTTTTGATGAACTACACTAATTTTATTGGTTAAGATGACATTTTAGGGTTGATTTTATAAATATTGTTTTAAGTGATAATGTTTTTATGACTTTCCAAAAAACAAGTTACCAAATAGTGTCAAAATTGACATAAAATAGTTTTTAAAAGAAATACCATATTATTGGTTGATATAATATTCCTAAAAATATATGGTTCATCCAAAGGGCTTAAATAATATTATATATGTCCTTAATTATTCACTTGGGGTTATCATGTAATTTTATAGTATTTTTATTAACCATATAGTGTAAGAATACAAAAAGACACGGTAAAAGTAAAACTATTTAACTAAGAGTTAAATATAAAATATAAGGTTAATAAGGTGACTTGAACCTATCTAAAACCTATTAGTTGAGTGTTTTTCGACCAATCCCTACCTTATAATAGAAACAAATTATTGTGGAGCCATTATAATCAGAAAATTATTTTATTATAAAATAATATATCAAGCTTTTCCTAAAGTGACCCTCACCTCTCTTATAAATGGGTACTTCCCCTTCTCTTAATTTAACACCACCAAAGCCAATTTTCACAGCCAAAACCAGCCCAAATACCTTTTTAACTATCCTCCCTTAAACCTAGAGGCCTTAAATTGATCATAAATCCAACTTATAAATCCCTTTTGATCTACTCAAAAGGAAACAATCGAAGAAGAGGTAATAATTTCACCACCCTCTTTCAAGTTCTTTCCATATTCCACTTCCTCTTTCATTGTTATTTCCTTAAAAAATAATAACTCCAGAACCTCCTACATACTGTGATTTTATTATAAATATTTTACAACCATATTCGTTATTCTATCCATCCTTAAAATGACAAAGTCACCATACGTGCGTATGTACGGCTTACCGTCTCCATGTCGTGGTGTAGTATGTTATTCAAACAGTTAATTATTTTGATGGGTATATTATTGAGTATAACTGATTTAAATAATCAATATAACATTTTAATTATTCTTTATATCTGATATACCATCCAATTACATACTATTTCACCATCAATATAATTATATTTTCACTTGTGCGTATGTAAGGATTATCGTCTCCACAACGGGATGAGATTCATTCCCACGTTCTACATTCAAAGATGATTATAAAATATATATGATTAATACATATGTAATATTTGAAATAATAATTGTATTGGAGATATATATGTGTGTGTGTGTGTTCACATACATATAACTTATTCAATTATTTCCATCCAAAACGATATGAAAACGGAAACAGTGTCTATGCGTACGTACGACCTACCATCTCCATAAACAGTGCCTTCCATTTCATATATCTATCTATTATCAATATTTTTATTATAAATATATATGATATATAAATATAATTTTATATAATGGAATTATTTGAATCATGATCTAAATGATACGATAAGGAATAAAAGTTAAAACCCGTACGATAAAGAAAGTTATTATTACCTGAAATGTTAAATTAACATTGAAATCATTATTAAATGGGTATTATAATGGAATAAATGAATCATGTATGATATAATAAATATTAATATGGTTCTGGTATAATTTAATGATATTCTATGGCCATTATACAGGAGGTTAAACATATCATCGACCAAAGGAAAGTTCAAGGTATGGGTTAATTATGTATTCTTTTCATTATCTGAAGTTGTTTTTACATGAGTATATACTGGGACCTCTTTATCATCCACATCCATGTTTCATGAAAATATTTTCAAAAGGAATATTTTATGGTTTTATAGAAGGGACTCTTTAACTATATCGTCATTCTAAATGGTTTAAATATTTATTCTTCTAAATCATTCTCATTAATGTCAATGTTTTCAAAATTATTTTTAAGGATTTATTTATATGGATATGAATGTTTTTAAAATGTTAATTCCTTTCAAATGATTCCAAGGGGTATGGGACACTTTTATACAAAAATGTCTTTAAATTTATTCCTTTCTAAATTGTGTGACTTTTAAAAAAATTTATGAAAAAGGGATATTTCTCTTAGAGTTTTACAAATAATTTTCATCTATGTCAACATCATTGATGAATTTTAAACTTGTTTGAAGCTGATTTATTATGATAAAAATCTTCTATATTGTATTGAAGGATTTGTGATATTTTTTAAAGTGGATGTGTTATTTTCATACCATTCATGGTTTATGGATTAACGATTGACATTTCGTATGCTAGTTTTAATACGAATGTTTTTGTTATGTTTAACCCCTTTCATATGAGGAATGAATTACACTTAGTATGTGATGGGTGGAGCCCGATATAGCTCGTCGATGCAACGGTAGGTCTCATAAGACAAACTAGTGTCTTGGCACAAGGACTTAACAAAATCTTATTTTTAGTCTTGGCATAAGGCCTTGACTATGTGGTTATGAAGTCTGGCATTATTCATTCCAACGTTATAAAATTCTATATTGATATTACATGTTATTATTTGACTATATAATATCCATGTGAATAAGTAAATAGAATTATTTGATTTATCTTTTCCATATTATGATGATTTTTAAGTTTAAAAGGCTTTTGTTTTTGTCTTATACATTTCTTTAAATGTTTATGTTTTTTTATGAAAGTTTCTGCTATATTTTTATCCTTAATGAGCATCTAAGCTCTCCCCTTTCTATGTTTTAGTTTTTCTAGGATTCCAAGAAGGTTATTATTTCTGATACTAATTGTTAATATATGGGATTAATGGTGTTCTCAAATGATCAATATGTTGTGTTTTATTATCTAATGTATTTTGTAACATTCATGTAAGTAATATATTTTCCAATATTGATAAACTGATCATTATTTCAGGAGATTATTCCTAGTAATCATTGAAATTTACTAAAATAATGCACTAAATCTTGGATTATGGGTTCAGGGCATTACAATTTAAGTTGATATCAGTCATTTAGTCTATATTTGGTGCTTGTGTAAAAAATGAACCAGGTTTAATTAAAACTTTTCCATGTGGTTTAAAGTAAATTTTATGTAGAATGTTATTAATTATTTAAATATAATATAAATACAATATTTATATATATTTATTATTGTAAATATAATTTGGAGATATGAAATTAAATGCACTATTAATAGAGACAGTAATTCATACATACACATGAACACTACTTTCATTTTTTTCTTCATATTTAAAGGAATGAAAACTTAATGATACATATATATATTATAATTACATTATAATATCATATTTTATATATGTTACATAATTTAATTTAATCCATCATTTATAAGTTCTATGAATGGAATGGATAAGTCATATCACTTTGATAGGGAAATAGTTTGCACTTCCTCAAATGAAACTATCATATTTACCCGTTATGGAAACCATAATGGTATGCTATAAATGAAAAATACATAATAGTAGAGAATATATATATATATATATTGATATATATCACATATAAATGATGTGAATTCATAATGTCTACCGTGAGAGGTGGTAGGGAAAATTCGAGCATCTATTATTTCATGAGGTAGTAGTTCACCGTATAGAGAAACAGTATGATTGTATCCGTTAGATGGAGGTGTGTGGAAGTTTATTTAAAATTAATCTCATAAAAACATCCTATTATATTAAATATACGGTTTTTGTTATAAAATAATGTAATAAAGAGAGTTATGGGTGTTAGAGAAGGAAAATAAATAGAAGAAGTTTGTGATAAGAAATTGCCTCAAATCGGGTAACTCCTTTTTTTAGCTAAAAGCATTCTTTAATTGAATTATGCCTAGGTTAAGGATAATAAGATGAATCGAGGGATTTTGGGAGCATATTTTTGTATAGTTTGGATTAGCCAAGGGGGCATGAGAGGTGTGAGTATAGTTTATAGGTGATACACTTATATAAGAGGATGCAGGGGCAATTTAGAAATGTCTTAAATGATAATTTTATTATAAACTAAATTTCGATTTCAAAAGGTCCCAAAAACATTTAATTATAATATAAGGTTTTTATTGTTCAGATTACTCTCAACCAATATGGTTTATAAAGTTTTGGTTTCAAATTTAACCCTATTATTTAGGTTTAACCCTTAGTTAACTTATTTGACTCTTTCTGTGTATTCTTGTATATTCATATTATATGGTGAATATAGTTACTATAAAATGAAAATTGAACCTTTCATGGTTAATTAATAATATATTAAAGCCGATCTAATTAATTTAGACGAATATTAGATTTTTAGGTCTATTATATCATTTAATAAAATAGTATTTATTTTAAAAACTCATTTATGTCAATTTATAAACTATTCAAATCATGAATTTTTTAAAAATTATATCAAAACGTGTTTATTTAGAAAAACATACATTTATTCTAATATAAGAGTTCATAATTATCCTTAAAAATCTTGGATTTAAAAATACGTTTCAAGATAAATTTTCTTCAATTTTTATAATCTCATTTATTAAAAACATTCATTAATAATGTAATCACTACATCATCAATGTGTGATAAATATATTATTTATTTTACATCTAAAAATTATAAATAAAATACCATGATGTATTAAATGTTTTTATATTTTAAATTAATATTTATATTCGAATATATCACTTATATAACACCATATAAAAATTGTTTTACTGAAAGATATATATTTATGTGACATTTTTCTTTAACTTTAAATTAATTTTTATAAAATCTCAATTTAACTTACAAGTGGCAATATAAAATCCCAAAATAGACCCAAGGTTATATATGGTCGGAAATGTATCATCATATAGGGTTAAGACACAAGTTTGGGAAATTTAATATCATTATAATATTATTTTTACCCTTATTTACCATATTAACCCTTTAACCACGGTAAATAAAATATTTATTAAAGTTAAAATTTATAATATCTAAAACAGTTAACTATTTAAAAAATATGGACCTCCAAATTCCGAATGTGGAATCCTTTTTTTTAATTCAAAATACATAAAATTCAGAAATTAATTGAAAATTAATTCTTATTGTCGAAACCAAAAAGTGTGTTTTTAAGAAATAAAACTACCAGAATATTGACATGTTTTTATGTCCAATTTTAATGAGAAATTACTTCAAATGACCAAAATTAGATCAAATTAAATAAATATAATTTAGTTAATCTTTAAAACCAATTAAAATTACCATAGAACTATATAAAAATAGATTAAAATACAGTTTTGAATTAAAATCCAGTATATTTCATTATTCATAAATAATGAACTTTATGAGAAAAATACCAAAAATTTACCAAAAGTATATTTTAATGACCCTATTCTAAAGAAGATGTTTATTTTTTCAAATGAAACATATAAAATTTACAAAACTAGATTTCAAAATGTCCAGCCATTAAAAGGCTGTAAATCATCCTTTTAAATAATATTACAGTATTTCATGCTTAAAATAAAATACATTCTTATTTTAAGCCTTTAAAATTTATTATGTAAATATAAAGACATTTTACAGACTTGTGTAATCACAATTTAGTTAGTTATGTTCATTCCCAGTTTTACAACTGTGAGGCTTTAACTACCCATTAAAATAATAATATAATTATAATTTATTTCATTACAAGTCAAAGTTGTGTGAAACATAAGATATTTAGGAAACTCATTGTTTTCTGTTGAGTAATCTATAGAATAAACTGTCATATTTAACATAAAATTAATATCAAATTCATAAATATTAATAGATATGAAAATTATTATTCTACAAATACCAGGGCCCTTACAGATTCCATCTTATGGTTATTAATTCCAATAAAAGATGATTATCGATCTCATATGGTTGGGGAAAAACACTAAATTAAGGATGCACCACAATTATGAGAGTTGATATATCTCTATATGAAATTTTTTACCAACAAAATAATCATGAAGGTGACATTTCAGTAGAACTCATACGTTATTTTTTACAATTTTTATAACTTCCATATATAACGGACCCAATTAATATGCAATAATTAAAGAAACAGTTATAAATATATATTGATTAGGGATAAATATTACCTAGTGTGTCTCCATATGGTGAAGTAAATCCATTTATTAAGAATTAATATGGGTAAGGGTGTATTTGGATTTATTTTTAGGATCTTCACAAGATCATAATAAACAACAATTATACTCTACTTAGTATTTATGAAATATTTAATTAAATATATATATCCCAATACATATTCAATAATTACCATTATTTTGGATATCATCAATTTAGTGTCAATTATGAGCATATATCCATGATATAATTTCATACATGTTATAAACACTGTGAAATTATAATGATGCCTTTTGACTTAATAATTCACCCATTATTTTCATGGATTTAATGAATATATTATTTAAAGACTAAATTGATAAATTTGTGGTAATATTTATAGTTGATGTTATTTTAGATTTAAAAATAATGGAAGATATTGGATATCACCAAAGGATTTTGTGGAAGACCTTGAGGAAGGAGAAGATTTACGAAAAATTTACCAAGTGTAAGTTTTGGAATTGAAATATTTTATTCATTGTCCATATAATTTCAACTGAGTGTGTATCATTAGATCCTTAAAAAATAATATTTACTGGAAAAAAAGACAATAATCACCATGGTAACTAAAATCTATATTTTCCTGATTTTTTAGGATATTATCAATGCTTTTTGGTGAATTGTTTGAGGTTTTTGTTTCCACTCTCCATGTTATCATTAATGGGATGAATATTAAACTAGACTAGTTAATTTGATTAATTTTTTATAGAACTAAAGGGGTGGATATTCATCAAACCTATTATTACACTACCATGTGGTGGAGAAGGTGTTATAATCTATTATGATTTATAAAAGAAGGTTGTAACGTCCCGGTTCTGGGTGCCACTCAACAGGTGCCCCGAACCTGGTTCTTCACGTGACCTCAAGCGCATTTCCCCAAATGCTAGAGGCTTCTAACTAGCAGTGATGGCCCAGGTCTGATAGTGGGGAAACTATGCCGTCATTTGTCAAATTGTAGCACAACAGAATATAAAAAAAACATACAAAGAATAGCGGGAGTAGTAAATCATACACAACTAAAATAAACAACAATAGTGGATATAACCAACAATATATAAATGATGATGCTACAAGTCTCATGTTCTAAGAAAAACAGCCAGAACATGTTATACATCAATACAGTACAACCAAAAGCAGAGTACAGGAAAACAAAGCAAAACAGCTGGTAGCGGCATCGCGAGCCTAGGCTCGGTCCCATGCCATCCTACTCCTTAGAAATAGTCAAGTACCTATATAGGGACTATTTCCCCTATACACACCTGTAGAAACGTAATCTGTTTGGGCTGAAAAGTATGACCCAAACAGGGTGTGAGAAATAAATTCCCAGTTGGCACCCACCAAAGGCTCATGCCCAACTGTGTGTAAACATGCAGCCAGTGTGCAGTAATAAAATGAAATAACACAATAAGTACTCAAAAGTAACTAACTTACTAGTTATATTTCCATTTAATTATTTGTTTAATCCATTTAATTTAGTATCATTCTATGCTCAACAGCGCCAAGCCCTCAAGCCAACCAGTATCTTGCCCTCGGGCTAATATAGTGAACCACGCCCTCAGGCTATCCATAATCCCACCCATAGGTATTGCCCTCAGGCGTAACATAAGTTTCCCTCAGGCGTAGGAAGTATCTCCCTCAGGCATAGAAGTCAAGCCCTCAGGCGCGAAAGGTTTCCCTTGTGTGAAATAACGATAGCCCTCAGGCTAAAACAGTCACTCCCTCAGGCTAATACAGTACAGTTCCCACAGGCTAATCACAACAACACCAGGCTAAATAGGTAATCGGGCCATGCCCAATAGGTAAACAAGCAGTAAACAAGAAATTCCTATCAAGGAAATTCTATAATTACTACTTTAAAGACATACGCTCAGTTATCCCGGCCAAACGTCTAAACAGTGGAACACATCCCTGGGGTGGTTCCGGATCCAAGCAACGATCCCAACCAACATTTTTATTATCAAAATTTAATCACCTATACAATTATAGGCATTAAATATATAAACGACCTCATCCACATGACACCCCAACATGGGTTCGTGGCACGAAAATGCACAAAACATATAGCAGTTGGAAAATTAAACACAAAGCCACTTACCTTATACACCAACGAACGATATACCCGAACACCGACTCCAGAAATGCCCATGAATGGCGTAGATCTGACGAAGAACGAAACCTACTCAAATGTAAATAAAATGCATTAGGAGAAGAATTGGTAAGCAACACTCTAGGAGAAGAGAGGGCATACCCGTACGGTTCCAACGAGATCATCCAAGGCGGAATTGGATTCCAGGCGAACACCTGACGGATCTTCAAAGGACCGGCCTCCTCCTTTGGCTCCAAAACGGCTCAAATGCCTCCTTTTCCAAATGAGGGGGCCACAGCCTGTTTTAATCCAAAAAAACAAAGTACACGACATGTACTTCCAAGTACACGGTGTGTACTCCTTTCATTTAACTGTTCATCTGGCGGCTCCCCGCCAGTGCGGCACTGTTCGCCTACCGACAAGACTACACGGCATGTACACCTGAGTACACAGCGTGTACTGCTGCCCAGATGGCGGCTGCTCCACCGCCTTACTATTTTCTCCTACCAACTTACTACACGATGTGTAAAGGACCACTACATGGCGTGTAGTCGGTTCCTACACACTTTGTCGCCGGCAAGGCTACAGGCCATGTGTACTCATCCCAACACATCCAGTAGTACACGGCGTGTAATTCCAAAATTTAAGATTTTTTCCCATTTTCCATATTTTATTGAAAACACTTAAGTAAAAGAGAAATGAAGAAGCCCATGCCTCAAAGAGAAGAACCGGGTTCTTACAAACTTCCCCCCTTATATCAATTCGTCCCTGAATTTCCCTTCCAAGGGTGGAGAAGATATAACCGTGAACAACTCCAGCCACTGAGCACGTACGTCAGCCTCCCGCTCCCAGGTCTCGTCCTGCACCCGACCATGCAGCCATAGCACTCGTACGCGAGGAACTGACCGGCCTCGGAGAACCTTCGTGCTCCTGTCAACGATACGAATCAGGTGCTCCTAAAAGGATGCATCTGCCTCCAGCTCAACCTCCTCAGGCTGAAAGACGTGAGAAAGGCCTGAATTATAGCGAAAAAACTGAGATACTTGGATGAATTCGTGCATGGATCGGTACCGCTGCGGTAACCACAACCGATAAGAAACCAGTCCAACCCTTTCTAGAATCTCAAATGGCCCCACATACCATGGTGAAAGTTTACCCTGTCTCCTGATCCTTTTGTGTCCCTGCCTTAGTGAAACACGCAAGAACACCTGATCCCCGACCACGAACTCCAAAGGTCATCTGTGGTGATCAGCATAAGACTTATGACGAGACTGTGCAGTAGCCATCCGCTTCTGAATCAACTGAACCTGTTCAGAAGTCTCCTGCACGAGCTGTAGCCCCAGAAAAGATGCATCACCTACCTCTAACCAGCACAAAGGTGATCGACACAGCCTCCCATATAAAGCCTCGTATGGTTACATCTCAATAGTCTCCTGGAAGCTATTGTTATAGGTGAAATCGAATAAGGGAATATGCTTCTCCCAAGAGCCCTGAAATTCTAGGATGCACGCACGAAGCATGTCCTCTAGCACCTGTATCATACACTCTGACTGGCCATCAGTTTGAGGTTGGTAAGCTGTGCTAAGAAGTACCTGTGTACCCAGAGCCCTCTAAAAACTCTGCCCGAAACAAGACATAAAGCGGGCGACCCTATCTAAAATGATAGAATGAGGGAATCCATGGAGACGTATGATCTCTCGGATATATATCCTTCCGAGCTCGTCAACACCGAAAGTCTCCTTGATCGGAAATAAGTGAGCTACCATCGGGAGTCTGTACACAACAACCCACATGACACCATTGCCACGAGGTGACCTCAGCAGTCCTGTCACAAAATCTATCGCGATATCATCCCATTTCTACTCCAGAATGGGTAACTGCTGTAACAGCCTAGCTGGTCTCTAATGTTCCGCCTTCACCTACGGACAGGTGGAACACCTCGTAATAAAACCAGCTACATCTTTCTTCATACCCGGCCACTAGTAATGACGTCTCAAGTCGCGGTACATCTTGGTAACCCTAGGATGAACTACCCAAGATGAATCATGAAACTCCTACATCACCTCCTCGCGTATATCCCATAGAACCCATACTCGTCCATGGAAACAAAAAACTTCATCATCGTTTATTGTCCAACCAGGATGAGGGCCCTCACTTGCCACCAACTCCCACAGAACTAGGCCTTCTGAGTCTGATAGTTATCTCATCCTCACTCTATCCAGGAGGGTAGAAGTCACAGCTAAAGATGAAAGATAAGACTGGCACTGACTATCGTTCACCTCCAGATGCATATCATAGAACAAGGCCATGAGCTACCACTCACCACTGGTCTCCTTCCCTGCCTGTATCTGAGTCTTCCTGCTCAGTGCATCAGCTACTGAATTACCTTTACCAGGTGTATAGGCAAGCTCAAAATCGAAGGACTGTAGGTATTCAACCCAGCTAATCTACCTCAGATTCATTTCACGCTGAGTAAATATATACTTGGGGCTTTTGTGGTCAGTGAGAACCACAAAATGATCCCTCAATAGATAATGTCTCCAACAGCGCAATGCATGTAGAACTACAGCTAACTCGAGATCATCCGTGGGGTAATTCCTCTCATGTGGCCCCAACTGCTGAGACTCGTACGCCACAACTCGGTCTCCCTGCATCAACACTGCTCCCAGCCCAATACCTGATGAATCACATTAAACTGTATAGATCTTCCCCTGCTCTGGGAGTATCAGGATCGGTGCTAATGTCAAGCTTCCCTTTAGGTCCTAAAAAGCTGCCTCACAAGCTTCTGACCAAACAAACATCACACACTTCTTAGTCAAGCCCGTCAATGGTGCTGCTAAGTCGGAGAAGTCTTGTATGAAACATCTATAGTAACCAACCATCCCTAAGAAACTCCGTATCTCGAACACGTTGTTAGGCTGCTCCTAGGAAACTACCACTCTCACCTTCTCTGGGTCTACTGAAACTCCTGCCTCTAAGATGATATGACCCAAGAAGTGAATCTAGTCCATCCAATAGTGGCACTTTTGGATCTTAGAATATATACGATGCTCCCTCAGTGTACTCAATACCATCTCAAGATGGGTGGCATGGTCGTGTCGTGTGTGAGAGTACACCAAGATGTCATCCATGAATACTACCACAAAAGAATCATGATACGAATGGAACACACGATTCATCAGAGAAATGAAAATTTCCAGTGCGTTTGTGAGTCCAAACGGCATAACCATATACTCGTATAGACCATACCTACTTCTGAAATCTATGAGAGGTATATCAGATGGTCTAACACACAGCTGATGATATCCTAATCTCAGGTCAATATTCTAGAACACTCATGCTCCATGAAGCTGATCAAAAGGATCATCAATCCTCAGTAAGGGATATCGGTTCTTAACCATCAACTGGTTCAACTTCTGATAATCCACGCAAAATCTAAGGGTGACGTACGCCTTCATCATAAAAAGGAACGGCGAACCCCAAGGAGAAGTACTAGTTCAGATAAAGCCCTTTTCCTGCAACTCCTCCAACTGCCTCTTGAGCTCCTTCAACTCAGTTGTAGCCATCCTATATGGAGGAATGGACACCGATGCTGCTCCTGGCACAAGCTCAATGGAGAAATCCACCTCTCGCTCTGGAGGAAGACCTGAAAAGTCGTCCGGGAAGACATCCCTGAAACAATCAACAACAAGAGGGAAATCTGCATGACTAGTCTCTTGGTCATCCAGATATAAGCTCGCAATATAGGACATGAATCTGCCAATCCCACGATGCTCTAGTCCATCTAGACTCGCCTAAACATCCCATTCTCCCTTGTATAAAAACTCTCCGCCCTATGGTGACGTGAAATGCAGCCTGCGACAATAGCATTCTACAAAGGCTCGAAAGGGAACCAACCAGTCCATCCCAAGAATGTATTCATAGCTCTTCATCTCTTGGAAATGGAGGTCCCAAAATAAGTGACAGCCACCAACCTCAAGGGGGAACTCCTTGCATTGACGTGCACCGGCCGTTCTAGACCCCAACGGAGTATCTAGCGTCATGATATTAGAAGATGTAGAAACACAGAGCCCAAGGATCTCCACAACGGGTATAGATATGAAAATATTTGTTGCACCCATATCGAAAAGTACTGAAGATAAGACAGAAGTTACTAAAATAGTACCTTTGACTGTATAAGGTCCAGGATCGTGATCATGCTGGGTCTGTTGCACTGCATATGCATGCGCAGTGTCGCGGCCCTGCGACACAGCCTGGATACCCTGAGCTGTCCCGCCATGCTGCCTCTTAAAACCTGGTGTCTGGCTACCACGGCCACAAACACCATCTCTGCCTACACGCCATAACATATTCCAGTTCCCGGACTGGTAAGAAACAACTGGTCCTACTCCCACATGCGGAGTCTGCACAGAACCCCTGTCACTATCCATTGGTAGAAACGCCCTACAAAAGCGCTGCAGATGACCCATCATGCCGCAAGCTTGGGACTCCACTAGGTCTCGTGGACACTGTGGTCTCTTATGCCCCTATATACCACTCTAGTAGCACCTTATTGGGCCACCTAAAGAAGTGGCATGGCTGGTACTGCCACCCAGAGAGAACTCCATTTGCCTCTTCCTCTTTCAAGTAGAAAAAGTACCAGAAACTGGTGCTGAACCGCCCTAGCCCACACCTCTAGATTCCCACAGGTTCCTCTTAGTAATCAGCGCGTGATTCAGGATAGCGTGTACAGTAGGCAATCTGATGACATTCACCAGCACTTAGATGTCATAACGAAGACCATCCTCAAAACATCTGGCTCTCAACATCTCATCACCCACCAGCATGGGTGAAAAGCACTGAAGCTCCATCAAATGAACATAATAGTCCATCACTGACATAGCACCCTAGTGCAGATTCATGAACTCTTGAGCTCTATCTGCTCTCAGCGTCTCCGAGAATAAAAATCCATAAAAGACTGCCAGAAAATCCTCCCACGCCATGTCCCTGTGATGCTCTGACTGGGTGGTAATATCCCACCTCCTCTTAGAGGAATCACGCAGCATGTAAGTCACGAGCTTGACCCTCTTCCCTAGAGGCGTCTCAAGATGCTCGAAAATAGTCTTCATCGACCCCAGACATGACTCCGCAGCCTGTGGTCTTCCATACCCTAAGAATGTAGGCGGATGCTAATGCCGGAAGATACGTGTCAGCTCGGCCGTAGGTGTGGCACCCTGCGATGCTCCCTGAAAGTTCTCCATGAACCACAATAAGCCTTCACGGAACTGTGCCTCTGCACCTGTGTCCAGTATAGCAGCTGGTGCCACATCTGGCTCTACTGGAGGATCAACTGGCAGCCCATGTCCCACCATCTCCGGAGTATTCTCCTTGCCGCTCTACTATCAAACAAAGCGCGGTAGTCTAGGCGGCATGACACTACAAGGTCAAAAACACGCCATAGAACAAGGTTCATCAATGACCGAAAGTGAAGAAACCCAAAACGGAACAGGAGGAATAATGCATTCAAAATTTGAAAAACAAGATTACAGAGCGTGTAAACTGACTACACGGCGTGTACTTGACTTCCCTTCTCCTTCCCAGGTCCTTCTTTACGGATAAGCCACATGGATCTCGTTTGAACAAAACTACACGGCTTGTATATTATCTACACGGTGTGTGCGGTGTTATTTTACAACTACTCGTGTTGTCTGTGACACGGCCGACTACTCGGCTTGACATTACACGGCGTGTTACACCCACACATGGCATTTCAACAACCCCGTTTCTCCACCATACGGCTAAGTGCACACGGTCTGTCCTTGGATAAGACTACACGACATGTCCCCAATGGTACACGACGTGTTCAAGGAGAGGTGAAACCGACCCGTGTTGTTAGTTACAGGGCCGAGTCCCCAGGTCACACTACACGGCGTGTTAATCATTGACATGGTGTGTTTTGTACAGGAGTTTACCGACCTGTGTTGTTAGTTACACGAACGAGTCCCCAGGTCACACTACACGGCATGTTAATCATTGACATGGCGTGTTCTGTACAGGAGTTCACTGAACCGTGTTGTTATTTACATGGACAAACACCGGGTCAAAACTACACGGCGTTTATATCTGGTACACGACATGTTTTTACCCATGCTCTTCCCTACCTCGTGTCACCACCAACATAGTTTGTGACACGGGAAGAGACTATACAGCGTGTACTCAGAGTACAGAGCGTGTACTCAAAAAGTTTATTTTTCTTCCCAATCAGAAGGCCATACAAATCGTGTTTAAAATACTACACAGCATGTATACTGGGTTTCCGGATAGTATGCCTCACAAACCTCCCCGAAACCAAGAAAATACCGAAAACCAACACCTAAGTGTCAAATTCTGACTCGTGAGGGCCCATACTCCCCACGAATCAACGTTTGACATCTTATTTGTGTTATAACTAATAAACAGTAAATGATCCACCAAATTCCGGGCAATGGGGGCCCATACTCTCCAAAAACCAAAGTTTGGCGTCCATTCAATGAACAGCTCACACAAAAAATACCCTATCAAATAGTAGGTATTTTATCAGTGCAGCAATCACAACAGCATGATTTTCTAGGACAACAACCATCACAACAACATGAAATTTTTTATTGCACCTACATGGCATGAAAACTATGCATGGCATGTGATTCTAGCATGTTACTAAATGATTCCTGAGATGGAATACCCTCATCTCATCGGGTTTCAACTAAATAGAACCCATAGATAAAATATAAACAGCACAACCCAAGTGAATCACCCAACGGTGAAAACATTTCAACTGTAAAATTTTCAAAACTAAAATAATTTCAAAAATATGAGGTAGACTGGATTTTCCCTATACACAGGTTAGCTACGCCCGGGCACAGCTTATTACCAACTACCGGTCCGTCCTATCCCTGACTACAGCTCCAAATAGTATGTCATGAGAAAATAACTCTTCTTATACCACTTTGTAACATCCCGGTTCTGGGTGCCACTCAACGGGTGCCCTGAACCCGGTTCGCCATGTGACCTCAAGTGCATTTACCCAAATGCCAGAGGCTGCCGACTAGCAGTAAGGGCCAAGGTCTGATAGTGGAGAAACTATGCCCCCATTTGTCAAATTGTAGCGTAGCGGAATATAAATAAAACATACAAAGAATAGCGGATGCAATAAATCATACACAACTGAAATAAACAACAATAGTGGATATAACCAACAGTATATAAATGATGATGCTACAAGTCTCAAGTTCTAGAAAAAACAGCCAGAACATGTTATACATCAATACAGTATAACCAAAAGCATTGTACAGCAAAACAAAGAAAAACAGCTGGCAATGGCATCGCGAGCCTAGGCTCGATCCCATGCCCTCCGGCTCCTCAACAACAGTCAAGTACCTGTATAGGGACACTTTACCCTATCCAAACCTGCAGAAATGTAATCTGTTTGGGCCGAAAAGCATGACCCAAACAGGGTGTGAGAAATAAATTCCCAGTAGGCACCCACCAAAGGCCCGTGCTCAATTGTGTGTAAACATGCAGCAAATGTGCAGTAATAAAATGCAATAAACCAAGCAGTACTAAAAAGTAACTAACTTACCAGTTATATTGCCATTTAATTTTTTATTTAATCCATTTAATTTAGTATCATTATTTGCTCAACAGCACCAATCCCTTAGGGAAACCAGTATCTTGACCTCGGGCTAATATAGTGAACCACTCCCTTATGCTATCCAGAATCCCACCCGCAGGTATTGCCCTCTGGCCTAACAGATGTTTCCCTCAGGTGTAGGAAGTGTCACCCTCAGGCCCAGAAGTCAATCCATCAGGCACAAAAGGTTTCCCTCAAGCGAAATAACAATAGCCCTCGAGCTAAAACAGTCACGCTCTTAGGCTAATATAGTACAGTGCCCACCGGCTAATCACAACAATGCCCTCAGGCTAAGCAGGTAACTGGGCCATGACCAATAGGTAAACAAGAAGTAAACAAGCAATTTATCTCAAGTAAATTCTACAATTACTACTTTAAAGGCATACCCTTGGGTATCCTGGCCAAATGGATAAACAGTGGAACACACCCCTGGGGTGGTTCCGGATCCAAGCAACACTCCCAACCAGCATTTTTTGTATCACAATTTAATCACCTATATAATTCAATGCTATAAATATATCAACGGCCTCATCCTCACGACACCCCAACCTAGGTTCCTGGCACAAAAATGAAAAAAAAAACATATAGTAGTTGGAAAAATAAACACCAATCCACCTACCTTATACGCCAACGAACGATATACCTGAACACCAACTCTAGAAATGCCCAAGAAAGGCGTAGATCAGACGAAGAATGAATCATACCCAAATGTAAATAACTTACGTTAGAAGAAGAATTGGTAAGCAACACGCTATGAGAAGATAGGTCTTACCTGTGCCGTTCCAACGAGATCGTCCGAGACGGAATCAGATTTTAGACGAACACTGGGTGGATCTTCAAAGGTCTGGCCTCCTCCTATGGCTCCAAAATGGCTCAAATGCCTCCACTGCCAAATGAGGAGGCTGCTGCCTGTTTTAAGATGAAAAAACATAGTACACGACATGTACTTCCAAATACATGGCGTGTACTCCTTTCATTTAACTATTCATCTGGCGGCTCCCCGCTAACGCGACACTATTTGCCTACCGACAAGACTACATGACATGTACTTCTGAGTACATGGCGTGTACTGCTGCCCATCTAGCGGCTGCTCCACCGCATTACAATTTTGGCCTGCCGACTGACTACATGGCGTGTAAAGGACCACTACACGGCGTGTAGTCGGTTCCTACACACGTTTTAATCGGCAAGGCTACACGCCCTGTGTACTCATCCCGACACAACAAGAAGTACACGGCGTGTGGAAAATGTACAAGGCGTGTAGTTCCAAAATTTAGGATTTTTCCCCATTTTCCATATTTTATTAAAAACACTTATAGAAAAGAGAAAAGAAGAAGCATGTACCTCAAAGAGAAGAACTGGGTTCTTATAAAGGTATTGGGATGAATCCTTAGAAAATATGATATTTTTATACCTTATGCCTGAAAATAATTTAGGGTCTATACGAAAAATTTTCCAACTCTTGATTTGGACATAGCTATGGAAAATTTTTCATTAAATATTATAAATAATTATCTTGATAGATAAATTTGAGAGATATATACTAATGAAAAATTGAAAAGTTTATGTTCAATAATAAAAGAGCTGAAAATGTACCAAATAAAAATGTTTTGAACTTATTAACTATTATTATTTCTCAACACCATACCATCGTAGTATCTAAAACAAGGGGGAATATGATTAGTTAAATAGATCATATTATTTTATTTATTACAAGGATAAGAAAATACAATATTAATGTAGTTAGAATTAATGGATCTTGAAATTTTGAAGGAAGGGGAGATATAATTTCTTTCTCAAATGAATGTTAAACCATCCATAAAAGATAAGATTAATGAGGCGTAAAAATAAAATATAGACATAAAAAGGAAGATGAGCAATTTTACTGAGTTCAACAATTGTTTTTATGGAATAATATGGTATATTAACCATGTATGTGTCCCTATTATACCATATTTTAAGAAAAATACAATGGATGAGGCTAATAGAGCATAATTTTCTATTCATCATGGAATTATAATGACATGTAGATACATGAAATTATATTTTTTGTGTGATGGAATGAAAATTGTTATTGTATAGTGTGTTCTAAATTGATTGATATATATTAATGATAATGTAGAGAGAAACAATGTCTAATGTAATGTTACATCCATTAGCCATACTATAATGAGAATGAGAAAACATAACCATGGACATCATTGTTATACTCCCCAACACATCTAAATGTCACAATTCTATATAGGTTGTTGTCAATAATCTTATAGATTTCCAACACATTTTTTACATTAGAGAATATTTATCCCTTAATAAAATTTCTTAGTTATAAATTAATGGATTGGTAAAATTACATGGTGTCCCACCGCCAATTTTAATTGATCATGATCTAATATTAAACATAATTTTTTGGGTATGTCTTCAGTTGGATTTGAATAACGAGTTATGATTAACTGGTAATTATTATCCCTATAAAAATTCACAATTTAAAATTACCATTAAACACCTATAAAACATGTTGATATTTTTCTATATGGATTTCAAAGGTGTTTTAGATCAACACCTTCCTCTAGAGGAATATTCATACAATAATAGATTTCACTCAATAATTAAATGGATCATTATTAATCCATGTATGGATAGAATTTCATAAATACAACATGCTTAAATTTATATAAAAATATATATTTGGGGAATAATCTATCTAGTGAAATGTAAAACAAGGTTATATCTATTCACGAGAAAAAAAGAGTCTCTTAGATTCGACAAAACAGTTATGTTGACAACCGTTAGTGAGATATGGTGTTTGATATTGGGAAAAGGTTTTTATATAAGTTTCCACATTGAATAATATTATGATATTCAAGAATAAGGTCAACCTAATACATAGTTATAATAGTCTGTTGGAATTCTTCATTATATCATGATTGTACCTTATTGGTTGGTTTTTACAATAAATATCTATCAAGTTCACAATCTGTTTCACTTTTCTCTCCTAAGAATGTACATTCTTGATCCTTCATATATACTGAACACAGTGGTCATATCACTAAGTTAGGATCTTTCATATGAAGAACAACTATTATTAATTTTATATAATAGAGATAATTTACTACAAAACAAGACTACTCATGGTTTTAATGTTATTTCGAGAAACTATAAATTTGAATGAGAATCAGGGGAGCATGGGGATTTAATGAATTAAACATGTCCACATTTTTTTCATATTGATGAATTTCACGTGAGTGAATAATTTTAATGTGGGTTGAATGTAAAATATTTCTAATTTTATTAAATATTTCTCTTTAAATAATTTGATTTATCTGATATCTTGTGTTACATACAACCTTGAGTATAAAAGAACCAAATAATATTATTAAAATATTATCTCCTAGTTGTTGGATTGGTGAATATGAATTTTAATCACTAAGTTATAAAAAATGTACTATGATAAATTTATATAATGAAACCATTATTTATCAAATGCTAATAACTAAAAAATTTACTCAAAAATAAAAGTGATTGTTTTTCCTAAATCTTTTTATCTGTACAATGTATTTTATATAATAAATTTAACTTATTACCTATAAGGTAATCATTTTGATGAAATGTATAATATTTTCATAATAATTTTTTTATACTAAAAAAATATTTTTCTAATAATACCTTAATAATAAATCCATTTTTATGCTTTAAAATTTAGTTTAAAAAATAGATGTTTTTAGCATTTTGTGAACATAAATTAAAATTAATTTATTTCATTTATATGTATTTATTTATATTTAGGGAATTAAATATTTATAATCATGATATTAAAATTTTGTTAAAAGGCCACATTTATTTATGGTCAATATGCATACTAACCATTGTAAAATTTATCACCCTAGTAAATGATAAATCTGCATAATTTAGATTAAAAATAATTGATAAATACATAATTTTTCATCCTAATTCTTATTTGATAAAATAAATTATACCATTGTCAATTATTATTTCATTTGTTGTTTTAAGGGACACATTTCTATGAAAATGGATTATATATTATTTAAATCAATGAAACATTCAAAATGTCCCACTCTTTGTTTTTAATATATTTTATGTGTTTATATAGTGAAAAAAAGTTAGTTATGAAACAATATAAGTGTATATTTCTAGCGTAATAAAATTATTTTCATTATTGGAATCTTTTTTTAGTTATTATTATTTTCATTTTGACCAAAATTTCAGGTGAATCACTAACGAATTGTTTATCATATTAATTAAAAATACAATAAATGATTTTAAAAATATTAAAATGAAAATAAACAATTGTGTGATTAATTTGTGATATGATTTATATATGTGAATATATAATATAATTATTGTTAGATAAGACAATATTTAAAAAGAGGGAATATAAAATTGGTCCATCACCCCTATAGTGTATCCAGGGGCTAGGTATTGATACCCATTTACATCAATTTATGGACACTAATTAAATTTGGGGCTATATTTATGTTTCATGGAATCGATTGATGCTACTGTTCAATTGAAGGTGTTCAATGACTCATTTAGGTGGTGTTTATT
This sequence comes from Viscum album, assembly GCA_963277665.1. Lineage (NCBI taxonomy): Eukaryota > Viridiplantae > Streptophyta > Magnoliopsida > Santalales > Viscaceae > Viscum > Viscum album. The sequence goes on along the minus strand of OY728125.1, from coordinate 1,535,827,711 downwards.
GGACCTTCTCTTGATGGTGGGGATTATGTGGTAAATATATCATTCCCTAATCCCATATGGAGGAAAGGTGGAAATACAATGGATCAATCATGCCCGACCATTATAGATGTGGAATTAAGATATATGGTGTCACTATATGAAATGTTTTTATTTGTAGTTTAAATTTTGGATCACATTGGATATGAATGGGTAACATGAATCAGATGAATTTTATAGAGGGAAATGACTTCTGATACTAGTGAAAGGAAAATGGTTGGGGAAAAACATGTGTTGTTGGCTAGGACGATGGTCACTAGTGACAACAATAGTGTGATGATATATTTCTGGCTGATTGTTTATTATATTATGTTCATTAATATATGGGCGCTATTAGAGGGTAATTGTGCTCCATTTTACAGTTATTTTTTGGTTTTCAAGGAACATTTTATATATGGTGTACGGGTATAAAATATAGAAAATAATAGAAGAATGGTAGGTTATCCTTTGGGGGTTCTATGACCAATCTTCTCAACCTATGGGTTTTTTCTCTATATAATGGTTTCACTATAATTATACCCCCATATACCTAATATATATAAGACTATAATTGAATTATATATTTGAATTTTTGTCTTTTAGGTCTAATTAAGTGAATATTATGTAGATTTGAAATAATTAAATTTTATATGAATAATAATTTATTAAATAATAAAATAATAATAAAATTATCCAAAGAGGATAAAGAGTATAATATATGGTCTAAAATATCATTCCTTTTCAATTTATAAATGATTTTTAAACCATTTTCATGACATTGATTTAATTATATTTTAATCTTTGACTAAAACCCAAGATTTCTCCACTTTTATATTATAAAAGGGAACCTATATTTTATCTAAATCACTTATAAATGAGCCTTTTAGCTCAAAAATATAGTAAAAAGGTATTTTATATAAATCCCTATAAACATTCTATAGATTTTTTCTTCTCAAAAAACCATCTCTATGGTCTTTTAGAGGATATCGAAGGGATATATTTCAAAGTAGAGGTAACTTCCTTGACTGATCACATTCTTTCATACTATTCAATAGATATTAAAAATATAGTGTATTTATCATAAAATTATTTATTAAATATCATAATTATTCTTAAATGATACTATTATTAGTAAATTGTCACTATAAATCCACTTTTCCATAAAATAATAAGTGAATGTATCGATCTTGCATACAAGTGGCTTACTGTCTCCACATAGTGATACAACTAGTTTTTATAAAATAATTTATGAATGGGTTTTATGATGGGTTTGATATTATATATTATCTTTACTAAATAGATATAATTATTTAATGATAATATAAATTATATCTTATTACCAAACAATCCATTATAAAATGATAATTTCTTTCAAGTATACGCGTGGACTACCACCTCTAAAAAGCGATTTTGTTCATTTATTATATATATTATCAATTAATTGTAATGAAAATTTATATGATAAAAATATATATTATATATTATATAATAACTATTCAATAATTGGGGGTTATTTTTAACCTTTATTTCATCACATAAATTAGCAAATGGAAATAGCGTCCATGCGTATAAACAACCTATCATCTCCATGAATGGTGTAATTCATTTTTCTACCTCTATATTTTATAGAAGATTATAAATATTAATATAATAACTATTAATAATATTTATATCATTATTAATATTCTGGTTCTGATTTAACCAATAAAAATATTCATGTACCAGAACTACTATATGGAATAAATTATGACAAATAAAATAGTTAAAACTAAAAAATAATGATTTAAAAAAGAAACTAGTCATTATATGGATTTTGAAATGTAATTAATTGATTATATATTATGTTATAATTATGAATTTTGTTTTGAAAAATTATAATAAACGTATATTTACTATATAGGTAGTTAGATTTATTTTTATGTAAGGTGAAGTCGAGGTAATGTATTATATTTCACAATCTCATCAATATTTGAGATTGTTTACTTTTAAGAATCTATTCAGAGAATTATATGATGTTTCTCTTCCATATACATGTTTTCTGAAAAATGGAGAATATTTTTACTATTCTCCAATTATTTTTTATTCCATTTTTAACCAAATTTATCTTTTTCCAAAATGTTTTAAATTGAAACTTTTTTCCATTTTCTGAATGAGGTATATATTGACTTTGTGAATAAAATATATTCTTAACATGTATATCATGAGCATATTTTATCTCCATAATCATGAATCAATGAATGGAATCATCCTTCACACATTTACAATTCAATTTTCAATGAAAATGGTTTCTTTATTATGTTCGAAATATTTAAATTTTTGAAATCGATTCATATATTTGAGAGGATATTTTCATCCAAGAGATTTTAATTATATATTAATGGTATCTCCATTAATAAATAATTACATCCAATGATTCTAATAATTCTTTATTGGAGTTATTATCCAAATATAACATCTTCATTATTTCTCTGGATGAATTAGAATTATGATAAAAATGATTAGGAAATCTAATTTCATGGATAATGTTATGATGGATAGTATATCAAACCCAATTATTCAGGACTCCTGGTATGATAAATGTATTGTGATATTGTGACACACATATTTTTGGTATTCCTTATGTGATTATTGAGACCTATATATCCATCTAATTTATTGGATAATGTATAATATCTAATGGCATAGTATTGGGAAACACGTCTTTGTGGTTGATATGTTTTGGGAAACAAGTAAAATTATTGATTTGTTATAGGAAATGGGTAATTATTCGTGTTTCATTCATTGAAATAGGTGCTTATACCTGATCTAATGGTCTTATATGTTATCCATGACATATTAAAGGGCTTTTATTCTTATTATGACACTATATACAAATTTATGATATGAACGTATGGTTTATGATTGAGTTAGGATATGTTCATATTCTTATGAATATTTTATTATAAAATTATAATGGATTATATCATAAATAATATTAATAATATTTGTCAAATTGTTAATTAAAGGTAAAAATTATTGTCATTATCTTATACCATCATTCTTATCTTATTATTAATATGATAATTTGTAGATAACTTTCAATATTTCCCTTACAGAGTATCTTTGATCACCTTTTCTATTGATTCCTCTCATAGGTCTATGATGAAATATTTTATTAGGGTTTTTCTATAATGATTATTATAAGGGATGATTTTTTTTGGTTATGTTTAATGTCTTTCATTCTATAATAATATTGAATATATAGTTTCTAGACACTCTAAACCATTATGGTTAAATAAAGGATCCTATCTAAAAATATTACATATATAGTTTCAAAACACTCTAAATCATTTTACTCCTAGAATGGATTATATTTTTATATCAAGAATATTAAAAAAATAATATATGATATTTATGTATGAAAATATTAGGCCACTATAGTTGGTATCATAACAGTGTTTAGTAAATATTTAGAAATTAGGGATAAAAAATCTAATGAAAAATCAAAGGATAAATATATGTATTGGATAAAATAATAATGTATTGGTAATGATAATTAATGACCTAGTTTAAACATATTGATTCAAAGAGGATTGTGGCTCAATTTATACATTCTATATATAATTTTTAAAAATTATTTTCTTTCAACTTTGAATATTGTTTTATAAACTATGATTGTTGGTTATAGTGAATGTATGGGACATTAAAGAATAATTTTAATGTTAAATGTGGTGTGAAATGCTGTTTTAGTCCACCTAAAAATCCAAATTTTATGGGAGATGTAATGTAGAGTCTTTCTGCTATTCTCATGAAACTTTTTCAATAAACGAATCATTCTGAATTTCCAAACGACCAAATTTGGTAATAACGTACATTTGAATATTTTTATAGGAAACATCCACCTTTTTTATTTGATCTTCTAATCCACTAGTTTAAAAGTAATTGATCAGAACCATTGGGAAAATATTTTCTATTCTCCAATGATCAATACATTAATATATTTTCCAAGTTTTTTATCATCTGGAATGTGAAATATATGAATGGAATAATCTTATAAAAAATATTGAAATTGAGAATCAAATTAAATATATGGAATGAGATCACATTAAGGGGATATTATTAAGTATGTACCTTCCCTATATTATATATAAAATATAGATATGTAATTTCTTATGTTGAAGTAAAAAGGATGAAATATATTTATGAAACCCATTTTATGGGTTTTTCTATGATAAAATATTTATCAAATTCGTTTCTTTTCATGAGTTTTGATATGATTGATATTTTATGATCTTATGGCACAAATATGTATGGTCTCACTATGTTAATAGTGGTATATATATCCCATCAATTAATTGTGAATGATTTATATATCTTGAGATTGTTATGAGAAAAAAATCAATTCTATTAATCCCTTATGGGAAACAATATGATGTTATTGATCTATTATGGGAAACAAGAGGATGTGATTGATCCAATATGATATCATGTGTTTATTCCTTATCCAATAGTATTGGTTTTTAACCTTGATAAATGAATTGTTTTTTATTATTGTAATTTTTCCAAAAAAAAAATTATGTCATGAACTTATAGATGGTGATTAAGTTATGAGGATTTTTCATTCATAAGATTCAGGTTATTTTATATGAAATAATTTTATACCATAACTCAGGTTTATGGTCTTTGTCAAATTGGGTATAAAAATCATAAATTGGGTCATAGTATTATACTCTATTGGGTATCTTATGTTTTTATTTAATCAATGGTAGATCTATCACATGCATACCCTTACTAAGCATTTGATCTCCCCAATTATTATATTTCCTTTTTTCTTGGAAATAACAAAATATGTTAAATGTTTTATGACTATAAATTTTTCATATGTGATGAATTTTATATGAGATTATTAATACATAACTTAGAATATGAGAATCTTGGTATAGTGGGTGTTGATGTTCGTGTTTATGGTCTAGTTATTTATGAACCCACGTTGTTAATATTTGTCCTACTTTTTTAAAACTAAAAGTAAAAATAATATTGGGGTGTGTAAGTGATCTGATATTTCTATTTTTTTATTTTTTTTGTGGAATATAATTTTGTTAAATTTGTTGGTATAAAATATAGTAACAAAACTTTTGTGTTTTTTAACCATATTTGGGAGTGTGGGAACTGATATGTCATAGTTAGTATCAAAGTAGTGTTTATATAACATTAGATATTATTTTTTTTCATGTATGTTTATCATAATAGTTATAAATATAATTATGAGTATATAATTTTGTGTTTGATCATATATTCAAAATCATAGTCACCCATTTTTTGTTTTTATATGTTTAAATTTTAATATGACTAATGATATATTGGGAGACATTTATTTTTGAGGTTTATAACACATTTATGATTAAAATGTGAAAAAATTATTTTAATAAATATTCACTTTTCATTTTCTAGACCAAATTTTAAAAATATAGATAAACAATAGGGTTTATATGATATTTTATTTTGAGTTAATTATGGTGATAACATTTTTGGTGATTCAAAATGAAATGTCTGAGATAACCTTTTATGTTAAAATATTATTTATTATTGAATATATTAAAAAACTGATAGCATTTTTATCAAATTTCTGTGATTTTTATAATTATTATATTAATATGGTTTTATAAAAAGAAAAAAAAAATATGTAGGGTGATAACAAGTCACATCTAGAAAATCCACGAGGATTGAACCCAAAAAGTAAAGGGAGAGATGTGTGCATCACCAACCACTATACTACATTATTCCGCGGTTAATATAATTTTTTTTTAATTTATTTAAACTATCTTACCAATAAAAGTTGTGTTCATATTGGGATCATTTTTTTTGTTGTATACATAACCACGATATTGAATAAAATTTGGTGATTATCAGATTAATGTTAATTTTGTAACCTTATATGATACATGTAAATATAAAATTATAAGAATTTATTTTAGATATAAAGGTTAAATTATATTTTATAAGAATAATTTATTTAAATATATCTTTAAGGTGACTCGTGTTATTTATATAAATGATTATCATATTGTAGAAATCTGACACAAGATTTCTTGAAGCCAATGTATTTTACTAATTACATTTCCTTGATTACAAGGAATAACATCTAAAAGGAATGATAGTTTAGTAGTCTTGCTAAAATAAATAGATACAAGTGTCTTTTATTACGAAATAAGAGACTAATTACAACATAATGGTTTCCATTGTAAATAAATAACTTCAAAGATAACACAAATAGATCTAGTAAAGAACTATATATCTTTAAAAGTATTCTTCTTGTATTCCTAGGGAATTTAACATAATAATAGTGAGGTCAAATTCTTAATATGGGAAAAATATGGTAGAAGTATTTATTAATCAATGAGATTAATAATTATCACCTGGTAAATAACTAAAATCACCAGCCATATACTCAATAAACTATGAGTGAATATCCTAAACAGAAAGTTAACAACTAGAAACACATTACATTTAAATAAATAAATTAGAATAATTTACATATCATCATATAAAAATAAAAACATTCCATTTAATCGACAAACTGAACTATGAAACGTATCCATAGATATGTCGACGCAAAATATCATGGATGAATAATTAATCAATATAAATGATGGAAATTATTTCTTAATGGAATTCATGTATAAGTCACATTAAATTCTACACCACCAATACCTTCACAAGATTTTTTAAAACTACAGATTGAAACCCATTTAATTTGTAAAACATATTTGTCTTGTGAAAACCTATCGATACATCGAGAAGCTATATAAATTTCGATCTCCACCCTTAATTACCAACATAAATGAATACTCATATCAAATAACCAAAAAAATAATATTCCTTTTCAAAAATCACTATTGAATAAATAATAGAGAATGATCAATATTTTCCCAAATAATCAAACAATTTTCGATGTAGAAATTGTATGAAATTTTCTATACGGGTTAGGCAATATCAATATCAATGACCACTAAAATGGATAATTAGGGTAAATTCAATGTTAAATGATCATATAAGATTGAATATATCAAGGGGAATAACATATTATTCATGGAAGTGAATGTAAATTCAATCCTTGTCCAATGAATAATAAACCATCTTGGGGAATAATAATGATTTTATCAATCCAATAAATCCATGTTTGAGTAAGACTAAAAGGTTGGTGTTGTTAATGTATAGAAATACTATAAAAATATATTTCAAAAATATTCTTCAGGAAAATATCATTTTGTTTTGTAAAACATTTTGAACAATATTTTCTTTCTAAATCACCTTTGAAAACATTTTATTTAAAAAGTAATCATTCTTACATGAGAAGGAAAATTGAAATTAATGATATTGACTAAATATATACATTCTGTATGAGATAGAACATTATTTTTGGTCATTTAATGGTTAAACAATGTATTGTTAGGAAATAGATATAAATATTATATCAAAAAAATTGGTAAAAGAACAATAGGGTAAAAAATTATTTATAAAATAACATTAAAAATATAATTGATTTTTTTTTAATAAAACATGGTTTTTAGAAGAAATAAGTTTCTCTGACTAAACAGGGAAACAATGTTTCATTTTTGGAAAAACATTTTCTAAAACATTTTGAGTATAGAATAGTTAACAAAATGGTATTAACACTTTAAAATGGTCATAAATAAATATTTCTGATAAAATTAAGGGTTTTTTTTAATAATGATCATATAAGTTCTTCAAATGAAAAAACCATTGAAATATCATTACAGTTATTATTGATGAAAATAATCTTTAACCATTCCAAAGTATCTCATTCCACTTTTAAACAATTTAAATAATAATCTTGATGAAGTATTAATACCGAATTAATGTTTAAAATAACATGAACAAAAAATTATTACTAATATATTATTATAAAAGGTTAAGTAGATACACCACAAAAAATATGAAAGCGGAAAACATGACATTTATCTCATAGATATAAAAAAGTTGAGATGAGAACCCCCTACCATGAAAAAAATAGTCTAGTGATTTTTCATTCAAATGGGTGGAGGCCAGGGCTCAAGCCGAGACTAATGATTGTCTCGTATTGGTGTTGAAAAAATCTTCAGCCCCAATCCCCCTGGCATGGGAGGGATCATTTAAGTCCAACAAGTGGGAAGGACCTCCTTCCCGTCCCTTGTAAAATCTTGTTTTCCTCCATCTTTTCTAAATGTTTTTCTATTTCCTAAAGTACTAGATATCAACAATGGAATCCCCAATATCCAAATTTCAACTACTAAGTTCCCATAATCCTCCTCAGTTTTGAATATCACTATGGTTTCTCAGTTTTGGTAGAGGAGACCCTTTGTTGATTCCTTCGATAGGTTCATCTTCAGTTCGTGGGAACATTAGGAGGGGATGGTTGTTGGATTTCTTTATATCCATCATATCATAAATTGGTTAACAAAGGAGGAGGACCTCATCTACCCCTGTTCAAGATCCCCCCCATAGCTTCAATGGGTTTCATTTCTTTCTACTTCACTGGCCCTTTTAGTTTCATAAGGAACGTGATAATCTTGCTATGGTTGTGTTGGTATGCTTCCGTAACATATCTTTGTCATTTCAAAATCCTTTTGTGATTATGATGCTTGAAAATCTAGTCAGTATAGTCTTATACTCAGATAGTCACACAAACACATTTTTCCACCAAATCAATCTGTGGGTTGGGGTGGAACTAGATGTATCGAGGAATCAATTTGATTATTTTTGTTTCACTGTTGGTGAGGAGTTCAGATGAAAACTGTGGGTGATTTACCCAAAATGGACGGACTTCTACTCTACCTACAAGATACTAGGCCATACCTCAGAGGTCTATTGATGGGGATCTTCAAAGTTGATGGGTAAGGGTTTTTGTAAGAATGATTGTTTGGTACCCAAGAAATTGGTCCACTCGAAGGAGGTTTGTCACTATGGAGATCAGGTCTCACCTAGGATGGAAGATAGTAGTATGGGTAAGGTTACAATTTTTTTGTGTGTAGGATGTATCAAATTACATGGAAACAGATGTGGGGGGTATGGGTCAAGGACCTCAGGCGTTGCGGTTAGTGGAGGAGGATCGTCTCAATCATGGTTTAGTGGTATGTGAGGTGTCTGTGAAGGATTCCATAGGACCGTTATGGGGACGAAGTCCACGGTGCCATAGACCAACCTGAAGGTGTCTAAGGTGTTAAACATGCTGAGGTAAGACTTGGCTGGAGGTCCCTCCAATCATAGTTTGACGAAGGGTGATGAGTTGGTACAACATGACGTGGGTAAAGTGGAGAACCAGAGGAATGGGAGTAAAGAGGCTATGGACTAATTGGTGGGCAGTGAGGAGGCTATTTCAACTGCCTCGTTCATTGAGGTGTTAAGGTATAGAAGTGGTGATGTGTGTATTGGGAAACATGGGTTTGATATGGACATTTTTGATCCATTTAGAGGTGGGAAAATAGCGGGTCCAAATTCTTTGATTCAGACCTCAATACACTTGCGTAAATGGTTAGAAGTCCATTCAAAGGTATGTTTGAGAACTGATTCCACTGATCCATTTAATGTTGAAGTGGTGTGTTTGAGGGAACCCAATAAAAGTGAACCCATACACTCATCAGAGGAAGGTTTATGTTCGAAGAGTAATATGAGTTTCAGAAAGAGGAAGGGGAGGAAGGATTACACATCTTTGTCACCTTATATGGAGACATGATCTTCAAAGAAGATATACGACATAAAGACAACCATGGATACTTCAAATCATAAGGGATTAGAGGACTGGGGTGACCCATTATTGGTTTTGAATTTGTGTTCTGAAGAAGATGTGATATAACATGTATGGTTTCTTAATGAAACTGAGGAGGAGGAATGTAAAATGACAAGGAGTTCTCAAAGTGAGTTTCTCAATGAGGACCAATTTGAATGGATTGACTATTAGGATCTAATTCTAATAGTGGCTTCAACAATGGGAAGATCATAATTGACATGTATATTCATTCCTCGAACAAACTAGTTTTTGAGTTTCAGAAAATAGTGATGGAGGTATCATGAATGCATGTCTCATCTCTGTCCAGGATTTTTTAGGGAGATAAACTCTGGTAATCTCAAGATAATATTTATTGACTTTGTTTAAGATATCGGTTTTGGTTGGTTGGCTTGAGAGTAATTCTTGTACCTGTTGTACTTACTTTTGGTCCATCATTTGATTGATTCGGTTGTGATGATTGATGGAACATGAATAGAATTCTACTTGGATATTCTTCGAAAGGGGATCAGAGAATGACGTCTTCATCAGTGAAGGTATTTTGGATTTTGATGATAGAGAAGGTATGGCTTATACATCAGTTCTATTCCCATGCACTTCTTCAAGGGACTTCTTTCCAAAGGATCCTTCTCTGTTGAAGGCTTGATGTCATGTTGTAGATGCTGGGGAAAGGAAGATCCAGTAGTGTTTTTTGTGATTCTTTTATACGAAGTTTTTGTGTTGTTTTTTGACGTATTTCATAGTTTCTCACTTTTTCTTGAAAATTTTTTTGATAATAAAAAAAAGTAATTTCCAGTCAGTCAGAATCCCCTGCCATTAGTTTCCTTTGGGTGAATGTCCTTTAACATCTTACATAATAAAATTAATATAATTTTATACATTATTAAAAACCCATTTCAAATATATCATTTCTTTTATTTCATGTTTTATTATGTTGTATATACCTACTTAATCTTTGTTGCATGTGGTGTTTTGATCAAAATCAGTTAATGTGTCAAAATAACATTGGTACGTAAACTATGCTCAATGGGGCCATTTGGTGATAAATAAAAATAATAATTATTATATAAACATCATATTTATACATCAAATATAATTTTAAAAACTATAATTTCATATCATTTCAAAAAATAAATCAAGGTTACAATCATTGTGACGGTAGGATGTACTTACACACGAGTAACATTCTTATTTTTCAATGCTCGTTTTGGAAAGAAGGTAAGTAACAAAATAAATTTCTATAATGATCACTATATTATAAATTCTGTATTATTTAATAATATAAACATAAATATATAATTATTGTGATGTATATAGAATCAACTCATGTATAAGAGGTGGTATTCCACATGCCCATGAATAACATTGTCACTTTTAAAGTGTGGGAAAGGGTAATATGGAAAATGAAATATATATATATATATATATATATAAAGGTATTTATGCCATAAATATTAAATATCTTTTTTTATGTCTCCTATTTTTAATTATAATCATCTTGTATACATTCCATGTATGTTGTGATTGAATCACATCACTTTGAGAGAGCGACGATCCACATATCCTGAAACTGTGTTATCGTAATGATGAAAAATGGGAAGTATTAAGGGTTTGTGTTATAAAGGGGTTACATAAGTATAAATACATGAAAAAATTTAATATATATCATATATAAATAGTGTTCCCATATTAGTGGCCACTATTAGAGGTGGTAAATAAAAAATGAACAATCATTGTTTTTGGAGGCAATAGGTCATCATATGAAAAAAAAATATGTTTGTTACAAATTAGATGGAAGTGTGTGAAACATTAGGTCAAAAAAATAATTTAAAAACGTATTAGTATATATATTATGATTTTTTTAGTATTTTAACAATGATGAATAATATTTGAGATTGTTTAAATTTAAATTAAATAGAATATATCATTGGTAAGTGTTACCTTAAAAATCAGGTAACACCATTTTGTTTACACCAAATGGATTCCTTGTAAGGATTTATGACCGAAAGAAGGATTAATGGTAGAGGTTAGGGAATATTAGAATTGAATTTGATATATCATTTCCATTTTTTGTAGTTTGAGAGGTGTGCGGATTTGGGATAAGTGGTGGCCTTTTATAAGTTAGGAAAATGACTAACTTGGATTTTTTGAAAATAAGTTAAGTGTACCCAAGATTATACATAACAAAAAAAATGAATCAATAAATGTAAATAATGGAAGGTGGAGAGAAGATATATGGCCTTTAAAATTGGTTTTTGTAATGTGGATAGGACATTTGGGACCTTATGTTAAATGGGTAGTCCTTTATTAAGCTTAATTTTTCTTTAATAATTATAATTAATTTAAATCAGTTTCACTAAGCTTTAGGATAAATTGTTCCTATTATTGGAAAATATAAATTATTTGGATTCCAAATATGTAATCAATTTTTAATAATTATAATCGTATATGTGGTATAAAATGAATTAAATTTAATCCCACAGGTGGGACAACAATATGATGTTTTAAGGTAAAAGCCTTCGAAATATTTCTATGTTTTTTATATGTGAAATTGATTAAAATGAAATAAATTGTATTAATTGATAAAAATATGATCTAATTTAGCATTAAATTAATTTAAATTTAAAATTTAACCATATAAATAAATTATATGAACAACATGTTTTGAATTAAAATTCATTATTTTTCACTATTTGTAAAAAAAATGAAATGTTTCAAAAAACCAAAAATTAAACCTAAAATAATTCATATGTTTATATTTAAAATAAGTATTTTATTTTTACTTATTGAATAACCTATAGTTTTAAAAACTATATTTAAAATTGGTAATCCATTCAAAGGTGGTAAATTTGCATTTCTAAAAATATAGGTTTTTATGTGTCAAATTTTGTTTGTTCATATATTATTCCAATCAAATCTAAGGGGAAAATATAAAAAAATATTTAATTGAATATAATATATATATATATATTTAAAATCATTATAAATTTATAATTAATTAATATTATAACGACCAATCTCTATTGGAAGAAAAAATATGATAATAATTATTTTCATATCCAATTTCTTGTTAGTAACTAGTAACAAATCAATTAAAGTTATATCAATATAAACCATAAATTTTCAAAATTTATTTAATAATATTTGTGGATTATAACATAATATCTTGGTTATATTGTAGAGACTTGGGTTTTTGGCCTTGTCAGACGTTGGAATATTTCTACAAAGAATTCCAGAGCTAGGCGCGAAGACGGTGTGCGATTCTGAGGCCCGGTGTGCCCAAAATAAACATTATAAAAAATATTAAGTATTTTTATACTATTCACGTGGTGGGGGTGTGATATCTCCTAAAAGGTAGCTCAGAACAGGAATCAGAGGGCATGGTTGCGTCCAAAATGTGTTGTTTACCCTAGGCGAGGTGTAAACTTTCTAGCGCGGGCCTGTGGTGAGAAACGCCACCAGGGGCGTTTTTGTAATTAAATGGAGATGTTAGTGTGAGAGTGTCGGCTCAAATAACTTTTCAATGGAGTCTCGGATTGAAAATATGAATACTTCTTTGCGTTTAGAATGGTGTGTTTACCCTAGGGGTGACCTTACCTTTGTTCGCATCGGGCGTCGGGTCCGAGGAGGGTTTGGTGCCGGCGGGCGGCTTATATAAATATCAGCACCCCCCCCCCCCCTTTATCGTTCCTCTCGGCGTTCTTTTCCATTATTCACCACCTATCCTCCGAATTGAGCAAACAAATCACCCGTGAGCTTGGAATTCTATGGCGGACGTTCCAGGAGCGCGCAGCGGAAACTCTGGAGCGCGGATCTAAGGCAGAACGTCGGCGTTTCGCCCGCGAGGTAGGCGGATTTGAGTTTTAACCCCCTATCCCATTATTGCTGAGTTTTACTTAAAATTGAAGCCGTAGAAGTGTAGATTGGTTCTCAAGGGTCGCGCAGACGCCTCCAGATCGCAAAACGGACCACCGGGGAGCTCCCGGCGGTCTGCGGAAGATCCGCTGGCGTGACACCGGTGCCGGCGTAAGGCGGCCGGCCACGGCGGGCCATCCCGGTTAGGTGGTGGCAGCCACTTGGTGTGCGGTGGTGCGGCGGTCCAGCGGTGGTGTGGGTCGGCGGCGGCGACGGCCGGACCGGCCGGGGTGGGCCGGTTCGGGCCGGCCGGACCAGCCAGGTGGGGCCGATCCGGTTCAATTTTGATTGTGGGTTCTAAAAACCCTTGTTTTGTGCAATCCAATGGTCTGATTCGTGCGCCGTCTACAACGACATGACCCTGGGAATGAGACGGACCTAATGGGATAGGTTCGGGTTTTTTTTCGGGGTGCGTCCGTGACCTGGGGTCACGAAACGTCGAATAATAATAATATTTTAATTATTATTCAACTTTGACCGGCCGTAACTTCTACCCAGAGCGTCCGAATGACGTGACGTCAGTGGCGTTGAGACCCTGATGGTACAACAGACTTCTTGAGATGGTTTCCGGGTGTTGGTACTGAGAACAGGGTGTGGGCCCCACGAGGCCGGGTTTTGGGGTTTGCGGAGAAACTCAACTTTCGCACCAGGAGTCCAATTTTGGCAGATGAATAGTCGATCCTGTGTGTTTTTCCAAAAGGATCACAATGGTGCAATCCGTTCGATGAGTTTCGAAATCGAGGCGTGGGTCCCGCACGAGCTAGCTTCTGTGAATAGTACCTTTTTCACCGGATGTCCGTTTCGGAAGAGCGAGTAGTCGATTCCGCTTGTTTTTCTGTGGGGATTATCGTGGTATGGTCCGCACGATGGGTTTCGGGATCATTGTGTGGGCCCTGCATGATCTAGCTATGGTGAATAGTTCCTTTTTCACTGGTTCTCTGTTTCGGGTGAGTAAACAGCCTATCCTGCGTGTTTCTCCGCGGAGAATGCGATGGTGGCCTCGGTATTGGCCTTGGAGGTGCGCAGTGTGGCGTTGTTGTGGGTCGCTCGGGTTAGCAACGTTTTGGACCAGCAGTGGTTGAGTGTACTCCCTTGGTTCATTTCCATGAGGGTTCGTATGGAATCACAACCATCGTATAGGTTTGTGATCCTCTCGATGCGTTGTTTAAACTGTTAGAGTTGTGGCATCCCTCCGGTGGACCCGGAGTGGGATCCTCTAGTATATTTTCTCTAGATCGGGTTCTTGGTATTACTGCGACCGCTTATCCATGGGCGACGATCCCCTATCTAGCTGGTTAACCCCGTAGAATGGTGGCATCATTGGGATTATGATCCCCTACACGGTGGGCCGTACTCAGTAGGGTTGCGGCATCGTCAGGTATACGATCCCCTACTCAGCATGAGGTGTATATTAGGGTTGCAGTATCATTTGTTATGTGATCCCCTACTCAGTGCGTGGTTTTGATAGGGTTGCGGCATCGTCGGTTCGATCCCCTACATCGCGAGTTGTACCAGATAGGGTTCCGGTATCATTGTGGCCACCTTTATATGGGAGACGATCCTCTATCTGAGTGATGTGTTTCTTTCGAGCACCAAATCGGGTTGTGGTATCCCCCAGCGGATCCTTGGTGTGATCCCCTATCTGTGAGAACTACGTATGCTAGTTCGGGTCATGGTATCCCCCAGCGGACCCTGGGAGTGATCCCCTATCTGTGAGCTTCGTATACCGGAGTGGGTTCTGGTATCACCAAGCAGACTGTAACGACATGAAGTTTTGAATAAATCTTGTTTCCTAATATTATGTGTTATTTGATTTTTCTTTTATATTCAACAAAAATGGTTCATTTGATAACATGAGTATAATTAAAATGAGACCTTTAAGTTTTGACTGTTATATGACCATTGGTCAATATGACCACTGGAAACTAAACGTTTTGATTATTGTCTCTAAATACAGGTAATCTTGGTTAATTATTATAGAAAAAAGATTTGATGGCCTCACCCAGTAGTCTTGGACCGATCGAAGCCCATCTAACAAAATGTGGGATGGAGGTAGCACCATTGGGCTTTGCTCTGGACCAAACCCAAGCCGAACTTCATCGTGTGAAGCTAGAATGGAATCTCCTTTGCGAGAAGTTCAAACTGATAGAAATTACTACTCGTGCGATGTTGGCTGAGCCTCCCTTGGATTCTCTCAACTTAGCACAACATACACTTAGGTCCTATGCTAGTGTGATAAGGGGATATGTAAGGAGACCATAACTGCCTTGTGTAACCCTTTGTTTTAAATAAAAATTTTGATTCCTTCTTATGATGAAGTTTATGAATTTTCAAATTTTCAGATATATATAGTATGCATATTTTTGATTAATTTTAGAGAAATGATATTTTAAAATGTTTAGGTAAACCTTAAATAATTAAAAATGTGTAAGTATTTTCAAAAAATTGTCTTGTACAATTATGTTCACTACGAAATTTAGATTCTAATAAGATCAACATAATTTTTGTTGAATAGTAAATTATGATTAGTTATTTTATGCTTAGGATTAGTAATGTGACCAAATGGATTAGTAATCTCACTTAAAGAAAGTATTAATATAATCTAGGCACCTTGATTAAGTAATGTGATTCAATAAAATGGTTAAATAACGGTTTCATAATGTATTATTCAAGTATTAGTTTTTTTGGGTGAATAGTGTTTTTAATTAAAAATAAAATTAAAAATATTTAGAAAATTATTTTTATAAAATGGATCTCATTTTTGAACTCAGAGCATCGATATTATGTTAAGATAATTTTTGGGGATTTTCCTGAAAAAAATGAATTTTCAGTGAATAGTCTATTTATTTAAAAAATAAATTAAAAATATTTAGAAAATTATTTTTATAAAATGGAGTTCAATTTTGAAATCAGAGCATTGATGTTTGGTTAAGGTGAAATTTTGGTATTTTTCTGAAAAAGTTGAATTTTCAGTAAATAGTAAAAATACAGTTTTAGGGTTTCGGTATGTTTAATGACATCATAACTGTGTCATGATGATGTCAAGAGATATTTTATTGGTTGGACGACCAAAGGTGACGAATTATTGTATGAGGGGACCCATGTGGCATAACTCCATGGGAAATACCATGGGAGAGCCCATGCTTTTGAGAAAACCACTTGTGAGGTGTCCCTTGGCCATTAATGCCTTGTCCCCTCACTTTCCCTATATATACCAGACCATCCTCTCATCCATTTTAACTCCCCACTCTCCTCCCAACAAAGTTATGGTCTCATTACCTCCCAAGGAGTCCTCCCAAGGTGCCCCCAAGCCCTCAAGGTCCCAACCTTTGAGTTTTAAGAGTGACGTTTTAAGGTAAGGGATATGACCTCTCTCTTTCTTTTCAAGTAATCTCTTTTATGTCATTTCCATTATGATCCATTTTCTTATGTTAAAGTATGTTCTTTTATATTCCTCTTACATCCCTTTTCATGTTAATATAATGAGAGATACCCTCTTACTCACATTATTTCGTTTTATGAAGTTTTAAGTGGCGTCGTTAGGCTGCCGAAATTTTTGTAACGGATCCTTTCTCCCTTCTCATTTTTCAAGATCTATTTTCATGTTAAGTCTTTCAAGTTACTTTTTAATATTTTGGGGTATGATATATATATCTATCATACTGATCTTTTATGTTCATATGATGAGAGACCCTATTTGATCTTGTCAATTCATTTTTTTGAAGTTTAAGTGATGCCGTTAGGCTGCCGAATTTTTAAGGGATTCGTTCACCCTTCTCTTTTTCAAGTTATATTTTCTGGTCAAGTCTTTAATGTTCCTTTCCTTTATGTTGGGGTATGATCTCTATATCTATCATACTGATATTTTATGTTTATATTATGATAGACCCTATTTGATCTCGTTGACCTCGTTGTCATGACATGTCAAATTGATTATATTTTTAAGGTTTATTTATAGTCTAGGGTAAACCCTAGGTCGTCTCTCAAGGAGAGTTGGTAGGTTTAGAGTGTGTATTTTTAATAAAAATGACTAAGAGAGGGGGTGATTTTGAAAATAGTGTAAAACAATGACTTAGTTGAAATAGCTTAAAGGATGAGTGCCCAAGTAGATTTTGAGAAATATGAGATAAAAGTGTCGATGTGATTTCACTACACACATATAAAGTTCATTGTTCATAGAGATTAATCTCGGGTTTAGAGTAATTCTTTGGTTGGAATTAATTGGAATCCCGATTAATTCCTAAGCTTTTATTTCTATGCTTTAAGGACCAAAACTTGATGTAACAATCGTATTGTCAAGGTCCAGTACTTATTCATGGAATAAGAGCTTCCAAAGCATATTGAAATCTCAATAAGTTGGGTATGAAAAGGATTCTTGTGATGTCCAATCGGAACAACACAAGTCACGCACTCAAAACCTCACACTGATCGGTTAGAAATTAAGAGCATAACACTCGCATGTATCAAATCAAGCATTCAAATCTGAAATAAAATAAGATAAATGGAATTAAATGTTTAAACACCCAAATTACTCCAAACCAGTAGCTAATTTATGCATCGGAACTCCCTTGACATGTGTGTAGCTCCCTCACAACGAACACCCAACTTTTAGCTCGACATCGGGAGGAGGAGGAATCTCGGGTTGAACTCCTTCTTCATTGTTGATCCCCCTATGAGGATAGAGGCCTCCATAACCTCCAAGTTGATTAGGGGACTCCTATGGGACTCCAAATTGGCAGCACTTCACTCCTTGGCCGAACTTACAAATGAGGAGCCCAAGGATCCCTTTTATAGGAATTGTGGGAGGTGGTTTTGGGCACACAGATTTCATCAATCCACTTTCACGACGCGTTTTGGCCTTCCGACAGTCTTATCTCGCTTTGGAAAAAATTGAAACGTTGTATCCCTACCTCTTGAATGTCTCCACCGAAAGTTTGGCACCATTTGGACAACTACATCTCAAGATATTGATAAAATACAGAACACCGCATTTGACTTGGTCCAAATTCGGTGGCTTGGACAGATCAGTTCGGATGGGCCCCATACAAGCCGAATCAGGATTGGGTTCCTTCATATGAAATGTGTCCTATTAAATTTTGGACAGTCCCAGAGAATTTCAGCCCATTTGGATGCCCGGAGATTGTGTACTCTTCAAAACAGTGGACAAATGTTCATGGATCCATGCAATTTTGGCCCTGTTTTCTTTCACTTCATCAAGGGCCCTCCAAATCACCTCCACCTACATTGTAATTTTCAAAACAAGTATCATTGACCTATTTAACAGTGATAAACACAATATTAGTGAATCAAACATGAAGCACAATTTGATAATATTTTTATAATTTTTAATACAAAATATGTTTAGAACAGCGATGTAAGGGTGAAAATGAAACAGTGGATCGTGGTACGATCACACCCCCACACCTAAACATTTTCACTCCTGGGCAAGGTCACATATCCAAATACAATGATTCATATATATATATATTTACAACATCATTAAGATTTAGCATTTGAGGGAATTTTATTTAATGTAACTTGATCAATGCACGAATCACACCAAGGAGTTCTTCCTAGTGAAAATAGAAAAAGATGTCTCATAAATCATATCATAGTGAAATTTAAAAAGATTCATGATACCCAATTGAGAAAGGAATTCATAAGTAAACCATGACAATAACTCTCTATTTGTGGGTGTGAAAACCATTCCATGCTATTCTTTCCACTTGCTATCCAATAAATATATGTTATTTTAACATTTTTCAGCTTAAATGATTTTGTCACTGAACCTGTCCTACATCCTTTGCAATCATATTTCAGGACCCACTCATTTAAGCATTCCCAGAAGTCAAACCATAAGCTCCCGACCTAGATATCCCCATATGTTGCACATTTCATCACTCCCCTCATTTTTTTTGAAGTTGCAATTGGAACAAATCTCACACTCATCTCTCAACCCTTGTTTGATCTCCTCACGACACTAATTACAATAGTTATAACAAGATCAAAGGTTGAGGAGGAGTGGTTCTTGACCTGCCCAAGACACAACACATTTTTGTTTTGAGGGCCTACAACATTCGGGCATTAGGTACACACGCATAGGTCAATCTGGTACAGTAATGAAATAGATTGGATAAGGAACGAACGTATGGAAATATCATTTAAAGCTGAAAAATATTAACCCATCATATATTTACCTTATATTAAGTAAGAAATAATCACACTTTGTGGTTTGGTGGAAAATTTTTTGGAGATATTAGTGACACAGTTTTCCCAAAAATTACTCACACAATGGGCATCAATCATCTCAATGGTTTCACATAGATACGACCATTTATATCATTGACAAAAAACGAATTCACTAAAAATCAATCCCTGATGTTAAATTCATACAAATATTTTTTTTAGCCTTCGTTATGGTATTTTTACTTTCCCCACTCTATGGTCGCCACATCATGGAATTTCAAAATTGTTGTTGGGGAAAAATTAAAATAACATAAAGAAGACAAAAAAGAGAAAACAAATAGGGAAAATGATGAAAATTCCTAAATAACCCAGGAATGTATCCACCCCCCACACCTAGAGTGTACAGTGTCCTCACTGTAATAAAGAGACTGTGGGAAGGAAGGATAAAACCTGGTGAGTGTTATTCATAGACCGCTTCTTGAACATGGAGTTCCTCCATTGGGGACTCTGGAATGGCTTCATGGAAGTGTTTCAGCCGCTGCCCATTGACAGTGAAGGTTTGCTTGGTGTCCTCATTTTGAACCTGGACAACACCAAATGGAGAGACATTAGTAACAATGTAAGGACCAAACCAACGGGAACAAAGCTTACCAGGGTGCAACTTCAGCCTTGCATTGTAGAGGAGGACCTTCTGCCCGATGTGGAATTGACGATGAAGGATGAGACGGTCGTGGGCAGCCTTGGTTCGCTCTTTATAAATTCAGGAGTTCTCATATGAATCTCTTCTCATTTCCTCCAACTCCTGAATCTGCATCTTCCTTTGAATACCTGCACAAGAAAGATTAGAATTGCATTGTTTAATATCCCAGTAGGCTCGGTGCTCTACCTCAAAAGGGAGGTGACAACTCTTCCCAAAAACTAGCCGATATGGTGACATTCAAATTGGAGTTTTGCATGCAGTACGGTAAGCCCATAATGAATCATCGAGTCTAAGACTCCAGTCTTTTCTGTTTGGCTGAACCGTTTTCTCAATAATCTGTTTTACCTCTCTATTTGATACTTCGGCTTGACCATTTGTTTGTGGGTGATAAGAAGTAGACACTCGATGCCCAACCCTATACCTGCACAAAAGAGATTTCATTTTGCAGTTGTAGAAAGGAGAAACCTGATCACTAATGATAAACCTAGGTAAACCAAACCTACAGAATATTTGGGTTCTCAAAAATTCCACAACTATCTTGGAATCATCTGTCCTTGTGGCTCATTCCTCTACCCACTTTGAAACATAATCCACTGCTAGAAGAATGTAAAGGTTCCCAAATGAATTGGGGAATGGTCTCATAATGTCAATGCCCCAAACATCAAAAATGTCATGGAAGAGCAAGGGTTGTTGAAGCATCTCATTTCTTTTAGAGACATTCCCTATTCATTGATAGCGAGGATAGGATTTACAGAATTCATGGGCATCCCTAAAAAATATGGGCCAAAAGGGACCAGAATCTAAGACCTTGCGAGCAGTCCGTTGGGGACCAAAGTGGCCCCCACAAGAAAGTGTGTGGCAGAACCTAAGGACAGATTGAAACTCACTATCGGGAACACAACATCTAATAACTTTATCACTACATGTGCGCCAGAGGTAGGGGTCATCCCAAATGTACCAACGAGACCCATATTTTAGACGGTCGGCCTGGTTTTTGGTGAAATCAGAAGGAATGCAAGACGCTACCAAATAATTTACAATTTCAGCATACCAAGGAATCGCATATTGCACTCGGTACAATTTCTCATCAGGAAGCAATTCATTTATGGGAATACAGGGGGATGAGTCAATGTCCGAGGATGGGAGAATCCTACTGATATGGTCAGCAACCACATTCTCTGCTCTTTTTTTATCCCTAATTTCTAGATCAAATTCCTGAAGGAGGAGCATCCAGTGAATGAGACGTGGTTTGGCTTCCGGTTTCTTAAGGAGATACCGGAGGGCTGCATGGTCTGAGAATACAATGTCATTGGACCCTAAAAGGTATGACCTGAATTTATCCAAGGCAAACACAATGGAATGAAATTCTTTTTCAGTGGTGGTGTAGTTTGCTTGGGCAGGGTCCAAAGTACGTGAGGCATAGGCTATGACATGTGGAGCTCGGTTGACCCTTTGTGATAAGACTGCCCCAACTACATAGTTAGAGGCGTCACACATGAGCTCAAATGGTAAATCCCACCGAGGTGGTTGGATTATCGGGGGTGACGTGAGACTCCATTTTAACTTATTGAAAGCTTCCTCACATTTTTTATCAAAATCAAATTCTTTTTCTTTTTGGAGTAATCGAGAGAGGGGGAGTGAAATTTTACTAAAGTCACGAATGAAACATCGATAAAATCCAGAATGACCCAGGAAAGACCGCACATCCCGAACATTTTTAGGGAATGGTAGGGGGAAATGATATCTACATTTGATTTTTCCACTTGGATACCTTCCCCAGAAATGACATGTCCCAAGACTATGCCTTGTCACACCATGGAATGGAATTTCTCATAGATTAATACGAGATTCATTTCAATACAGCGACGTAGGACAGAAGAAAGACTACTCAAAAATTCATCAAAAGAGGATCCATAAACAGTAAAATCATCCATAAAAACCACCATGCAATTCTCCAGGTAATCCGAAAAAATACTAACCATACATCATTGGAAAGTACTCGGAGCATTGCACAGACCAAATGGCATCCTTCTATAAGCAAATGTACCAAAGGGGCAAGTAAAAGTTGACTTTTCCTGATCCTCAGGGGCAATATGGATCTGAAAGTATCCAGAATACCCATAAAGGAAACAGTAATGGGACTTCCCTGCTAGCCTCTCTAGAATCTGGTCAATGAATGGCAATGGTAAATGGTCCTTCCTAGTGTGTTGGTTTAGTCGACGATAGTCTATAAAGACACGCCAACTATTCTGCGCACGAGTTGGAACCAGTTCATTGTTTTCATTTTTAACTACAGTAAGGCCAGTTTTTTTAGGAACTACTTGAACGGGACTAACCCATTTGCTGTCAGAGATTGGGTAAATGATTCCAGCAGCCAACAATTTTGTTACTTCTTTTTTAACAACATCAAGTAGGTTTGGGTTCAGTCGACGTTGTGACTGCCTCACTGGTTTAGCCTCATCATTTAATAAAATATGATGTGTAAAAATTGATGGGCTAATGCCAGGAATGTCAGCAAGAGTCCATCCCAAAGCTTATTTATACTCCCTCAAAAGATCAAGCAGTCACAATTCATGCTCAGGAGGGTGTGAACTAGCAATGATGACGGGCAACTTGTTTCCATTCTCAAGATATGAGTATTTTAAATCTTGAGGCAGTTGTTTCAGTTCCAATTCTGGGGGATTTTGGATTGACGGAAGTGTGTGTGAAAGTGAGAAGTCACTGATCTCATCTAACTGCTCAATGGTAACATCCTCAGATGAGGAATGAGATTTTACAAGCTTAGCAGTATCATCGATGGTCATGTGATCCTCTGTGTTCAAGAAATCATCAATTAACAAACATGCATGACATTTCTCTAGACTGCTACAACAATTATCACATGACTCATTACCAAGAATTTCAATCAAAGAAGAAAACTCAGAAATGGGATCAGGTGAATGAAAATAAGTTGTTTCAGGGGAAGGGAGAACATCAATTGAATTGACAGAGAAAGAGGAGTGTTCTTCTAAGGGGTGCTTCATGGCATCAAGGATATTGAAGTGGACAGTATTACCACCAAACTCCATAGATAATGTACCATTATGGACATTAATTATGGTTTTGGCAGTTTTCAAGAAAGGTCTCCCCAATATAATTGGGGCATGTCCATTCATCCAATCATCTTCCATTTTAAGCACGTAAAAATCAGCAGGAAAAATTAAAATTTTCACCCTCACAAGAACATCCTCTAACACACTAGAGGGGTGTGTTGTACTCTGATTTGCTAGCTGAACAACAATACCAGTGGGCTTTAGTTCACCGACCTACAATGAAGAGTAAATAGAGTGAGGCATCACATTAATAGAAACACCCAAATCAAGCATAGCGTTGGAACATGAATACTCCCCTATGGTGCACAGAATTGAGAATGTCCCAGGATCATTGCACTTGGTGGGAAGTGATGGTTTTATCAATGGTGAGACATTCCTCCCCAGGCTCACCTTCTCATCACCACAAAGCCTCCTTCGGTGTGTACACATCTCGTTCAGAAACTTTTCATATCTTGGAATTTGCTTCACAACATCAATCTAAGGAATGTTAACCTGTACTTTCTTGAAAGTTTCCAAGATTTCTTTATCAAGTTCAGTTTCATTTTGTTTCCTAGGATGTGCAGCCCTTTGAGGAAATGGAAGAGGAATGGTTGGGATAGGTGGCTCATCAACAGCCACAGTCTTTCATTTGGAAGGGCTTCTCTCAGGAAAAGGGTTTTCTTCTCTTGGACCATTTTCAGCAGTTGGGATGGTGGTTTCCTTTGGATGGGAGGACTCTAATGGAAGGTTAATTTGTCTTTTGAGTTGTTTCCCACTCCTAAGGGTGATGGCATGGACATTTCCTTTATCCCTAGTGTTTACTACTGGTTGAGATGGTAGTTTACCTGACCCATGACATTGGATTTCCCCCACCGAGTTGGCAAGTTGGCCTAGTTGGTTCTTTAGGTCTTGTATGGCTGCTTGGGTGGATTGTTGGAATTGGATATTCTTGGCAGCCATTTTCTTCATCATATCTTCTAGGCTAGGCTCGGTTTTTGGAGGGGGTGGTGGGAATGGCCTTTAAGGTGGTTGAGGATTTCTGGGTTGTGGTGGATAACTACTCTGACCCTGTTGGTTCCATTGCTGTTGAGGTTGGTTTGAATACCCCCCTTTCCTATAGGATTGGTTGTCCTTCCACCCTTGGTTGGATGGATAGTATGGTTCCTGCCTAAAGGGTTGGTTAAAGGGGCGTCCTGGAAATATTTCCTCACAACTCTCAGAAGTTTCTCTCAATTGGGGGCATTGGTCAGAATAGTGGGTATCAGAAGAGCATATACCACAATGTATGGGAGGAGGAGATTGATATTTCCCTTGGGAGAGAGCAAGTTGTCGTAGAAGGGTACTTACCTCTTCGAACTTCGTGTCCACCTTCTTCTCAAACTTAGTACTTTGCACCTCATGGACACCTCGAATGGGTACACTGGACTTTGAATTGAATTGTTGAGTGTTCTGTGCCATGGTCTCAATTAGGGTCCTTGCTACGATTGGGGTTTTATCCACTAGTGCACCACCTGCAACAGCATTAATCATGTTTCGATCAATAAGGATTAAACCTTCATAAAAATACTGAATTAAAAGTTGATAACTTATTTGGGGATGTGGACAACTTGAACACAATATTTTAAATTGTTCCCAATATTCATGAAGGGATTCTCCTTGAGATTGTCTTATCCCACATATTTTTTTCCTTATTGTTGCAGTTCGAGAGGCTGGGAAGTATCTTTCAAGAAAAAGTCGTTTCATTTCCGCCCAACCCCTAATAGGTGAATTAACATAATACAACCAATCTTTAGCCGTGTCTTCTAATGAAAATGGAAATGCCCTAAGTTTTACTTGTTCTTCATCTACATTAGCAGGTTTTAATGTTGAACACACAGTATGAAATTCTTTTAAATGCTTATGTGGATCTTCTCTAGGCAGTCCATGAAATCTTGGTAATAAATGAATTAAACCAGATTGTAGTTCAAAATTGGGTGCCTCACCTTGTAATTGAATGTAAGTGGGTTGGATATCAACATCAGGTGAGGTTAGTTCTTTTAGTGTTATATTATTTTCAGCCATGTTATACAAGTTATGTTCAGTTTTAACTTTGGTTTCAGAAGAAGAAGAAGGATCAAGAAGAATTTTATGATTTGATGCCTCCTCCTTCAAAGTGTGGTCTTGTGTGTCTCGGTTTCGTTGATGTAGGATCCTCTCTGGTTCGGGTTAGAAAGTTTGTATGTATCCCGGAGTAGAACGCGTCATACAAAGAACCTACATAATAAATAAATTAGAACACAAAAACAAATTCAAAGGTAGAAGATAAAACAAACAAATATTCACAAAAATTACAAAAACTATTATCAAAAACACGCACAAAAAACCAAAGCGCTCCCCGGCAAAGGCGCCAAAATTTGACCGTGTTGTCGTGACACGTAAAATTAATTATATTTTTAAGGATGATTTATAGTCAAGGGTAAACCCTAGTTCGTCTCTCAAGGAGCGTTGGTAGGTTTAGAGTGTGTATTTTTAATAAAAATGACTAAGAGAGAGGGTGATTTTGAAAACAGTTTAAAACAATGACTTAGTTCAAAAAGCTTAAAGGATGAGTGCCCAAGTGGATTTTGAGAAATATGAGATAAAATTTTCGATTTGATTTCACTACACACATATCAAGTTCATTTTTCATAGAGATTCATCTTAGGTTTAGAGTAATTCTTTGGTTGGAATTAATTGGAATCCCGATTAATTCCTAAGCTTTTATTTCTATGCTTTAAGGACCAAAACATGATGTAACAATCGTATTGTCAAGGTCCAGTACTTATGCATGGATAAGAGCTTCCAAATCATATTGAAATCTAAATAAGTTGGGTATGAAAATGATTCTTGTGATATCCAATCGGAACAACACAAGTCACGCACTCAAAACCTCACACCGATCGGTTAGAAATTAAGAGCATAACACTCGCATGTATCAAATCAATCATTCAAATCTGAAATAAAATAAGATACATGGAATTAAATTTTTAAACACCCAAATTACTCCAAACCAGTAGCTAATTTATGCATCGGAACTCCCTTGACATGTGTGTAGCTCCCTCACAACGAACACCCAACTTTTAGCTCGACATCGGGAGGAGGAGGAAACTCTGGTTGAACTCCTTCTTCATTGTTGATCCCCCTATGAGGATAGGGGCCTCCAGAACCTCAAAGTTGATTAGGGGACTACTATGGGACTCCAAATTGGCAGCACTTCACTCCTTGGCCGAACTTACAAATGAGGAGCCCAAGGTGCCCTTTTATAATAAATGTGGGAGGTAGTTTTGGGCACACAGATTTCATCAATCCACGTTCACGACACATTTTGGCCTTCAGACAGTCTTATCTCGCTTTGGAGAAAATAGAAAAGTTGTATCCCTACCTCTTGACTGTCCCCACCGAACGTTTGGCACCTTTTGGACAACTACAGCTCATGATATTGAAAAAATACAGAACACCGCATTTGACTTGCTCCAAATTCGGTGTCTTGGAGAGATCAGTTCGGATGGGGCCCATAAAAGCCGAATCAGGATAGGGTTCCTTCATATGAAATGTAGAGTATTTAATTTTGGACAGTCCCACAAAATTTCAGCCCATTTGGATGCCCGGATATTGTGTACTATTCAAAACAGTGGACAGATGTCCATGGATCCATGCAATTTTGGCCCATTTTTCATTCACTTCATCAAGGGCCCTCCAAATCACCTCCACCTACATAGTAATTTTCAAAACAAGTATCACTGACCTATTTAACAGTGATAAACACAAAATTAGTGAATCAAACATGAAGCACAATTTGATAATATTTTTATAATTTTTAATACAAAATATGTTTAGCACAGCGATGTAAGGGTGAAAATGAAACAGTGGATCATGGTACGATCACACCCCCACACCTAAACATTTGCACTCCTGGGCAAGGTCACATATCCAAATACAATGATTCATATATATATATTTACAACATCATGAAGATTTAGCATTTGAGGGAATTTTATTTAAAGTAACTTGATCAATGCACGAATCACACCAAGGAGTTCTTCCAAGTGAAAATAGAAAAAGATGTCTCATAAATCATATCATAGAAAAATTCAAAAAGATTCATGATACCCAATTGAGAAAGGAATTCATAAGTAAACCATCACAATAACTCTCCATGTGTGTGTGTGAAAACCATTCCATGCTATTCTTTCCACTTGCTATCCAATAAATATATGTTATTTTAACAATTTTCAGCTTAAATGATTTTGTCACCGAACCTGTCCTACATCCTTTGCAATCATATTTCAGGACCCACTCATTTAAGCATTCCCAGAAGTCAAATCATAAGCTCCCGACCTAGATATCCCCATATGTTGCACATTTCATCACTCCCCTCATTTTTTTTGAAGTTGCAATTGGAACAAATCTCACACTCATCTCTCAACCCTTGTTTGATCTCCCCACGACACTAATTGCAACAGTTATAACAAGATAAAAGGTTGAGGAGGAGTGGTTGTTGACCTGCCCAAGACAGAACACATTTTTTTTGAGGGCGTACAACAGTCGGACATTAGGTACACACGCATAGGTCAATCTGGTACAGTAATGAAACAGATCGGATAAGGAACGAACGTATGGAAATATCATTTAAAGCTGAAAAATATTAACCCAACATATATTTACCCTATATTAAGTAAGAAATAATCACACTTTGTGGTTTGGTGCAAATGTTTTTGGAGATATTAGTGACACAGTTTTCCCAAAAACTACTCACACAATGGGCATCAATCATCTCAAAGGTTTCACATAGATACGACCATTTATATCATCGACAAAAAACGAATTCACTAAAAATCACTCCCTGATGTTAAATTCATACAAATATTATTTTTAGCCTTCATTATGGTATTTTTACTTTCCCCACTCTATGGTCGCCACATCATGGAATTTCAAAATTGTTGTTGGGGAAAAATGAAAATTCCATAAAGAAGGCAAAAAAGAGAAAACAAATGGAGAAAACGATGAAAATTCCTAACTAACCCAGGAATGTATCCACCCCCCCACACCTAGAGTGTGCAGTGTCCTCACTGTAATAAAGAGACTGTGGGAAGGAAGGATAAAAACCAGTGAGTGTTATTCATAGACCGCTTCTTGAACATGGAGTTCCTCCATTGGGGACTCCGGAATGGCTTCAGGGAAGTGTTTCAGCCGCTGCCCATTGACAGTGAATGTTTACTTGGTGTCTTCATTTTGAACCTGCAAAACACCAAATAGAGAGACATTAGTAACAATGTAAGGTCCAAACCAACGGGAACGAAGCTTACCAGGGTGAAACTTCAGCCTTGCATTGTAGAGGAGGACCTTTTGCCTGATGTGGAATTGACGATGAAGGATGAGATGGTCGTGGGTAGCCTTGGTTCTCTCTTTATAAATTCGGGAGTTCTCATATGAATCTCTTGTCATTTCCTCCAACTCCTGAATCTGCAACTTCCTTTGAATACCTGCACCAGAAAGATTAGAATTGCATTGTTTAATAGCCCAGTAGGCCCGGTGATCTACCTCAACAGGGAGGTGACAACTCTTCCCAAAAACTAGCCGATATGGTGACATTCCAATTGGAGTTTTGAATGCAATACGGTAAGCCCATAATGAATCATCGAGTCTAAGACTCCAGTCTTTTCTGTTTGGCTGAACCATTTTCTCAAGAATCTTTTTTACCTCTTTATTTGATACTTTGGCTTGACCATTTGTTTGTGGGTGATAAGCAGTAGACACTCGATACCCAACCCCATACCTGCGCAAAAGAGATTGCATTGTGCGGTTGTAGAAATGAAAACCATGATCACTGATGATAAAACTAGGTAATCCAAACCTACAGAATATTTGGGTTCTCAAAAATTCCACAACTGTCTTGGAATCATCTGTCCTCGTAGCTCGTGCCTCTACCCACTTTGAAACATAATCCCCTGCCAGAAGAATGTAAAGGTTCCCAAATGAATTGGGGAATGGTACCATAAAGTCAATGCCCCAAACATCAAAAATGTCATGGAAGAGCAAGGGCTGTTGAGGCATTACATTTCTTTTAGAGGCATTCCCTATTCTTTGACAGCGAGGATAGGATTTACAGAATTCATGGGAATCCCTAAACAATGTGGGCCAAAAGAGACCAGAATCTAAGACCTTGCGAGCAGTCCGTTGGGGACCAAAGTGGACCCCACAAGCAAGTGTGTGGTAGAACCTAAGGACAGACTGAAACTCACTATCGGGAACACAACGTCTAATAACTTGATCACTACATGTGCGCCAGAGGTATGGGTCATCCCAAATGTACCAACGAGACTCATGTTTTAGACGGTCGGCCTGGTTTTTGGTGAAATCAGCAGGAATGCAAGACGCTACCAAATAATTTACAATTTCAGCATACCAAGGAATATCATCTTGCACTCGGTACAATTGCTCATCAGGAAACAATTCATTTATGGGAATACAGGGGGATGAGTCAATGTCCGAGGATGGGAGAATCCAACTGATATGGTCAGCAACTACATTCTATGCTCCTTTTTTATCTCTAATTTCTAGATCAAATTCTTCAAGGAGGAGCATCCAGCGAATGAGACGTGGTTTGGATTCCGGTTTCTTAAGGAGATACCGGAGGGCTGCATGGTCTGAGAACACAATGACATTGGACCCTAAAAGGTATGACCTGAATTTATCCAAGGAAAACTCAATGGAAAGAAATTATTTTTCAGTGGTGGTGTAGTTTGCTTGGGTAGGGTCCAAAGTATGTGAGGCATAGGCTATGACATGTGGAGCTTGGTTGACCCTTTGTGATAAGACTGCCCCAACTGCATAGGTAGAGGCATCACACATGAGCTCAAATGTTAAATCCCACCGAGGTGGTTGGATTATTGGGGGTGACGTGAGACTCCATTTTAACTTATTGAAAGCTTCCTCATATTTTTTATCAAAATCAAATTTTTTTTTCTTTTTGGAGTAATCAAGAAAGGGGGAGTGCAATTCTACTAAAGTCACGAATGAAACGACGATAAAATCTAGCATGACCCAGGAAAGACCGCAGATCCCGAACATTTTTAGGGAATGGTAGGGAGGAAATGATATCTACATTTGATTTGTCCACTTGGATACCTTCCCCAGAAATGACATGTCCCAAGACTATGCCTTGTCGCACCATGAAATGGCATTTCTCATAGTTCAATACGAGATTCTTTTCAATACAGCGACGTAGGACAGAAGAAAGACTACTCAAACATTCATCAAAAGAGTATCCATAAACAGGAAAATCATCCATAAAAACCTCCATGAAATTATCCAGGTAATCCGAAAAAATACTAACCATACATCGTTGGAAAGTACCCGGAGCATTGCACAGACCAAATGGCATCCTTCTATAAGCAAATGTACCAAAGGGGCAAGTAAAAGTTGTATTTTCCTGATCCTCAGGGGCAATATGGATCTGAAAGTATCCAGAATACCCATCAAGGAAATAGTAATGGGACTTACCTGCTAGCCTCTATAACATCTGGTCAATGAATGGCAATGGGAAATGGTCCTTCCTAGTGTTTTGGTTTAGTCGGCAATAGTCTATACAGACACGCCAACTATTCTGCACACGAGTTGGAACCAGTTCATTGTTTTCGTTTTTAACTATAGTAAGGCCAGTTTTTTTAGGAACTACTTGAACGGGACTAACCCATTTGCTGTCAGAGATAGGGTAAATGATTCCAGCAGCCAACAATTTTGTTACTTCTTTTTTAACAACATCAAGTAGGTTTGGGTTTAGTCGACGTTGTTACTACCTCACTAGTTTATCCTCATCATTTAATAAAATATGATGTGTACAAATTGATGGGATAATGCCAGAAATGTCAGCAAGTGTCCATCCCAAAGCTTGTTTATACTCCCTCAAAAGATCAAGCAGTCGCAATTCATGCTCAGGAGGGAGTGAACTAGCAATGATGACGGGCAACTTGTTTCCATTCTCAAGATATGAGTATTTTAAATCTTGAGGCAGTTGTTTCAGTTCCAATTCTGGGGGATTTTGGATTGACGGAAGTGTGTGTGAAAGTGAGAAGTCACTGATCTCATCTAACTTCTCAATGGTAACATCCTCAGAGGAGGAATGAGCTTTTACAAGCTTAGCAGTATCATCGATGGTCATGTGATCCTCTGTGTTCAAGAAATCATCAATTAACAAACATGCATGACATTTCTCTAGACCGCTACAACAATTATCACATGACTCATTACCAAGAATTTCAATCAAAGAAGAAAACTCAGAAAGGGGACCAGGTGAATGAAAATAAGTTGTTTCAGGGGATGGGAGAAAATCAATTGAATTTACAGAGAAAGAGGAGTGTTCTTCTAAGGGGTGCTTCATGGCATCAGGGATATTGAAGTGGACAGTATTACCACCAAACTCAATAGATAATGTACCATTATGGACATTAATTATGGTTTTGGCGGTTTTCAAGAAAGGTCTCCCCAATATAATTGGGGTATGTCCATTCATCCTATCATCTTCCATTTTAAGCACGTAAAAATCAGCAAGAAAATTTAAATTTTTCAACCTCACAAGAACATACTCTAACACACCAGAGGGGTGTGCTGTACTCAGATTTGCTAGCTGAACACCAATACCAGTGGGCTTTAGTTCACCGACCTACAATGAAGAGCAAATAGAGTGAGGCATCACATTAATAGAAGCACCCAAATCAAGCATAGCGTTGGAACATGAATACTCCCCTATGGTGCATAGAATCGAGAATGTCCCAGGATCATTGCACTTGGTGGGAAGTGATGGTTGTATCAATGCTGAGACATTCCTCCCCAGGCTCACCTTCTCATCACCATGAAGCCTCCTTCGGTGTGTACACATCTCCTTCAAAAACTTTGCATATCTTGGAATTTTCTTCACATCATCAATCAAAGGAATGTTAACCTGTACTTTTTGAATGTTTCCAACATTTCTTTATCAAGTTCAGTTTCATTTGGTTTCCTAGGATGTGCAGCCCTTTGAGGAAATGGAAGAGGAATGGTTGGGATAGGTGGCTCATCAACAACCACAGTCTTTCATTTGGAAGGGCTTCTCTTAGGAAAAGGGTTTTCTTAGCTTGGACCATTTTCAGCAGTTGGGATGGTGGTTTCCTTTGGATGGGAGGACTCTAATGGAGGGGTAATTTGGCTTTTGAGTTGTGTCCCACTCCTAAGGGTGATGGCACTAACATTTCCTTTATCCCTAGGGTTTACTAGTGGTTGAGATGGTATTTTACCCGAACCATGACTTTGGATTTCCGCCACCGAGTTGGAAAGTTGGCCTAGTTGGGTCTTTAGGTCTTGTATGGCTTCTTGGGTGGTTTGTTGGAATTGGATATTCTTGGCAGTCATTTGCTTCGTCATATCATCTAGGCTAGGCTCGGTTTTTGGAGGGGGTGGTGGGAATGGCCTTTGGGGTGGTTGAGGATTTCTGTGTGGTGGTGGATGACTACTCTGACCCTGTTGGTTCCATTGCTGTTGAGGTTGGTTTGAATACCCCCCTTGCCTATAGGATTGGTTGAACTTCCACCCTTGGTTGGATGGATAGTATGGTTCTTGCCTAAAGGGCTGGTTAAAGGGGCGTCATGGAAATATTGCCTCACAACTCTCAGAAGTTTCTCTCAATTGGGGGCATTGGATAGAATAGTGGGTATCAGAAGAGAATATACCACAATGTATGGGAGGAGGAGATTGATATTTCCCTTGGGAGAGAGCAAGTTGTCGTAGAAGGGTACATAACTCTACGAACTTTGTGTCCACCTTCTTCTCAAACTCAGTACTTTGCACCTCATGGACACCTCGAATGGGTACACTGGACCTTGAATTGAATTGTTTAGTGTTATGTGCCATGGTCTCAATTAGGGTCCTTGCTGCGATTGGGGTTTTATACACTATTTCACCACCTGCAGCGGCATCAATCATGTTTCGATCAATAGGGATTAAACCTTCATAAAAATACTGAATTAAAAGTTTATCACTTATTTGGTGATGTGGACAACTTGAAAAAAATCTTTTAAATCGTTCACAATATTCATGAAGGGTTTCTCCTTGAGATTGTCTTATCCCACATATTTTTTTCCTTATTGTTGCAGTTCGAGAGGCTGGGAAGTATTTTTCAAGAAAAAGTCGTTTCATGTCCGCCCAACCTCAAATAGGTGAATTAACATAATACAACCAATCTTTAGCCGTGTCTTCTAATGAAAATGGAAATTCCCTAAGTTTTACTTATTCTTCATCAACATTATCAGGTTTTACTGTTGAACACAGAGTATGAAATTCTTTTAAATGCTTATGTGGATCTTCTCCAGGCAGTCCATGAAATCTTGGTAATAAATGAATTAAACCAGATTTTAGTTCAAAATTGGGTGCCTCGCCTTGTAATTGAATGTAAGTGGGTTGGATATCAACATCAGGTGAGGTTAGTTCTTTTAGTGTTCTATTATTTTCAGCCATGTTATACAAGTAATGTTCAGTTTTAACTTTGTTTTCAGACGAAGAAGAAGGATCAAGAAGAATTTTAAGATTTGATGTCTCCTCCTTCAAAGTGTGGTCTTGTGTGTCTCGGTTTTGTGGATGTAGGATCCTCTCCGGTTCGGGTTCAAAAGTTTGTAGGTCTCCCAGAGTAGAACGCGTCATACAAAGAACCTACACAATAAATAAATTTGAACACAAAAACAAATTCAAAGGTAGAAGATAAAACAAACAAATATTCACAAAAATTACAAAAACTATTATCAAAAACACGCACAAAAAACCAAAGTGCTCCCTGGAAAAGCGCCAAAATTTGACCGTGTTGTCGTGGCACGTCAAATTGATTATATTTTTAATATTGATTTATAATCTAGGGTAAACCCTAGGTCGTCTCTCAAGGAGCGTTGGTAGGTTTAGAGTGTGTATTTTTAATAAAAATGACTAAGAGAGAGGGTGATTTTGAAAACAGTTTAAAACAATGACTTAGTTCAAATAGCTTAAAGGATGAGTGCCCAAGTGGATTTTGAGAAATATGAGATAAAAGTGTCGATGTGATTTCACTACACACATATCAAGTTCATTTTTCATAGAGATTCATCTTAGGTTTAGAGTAATTATTTGGTTGGAATTAATTGGAATCCAGATTAATTCCTAAGCTTTTATTTCCATGCTTTAAGGACCAAAACTTGATGTAACAATCGTATTGTCAAGTTCTAGTACTTATGCATGTATAAGAGCTTCCAAATCATATTGAAATCTCAATAAGTTGGGTATGAAAAGGATTCTTGTGATGCCCAATCATAACAACACAAGTCACGCACTCAAAACCTCACACCGATCTGTTAGAAATTAAGAGCATAACACTCGCATGTATCAAATCAATCATTAAAATATGAAATAAAATAAGATACATGGAATGAATTGTTTAAACACCCAAATTAATCCAAACTAGTATCTAATTTAGGCATCGGAACTCCCTTGACATGTGTGTAGCTCCCTCACAACGAACACGCAACTTTTTGCTCGACATCGGGAGGAGGGGGAAGCTCGGGTTGAACTCCTTCTACCTTGTTGATCCCCCTATGAGGATAGGGGCCTCCATAACCTCCAAGTTGATTAGGGGACTCCTATGGGACTCCAAATTGGCAGCACTTCACTCCTTGGCCGAACTTACAAATGAGGAGCCCAAGGTGCCCTTTTATAGGAAATGTGGGAGGTGGTTTTGGGCACACAGATTTCATCAATCCACTTGCACGATGCCTTTTGGCCTTCAGACAGTCTTATCTCACTTTGGAGAAAATAGAAAAGTTGTATCCCTACCTCTTTAATGTCTCCACTGAATGTTTGGCACCGTTTGGACAACTACAGCTCAAGATATTGATAAAATACAGAACACTGCATTTGACTTGGTCCAAATTCAGTGTCTTGGACATATCAGTTCGGATGGGCCCCATACAAGCCTAATCAGGATTGGGTTCCTTCATAGGAAATGTATCCTATTTAATTTTGGAATGTCCCACAAAATTTCGGCCCATTTGGATGCACGGATTTTGTGTACCATTCAAAACAGTAGACAGATGTCCATGGATCCATGGAATTTTGGCCCAGTTTTCTTTCACTTCATCAAGGGCCCTTCAAATCACCTCCACCTACATTGTAATTTTCAAAACAAGTATCATTGACCTATTTAACAGTGATAAAAACAAAATTATTGAATCAAACATGAAGCACAATTTGATAATATTTTTATAATTTTTAATACAAAATATGTTTAGCACAACGATGTAAGGGTGAAAATGAAACAGTGAATCGTGGTACGATCACTCGTCAATTCATTTTTTTGATGTTTAAGTGACGCCGTTAGGCTGCCGAATTTTTATGGGATTCGTTCACCCTTCTCTTTTTCAAGTTATATTTTCTGGTCAAGTCTGTCAAGTTACTTTTCATTATGTTGGGGTATGATCTCTATATCTATCATACTAATAATTTATGTTCATATGATGAGAGACCCTATTTGATCTCGTCAATCCATTTTTGGAAGTTTTAAGTGACGTCGTTAGGCTGCCGAATTCTCATAAGAGAAATCTTATTTTTTTGTCTTCCTTTCAAGTTCTTCATTTCATATGGTATATCATTAAAATTTCATTACCATATTCTTAAATACTTTATATTATCTTCCCCTACTGTTTTATGTATCATTTTTTAGTGGGTGACCCATGTCCCCTCTCTTTTCATTGTTTTCTAAAACCATGTATCATAGCCGTTATGCTACATAATTTAAGTCTCAAAATGCCTCCCTCTTTATCTCAAAATAATTTTATGTTGTTAAGTGAATACTAAAATATCTTATTTCTATAGGGTTAGTCACATATATATCAAAATGTTCTATTTTAAATTCTGGGATTTACATACATGAAACCCGATTTCCCTTTTCTGTGGGTTTAAAGTGACATAAAGATCATGTCTTTAAAGCAGTTTTTAAAACGTTATGATTATGAAATCAAACCCATTTCTTTTATGCTATATGGGTTGTTTATGAAATTATTGATGATGATATATGTGGATCACATGATAATAAATACATGTCAAGGGTGCTCCCAGATAGCGCTCTAATACATTGGGTAAAGACTTATTCTCTAGAGATGACCATTTAGACTGATACCGTGGTGAATAACCTTGGTAATTTTTTATGACACCTTGGGGATGGACCATGGTGAAACAAAATTATTTTCAATATTAAATGTTGTAGCCACATATTCATGTTATGAAAAATTCTATTTTTATTATGATATATCTCATGATTTATTTCTCATGCCTTAAATTTCTTTTCATGACCTTATTGAAGTATGTCAAGTTCACATGTAAAATGTTTCTCTTGTTTTCCTTACTGGGCATTATGGTCACCCTTTCTTTTGATGCATGTCCCCAGGTTATGAGATACAGTAATGAACCTAGGATGAACATGAGGAGAGGCCTTTCAAGTGTTTAAAAAGAATGTTTTATGTTTTCATGTTTTATGTTCTTGGTTTCCAAGACACTAATCCTTAAAGATCCTCGGCTTTGTAAAATGTAATGAATGTTTATGTGATAAAAAGGGCGGGATGCTATACAGACCCTACGAGCGATCCCCTCTCCGAGGAGTTTGGTGGTTATGTTGTTTTAGTGAGTTTTCCTCAGTGATGCTATCTGACGAGCATGATCTCTCGGGTGAGCATCTGAGAGGTTTGTGAGAAACCCGATGGAGTGTATCTCTCGGATGAGTGTCATCTAATGATAGTGTTCGTGTGGTGTACTCATCTGGTTGTGGAAGGTTTCTGTTGTTGAGGTTGGTACCTCATGTGGCTTGATGCGTGAGCTGATTATATCTGGATTGATCAAGGTGTATGTATGAGAATTCACCTAAGCTGAGCTGACTAGTTGTGTTTATCCGAGGATGGTCACGCGATGGTGTTTCTCTCTCATATGGGTTCCCTCCGGATGGGATGAGAAGACTGTTTCCTTTCAGTTTCTCTCTTTGGTTTTGGGTTTTTGGGGAGCCTACTAAGTATGTTTATAGTCACCCCTGCACAGGATCTGCCCGCACATGTTTGTGTCTTGTGCAGACCACATGCCTTTCGACGGAGTCCTAGGAGGACCCAGAGCGGGCAGAGCTTAGTGAGCGAGATTGACCGTGGTTTTTACCAGTGTGGTGCCATGGGAGATTTTCGGAGGGTGTTTGTGGTAGTGTTCCCCTTCTTCAGAGAGGGTTGGACGCACTATTGTAGTTTTATTTTGGTGGGCCCTATTTTTCCATTTTGTACTTATGTTGAACTTTGGTTTGGGGATATATTGTATGCATGCATTTACTTTTCAGTTTCTATATCTCTACACTGTTGCATGGAGGTGTTTATGGGTGTGTGTACAGGTACCTTAGGCTAATGCCTCCCATGTGTTTGATAGCCTACTCGGTGCTGGTCGCCAGCCCCTGGCCTATTGGAGGCGGGCTTGGGGAGTCGTGGCTCGAGACCCGTTCAGTTGGGTCGTGACAGAGTGGTATCAGCGAAGGTTCCACCTTTTGGGATCTCAAAGCATAGTTGGTCTAGCTGTGAGTTTGGTTTGTGTTGCAGAGGGGCAGTGTTAGGATATTTTGAGTTCGGATTTAAGGCCAGGGACTCCAGTGTTGGTGCGGCGGCCGACGTATCCATACACCAGGATTCTGATAACCTACCTTTGGACT
Source organism: Viscum album (assembly GCA_963277665.1). Taxonomy (NCBI): domain Eukaryota; kingdom Viridiplantae; phylum Streptophyta; class Magnoliopsida; order Santalales; family Viscaceae; genus Viscum; species Viscum album. The sequence goes on along the minus strand of OY728125.1, from coordinate 1,535,789,321 downwards.
CGGGACATTCATATACTAGTCGTAGGGACATAATGGTACATGCATCATATAGGGCTGGGTTTTTTGGTTTTTCCTTGTCCTTCTCGAGTCATCTCTCCAGATATACTCTTTGACTGTGGTGCATCTTGAATTTATTTCAGGATGCCTCCACGATGACAGCCAGTGAGGGATCCACATTGGGATTGTGGTGACGATCCACCCCATGTAGTGGCTGTGGACCAGGGCGCAGGTTCTGACGCTGGACCTCCAGGTGGTCCACCAGTTGAGCCACCACCTTTCGAGCAGCTGGTTATGCCAGCTGTGTTGGATGAGGTTGCGCCAAGGCTGAGTGCACTGCGCGAGTTCCAGACGCAGTGACCTCTGAGGTTCTAGGGTGATCTAGACCCCCAGGCAGCCGATGACTAGCTTGAGGCAGTCACCAGTGTTTTCCGCCTAGTGAGGACACCTCCGGATTAGATAGTGGTCTTAGCGGTGAGCCTTCTGCATGGTTCGGCCAGGCGATGGTGGAGTTTGGGGACACATTCCCATAATGAGGAGACGCTCACGTGGGAAGAGTTTGAGCGTCTCTTCAGGGAGGTGTTTTATTCGGTGACACTGATATTAGTGCGGATCCAGGAGCTTCTACAGCTTTGGCAGGAGGTCATGACCATGTCAGAGTACACAACGAGGTTTACAGACCTATCGCGCTACTCCCCGGATATGGTTCGAGACCCGTTCTTTAGGGCTCGGACATTCGAGCATGGCTTATGAAAGGACATCCGAGCAGGTGTGGTTTCCTTGTGCTTTCCCACCTATGCGGGAGTGTTGGAGCGAGATTTGGTGGTGGAGAGATTTCTGGCTGAGCATATCTCTCCTATTAGTGCTGGGCACGTGAGAGCTAAGACTTTGTCAGTTGGATTGACATCTGGTAGCTGACGACAGACTCAAGGGTCTAGATGTGGCTGATGTTTCAGGAGGTGACCCCAGGATGGAGGATCTAAGGCTCAGGGATCACAGGGCTCGCAAGCCAGTTTTGGTCAGCCGCAGGAGAGGCGGTATTATGCTTGTGATGGTTGGGGACATCTTGCGAGGGATTGTACGACCCAACGTGCTGCTAAGAGGGAGCCGGTCGATGGACCTCCTTGATAGAGACAGTGTCTTGAGCAAGGAGGTCCACAGGACGGCGGACGTGGTGGTGGAGTGGGTGCAGCAGGAGGTGGTGGGGGGCGGTATTAGTTCCCACCACCTCCACCCCCAGGTGGTCCACGCTAAGCTCAGCGAGCTGGTGGCCGAGGGTGAGGACAGCTGCATGCCCTAGAGGTTGTTGACCTAGAGGCACCGCGGAAGGATAGAGGTACTCCTTGTGTCTTTTCTACTTTCTACAGTAGTTTTATAGACACTGTTTAGCGGTACCTTTCCTTTCGGTTTCTTTCTCGAGTTTTGTGCAGTGTGTTGGTAAGACCCTGAGTGGGTGTTGTTCAGCGTGTTTCGAATGCATGAGAAATAGGGCTCTTCCCCCAACCAAGATGTGTTTATGTGACGCGATTAAATCTGTGCCGGCGAGTCAGTGCCGCCCAAAGTAGATAGTGTTGAGGTGTGGTGGATGATTCCCTCCTATTTATGAGTTCGGGCATGGGAATTTGTGGTTGAACTCGCTGGTGTGCGAGACCCAGCTGAGAGTCCTGTCACTTTCCTTGTGCTTAGGGTTTTTCAGGGATGAAAAGTTCTAAGGGGGGGGATGTAGTGACTTGGGTTTTTGGCTCTCTCAGACTTTGGAATATTTCTATGAAAAATTACAGAGCTAGGCGCGAGAGGGCGTGTGATTCTGAGGCCCGGTGTGCCTGAAATAAAATTTATAAAACTATTATGTATTTTTATACTATGCACATGGTGGGGGTGTGATATCCCCTAAACGATAGCTCATAACAGGAATCTGAGGGCACAGTTGCGTCCGGAATGTTCCGTTTACCCTAGGCGAGGTGTAAACATTGTTGGTGCGGGCCTATGGTGAGAAAAGCCACCAGGGGCATTTTTGTAATTAAATGGAGAAGTTAGTGTGCGAGTGTCGACTCGAATAACTTCTGAACGGGGTCTTAGATATAAAATCTGAATCCGTCGTTGCATTCGGAATGACACGTTTACTCGAGGGGTGACCTTACCTTTGTTCGCATTGGGCGTTGGGTCTGAGGCGGGTTTGGCGCCGGCGGGCGGCTGATATAAATATCAGCACCCCCCCTTTATCATTCCTCTCGGCATTCTTCACTATTCTTCAAAGCCTATCTGCTGAATCGAGTAAACAAAGCACCCACGATCTCGGAATTTGACGACGGACGTTCTAGGAGCGCGCAGCGGAAGTTTTGGAGCGCGGATCTAAGGCAGAACGTCAGCGTTTCACCCGCGAGGTATGCATATTTCAATATTATCCCCCGATCCCATTTTTGCTGCATTTTCCTGCAAATTGAAGCCGTAGAAGTGTAGATCGGGTCCCGAGGGTCATGTAGATTCCTTCGGATCACAAAACGGACCACTGGGGAGCTACCAGTGATCCGCAGAATATCCACCAGTGTCGGCGCCGGCGGATGGCGGCCGGCCACGGCGGGTCGGCCCGATGAGGCGGCGGCGGCCGCCTGGTGTGCGGCGGCGCGACGGTCCCACGGCGGTGTGGGATGCGGTCCGGTGGAGGGCCGCCGGCCGGCGCGGGCCTGCGGCGGCCGGACCGGCCGGGGTGTGCCGGTTCGGGCCGGTCCGGTCCAATTTTGACAGGGGGTTCTAAAACCCCGCGTTTTCTGTAATCCAAAGGTCCGATTTGCGCGCCGTCTGTGGCAACGCAACCCTGGGATTGAGAAGGACCTAATGGGATATGTTCAGGTTTTTTCGGGATGGGTTTGTGACCCAGGGTCACAAAACGTCGAATAATAATAATATTTTAATTATTATTCGACTTTGACCGGTCATAACTTCTGCCCGGAGCGTCCGAATGATGTACCGTCAGTGGCGTTGAGACCCGGATGGTACGACAGACTTCTTGAAACGGTTTCCAGGTGTTAGGACTGAGAATGAGGGGTGGACCCCATGAGGTCGGGTTTTGGCGTTTAGGGAGAAACACAGCTTTCTCACCAGGAGTCCGATTTTGGCGGATGAATAGTCGATCCTGTGTGTTTTTTCGAGAGGATCGCAATGGTGTGATGTGTTGGATGAGTTTCAGAATCGAGGCGTGGACCTCGCACGGGCTAGCTTTGGTGAATAGTACCTTTTTCACCAGGTGTCCGTTTCGGACGAGCGAGTAGTCGATTCCTCTTGTTTTTCCGAGGGGATCATCCTGGTATGGTCCGCTCGATGGGTTTCAGGATCGTTGTGTGGGCCCCGCATGAGCTAGCTACGGTGAATAGTGACTTTTTCACCAGTGCCCCGTTTCGGGCTAGTAAACAGCCTATCCTGCGTGTATTTCCGCGTAGAACTCGATGGTGGCCTTGGTATTGGCCTTGGAGGTGTACAGTGTGGAGTTGTTGTGGGTTGCTCGGCTTAGTGATGTTTTGAACCAGCAGTGGTTGAGGGTGCTCCCTTGGTTCATTTCCACGAGGGTTCGTATGGCATCACAAACTTCGTATAGGTTTGTGATCCTCTCGATGGGAAGTTTAAACTATTATAGTTGTGGCATCCCTCTGGTGGGCCCGGAGTGGGATCTTCTAGCATCTTTTCCCTAGATCTGGTTCTTGGTATCGTTGTGACCGCTTATCCACAGGCGGCGATCCCCTATCTAGCCGGTTAACCCTGTAGGGTGGTGGCATCATTGGGATTATGATCCCCTATGCGGTGGGCCGTACTCAGTAGGGTTGTGGCATCGTCAGGTATACGATACCCTACTCAGCTTGAGGTGTATGGTAGGGTTGCGGTATCGTTGCTTATGTGATCCCCTACTCAGTTCGTGGTTTCGGTAGGGTTGCGGTATCGTCGGTTCGGTCCCCTATATCGTGAGTTATACAAGATAGGGTTCCGCTATCGTCATGACCACATTTATATGGGTGATGATCCTCTATCTGAGTGATGTGTTTGTGTCGAGTGCCAGATCGGGATGTGGTATCCCCCAACGGATCCTGGGTGTGATCCCCAATTTGTGAGACCTATGTATGCCAGATCGGGTCGTGGTATCCCACAGTGGACCCTGGGAGTGATCCCCTATCTGTGAGCTTCGTATACCAGAGTGGGTTCTGGTATCCCCTAGCAGACCCTAGGAGCGATCCCCTATCCGAGGAGTTTGGTGGTTATGTTGTTTCAGCGAGGTTTCCTCGGTGATGCTATCCGACGAGCATGATCGCTTGGGTAAGCATCTGAGTGGTTTGTGTGAAACCTGGTGGAGTGTATCTCTCGGATGAGTGTCATATGATGACAATGTTCGTGTGGTGTACTCTTCTGGTTGTGGACAGTTGCTAGTGTTGAGGTCGGTACCTCATGTGGCCTGTTGCGTGAGCTGATTATATATGGATTGCTCAATGTGTATGTATGGGAATTCACCTGAGCTGAGCTGACTAGTTGTGTTTAGCCGAAGATGGTCATGAGATGGAGTTTCTCTCTCGTCCGGGTTCCATATGGATGAGATGAGCGGACTGTTGCCTTTCAGTTTCTCTCTTTGGTTTTGGGATTTTGGGGTGCCTACTGAGTATGTTTATACTCACCCCTACATGGGATTTTCCCGCACATGTTTGTGTCTTGTGCAGACCACATGCCTTTTGACAGAGTCCCCGGAGGACCCAGAGCATGTGGAGCTTAGTGAGCGAGATTGACTGGGGTGTTTATTGGTGCAGTGTGAAGGGATCTTTCCGTCGGGTGTTTGTGGCAGTGTTCCCCTTCTTCAGAGAAATTTGGATGCACTTTTGTAGTTTTCTTTTGGTGGGCCCTATTTTTCCCTTTTGTACTTCTGTTGCACTCTAGTTTGGGGATAGATTGTATGCATACATTTACTTTTCAGTTTCAATATCTCAACACTGTTTCATGGAGGTGTTTGTGGGTGCGTGTGTACATGTACCTTAGGCTAATGCCTCCCATGTGTGTGATAGCCTACTCGGCACTGGTCACCAGCCCCTGGCCTATTGGAGGCGGGCTTGGGGAGTCACAGCTCGAGCTCTGTTGGGTCGGGTCATGACATATATCATGTTATATTGGATAATAATATTTTAATAATATATGTTTTCTATTAAAACTCAGTCTTGCGTATAATGCAAGCTAACTCGGTCTTGCATGCATTGAAATATATTGAAAATATTTTAAATAGTAAATATATTATTAATTATATGGATATTATTTTCAATTACACTATTGGTTTAGTTTTTCATACACGCTATCGAATATAGAGTTCACACTTTATAATTTCAGGGTGTTACATTCCCACCACCTTAATTAAATTGTGTCTTTACAATTTAAACTTGATCTTGGGAATAAATTTTCCTATATTTCTTACATTAAAATACCACTTCATGAGAAGGTCTCAAATGATATACCTTATATAATATGTAATGTGAATTAAAAATTTCACATGGACTATCATATAACTAGGTCTCTAAGAATGAGATCATTATGGCATGTAGAGATACATAGATGGTGGGAAAGCATAAATATTTGTAGGGATTGGATGATATCTTCAATAAAAAACAAGTCAATGGTCAATAAAAATTTGAGGGACTCAAATCCATAAATTAGTGATGCTTTATAGGTCCATCTATTCAATAAATAAGGTATTAGGAGAACATTTTTGTTCGAATATACATTTCTTAATGTTGAGGAAATAGTATACTGCCTATGTATACTTCATTGATATATTTCAATAAAAAATTCAGAATTTGGTTGTGATTCGATCTATTTTCCAATTCATGTAAAAATGAATATTGATGCATGATGTAAAAAAAATAAATTCTAAAAGATTTTATGTGACATAAAAGAGTGGATTGTCATAATATTTCTGTTTACGAATCTTCAGAAACAAATATTGTTAATATATTAATCCTTATTCCTTAAATGTGCTACTAATGGTTCATCATTAACATTTGTTCATCAAATTTTTTCACTAAAATTAATGATAAACATAATAAGGAAATTTTATATGTTAATGGATAGAATGAAACTCTTTCGGTCTTTCGGCCATGGGTTCGATACCACAGCCTTTCCAGAATTGATAGGTTGTCATGCGGTATAAATGTTTACCATTTATAAAAACATATTAACATATATTAATAAATAAATCTAATTTAAATACATGGAATCATTAAATATAATCCTAAAAATTTTATTCAATACAACGAATAAATTTATAAACTATATTTATCTTGTTTGATTATTAGTACGATGTCATTACTATCATATGAACTATAATGGTTATAAATACATTTAAAATGATGACTATATAAACCTAAAGGACTTATTCCACAAATAAAAGTTTCCCATCAAACATGTTCTTCTAAAATCAATCATATTTGTTAGAAATTTCATGATTATTATAGATATACTTAGACAAATAAAATATTAATTTAGTTTAATTATTGAATACAAAAAATACATCATCAAAATAAGTCCTTCCCTAGTCCATGTTTTAACCAAAATATCATTTTTTCGTTTTCTAAATCATGAATCCTTCCTTTTTCATTATCTATTAAAATTATTCATAATAGAATGTAAATGAATCATGGATTATCCTAAGAATATCCCCAAGAGAGTCAAAGAAGGTCTGTAATAAGGCAAGTTGGCATGTACCAGGTTACCATGAGTTTGGATCAGAACACCTTGTCAGAGTTATTACTCCTTGGTACTTCTATTCCAAACTCATGTCCACTTGCTGTGTCTATATAGGGATGTATTATTAGGAATACCCACATAATATCTATCTTTCCAATATTCTAGGATTTTATTCTATACATACCCTCAATTTGTACCTTAGAAATATGTTCCCTAACCTATGTTTTCCTAAATATTCTTTCTATGGTTACTACAAAGCATCCATTGATACCAACTATAGTGTCCCGAACCGAGATAGCCTAGATATAGTGTTTTCCACTAATTACAATAGAATTATTATAAAGAATCAAATCTCAATGGAAATAGAGTGTATTAGTCTTAGTAAACCAATTAAATACATGAGTATTTTATTAAATATGAATACAATAATTACAACATAATTTTTTTCTAAATAAATAGAATCAAGAATAACTCTAATGGATATATCAAATCCCTTTATTTATTTCAGTGTATACTTCTTGTATTACTAGGTCATGTGCAAAAGAGTGGCATTTGTCATCAACATAGATTGATGTGCAATAGAGTTGCATTTGTTTTCAATGGGAAGCCAATATATGAATTAAAGGTACTGATGAAGAATTTGGTGATGCCTTGGTGAATTATTGATGATTCAATGAGTTGAATACTACACTTTATGAATTACACAATAGGAAACAAATATGATGATTGATGATCGGGTTCTATGTTTCAAGACATGTATCAAGGTGATACAATATTACAACACTTGAAGAAGTATATGCAATAATCACTTTCCTGTGGAAATATGTGAATATCCATCAATTGTCAGTAAGTGTATGAAGTGTTGAATAATCTTCCATTGAATCTAAATGGAAAAAGTTTTAGATATCATGTGATTGTTTATGTTGATCCTAAATGAAGAAGATGTGTGTTAATAGAGAACACAACCTTCACAAAAAGAAGAATCCATGCATTATGTTTCAATGCATGAGGCATGAATAAATGTTCCATGATCATCCATGGTTGGATTAACAGAATATGGAAGATCATTGGAATTATCATTTCAAAAAGAAAAAGAAGATGAAGAAGAGAAAAAGGTTGGTTTTTTGAAATTCTAGAGATAATGAAGAAGAAAAACATGCATTATTAATTAAATATACACATTGTTATTATCCATGTATATTATATTTCCTTAAATAAAAAATAATTGGCCAACCATGGAGGTTCAGCCAACAACCTCACCTTAATAACATGTGGGACTCGAGGGTCAACGGTGCTCGAGGGAAGCCCTCCAGGCTAGTCACACATGAGGCTATGTGAGCGGGCTATTTATAAGACCACAAGAGAACACACAGTGATCAAAACATGCATACAAGAATGCATAATGGGCTCTAGGTGCGTGCACGAGGAGTAGAGTGGGCGCTAAGAGCATGCCTGCAGGGTGAACACGGTACGAGGCAATACTGTGGAGGGGGAGAGAGGGGAATTATGGAGATATACTTCCACAACATGTTATTTAAAGATATTGAATCAAAAGGCACATTTCTATGTGAGAAATTTTTTTAAAACCACAGAACTAATCATGACTTATGATCCCTCAGTGACACACAGTTTCCCATTTGATCAATTGTGATATCGATTCCAAGCATCTAGGACATCCAACTAATTACACAGTTTTGGATTCGACCAGCATTGTCCGATCTTTCTACCAAGGTTGCTTTCAACCTCCATACTCCCAAGCTACACCCACAAACTTAGAGATCATGTGGGACAACTAAATCAACATTCTGGCCACCATTTGAGCTCTGGTCAAGCCCATTATGACCGAATGAAGTAAACAAAGCCCATGCATGCAATTCTGTTTCCATGCATGCATGAAACCAAATATTTCCAAGGAATCTGTGGCATGTAAAGCTTCTGAAGCTATGAAGAAATATCCACTATTGAGATTTCATGTAGAAGAAGATATACATTAATTATTAAATGAATTCATGTGATGTTTCTTTCATAAAATAAGGGTCCCATGTAGAATGAAAAAAACCAAGACTTGCAGATTATCTTTGACCCGCAGATTCGAAATTTTCAAGCCAAAGATCTCTGGAATTCGAAGCCCCAGTCTTCATGTTAGATACACATATTTAAGCACACATAATCTTCCAATAAAGGGAGGACCCTTGAGCCAAAATAATTTTTTGACATTCCTGAAGAAAGGATCTCTTGTTTCTATAATGAAACAGAACAACTGTGAATACCTCTAGTTCATGAAAGAAAAAATTTTCCACAGATATTATGTATTAAAAAAAGAAGAGGTGTGCATATCTTTAGCTAAGAATGTGTGTTGTGCATCCCTGGAACAAAGGCGTACCACACATTCCTTGCATTAAGGAGGTCCACACACCAATCTTGGTTCATGAAAGAACTTGAAAAATATGTGCGAAGAAAAAAATGGACACACTATAGGTTTTCATAAAACCTCTCCATGCTTCATATAGGTGATCCCATATGCAAACAAAGAGTTCTTTGTAACCATGTGGGAGTTTGAGAAGGTAGAATCTAGAACCACTCACGGTTGTTTAACGAAGGAGTTGTGCACCATTTCCAGTTCCCAATGAGAAGGACCAAAAACCATCCTGGTTCACGAAGGGAATCCAGGCACACCCTTTGTGCGAGAAAAAGAAATGAAAATCTATACATAAACTACCCTAAGAGAAGAAGAAGTGACCTGAGGAACATTGTGGAGGAAGTAAAGTTCATGATTGATTCTCATGAATGTATATAAATGATTTGAGATTCCAGAACAAGCCAATGGGTGGAATACACTTATTCGGGTGGTGTGTGAAATATTTAGAATAAAAGGGAGTATTCATGCGTGATTGAGTTAATGAAAAGAATATGAACGAATAATCATCGACACATGTGAAGAAGAATGAGGAAGAAATAAGAATAACACACACAATAAGCAACACCGATTTAGCATTGAAGACAAACACTTGTATTGAACCAAAACTAAATAATAAGTGTGTGTGATATTATGTGTGGAAAATAAATAGGAAGTTTGTGTGTGCTAAAAACGATATACCCATTAGGGATTTTACAAAAATAAGAAAACAGATTGTGCATGCATGCATGCATGCACATGCACATGCACATGTGAAGATACTTAAAAGATGAATAAATATTATTAGTTCACGTGTGTGAACAAGAAAAAAGAAATCCATGAAACTCATGCATGAATCATAATCAATTCAGATGTTTAATGTGACCTAATCATTAGTGTTTGAATAATCACATAAGTTTATGTAATTATTTCCATGATATTAAGGATAAGGCTTAGTGTATTAAAATATTTACCTAAAGAAGAAGAAAATGAGATATCCAAATACAAGCGGTATTGGATCCGATGCAATACATGCATGAAGTGAATGAGTACTAAGACTGAATCCAGATAGAGTTAAATAATATCTTTTATTTGTGTTGATAGAGTTTGAGAATCCACGAAGAGAGATAACGTACATACTGTTCAAGATCATTCTTGAATATTATATTATTGAAGAGGTTTCTTGTAGCATTGGCTCGCATATTAGTGATACCAGGTCTTCATTAGAAGAATAAAGAATTTCCCAAGAATTATGAGATGAGGACTTATCAACTTAAGTTATCAGAATTATTATGCTAGGCCCACAATCCATATAAAAGGCTATTGAAGATTCTTGAAGAGATACACAGACAAGTCTCGTTCAGCCAGTCTTTGTTAGAATATCAAAAGATCATCAACATTGAATCAAGAAATAACATAATGGAGGAAGATTCTCGTGTGGCTTAAGAGCTAGAAGAACCCTATGAGATTCCGGGAGGAGAAAAATTCTTCAGTGGGTCCTTGAATTTGGGAAGTGGGACTCTCATAACACTGTCTGAAGAAATATAAAGAACCTCTGGTTGGACTTAGGAGAGATACAATGGGACTCTGTATCGGCTATTGTAATAACTAACTAAATTATAGTAGAGAATTTTTGTTGGGGAGAATAACCAACACAACAAGGAGTTGGTCTTTGAACCGAACCACATAAATCCTTACTTTCAGTGCCTTTATATCTAAAACACTATTCAAGGTAAGGCATAGAGACATAAGAAGAGAATATTGAGAATCTAACCAACAATATAGGTTTAATTGAAAATAATAAATTAGTAAAAATATTCAAAGGGATGATTGATTCACCCCTCCCCTTCTTAGTGATTCACATTAAACCGGGAACTTCAATTTTTATCAGAGGGAGCTTACTTCTAAAATATCCATGGGAGACTTTATGTAGTTCATATTTGAGGAGAAAAATTAAAAAACTAAAATGGAGATTTCTATAAAGACATGGAAAAATAGAATGAAGAAACAGGAAAGGAATATGAAGAAAACACTTACAACTAATTGGGAGGCACCTTAAGCTGAAGGTAATATGAATGTTACGACATGTGAAAATACTTATTATTCTCTTGATGATGCCTTCTCAATATGTGATGATGAAAAATAAATTATGGATTTTCAAATTGCACTCAAATATCAGCTTCAGATATTCCCTAGAGAAGTCGCATGACACATTGCTGCAAGCGTTATTGCTCTTAAAGATGATGAATTACAGTTGGAAGAAGAATCCAATTCCATTGAAGAAGCATTGGGTAAAAGGTTTGGAATATCCAATGCTCTCACAAAAATTAGTGAAGGAAACAGAAGAAACAATTTCCCTTTTCAATGAAAGACATGCTCAAGATATTGAATAATTGAAGGGAATTATTTGTGAGAATGAATTATTTGAAATTGTATTAGTAGAATATTTCCATTCATTTGAAAATTTGTAGAAAGTCTCTATGGTTGTCAAAGATTCTCAACTTTATGATAGAGCCAACAGGCTATAGAAGCTTGAAATCTCATTGTAATAATTATGAAATGTGCATGAAGAGCAAATAATAATGCTCATGATGAATTGGGAACGTATGATGAGGTCAATTTTGGATGATAATAACTCTCTCAACATGAAATGTTTAGAATTAGAGGTGAGATTGAAAAATAAAAAATCACCCAAAGCTGAATTTACCCAATTAGATGAAAGAGGAGATGCTTCCAGTTTTCATTGAGGAATATGATTCCCAAAAGGAATATCATATCATTCTATAATCCAAGGGCAACATATTCTTAGAAAAAGGTATCCCCTAACCCAGTTATTTATTTTTCATCTAATGTACTCTCATCTGCAAGTACAGGTTCAAAACCAAAAGTAGGGAAGATGTAGATTGATAAAAATGATAATGCATCCATTAAAACATTAAGGGTGGATACTGGAATGATTTTGAATAGAAACTCCTAGAAGGATGATACAAATAAAGAAAGACAATTCCCAAAAAAATGCACTAAATCTATTAAGACTAATACTAAAAGAAAAACCAGGTGATTTTTTTGGCTGTTTTTGGTGTTTTTGGAAATTTGGGAATCAGGACATTGATTTCTAGAATAATATTTCAGAATATGAAAATTATGGAAGGCCTAAATTCAGGGAAAGAATATATGAAGAAATGAATCAACCTGCAAAGTAAAAGTAGAAATCACATATGAAGAAGAATCTTTCTATCAAGAACAGATTTGATTATCTATAAGACAATAATGATAATTGGAAAATATTGGTCACAATTATGATGAGATACTGTTAATTCCTACCATGCATGTGGTAGTTCATCATAATCATAGACTCCCACAAAGGTGAGAGAAAGGAAAAGGGTTGAATAGTCTTCCATTAGGAATATGAAAAACACTAAAGAAACTATTCCTAATAAGAGGTCTAAACTGGATTCCAATAATGTTGTCCCAACAAAGAAAATATGATTCTACTATGGAAAAAAGGCTATACCATGGATCACTGCAAACAATCCATGAAAATTAATGGAAGAACGAAGAATATAAAAGGATAATCAATCCAGAGGAACATGGGATTGATTGAATACATTCCTTAAGATAATTAGTTTTCTAAGATAGGTAACTTGAAGACAATGTTGATGCCATGTGGAATATTCAATTCAAAAAATGTTAAGAAGGAGTGTATAATTATCTGGCCTAATCAATGGAAAATTTCTTGAGATGTTCATAAATATGAAGATGATATAATATATAATGAAAAAGAAAAAAGGAATACATGTCATTCCACATGAAATAAAATTCTAATTTTAGGACAGTTTGTCAGTACATGATAATTCCAGTGTCTCACCACTAATATATGGAAGGTGAATGAAGGCTGGATATCATGAAAACAAAAGTATAACTATTTTAATTGGTCAAATGGAGATGCTGAAAATTGTATAACATGCACCAGTGGAAACAACTTCACTACGGAAAGAAGTAAAGGAAAAAAATCCACACAAGATGAATGTGAATGAAGGTAAAGGGTCCACGTTTACCAGAAAGATCAAAATGAAAAATGGAGAGGATAAATCATCAGGAAGAGTATCAGAAGATTTAGAGCTGCAAGGAAAGGATTTCTTTGGTTGATAGAAAATTCTCAGCCCCATTGCTTCTGTTAATAATATCACAAGAGTTCCATCTTATTCCCTTATATTTTTATTGTACATGTGTGCTTTCATTGTAGGGAATTGAAGATGAAGTTCATTCCTTTGATGATAGTTGAATGAGAAAAGTGGATAACAACAATTTGGACTCATTATTCATGATTTTCTTATAACATGAAAGGTTACAAAATGGAATATTATCAGTATGAATATCTTGAAGAATATGTGATGATATTTTCCACCATAATGAATAAAATGGATTTCACCCTATGAGGGGGAGAAAACATAAAGGATATGATATAAAGGATTTTCTTAATAAAAACCCTGAAACTCATATCATCTCAAGAGGTTAAAACTATTGTATTCCAATAACACATTCATCCTTTGTTTATAATTGTATTTATCATGTCAATTAAGGAGGAGTTCTTGATTTATTATAAGATGGGATGGATGGGAAAGCTTAATATTTTCACTTGAAATTTTTTATATGTTTGGTTAAGTATGTGAAGGATTTAGAATTTAATTGATAACATGGATTATCATCAATAACTTGGTAAAAAATTGATCCATTTTGATCACTTTAGAGATCCGAATCTTGAAGTACATGGACATTACATTACTTTTTCGGAATACCTAATACATAACAAAAACAGACACCAAAGGACCATAATAGTTTAGTGTCTATGGAAACTCACAATATAACCTTCTAATCTTGGTGAAATATCTTAAACATCTCCCATAAAGATCTTCTCCTTTTTTTCTAACATAAAACAATTAATTATATCCTGGGGAAAAGAAAACATAAAAAGGGCGAGATCGAATTTCCATTAAGGGTTAACATAGAGAACATAAAACAATCCATAAACATTTGAATGAAAAACTTAAACATAAATCAAAACACAAAAATCTTGAGCAAAGACATAAATCTTGGAAGTACATAAGGCATATATCATAATGGAACATAAATCATGATAAAATATCATGGTAATAAAACATGTAATTATGATAAACCGTTGGGCACATGATATGATTTCCATAGTAGCCAAGGCATTGCTGCCAAGACCATCTTAGTGGACAAAGTCCATTACTGAACCGAGTTCACTCCTCATTCTAGTACGGTATTACTGAACCAGATTAACTTTTCATTCCATCCATGTCTCTCTCCTGAGATATAAATCTTTACCCAATGGATTTGAGGGAGATATAGGTCCCACTCATCTCATATTAAAATCATTCTTACTTGTGCCACAAAATAAACATAAATCATTCATCATAACCTAATGAATAAAATGGCTTTCATAAACATCATCCCATAATAAATTAATCCATATAAAAAAATGGATATCATTTCATCATAGGAATAATCAAATCATGTAAATAATAGAGACATTATACTTGAAACATAAACATGAAATATAATTTCATCTTAGATGGGAAATAGTTTTGATAAAACACTAGAAACGAATTATTGAGGAAAATATACTTTCTCTTTAAAAATAATTTTCTTTTCAAAAAAAAGCCACACAATTTTAAAAGAAAATGATTTTATTGAAAATAACCATGAAAATTGGTAGAGGAATATTCTTGAAAATTAGGAGATATGAAAATATAAAAATCTGTTCATGCCGTATAAGTTAAAAAACATTCGTCTCGTACTTTTGTCGGAAATGTCAAAAAGTACCTCTTGTGGTAAAAAAAAGAAATATTCCTTACATACCATGTAGTAAAAGTAAAAAATGGGTATAAATGACATTAATCATACATGAAAACATTTTTACAAAATTGTTATATGGATGATAAATATAACCCCAGTAAATACTTACGAATAAACAATCTCAGATAAAAACAAGATTGGAAATGTTATCCCTTACCTTAGGTCTGATATTATTCGTACGTATCCGAACCTCCTATATAATGATTTAAATAATGTCATTAACTTATTACATAATCATATTCATTGTTATGATTTCATATATGGTTCACTTACGACTTTATATTACCTATTCATTTGTAAATTCAATGTTAAATCAGCGTTTTGGGTAAAATCGTTTCATTTATCGTACGTGTATGGACTTGTTGTTCTTGATATTATTATTAATTATATCATGATTTACATAATTCCAGAATTTAAATCATGATTTATATATCATATATATATTTATTAAATATATATATATATAATAGATAGATAAATGAAATGAAATACACCGTTCATGGAGAAGGTAGGCCGTACGTACGCATGAATGCTGTTTTCCTTTCCTTATTGACTTGAATGGAATTAAGTAAATGAAATATATATACATAAATCCAGTAGCTTTATAATTTCATATATTTTATTATTATTCATTATATATACTTTATAATAATTCTGGAATTGTTAGCATGGAGAAAAAATCTCATCGCGTCGTGGAGATGGTAATCCGTATATACGCACAAGTGATGATATCGTTCCCATAATTATTGAATTGAATTGGAGTGGATAATATAATATTATATAATAATTATGTTTTTATAATAACTATATATAGTTATTCTTCACACCATGATACCCATCCATGTAATGTGGTGGTGGAAAAACAGATTACACCACGGTGTGGAGACGGTATTCCGTACGTACGCACGCGCGGTGATTTTATTTTCCGTAGGATGAATAGAAGGTGAAATGGGTTTTTTTCATATTTATAATAAAATATCATTATATTAGTGATACTGATGTTATTACATTATAAATAAACAATAAAAGAAGAAGAAGTTGAAGAAAAAAGAAAACTCGAAAGAATCGGTAGAAGAGATTACCTCTTCTTCGACGCACCTCTTTCAAGATTCTTTTTAGGGAAGTAGGTTTAGTCATTTGAGAAGACAAGAACCTCTATGATATAACTAGAGATTTTGAGATGAGTAATTTTCAGGGGTTGTCCAAGCTTCAAGGCTCATATGTTTTTGAAGAGAAGTGGGAAGTGGTGCCCTTTTTATAAGGGAGGAGAGGGGCACCATAGGAAAACTTAAAATATTATTTTATAATAAAGTCATATTCGGTTAATAATAGCTCCAAATTGATTTATTTCTAATCTAAAGTGGTTATGGGTCGAAATAGATTCAACCAATAGGTTTTAGACAAGTTATGGTTACTATTGTAAACTTATCATTTATATTTACCTATATGTTAAATAATTTAACTTTTACCATGTCTTCTTTTTTTACACTTTATAGTTTATAAACATACTATAAAAATACAAAAGAACCCCAAGTGGTTCATTATTAATATATATAACCATATCTAATCCATTTGGCTGAATCGTAGATTTTTAGGAATAAAATAACAACTAATAATATATTATTGTTTTAAAAACTATTTTATGTCAATTTTGACACTATTTTGTACATGATTTTTGTGAAAATCATAACAGCATGATTAGTTCGAAAAAAGTTAATTAAATCTATAATAACATGTGATATTAACCTATAAAATTAGTGTAATTTATAAAAAGTATAAAATTACATTTATTTTGGTACTTATAACATCAATTATGTTAATATTTCATTAATAAGGTAATTATTGCATCATCATTGTGTCATAAATAAATAAAATACCATTAAATATGAAATATTTTTAGATTTATAATGAATATTTATTGTATAATTTATATTATGTATAACCCTATATTAAAAATGTTTTAGTTATTAAAAATTGATTTTAACTATTTTAACTCTTTTTTAAACAAATTAATAATAAATGCCCTAATCTAATCCAATTGGACCTAAAGGGTAATAATTTATTACTAAGGTTGTTTCTGGTCAAATTACACTTATCCAATAGAATTAGGACATGTTTTAGGGTAATAGTAATATCATTTTTACCCTTAATTACCCTATTTACTTTTTACCATGATAAATAAAAGTAAAAAGATACTATTCACCAAAAAAATTATTTTTATCTTATTAAACAACATTTTACACCTTGATATTAACCGTGTCTCTCATATTTTCGAAATTCCACTCACAGAAGTGGTAAAATTATGTTTTATTTAAATTTTCAAATTTTTCTAGGAGGTGAGTAAAAGATGGTGAAAAGTTCAATAAAATTTTTATATATCTAAAATTATTATAAAATGACTCCAATGAATTAAATTGAAAATATATGGGTATTATGTATCAATTTTTACCAAAAATAAATTTAAATAAAATAAATAATTATTTAAATAAAAAGTTGATTTTTTAAATAGTAACCCAGTGTTTTCACTATTCATCAAAAATTGAAAGTTTTCAGAAAAATACCAGAAATTCACCCTAGGATAATTTTGATATTCCAAATCCAAAAATGAAGTTCATTTCAAAAGATAAAATTGATAAAATTTCAAAAGGTGGGTATTACTATTCATAACAGCTAGTTTATATAACATATCGTTGTTTAGTAAAACTCGGTATTGCATACAACACACGCTATCGTGGAAGGTCGTGATTGCCTGTAGTGAAAGACAAGTCCGGGATGCGTGTAGTGTAATCTCCTTTTGGGGTATCATACAACAAAAGACATCAATGAAATTAAAAATAATATTTTTCATAAAATCTCGGGCTGTTACATTCTACCCCCCTTAAAATGAATTTCGCCCTTGAAATTCGTCGAAGATATAAATTGTTTACTACTCAAAAGTTTCTTTAATAGAAACCCACATCATAAAAAGGAATACCAAAACATATCTTTATAAAATAAAGTATGAAACGTAACGGTTACCCAAATTAACTAATAACTGGGTTTCCACATAGGAGAACATAGGTGAAAATATGGATATGGAAGAGAAATCTAACAATCATGTTCTGATAGAGAGTGGTAGAGAACATGGCTATGAAAAATCCAACAATAAAAAAGCCATAAATTTTTGATGATCTAAGGTACCATCTGATTAATCGGATATAAGGGCACTAGGACAACATTTTTGGTTATCAAGATTATTTTCCTAAAGTTGAAGAATTTGAATTAGAAGAAATACTTACTTTATTTCAGTATAATATCACAATTTATCGTTCCTTGAAAAATTTCCACTTCATCTCTTAAAGAAATGATGTTGAATTTTTCATTCATTAAGTGTTAGCAGATCATGTGATATAATGATGGTTCATTCCATATGTCTCAAACAAAAGGTTAGAAAAAGTTATCAAATATACATAAGTCCATCTATGGTGAGGTTAATCGTATATGATTCCAAAAATGGACTTATACTTCATCTATCATATCGCTTAATAAAACTAGTTTCTACTAACCAAGGAAATCTTGTAGGCTAGTGGTAGGAAATAATGTTTTGTCGCACTTCAGTTGTGGGTTCGATTCCCACAGCCTTGTACGACGCGACGAGTTGTTGCCCATCCTACTGGTTGTCTTTTTTCTAAAACTACATTATTATAACATTCCATCAATAATATTGAAAAAGTTATATCCTTAAACAATACTAACTTATGTCCAATATAATCCTTTCAAATCTTTAGGCTTATCCAAAATACTTTTGTCCAAGCTCATAGTATAAAGAAAACAATTACTAGAAATTTCATCTTCCAAGCATGTGAATACCAACATTTATCCCCCATATATCATACGATATATCTTGTTGGTAAAATTACAAACATCTGAATACTTTAATCATGTATTCTATTGAAAAATGAATATCCATTGAACATTAGTGAAAACATGAATGTTTTCCAAAGTAAACTCTTTCCACATACCAAAATCCCAAAAATTCTATATACTCAAACCATAATATAACTTAGTCCTTATATCAGTTATGAGCTCATGAATACTATTAAACATTTCATTTTCTCCTTATCATATCATCTGATTTCCAAAATATTTGAATTACTTTTCATGGTTACCAGTACCATATAATTATTAAAAACCACAATTAACCTATAAATAGATATTCCAATATTCCACAGTACTATAAATTAGATTCCACAACATTATTTTGGAATCTCCTTACATAAAAACATAATCATTCCACTACATCGTTTTTATACTCAACATCACTAATAGTGATCGCATGTGACTTCCCATTGTCCTTTTCCTTAAGAGGTTGCTCACGTCGATCATCATTAACCCTTAGATTAGGGCATTGTTACTATAATTCCCCATTTCCTTGCACTTGATACATTGAAGTTTTGGTGGAGAGTTATCTATAGTCTATTATCTATTCACGTCATTAGAATCCTTTTTCCCATTACTTCAGCACTCAGCTTCTTGATGACCTTTTTTTCCACACTTGAACCATTTTCTAGTACCTTTTAGACAATCTCCACCATGCTTCTTTCCACAAATTGAGTATAACGAAACATTAACTTTCTTTTCACTATTGTTCTGAGGTTTTTCCTTGAACTCCATATTTTGTTTCTTATCAAAACCATGAGATGGATATGTTACTCCAACTTCTAGTTCTACCTTGATATCACAATGCACAATTTCTTTATAGCTACTGAAGTCTATTATAGCTAATGCCCTTCGAAGACATGGTTTTAAGCCATTGAAGAATTGATCAAATTTTATTTCGGGTTGGTTGATATAGCCAGATGCATACCATGCAAGTCTTGTAAAATTTGCTTCATATATACCAACAGATTCATCATCCTTATTCTTAAGCTCAAGCAACTCCTTTTTTATATTTGTTCAGAATACAAGGGAAGTACTTATTGAAAAACAAGTTATTAAACTCTTCCCATTCCATGGATTCAATTTTATCTTGGGGCCTTGTATTCTTAATTAGAGTCCACAACTGGTGTGCTTCACCTTTTAAATGGTAAACAACGAAAATGAATTTTTCATGTTCTGAACAGCAAAGTATGGAAAATATCTTTTTAATGGTACTAATCCATTGTTCAATAAAAAGTGGATCAGAAGACCCATTGAAAGAAGGTGGGCGTTGCTGCATGAAGGACTCAATAGAATATTGTTCCCTTATCTGATCATTTAGAAATATAGAATGATTCATAGCTTGTATAAGTATAGCAATAAGATTTTGCACTCTATCTCCCATCACATTTGGTTGTTCGGGAGGACAATCATTTCATTGTCCATTATATTGATCAATACAATTCCTTCGGGTTCCAGTCATCGTCTAAAACCCTAAAAGAACAGTGTGAGAGGAAAAACTATTTCTAGGAAAACTAGATAATAAAGGGGGAGTACCTTCAATATCTAACATCTTAGATTTAATTCTAATATCATTACCATAATTCTAGGAATATAACCTATACTAATACTTAACCTTAGGGACATCCCTATACATACCTTAGAAATGTCTCTAGGGATCTCACTAAAGTTATCACATCCTAGTTTCCAAAGGATAACTAAACCGAACCTCTGATACCAACTGTAGAGACCCAAAGCTTGACGTACATGGAAAATACATTACTTTTGCGGAATACCTAATATATAAAAAAACAGACAGCAATGGATAGTAATAGTTTAGTGTCTTTGGAAACTTGAAATATAATCTTCTAATCTTGGTGAAATATCTTCAACATATCACATAAAGATCTTCACCTTTTGTTTTCTTACCAAAAAACCTTCTTTATATCATGGGGAAAAGAAAACATAAAAAGGGTGAGTTCAAATTATCAGTAAGGTTAAACATAGAGAACATAAAATAATCCATAAACATTTGAATTCAAAAACATGAACATAAAATCTAAACATCAAAATCTTGAGAAAAGACATAAATCATGGAAGTACATAAGGCATATATCATAATGGAATATCAATCATGATAAAATATAATGTGAAGAAAACATGTAATTGTGGAAAACCATTAAGCACATGATATGATTTCCATAGTAGCCAATGAATTACTGCCAAGACCATCTTAGTGGACAAAGTCCATTACTGAACCGAGTTCACTCCTCGTTCCAGTCTTGTATTATTGAACCAGATTAACTTTCCATTACATCCATGTCTATCTCATGAGATATAAATCTTTACCCAATGAATTGGATGGAGATATAGGTCCCACCCATCTCATATTGAAATCATTCTTACTTGTACCACAAAATAAACATAAATCATTCATCATAACCCAAAGAATAAAATGGGTTTTATAAAAATCATCCCATCATAATGTAATCCATATAAAATGAATGGATATCATTTCATCATAAGAAGAATCAAACCATGAAAATAATAGATACATTATACTTGAAACATAAACATGATAAATAATGTCATCTTAGATGGAAACCAGTTTTGACAAAACACTTGAAATGAATTCTTGAGGAAAATATCCTTTCTCATTAAAAATAATTTTATTTTCACAAAATGTCACAAAAATTTAAAAGAAAAGGATTTTATTAAAAATAACCATGAAAACTTGTAGAGGAATCTTCTTGAAAATTAGGCGATATGAAACCGTAAAAATTTATTCATGCCATATAAGTTAAAAAAACATTATTCACGTACTTTTTCCATAAAAGTCAAAAAGTACCTCGTATGGTAAAAAAAAGAAAGATTACTTACATACCATGTATTAAAAGTACACCATGGGTAAAAAGGACATTAATCATACATGAAACCATTTTTAGAAAAGAGGGACATGGATGATAAATATAACCCCAGTAAATACTTACGAATAAACAATCTCGGATAAAAACAAGATTGGAAAAGTTATCCCTTACCATAGGTCTGATATGCTTCGTACATATCCAAAACACCTGTATAATGATTTAAATAATGTCATTGACTTATTAAAGAATAATATTCATTGTTATTATATCATATATGGTTCACTTATGACTTTATATTACCTGTTCTTTTGTAAATTCCATGTTAAAGCAGCGTTTTGGGTAAAATCGTTTAATTTATCGTACGTGTTTGGACTTGTTGTTCTTGATATTATTATTACTTATATCTTGATTTACTTAATTCCAGAATGTAAATAATGATTTATATGTCATATATATATTCAGTAAATATATATATATATATATATATATATATATAATAGTTAGATAAATGAAATCAAATACACCGTTCATGGAGACGGTAGGCCGTACGTACACATGAATGTTGTTTTCCATTCCTAATTGACTTGAATGGAAGTAAGTAGATGAAATATATATATAAATAAATCCAGTATCATTTTCATGTCATATATTTCATTATTATTCATTATATATACTTTATAATCATTCTTTAATGGTTAACATGGAGAATCAATCTCATCTCGTCATGGAGACGGTAATCCGTACGTATGTAAGAGCGATGATATCATTCCAGTAATTATTAAATTGAATTGTAATGGATGATATAATATTAAAGAATCAGTATGATGTTATAATAACTATATTCACACCATTATACCCATCCATGTAAGGTGGTGGTGGAAAAACAGATTACACCACGGCATGGAGACGGAATTCTGTATGTACGCACGCGCGATGATTTCAGTTTCCGTATGATGGATAGAAGGTTAAATAGGGTTGTTTCATATTTATAATGACATATCAGTATTTTAGTGATACTTATGTCATTGATTTATAATGAAACAACTAAATAAGAATAAGTTGAAGAAGAAATAAAACTTGAAAGAATTAGTATAAGAGATTACCTCTTCTTCGACGCGCCTCTTTTAAGCTTCTTCTTAGGGAACTAGATTTGGTCTTCGAAGATAACAAGAACCTATATGATATAACTAGAAAGGTTTATAAAAGTAATTGGCAGGGGTTTTGTGAGCTTCAAGGCTCAAAAGGTTGTGAATAGAAGAGGGAAGGTGTGCCCTTTTTATAAGGGAGGAGAGGGGCACCTTAGGAAAAACATAAAATATTATTTTATAATAAAGTCATATTCAGTTTATAATAGCCCTAAATTGATTTATTTAGAAGCTAAAGTGGGTATGGGTAGAAATCCTCTCAACCAATATGTTTTAGACAAGTTTAGGTTACTATTTTAACCTTATAATTTAGATTTAACTCTAAGTTAAATAATTTATCTTTTACCGTGTCTTTTTGTTTTTTTACACTATATGGTTAATAAAATTACTATAACAAGACAAAATAACCCCAATTGGTTTATCATTAATATATATAACCATATATAATATATTTATCCAAACATTAGATTTTTAGAAATAAAATAACAATTAATAATATAATATTTGTTTTAAAAACTATTTTATGTCAATTTTGACACTATTTGGTACTTTATTTTTTTGAAAATCAGAATATCATGATTAGTTCGAAAAAATTTAATTAAATAAATATTAACATGTCATGTTAACCTATAAAATTATTTTATTTCATAAAAAGTCTAAAATTATATTTATTTGGTTATTTATAACATCAATTATGTTAATATTTCGTTAATAAGGTAATTATTTCATCATCATTATGTCATAAATAAATTAAATAATTTAATATGTAAAAATTATAAATAAAATACCATTATTTAGAAATTTTTTAATCTTTCTAATGAATATTTATAGTTGAATTTATTATATGTATTACCCTATATTAAAAATGTTTTATTTATTAAACATTGATTTTAACTGTTTTAACTCTTCTTCAACTAAAATAATAATAAATGTCCTAATCTAAATCAAGTGGACCTAAAGGGTAATATTTTATTAATAAGTTTGTTTTTTTGTCGAATTAAACTTATCCAATATAGTTAGTACATGTGTTAGGGTTATATTAATATAATTTTTAACCTTAATTGCCCTATTTACTTTTAAACGTGGTAAATAAAAGTAAAAAGTTACTATTCACCAAAAAATTATGTTGAACATATTGAACCACAATTTAATCCTTCATATTAACAATGTCTCTCGGATTTTGAAAATCCCACTAACAAAAGTGGTAAAATTACGTTTTATGTAAATTTTCAAATTCTCCTAGGAGGTGGGTAAAAGACGGTGAAAAGTTCAATAAATTTTTTATATATCTAAAATTATTATAAAATGACTCCAATGAATTAATTTGATCTTATATGGGAATTATGTTTCAATTTTGACCTAAAATAAATTTAAATAAAATAAATAATTATTTAAATAAAAATTTGGTTCTTTAAATAGTAACCTAGTGTTTTCACTATTCATCAAAAATTGAATGTTTTCAGAAAAATATCAAGAATTCACCCTATGATAATTTCAATTTTTAGAATCCAAAAATGATGTCCATTTTGAAATTTAAAATTTATAAAATTTCAAAAATTGGGTATTACTATTCATAATGACTTGTTTATTTAACATATCGTTGTTTAGTGTAACTCGGTATTGCGTACAACACATGCTATCGTGGAAGGTCGCGATTGCGTGTAATGAAAGCCAATTCAGGGAAGCGTGTAGTGCAAGATCCTTTTGGTTTAGTGTACAAAACAATACATCAATGAAATTAAAAAGAATATTTTTCATAAAATCTCTGGGTGTTACAATCATGATATCATGTGTACAGTTGTTAATGGAACACATTGAAAACCATGGTCATTTCTCTCTTGTTTTCTATAATGGGTTAGCCCAAGTTTACATATAGTTGAATAACTAACCACTATTTTTTATGTGAACCATGTGACATCATCCCTCTCAGAAAAATTCCACAAGATATTATTAAAATGGAGGAGGAAATTTTTTTAAGAGACCCCACTAACACCTTTGAATTTAGTTTCCAATAAGGGAGGGAAATTTTGACACACATATTGTCCCATTCAAACTGTGTTCAAATGATATTGAAAAAAATAAAAAGCGGGAGATTGAAGTGCATAAGTGTTTCATTTGTTTTCAATATGGATTGATGTGCATAAGATTTTCATTTTTTTTCATTGAGAAGTCAATATGTGAATGAAAGGTATTGATGAAGAAGTTGGTGAAGCCTTGGATAATTTTTTTATTCAATGCATTGTATACTACACCTGATGAATTCTCAAAGAGGATACAAATATGAGGACCGATGAACTAGTCCAAAGATATAAGATTTGTATCAAGGTTATAAATTGTTACAACACTTGAATAAGTTCATGAAATACTCAATTGTATAAGGAAATAATTGAAGATCCTTCAATAGTAACTAAATGGATAAAGTGTCGAAGATTCATCCATTGAATCTAAATGGACGAAGTTTAATATATCATATTATTTTTTGTGATGATCCTCAATGAATAAGACATGTGTTAATGTAGAAAACATCCATCACAAAATGGAGAATCCATGCATTATGTTTTAATACATGATGCGTAATAAAATGATCAACGAATCATCCATGGTTTGATTAAAATAATATGTATGAAATTTGTAATTATCATTAATAAAAGAAAAAGAATAAGAAAAGAAGAAGGTTGGTGGTTTTAAATTTTATATATAATGAAGAATGTGTCCATGCATTATTATTTAACTATACATAAGGTCCATAACCAAGTATATAATAAGGCCTTAAATAAAAAAAGAAGGGGCCAACCTTAGAGGGCTAGCCGAGAACCTCACCTCGAGTACATGTGGGACCCGAGTGTCAACTACACATGAGGGAAGCTGTCAAGGCTAGCCCCTAATGAGGTAGTGCGTGTGGGCCATGCATAATCCCATAAAATCATGCACAGTGATCAACCCATACACGCAAGAATGGATAATGGGACCTAGCTGTGAGCCTGAGGAGCAGAGTGGGCACTAAGAGCATTCGTGCAGGGTGAAAATGATACGGGGCGATACCATGGAGGGATAGAGGAGAATTATAGAGATATGCTGCCACTATTTGTTATTTAATGAATCCAAAGCATGCATATTTTTTCAATGTGGGACATCTTTTTAAAACCAAAAAAATAATCTCAACTGATGATCCCCCAGTGACATGCAGTGTACCATTTGATCAATCATGAGATTGATCCCGTACATCCAGGTCATCCAACTAATCATGTGGTTTGGGATTTAACCAGCACCGTATAATCTATATATCGAGGTTGTCTTCAACCATTAGACACCCAAGATGCACCTATGAACTAAGAGCTCTAGTCAGACACCCAAATCACCATTCCAGCCACCATTTGAGCTTCGGTCAATCTCATTCTGATCAAATGTAGAAAATGAATCTCATGCATGCAATTCCATTTCATTGCAAGCATGAAACAGAAGATTATCGAGGATGTCGAGGGATGCGAAGATTCCGAGGCTATGAAGAATGCTTCAGGATCTAGCTTGCATGGATAATAGGATACACATACGTTCTTAAACGCATGAAGGTGAAGTTTCCTCCATAAAAGAAGGAGCCCATGTAGAATGAAAGAAAACCAAGACTTGAAGATTATCTTTGACCCGTGAATTCATAATTTTGATGCAAACGATATCAAGAATTCAAAGCCCCGATATTCATGTTATTTACGCGAATTTAAACATGCATTTTATTCCTAAAAAATCTGGACCCCCAATCCAAAACAAGTTTCTTCCATTCTTGAAGAAATGATCTCTTGTTTCTCCAAATAAATAGAGGAACTGCAAACACCTCTGGTTCGTGAAAGGTGGAGGTTTTTGTGCATCCTAGCTACGCATAAGAGAGGATATGCACATTTATTGCACAAAAAATGCATGTAGTTCATCCCTTATATGAAGAAGTCCAGCACTGTCCTTACACAAAGGAGAGGAGAGCACCTCTCGTGGTTTGAAAAGGAACATTCAACCTCTATGCAAATAAAACCATGAACACACGATAAGTTTTTATAAACCCTCTCCATGATTCATGGAGGTGTTCTCGTTGGAAAACAACCATTGCTTTATACCCTGGTTGTTATTTATCAAAGGTAGAACCAAGAGCCAATCTCGGTTCGTGAAGGAAGGAATCTTGCAGCATTTGCGGTTTCCGAAGAGAAGGACCGCTAACCAACCTGGTTTGCAAATTGAATTCATGCACACCCATAACGTGAGAACAAGAAAAGGACAATGTATACATACAAAACCCTAGGATAAGAATACAACACCTAAGGCACTTTGATGTGGAAGGAAAGTGCATTCATGATTCTCATGCATGAATATGTATTATTTGAGATACATGATCAAGAAAAATGGTGGATTACACCCATTCAAGTAGTGTGTGAAAGAAGAATAATAGGGATTTTGAATTCATGGTTTAGTTCATGGAATTAATATGAAAGAAAAATTGTGAGAGAATGTGAAGGAGGAATATAGAATAATAACACATACAAGAGACTACACCCATTCGGGTTTGAAGACATACACTTTCATTAAACCTAAACTAAATAATATCACTGTGTGTGTGACATTAAATCGGGAAAAGAAATAAGAAGTGTGTGTGTGCTCAAACGGACATTCCCATTGGGGTTTTCACATAAAGAATAAATAATATTGTGCATTCATGCATGTGTATGCACACCAGAAGACTCATAAAAGAAAAATCAAGATTTTTAGTGCATGTGTGTAGACAAGAATAAAGAAATCCATGAAACTCATGAATGAATCATAATCAATTTATATGATTCTAGGTGATTTGATCCTCATTGATTGAATAATCACATAATTATATGTGATTCTTGCCAAGAAAATAATGAGAAGTCTTAGTGCATTATGTTATTGCACTAAACAATAAGAAATTGAGAAATCCAAATGCAATAGGTATGGGATCCCATGAAATCCATGAATGAAATGAAACAATACTATGGCTGAAGTCATAAAGTGTTAAAGAAAATCTTTTATTTGAGTTGACAGTGTTTGAAAATCCATGAAGAGAGACAGTGTTGATACTTTCCAAGATCATTCTTGCATATTATATTCTTTAAGAAGTTGTGTTCACTATTGGCATACATCTTAGTGAGGCCATGTCTTCATCATAAGAAGAAATAATTTCTTGAGCATTTTGAGTTGAGGACTGATCAACATTAGTGATCAGAATTGTTGAGAAAGGCTAACAGAACTTATCAAGGGATGTTGAATATTCTTAAAAGGATAAAAAGACATGTATTATTTAGAAAGTCTATGTGGAAATATCAGAAGATCATCTACATTGTATCGAGAAAGATATTAAGGTAGGAATTTGATCGTGTGACTCGAGAGCTAGAAGAACCCTATGAGATTCAGGGATGTGATGAAGTCTTTAGTGGGACTCTAAAGCAGGCCAGTGTGACTCCGGTAAACCTATGTGAAGCATTATAAAGAACCTCCTATGAGACTAATGAGAGATACAGTGGGACTATATATCCACCATTTTAATTACTAACCAAATTATAGTAGATAACCTATGTTGGGGTGAATAACCACACATAAAGGAGTAGGACTTTGAACCGAACCTCATAAATCATTGTGTTCAGTGCCTTTACATTTACTTCATAATTTAGGGTATGGCTGAGAGATTGAAGAATAGTGGATTGAGGCTTTAACTATCCTTATTGGTTTAATTGAAAAGAATCAATTAGTAAAAAGATTTAAAGGGATCACTGATTCACCCCTCCCCCTCTCTGTTACTCAAATTTATTTGGGAACTTCACTAGGTAATGTAACGTAATAGGGGTGAGATCAAATTCTCAGTAAGGAAAAAAATATAGCAAAATAAATAATTAATCATTGAGAATAATAAATATAGATTTTTAAATAATGTAACTCACAGGCCATATAATCATTAAAAAAATAAGGGTGTGCATAAAAATGGAAATCTAATAAATATAAACACATTCCATTCAAATATCTAAAGAAGGAAAAACAAATATGGCAATGTAAGAAACTAAAAATATCACATTTACTAAATGAACTGAAAATGAATATATCCATAGATATGGATAAGTAAAATATCATTTATGAATTATAACTAAATCTAAATGTGGGTAATTCATTCATAATTGATGTCATGTCTAATGAACATGAAAACCTATATTGTTAAGACATATCACAATATAGTTGAAAAAAATTGTAGAATACAATTTAATTAGTAAAAATTATTTTTCTCATGAGAACCTATTGATTCATCAAGGATATATATAATGTGTAAGATCCACCAGTCATTACTAGTCGAAATAAGTACTCATATCAAATAACCAAATTAAAGAATATTCTATATCAAATATCTGTACTGAATAAATATTATTATAGTATCTATATTTAGACAAATAATAAAATATCTATCTAAATAGATACCATATGTAAATTTTTAAATGGTTTATGAAATGATAATATCCATGATAGAATTAGTGCATAATTAGTAGAAATTTAATGTTCAATGATCATAAAAATTGAATACATAAAATGGAATAACAAATGATTTATGCAATTGAATTTGAATGCCATGATTGGAAAAATAAATGATAAACCATCCAGAGGAATAATAAGGATGATATCAATAAACAAAATCCTAGTGGAGTAAAAATAAAAGGTTGATGTTTTTGATGAATATAAATTCTATAAAAATATATTTTATAAGAATTATTGATGAAAAAATATTTTCTGTTGTAAAGCCTATTGAAAAAAGTTTTCTTTTGAAATAACTTTTGATAAAAATTTGTTTAAATATTATCCTTTTAGATATGAAAAATAATAATCAAATAAATTATGTATATTAAATCTATACATTCTATATGAGGTAAAAGACATTTGTTTTTCCCAATTAAAGGTTAGATAAAAGGATTGTTATGAAATAGATAAGAATATTAAATTTCAAAAGATTAGTAAAAGAAGAAATTGTTAAAAATTTCATTACTAGATCTTTTGGGACACATTTTTTAATTTTTTAAAATAAAATGTAGTTTTTAAAAGAAAATATGTTCTCTAACTAAAGAGATATACAAGGTCGTGATTTTTAAAAAACATTTTATAACCCGTTTTGATTACCAATGAGTATAAAAAAGGTACTAACACATCAAAATGGTCATCCATAACCATAGGGTAGAAAATGAAAGGTTTTATTGGAAAATGGAAATATAAGATACTCCAATGGAAATACCATTAAAATATAAATAATTTTATTATTGAAAAATATAATCTTTAAACATTCTAATGTGTCACATAACACTTTGATTAAATTTTAAATCACAATCCTCATGAAGTAATAGAATCAGATTAATGTTTAAGATAAGATTAATATAAAATGATTAATGATATAATATAAAAAATGTTTCAGTAGATATACCACATTGAATATGTAAGTGGTGAACATGAAATTTATCTCACTGATGTAAAAAAGATGAGATGATAATTCATTACCCTGAGTTTCCTTTTGGTCGAATGTCCTATAACATCTGGTATAATGAAATTATATTAGTTTTTCATACCATATTAGGAAACATTTTCATGTTTATCATTACTTTTATTTATATTTTTTACTATGTTGTATATAACTACATAAACAATTATATTTATGATGGGTGTTTTGACTAAATTTAGTTTATGTGTCAAAAAATGACATTGGTAGGTCAACTATGGTCAAATAGATAATTTTAGAACACAAATAGAATAATAATAATTATATAATTATAATATTTATATGTAAATTATACTTTTAAAAACAATAATTTCATATAGTTATAAAAAATGAATCAACGTTACAATCCTCGAGACTGTAGGTCGTATGCACATATGAGTAACACTCATATTTCTCAATGATTTTTATGTAAAGATTGTGTGTAAAACTATATATATCCTGAATTATTATTATATAATATATATAATATTATTTATCATATATATATATAATTATTTTTATGTAAAATTAATGAAATCATGTTGAGGAAGTTGTAGTCCACAAGTCCACGAATAACGTTATCAATTTTTTAAGTGCGGGAAATAATAACAAGAAAAGTGATGTATATATATATATGTATATTTATTTATTTAAATTTAATTACATTATTAATATAAAATATATTTTTGTATGTATTTTTTCATTATTTATAACAATATTTTATATATTCCATGTACTGTGTGAATGAATCACATCGCTTTGAGGGGCGGTAGTCCACACATCCTCAAACGATGTTATCATATTAACACAAAATGGAAAAATATAAAGGTGTGTGTTATTAAGGATTAAAAAGTATACATATATAATAAATGTCATATATATCATTAAAATATATAGTTTCTATAATAATTTCCATCATGAGTAGTGGTAAAAGAAAAATGGATAATCATTGTTTCGTGACACAGTAGTTCTCTGTACATAGAAAAGAGAATGTTTGTTACCCATTAGATGGAATGGTGAGTAAGGGTAGGGTGAATACATAATATAAAAACATTT
Organism: Viscum album; assembly: GCA_963277665.1. NCBI lineage: Eukaryota > Viridiplantae > Streptophyta > Magnoliopsida > Santalales > Viscaceae > Viscum > Viscum album. Next base: position 1,535,757,875 of record OY728125.1, on the reverse strand, counting down.
CAATATGTTGAAGATATTTTTGTGATAATTTTAACATGGATGACAAATATTTTAGGTGGTGGAAGATAAAAGTAAATAAATGTGATGGTTGGAAAGCGTTATCATAAAATTCAGGTAACTCCTTTTTGTTTATACCAATGAGATTCTATTAAAGTATTTATACTAAAATTGAGGACTAATGGTCAAGATGAGGGTTTTTGGTAAATTAATTCTTGTATATCATGATCAAGATAATTGTTTTGAGAGTTGTGAGGATTGGTGAGAAGTGGTGTCCATTTAAAAGGGACGAAAAGGACTCACTTACTATTTTTGAAAAGAAGTTAGGCGTAACCATTTTTTTACCTAAAAAAAGTCTTGAAAAACAAATAAAACTCAATAATAAAAAGATTAAAACCAAATTATGGACATAAAATTAGTCTTGTAATAGTTTCATGGTCATTTGGGACCTTAAGTTAATGGTTTATTCCTTTATTAAGTGTAATTTTTCTGTAATAATTGTAATTAATTTTAATCAAATTCTCTAATATTTTTGGTAAAAACAAATATATTATATTAGAAATTATAAATTATTTTTATTCTAAATTTGGAATCCATTTTATCAAATTCTAATCATATAAGTGGTAGAATTTTATTTAATGATAATATTGCAGATGAGACGGTATTGTTGGTTTTTAATGTAAGAACGCCTGATTGTTTGTTACATTTTTATAATCTATATGAAATTTAAATTTATTCCAAATACCTATGTTTTAATAATTGATAAAAATATAATTTAATTAGGCTTTAAAACAAATAATAATTATAATTTAAAATTATTATGAAATTAAATGAAAAAATAGTTTTGAACTAAAATTCAGTATTTTGACTATTCATTAAAAATGAAAAGTTTTAGGAAAAATATCAAAAAAATCACCCTAAACTAATTATTATTTCTCACATTCAATTATAATGTTTATTTTGATATCTTAAATACATTATTGGTTCAATATTAACATTCCATATGGGTTCTCGAATAAATTGTGGTAAAATTGTCTTATGAAAATATAGATTTTTCCATGTAAAAGAGAGTTGGTTCATATCTTATACATATATAACCTAATGGATGAATATCAAAAATATTTTATTTAATATATAAAATATATATTTCATTAAAATAATTATTATATTTTGATTAACTATTTTTATTAAGAAAAAACAATATTGGAAGCATAAATATATTAATATTTCTTTTTTATATCCAATTGGATATTTTTAAGTAGTAACCAGTGAATTAATATTATAATTATATAAACCACGAATAGTAATAATTTGGTTAATAATTTTCATAAACACTAATATAATATCAGGGTTATATAATATTACATTAAATAATAATATATTATTATTATATTATTATTCAGTAAAACTCAGTCTTGTGTGTAACATAAGCTAACATGGTGTTGCTTGCATTGAAAAATATAGACTATATTTTAAATATTAAATATATTATTGTGTATCATGATATTATATTCCCTTACACTCTTGGTTTCATAAGTCATCCTTGCTATCTAATGAAAGGTTCTTACTTTATAATTTTGTGGTGTTACACATATAAAAGATATTTTTTTATTAGGGTAAATAAATTTTTAGAATGAGACATTTGTATTTAGTTATGTTATTTTATGAAAAATGATAAATTATCATATAAGACTATGTGATCAAATCTTTTTTATTTTTTTGTATCGATATCAGTCTAGAATATTGGGAATAATTTAAGGATAATTATTTATTCAATGATAAGTGATAAACTATTTTTATTAATAATGTATTATAGATATTAAATTAGATTTTCTTAACATATAGTTTTATTTATCTTGTGCAATATAATAATTTTTCTAGAACATTTTGGTTTTGGTTAATTAATGAATGTAGAAGGAATATATTGTTAATTTTGTTTGGATTATTTGTTCCATTGGATGTTTATTATAGTGCTTTATTAATTTAAATAATATGTTAAATACTCATAGTTTGGCGAAAAAATATGATTTTGTGGGGAAACTAATTAAAATATGAAATCCTTTTTGATCATTTAGTAATTTTTTATTGTTTTAGTATATATATTAATGTAATTACTCAACTCAAGGAAAAAGGATCTTGAAATAAAAACTCTATACATTAACTCTTAATACTAAGATTTCAATATCATTTTAACACATCATGGATTTAAATTTTTGTGAAGGTTAACTTTCACGAGGACATGTTCTATATTACTCTCAATAAGACATTGTATGTTGTTTTTTTCTTTCATATCCATGTTTTCACTTTCGTCAAATGTTTTCTTCAATACATATCATGTTATGTTTTATTTTTCGTTACCTTTAAACATTAAATTTATTTTAATTAATAGGATTAAATACTTTTTAAAATGAATTAATAAATAGAATAATTAATAATAATAATAATTGATTAATTTTTATGAAATAAGCACTCATTTTTTAATAACGTTATATAATACATCAAAAATGGGTTTTATTTATTTATTTTAGAGTAATTATAATTAATTTTGGTAACATTAATAAATTTCAATTTATGAAATAAGTATCATTTTTTAAAATTATCATATCAAAATTATATTTGGGTTATTTTTTATATATATATGAAGATATTTATTTTACATTCAATAGTGAAAATTAATGTTTTTTATTGAATATTTTATTTTACATTAAATTATTCAAAAATTGAAATTCTATTTTTTGTAACGTCTCGATTTGGGTAGCCACCCAGAGGTGCCCCGTTCATGGTTAGTCACATGTTCTCAATCACATTTCCCCAAATACCAGATGCTGCCAACTAGCAGTAAGGGCCTTGGTGTGATAGCAAGGAAACTATGCCCTCATTGGCAGAGTAATGCAGCAGAAATAAACAGTTAACAATAGTGGAAGTAGTAAAACATGCAATAAGTAAAAAAGTAGAATTCATAAACAACTGGAGCACACATATATAAATTATGAATGATGCATATGTATAGGATTTCAACCAAACAATTCCCAATGATGGAATACAATACTAAATCAATGTTTAAAGAGAAAAATAATCTCTAACAGCATTGCAAGCCGGGTATTGGTCCCATGCTCCCCAGCTCCACAACAATCAAGTACCTAATGTACAAGGGTGATTTCCCTTATCTATACCTGCAACAATATAATCTTTTTGGTCACAAAATCATGATCCAAATAGATTGTGATACTAAACCAAGTAGGAAAACACAAAAATATTAGTACCTAATAGGCAGTTAATATATATGGAAAGAAGTAATTAATAAGAAGCAGTAGGCAAGGATGTTATCAAAAGTAAACAATCCTATAGTTCAAGTACATTCAATTTCACATATCAAGTAAGTAGAAAATCACAGATAGGTAACCATCTAAGAAGTACTAATAGCCTAACCCCTTTGGTTCACCCAAACAACAGAAAAAACCCTATGGGAAGTACTCACAGTCTAACCCCTCTGGTTCAAATTTTACTAAGACTCTTTGAGGAAGAACTCCCTATCAATTCCCTCTATGGTCTTGTATCTATAACTATAAACACTCTAGGGAAGCACTCAATGTCCAATTCCCCCTTTTGGTCTCGTTACAAGGAACTACAAAAACTCTATGGGAGTATATACGTCCATCCCCACTATGGTCTCACAAGGTAAAGTAAACAAATACTCTAGAGATACCCTTAGCATCCATTCTCCTTACAGTCTACTACACTAGGTTTTACACCCCTATGTAAACAATAGTTCACAAATAATATTTGGCAGCCAATGTAAACCTAAAGAACTACATTTCTAAATAGTCTACAATATCTCACAACATGTCATATAATATTCACTCTATCCTAAAAATACTGGGCATGGAATACTAAGCATCCTAACATGAAAATCTAGATCGAATAGTAAATATCAAGAAAACATGGGAAACATGTAACACCCCAGGTAAATAAAGAATATGACATTTTCATATTTATCCATATTTTTTGAATGAAATGTCAATATTACTTTAAAGGTAATTCTATTCTCAAGGGCGTACCCAATACGCAACAACGAGTTTCTTTGAAATCTTACGTTGCACTCTAATAATAAAATAATATTATTTTAAAAGGTAGTTAAGGCCTAGACGTTGTAATGGAGGGAATGAACAGAACTAACTACAAAATGATTATATATGTTTGTCAAATATTTTTACTTTTATCCAATAAATGTTGGAGGATTAAAATGCAAATGAATCCAATTTTAAGCATAAATCTTCTAATATTATTTAAAAGGTCGATTAACCACATTTTGATGGAGAACCCTTTTTAAATATAATTTTTACAATTTTATATGTTTTATTTGACAAAATAAAATCCTTCTTTAGAATTTGGACATCAAAATTTACTTTGTGAAAAAATTCCTTATTTTTCCGATAAAGATTATTTTGTTTGAAAATGATGCATTTTAATTCAAAACCTCCTTTCAATCAGATTTATTTATATGGATAGATTATATTTTTAATTTATATTAAAGTGTAGTTAGAATATAATTTTTCCATTTAATGTAATGGTGGTCTTTGGAATTAATTTCACTTTGAAATTGGACTTAAACTAGTGTTAATATTTTAAAAGATATTGTTTCTTAAAAACACGCTATTTGTATTGACAGCGGGAAGTAATTATTAAATTAATTAATGCAACATATATGTTTTTAATTTTGTAAAATATAATTCATTTTTTAATTCGGAATATAAAATATAGCTTAGGGTGATTTTTTTGCTAATTTTCTGAAAAACTTCAAATTGTTTATGAATAGTGAAACCACTAAGTGGTAGTTTTAAAACTGATTTTTCGTTTAAATGAAACTTTACCACTTCTGTGATTTGAATTTCAAAAATATTATATACATGGTTGTCATTAGGATGTAAAATGTGGTTCAATGGGATTAAAATAATTTTTTCGTGAATAGTAAATTTTAAGTTTTTAATCGCGATTAGAGGTAATTAGTGTAATTTAAGGTAAAAATAATGTTTTAATAATATGAAATGACCTAGAAACATGTCCTACCCTTATTGGATGTGTCATTTCCCACCAATAAAATCCATAGGATAACTTGGGGACCCCATGGAGCAACTTTGGTTGGAAATTGAAATAAATAACTTTTTATTTAAAGTTAAAATAAAAATGTCACGAGCATGAGTTTTTTTACTAAAACATTTATTAAATGGAGTTATACAAGTCATATTTTTTACTATAAATATTCATTAGAAATCTAAAAAGATTTCCTACATCAGGATAGTTTTTTATAATTTTTAGACATTAAATAAATTAAATTATTTATGACATCATGATGATGTAGCGATTAACTCATTAATAAAGGATTTAAATTAAATGAAAAGATAATGTTAAAACTATATCATACACTTGTCAAAGACATATTGGATGAGTATATTTAGAACCCTTACCACCTTATCCTAGAAATAAATCAATGTGGGACCTTTAAAATCCGAAACTCATTTGAAAATAAAGTATCATTTTGTAACCTTCCAATAGTTCCCCTCCTCTCCTCTTATAAAACGCCCCCACCTATACCACCTTACCCACACCTCTCAAGCCTTTGGCTCGGCCTGAACCTGCTCATTTTGCCTCTCCACATACCTCTATTACTCCTAGAAGACTCACTTTATGCAGAAGTCTTCCCAAGGAAGCCTTTGAGCTCAAATCAAAGAGAGATACCCGATTTTATGGTAATGTCTTCACTTGTGTTCTTTTGTTTCATTTTGCTTCTCCAACCCCCTAAACTCTTTTTATTCATGTATTTTGTAACAAATAAAGTATATTAAATATACTATTATGTTGTTATAATAAGTATTCGAGATACACTTACACACACCTACATCAAATGGTTAATGAACATACTGTTTCTGTGGATGGTGAATTTCTGCCTCACGAAACGATGATTGTTCAATATTCTATTAACACCTTAAAAGGTGGATATTAAGATGTCAATATATTTAAATATGATATATAATATGTTTATGTTTTACTTAAGCTTATGTATTTTTCATTTATGTCATATATTTATGGTTTCCATTATGGTTAAACGCGATATCTTCATTTTATGAAGTGCGGACTACCGCCCCCTCAAAGTGATATGATTCATTAATACCATATGTGGTACGTATAAAGGATATATTTAATGATATTATATATGATAACATACTGGAATTATAATACTATTATGTATCATTATTTTTAATTCCATTAAATATGAAATAGAAATGGAAGTAGCGTTCATGCGTACGTACGGCTTACCGTCTCCATGAACGGTGCATTTCATTTCTTACCTCTAAATGTTATATTATAAATACATGTATATAATGGATATATATAATATATATGATATCTAATTAATTACTATAATTCGGTATATAATATAAATTTTACCACATGAACAACTTGTAATTATAAAGAGTTTATTTTTGACTCAAGTAGAAATGATCTACAAAACGACCATTATTAACTTAAATAATTACATAGTGTTCATAGAATGGTAGTAAGTGCTATAAAAGGAATAATGAACATGAAAAAGGTTCTTAATCAAGTAGAAATTATCTCAAGTTTATTATTTAGGAGGTTAAAGAATGATTGAGTCAAGTCGGACTCGAGGTAAGGGATCCCACCTCTCTATTTCTTTTCAAGTACTCTCTTTTATGTCATTTCTTTTATGCTCCATGTTCTTATTTTGGAGGATGTTATTTTATATTATTCTTTCTGTAATTTTTATGTTAATGTGATGAGAGACCCTATTTTATCTCATCAATACATTTTTGGAAGTTTTATGTGGCGTCGTTAGGCTGCCAAATTTTCATAAGGGGATTTTCATCTCACTTTTTTATTCCTGTGAGATTCATGCTACATTGGCCACTATTTTATTTTGTGTGGTGTATGTACTGCCCATTATTTTACTATTTGTATAATATAATATCATTTATGGGTTGTTACATCTTCATTTTATGACCCTTATATCATGGGGTGTACGTTTCGAAAGTTGGCCAAATCAGTAAGGGAACCTTTCACCCTACTCTTTTTAACAAACTTCTTTTGTTATGTCTTTTAATTTACATCTTTTTATGTTGGGATATGTTCTTTTATATACTTGTTGATGTAAAGATTATGTCCAAGTGATGATATACCATTTTCTATCTCATCAACTAATTTTATGAATTTTAAAGTGACGTCGTTAGGCTGCCGAATTTTACCAAGGGAACTTCTTAACCCAATTTTGATTTCTTTGGGTTCAACATGTAGTTATTAAATATGTCATCCTTTTAATATGTGTGAATGACATTTGATTGTTTTTCACTTAATACCCACTTATATTGGGTGTATTTATATTTGACACACACAATTATGACATTGATTTATCCTTATTTTAAGGATACCTTCTTTATAAGGGATTTCATCTCATTTTACATTTCTAATGAGACTTCATTGTTGTTATGCACCAATTCACTCTTATATGGTGTATATACTGTCCCATGGAATATTATATAATGAATCCATTTATTCTCATGATATTATAAAGTTTTTATTAAATGTTATTCCTCAATTATGGTATTCAAGTGTCTCTCATTTTGTTAAAAACCCTTTAACTAAAATATCATTTTAAATGTTTTAATGATTATTCTTATAAATATTTCTCATTAATATCCATGTTCTAAAAATGGTTTTAAGGATTTAATTATATGGATATTAATGGTTTAAAATGTTAAAAACTTCAAAGTGGTATGGGACACTTTGATTCAAAAATCTCTTTATTAAATGTTTTAAATGGTTTTGAAAATGGTGTTTAGAATGGATTCATTATCTTAAAATGTTATATTGTTATTGCAATGTGGGAATGTTATCTTTCCTTTATGCCTAAGTTATGTGCTATGATTATGTTATGGTTCTTGGGAATTGTTTATGAAGACGGGTTGTTCCGTGATAAACTATGGGCAGGTGAGCCCGATATAGCTCTCCAATGCATTGTGTACTGCAAATGAGTTAAACGTTAAGGTTTCTCTGAAGAGATTTAGGGAATATACTATTATGGGTATTCCAAACGTAACCAAGAGGGTTACTCCCTACGTAAGAATGTTATGAATTCCTCAAGTTACCTTTTTGTCTTATGATTTCTATGATTTATTCATGATTTTATGAGGTATGTTAAAGTGATTATGTTTTATAGGTAATGTGTGATTTAATTCTTATGTATATATGTACTCATGTTTCCTTTCCATACATTTTATATCCCTTACTGAGCTTTTTATACTCAACCCATGATTTTGAAATTTTTTTCACAGGTCAAGGGAATGGTACATGATATGATGATAGTGTCAAGGAAGTGTCAATAAAGAATCCATGTTTTATTTTAAATATGTTTTCGTTGATGGGATAAATGAATACTATCTTTTATGTAACAACTTTGTTTAAATTTGGAATGTAAGGTTTGTTTTATGATCTAATTCTCTAAAACTCTAAACCAGAAAAGATCCTCAATGTGTAATCTTATAATAACTCAAGATTAAGTATGGTTTAAGGCTGGGGTCTTATAGTTGCTATCAAAGGCCAGTTTAGATAACTTTAGAGGTTATAGTGTTGTTTAAGAAAAAGTGACAAGTTGTGTATAACCACAATGGATAGTATATTAGATGGAGTCATAGTTTTTTTTGAATGTTAGAATGAGTTTGAGATAGATTGGATACGTATTTATTGGTCATTATCTTCCTCTTTTTTATTTGATGATTTTACTGATATACTCACACTGACCTTTTTGGTTTTATTAAATGGTTGGATCTAGCAGGCACCAAAGTAACAGTGGATATGAAGAAAACTGTGATAGTTTTATGAAAGAACAACTGAATGATATGGGAGATACAATGAGAACTCTTGTGGTTATCCTCAACCAACTATCTGGAGTCATGATTGACCACCTGAACCATAGTGATTTTTATAAGGCATCATATATGTGAGAAACAGATCCCTACGGGTGTTCAGGTAATAATCATAAAGGTAAGTATGTTCAAAAACCTAGGTGTCAAATATGTGGAAACAAACACATAGGAAAATGTTTCAAAGGGACAGAAAGATGCTATAGATGTAGAAATGAAGGTCATAAAGCAAGAACCTGCCATGTAAAAAGGAAGCATCAAGTTGACTCTAGGAAAGGGAAAGAAGTTCTTTCTGAAGGATCAATTGAATGTTTTAAATGTGGTGTGCATGGTGATTATGAAAACACAAGTCCTACGAAGAAGTTTCGGGAATGGGGTCACCAATATCATACAAATATTCATTTACCAATACCTAATGCCATTCCGATTGAGGATGATGAAACTGAAAATGAAGAATGAAAGGTATGGATTATTTCTTAACATATGTTTTCCTATTATTGGAATCTTAGGATATAATTCATGATTTAGTTTGTAGGAAATAATTATTTCAGAATATGTTGAAAAGGAATGGATAATGGATCATGAAGAATGTTGAATGAGTAAGAAGTCATCATATAAGGGATTCAGGAGTTATGGTAGATTTTAGGATGGTGAAATTCTTAGATATATTAATTCTCTTTTGATGATGGGGTTACATTAGAATACTTTTTATAGTAACCATGATGTTTGATATACGAAAATCTTATTCAAGGAATAATTATACATTCTTTTGTGGATATTGTTATAAAGAACCATTTGGGTTTATACGATCCTTGAATTTGAGGCAATTATTGGTTAATACATTTTGGGTTGCAAAATGGAAGTTATCAGATAAATTTTGTGGTTAAAATATGTTATGGTTATTTTTGATGAATTTGTCTCTTTTTGAGGAATGTTAAATAATTATATAGTTTTTGAAAAGGGACAACACGCACACCATGTGACAACCCGTCGCGTCGGACGAAGCTGCAGGAATCGAACCCACAACCAAAGTGCAACTGGTATTTATCGCCTACCACTAGACTATGTGAAGTCCCTGGTTAGTTTGAATGATTATTTTTAGTTATATGATTTTATAAATTAATAGTAAGTTTATATTTGGTTATCAATGGAAAGGATTATCCTATCATGGAGGATATGTGATTAGGTTAATTACTTTTTAGAATGAGACAGTAAGAGTAACTGATGTTATTTTGAAGAAAAATGTTAAAATTTATCTTAGGAGAATATGTGATTAAATCCTTCAGAGAATTGGGTTTCAATCTTAGTATGGTTTACATTATAGAATTTTATGGATAGATGTTTATTGAATGGTCTTTGTTGAACATTGGATTTTGTTTGATAAATTTTGGAGATTAGGAGTAGTTTTTCTTTTTTTTAAATAAACTTTTGGGTATTATCTGATCTCGTACTAAAATTTTTGGGTTGGTTTCGGTTTAGATCTAAAGATATGGGAAATATATAGTTCTCTTTTTTTGATTAGGTGATTCTCAGGAAATTTATTATAGTACACTTATTGTGAACAAGTCTTCCTAAATACTCGTCTTTTGGAGAAAATATGAGTTTGATTAAGGAATCTAGTAAAAGTTGAAAGTCTAAGTGACAAGTAAGTATGTCTCATTATGATTTAGTTAATCTCAAAAATAAATTCTTCAATGAAATGTAACTTAAAACAAAAATGTTATCTGTTAACTATTCCTACTGGGGAATCAAATACCGTTTAACCCATCACAAGTTTGTGATTTTCTTGTGGTTAACTTTCTCCTAGAAATGTTTACTATCACTCTCCATTAGAACATCACCCTTTGTTTTCTCCTCCATATCCATATTTTCATACTTGTAATCCTAGTATGGGTTAACTTGGGTGACATTTGTACTTCTCTCCCATTCTTTTAAAGTGATAGTTTTACTGACTCTTGTTCCAATGTGGGATTTTCAATGAAGCTTCCAAGCCCAATTTTAAAATTGAGAGGAAGCAATTACCAAAAGGGGGGAAGGATTTAACACCCCAGGTAAATAAAGAATATGAAATTTTCATATCTATCCATATTTTTTGAATAAAATATTAATATTACTTTAAAGGGAATGCTATGCTCAAGGGCGTACCCAATACGCAACAACGAGTTTCTTTGAAATCTTACGTTGCACTCTAATAATAAAATAATATTATTTTAAAAGGTATTTAACTCCTAGACATTGTAATATAAGGAATTAAGGGAACTAACTAAAAAATGATTATATATGTCTGTCAAATATTTTTACTTTTATCCAATAAATGTTGGAGGCTTAAAATGCAAATGAATCCAATTTTAAGCATAAATCTTCTAATATTCTTTAAAAGGTCGATTAACCGCCTTTTGATGGAGAACCCTTTTTAAATATACATTTGAAAATTTTATATGTTGTATTTGACAAAATAAAATCCTTCTTTAGAATCTGGACATCAAAATTTACTTTGTGTAAAATTTCACTATTTTTCCGATAAAGATCGTTTTTTTTGAAAATGTTGCATTTTAATTAAAAGCCTCATTTTAATATGATTTATTTATATGGATAGATTATATTTTTAATTTAGATTAATGTTTATTTAGAATATATTTTTACCATTTAATCTAATGGTGGTCATTGGAATTAATTTCACTTTGAAATTGGACATAAACTAGTGTCAATCTTTTAATAGATATTATTTTTTAAAAACACGCTATTTGTTTTGAAACCAGGAATTAATTATTAAATTAATTAATAAAAAATATATGTTTTTAATTTTGTAAAATATACATAATTTTTTAATTCGGAATATCAATTATATCGTAGGGTTAATTTTTGGTATTTTTTTGAAAAACTTCAATTTTTGATAAATAGTGAAACCACTAAGTGGTAGTTTAAAAAATGATTTTTCATTTAAATGAAACTTTACCACTTCTGTGATTTGAATTTAAAAAATCTGATATACATGGTTGTCATTAGGATGTAAAATGTGGTTCAATGGTATTAAAATAATTTTTTGATGAATAGTAACTTTTAAGTTTTTAATCGCGATTAGAGGTAATTAGTGAAATTTAAGGTAAAAATAATGTTTTAATAATATGAAATGACCTAGACACATGTCCTACCCTCATTGGATGTGTCATGGACGACCAAGAAAATCCATGGGTAAACTTGGGGACCCCATGGAGCCACTTTGGTGGGAAAATGATATAAATAACTTTTTATTTAAAGTTAAAATAAAAATGTCACAAGCATGATTGTTTTACTAAAAGAATTTTTAAATGAGGTTATTCAAGTCATATTTTTGACTATAAATATTCATTAGAAATATAAAACGATTTCCTACATGATTATATTTTTTTTATAATTTTTATACATTAAATAAATTAAATTATTTATGACATCATGATGATGCAGCGATTACCTCATTAATAAGGGATTTAAATAAAATGAAAAGATAATGTTAAAACTATAACAAACACTTGTAAAAGACCTATTGTATGATTATATTTCGAACCCTTACCACCTTATCCTTGAAATACATCAATGTCAGACCTTTAAAATCCGAAACGCATTTGAAAATAAAGTAACATTTTGTAACATTCCATGAGTGCCCCTCCTCTCCTCTTATAAAAGGCCCCCACCTCTACCACCATACCCACACCTATCAAGCCTTTGGCTCGTCCAACCCCTTATAATTTTGTCTCCCCACATACCTCTATTACTCTTAGAAGCCTCACATTGGGCAGAAGTCTTCCCAAGGAAGCCTTTGAGCTCAAATCTAAGAGAGATACCCGATTTTAAGGTAATGTCTTCACTTGTGTTCTTTTGTTTTATTTTTCTTCTACAACCCCCTAAACTCTTTTTATTCATTTATTTTGTAACAAATCCAGTATCTTAAATATACTAGGATGTTTTTATAATAAGGATTCGAGATACACTTACACACACCTACATCTAATGTTTAAAGAACATTCTGTTTCTGTGGATGGTGAATTTCTGCCTCATGAAACGATGATTGTTCAATATTCTTTTAACACCCTCAAAGGTGGAAATTAAGATGTAACTATATATATATATATGATATATAATATGTTTATGTTTAACTTAAGCTTCTTTATTTTGCATTTATGGAATACCTTTATGGCTTCCATTATGGTTAAATGTGATATCTTCATTTTAGGAAGTGCGGACTACCGCCCCCTCAAAGTGATTTGATTCGTTAGTACCATATGTGGTACGTATAAAGGATAGATTTAATGATATTAAATATTATACCATACTGGAATTATAATACAATTATGTATCATTATTGTTTACTTCCATTAAATAATAAATATAAATGGAAGTAGCATTCATGCGTACGTACGGATTACCGTCTCCATGAACGGTGCATTTCATTTCTTACCTCTAAATGTTATATTATAAATGCATGTATATAATGGATATATATGATATATATGATATCTAAATAATGAATATAATTTTGTATATAATATATATTTTACCATATGAACAACTTGTATTTATAAAGAGTTTATTTTTGACTCAAATAGCAATGACATACAAAATGACCATTATTAACATAAAAAATTACATAGTGTTCATAGCATGGTAATAAGTAATATAAAAGGAATAATGAACTTGAAAAATTTACTTAATAAATTAGAAATTAACTCAAGTTTATTATTCAGGAGGTTAATGAACGATCGAGTCAAGTCGGACCCGAGGTAAGGGATCTCACCCCTCTATTTCTTTTCAAGTACTCTCTTTTATGTAATTTCTTTCATGCTCCATGTTATAATGTTATAGGATGTTCTTTAATATTCCTCTTGCTTTAATTTTAATTTTAATGTGATGAGAGACCCTATTTGATCTCATAAATCCATTTTTGGAAGTTTTATGTGGCGCTGTTTGGCTGCTGAATTTTAATAAGGGGATTTTCATCTCACTTTTTTATTCCTGTGAGATTCATGCTACATTGGAAACTATTTTCTTTTGAGTGGTGTATGTACTGAACATTAGTTTACTATTTGTATAATATACTATAATTTATGGGTAGTTACATCTTCATTGTATGACCCTTCTTTCATGGGGTGTACGCTTCGAAAGTTGGCCAAATCAGTAAGGGAACCTTTCACCCTCATCTTTTTAAAAGGCTTCTTTTGTTATGTCTTTTAATTTACATCTTTTTATTTTGGGATATGTTCTTATATATCCTTGTTGATGTAAATTTTATGTCCAAGTGATTAGATACCATTTTCTCTCTCATCTACTAATTTTATGAATTTTAAAGTGACACCGTTAGGCTGTCCAATTTTACCAAGGGAACTTCTTAACACAATTTCGATTTCTTTGGGTTCAACATGTAGTTATTGAATATTTCATACTTTGAATATGTGTGAATGAACTTTGATTTTTTTTTCACTTAATAACAACTTATATTGGGTTTATTTATATTTGACACACATAATTATGAGATTGATTTATCCTTAATTTAAGGATACCATCTTTATAAGGGATTTCATCTCATTTTACATTTCTAATGAGACTTAATTGTTGTTATGCACCAATTATCTCTTATATGGGGTATATACTGTCCCGTGTAATATTATATCATGAATCCATTTATTCTCATGATATTATAAAGTTTTGATTAAATGTTATTCTTCAATTATGGTATTCAAGTGTCTCTCATTTTGTTAAAAACCCTTTAACTAAAATATCATTTTCAATGATTTAATGATTTATTCTTATAAATATTTCTCATTAATATCCATGTTTTAAAAATGGTTTTAAGGATTTAATTATATGGATACTAATGGTTTAAAATGTTAAAAACATCAAAGTGGTATGGGACACTTTGATTCAAAAATCTCTTTATTTAATATTTTAAATGGTTTTGAAAATGGTTTTTAGAATGGATTCATTATCTTAAAATTTTATATTATTATTTCAATGTGGGAATGTTATATTTCCTTTATGCTTACGTTATGTGTTATGATTATGTTATGGTTCTTGGGAATTGTTTATGAAGATGGGTGGTTCCGTGATAAACTAAGGGCGGGTGAGCCCGATATAGCTCTCCAATGCATTGGGTAACACGAAGGAGTTAAACGTTAAGTTTTCTCCGAAGAGATTTAAGGAATATACTATGATGGGTATTCCAAACGTAACCAAGAGGGTTACTACCTACGTAAGAATGTTATGAATGCCTCAAGTTACCTTTATGTCTTATTATTTCTATGATTTATTCATGATTTTATGAGGTATGTTAAAGTGATTATGTTTTATGGGTAACATATGATTTCATTCTTATGTATATATGTACTCATGTTTCCTTTCCATACTTTTTATAACCCTTACTGAGCTTTTTATGCTCAACCCAAGTTTTTGAAATGTTTTTCACAGGTAAAGGGAATGGTCCATGATTTGATGATAGTGTCAAGGAAGTGTCAAGAAAGAATCCATGATTTATTTTAAATATGTTTCCGTTGACGGGATAAATGAATACTATCTTTTATGTAGCAACTTTGTTTAAATGAGGAATGTAATGCAAGGTTTATGATCTAATTATATAAAACTCTAAACCTGAAAAGATCCTCAATGTGTAATCTTGTAATAACTCAAGATTAAGTAAGGTTTAAGGATGGTTCCTTATAAAACACATCCATATAAAGCTAAATAACCATATTTATAGTCATAAAACCTCTACTCGAGCACATAAGTCATAGAAGAAAATAACAGGGCTAAAAACCATAAACACGCAATACCCTAAACGATGGTATTAGATAAATTTGCACATATAACTCAAGGAATAACTATGGGAAAACAAAAAACACCTACCTCCATATGTTCCAAACGATATACGTGAACCTTAGGATTTGAATCTCCCTATAACACTATAGATCTTAAATAATGATAAAAAAATTCAACTGAGGATATCTAATAAAATAGAATAAATCAAGAGATGATGTTTTATAAGAAGGAATAACTCACCAATTTGATTCTAATGCAACTTACTATGTTTGATTCGGAGAATGGATGAAAATTTGGGGGCTTGGAGAAGAATTGGAAATCTCGTTCACTCTTGGACGAGACAAACGAATAAGAAGTGTGTTATGCTGATTAGACGTGACCCCTATCCATTTAATGAAATAAAAAGAATGTACATGGCGTGTATTTCCATAGTACATGACATGTAATTTATTTAACTAGCTTCCACTTTAGGCGGTCTCCAGGTAACCCCACATGGCCATGTGGTCAGTTGTTACAGGGCCATCACATGGCTACCCATGACAACCAAGTACACGACATGTACTTATAAGTACATTATGTGTACTCCTGAAATTTGAAGAAACTCCTCTTTTTCTAAAAAAACATAATGAAATAAATACTGAAAAGATGATCTAGGTTCTTACATCACCCCAATGAAATCCATCCTTGATTTTCCCTAATAAGGTGACATAGAAGAAGATTCCTTGAACAGCTATGGCCACTATGATCGTGCATCGGCCTCCCTCTCCCATGTCTCATCTAGTACTCACTCGTGCTTCTATAGAATCATACTAGAGGAACAGACCATCCATGGAAAACCATCACACTGTTATCCACAATCCAGATAGGATGCTTCTCAAACAATGCATCGACCTTTAACTCAACCTCCTCTGGTTGAAGGACATGAGACATGTTTGAGAAGTAACGCCACATCTATGAAACATGGAAAATGTCGTGCATAGCCCGATACCCTTGAGGTAACTGAAACCAATAGGAAATCCACCCGAATCTCTCCAAAACCATGAATGGTCCAAAATATCTAGGTGAAATATTACCCAGTCTTCTAATCCTCCGGTGTTCCAACCTCGGTGTGACACGTAGGAAAACTTGATTTCTGACCTCCATATCTAGAGGTCATCTCCGTCGATCTGTATAAGACTTATATCATGATTGTGCAGTATCCATCGTCCTCTGAATCCACTCTATATGATCTGTGTTCTCCTAAGCAAGAAGTGGTCCTTTCACAACTTCATATCCTTCTTCCAGTCAACATAGTGTTGATAGGCCTGACCTACCATAAAAATAATCATAATGTGCCAACTGAATATTTTCCTAAAAACTATTATTTTAGGAAAACTCCAAATGAGTTATGTTCTTCTCCCATGAATCTCCAAAATCTAGGATGCATGCTCAAAGCATGTCCTCAAGCACCAGAACTATACAATCAGACTGGCCATATGTCTGGGTATGGTAAGTTGTACTTAGAAGTAACTGTGCACCCAAAGCCCTTTGTAATCCCTTCCAGACCTGAGAATTAAAACAATCATCCATGTCTGAAACAATTTAGTATGGAACAACTTGTAGACAAACAATCTCTCAGATGTACATCTTTCCCAACTCATCAACACAAATGGTCTCCTTGATCGACAAGAAGTGAGAAACCTTGGTGAGTCTGTCAATGAAAAACCAAACTACATCATTCCTTCATCGGGACCTCAGTAAACCTATCACGAAGTCTACTGTAACATCATCCCACTTACACTAGGGAATGGGTAACTACTACAAAGTCCTTTTTGGCCACTGATGATCTTCCTTCACCTGATAATAGACTGACGATGTAGATCTCGATACATATCGATGATACCAGGATGAACTGCCCAAACTAAGATATGAAAGTCCCACATCAGTTCATTGCATATGTCTACTGACACCCATATGCACCCCTATAAATGCATGATCTCATCCTCGATTATGGTCAATACTGGAATATGGTCATTTCCAGACACACATTACCAAAAGACTAGGCCTTTTGAATTTGATAGTTGTCTCATTCACACTCGATCGAGTACAGTATATGTAATAGTAATAGAATAAAGAAATGTTTTCCCCTATCTTTTGTGCACCTCAAAATGAATCATAGAGAACATAGACATAATATGCCACTCTCTGTTATCCTTCTGAACTTCTTATATCTGAGTCATCCATTTCAACACATCAGCTACTGTGTTTCCTTTCCCACGCATTTAGGCAAGCTCAATGTCAAAGGACTAAAGGTACTCAAGAGACCTTCTTTGTCTCAAATATCGATCATTATAAGTAAAGGTGTACTATAGAATTTTTTGGTTGGTGAAAACCCCAAAATTCTTCCCCAATAGAAATTCGATCCAACAACATAAAGCATGAAAAACTGTAGACAACTCAAGATTTTGTGTGGGGTAATTTCTATCATGTGGCCTCAACTATCGAGACCCATAAGCCATGACTCCTCCCTGCATAAGCACTTCTCCCAGCCCGATTCTTGACGAATTATAGTAAACTATATAGTTCATGCCCAACTCTGTAAATAAGAGTATCAGTGATGAATTTAACCTACATTTTATATAATGAAAGGCTGACTGACAAGAATTGGACAACCTGAACATCACACCTTTCTTAGTCAGGCACGTCAGTGGAGATACTTGTCATGAAATATCTTGTATAAAATGCATTCATTATGCATCATGAACTAAAAAACATTGTACCTCAAATAATTTCTTCAGCGGCTCCAAGGTGACGACTGAATTCACTTTCTCTGGGTCTACTGATACTCCTTCATGTAATATAAAATGACCCATGAAGTGAAATTGGTTCATCAAAAAGTGGAATTTTGAGATCTTATCATATTACAGATTCTCTCTCAGTGTACTCAAAATGATCTCATGATGTTTTTAATGGTCATGTTGAGCATTATAGTACACCAATATATCATCCACAAAACTACTATAAAATCTTCCATGTATGGTTGGAAAGCTCGGTACATTAGATCCATGAAAACTGAAGGCACGTTCATGAAAATAAATGATAAAAACACATACATGTGTTGACCATACATACTCCAAAAGTATGTAAGAGGTATATCAGATAGTCTAACATGCAACAGATGATAATCGGATCACATTTCAATCATAGAGAACACTCAGTCTCCTCTAAGCTGATCAAAGAGATCATCAATCCTCGTCAAGGGATATCAGTTCTTGACCATCAACCTGTTTATATTCTAATAATCCACACAAAGTCTGAGGTTACCATCTTCTTTCTTCGCAAACATGGCCGATGAACCCCAAGGATATGTACTGGGTCAGATGGAACCCTTTTCCGGAAACTCCTCTAACCACTTCTTTATATCCCATTACTCTAGTGTATCCATTCTATAAGGAGAAATGGACACTGGTGCCAATCCTAGCATGAGATCAATAAAAGAAGTGTCCTCACGCTCTGGAAGAAAACCTAAATAGTCCTTTGGAAAGACAACTTAGAAATGATCCATCATAGGAGGAATTTTTATCTATGAAGTCCCCAGGTCGTCCAGATATAGACTTTAAATATGGGCTTTATCTCCTCCCACTACATGATGCTCTGGTCCCACTCTGCTCGCCTAGACATACCACTCTCTATTATATAGAAACATACTGCCCTATGGTGACGTAATACACACCCTACGTTGACAGAAATCAACAACAGCCTGTATGGGAACTAACCAGTCTATTCTGATAATGACATCATAGCCCGTCATCTCTATGATATTGAGGTCCTATAAGAAGTGACACCCACAATCCTCAACAGGGCACTCCTTTAACTGTCATACACTATCCATTATTGTCCCCAACAGAGTGTCCAATATCAAGATATCATAAGAAGAAAATATGCAGAGCCCAAGGCTCTCCCCAACAGCAATAGATATGAATCTTTGGGAATCTCCCATTGTAACGCCCCGACCCCAGAATCCCAGAGTCGGTGCATTATTATGTATCATTGGCATGATAAAATATGATCAACTCTCTAATGAACGATTAGTTTAGTAGCCTTGGATGTACTAGATACATTCATAAGGGTTAAATTACAACATAAAATGGAAAACTACAACAACATTGCTTCCATAGAAAACACATAGATCCCATAGTCTATCCCTATAGGTCAGTCATAATATACTTCTTCACATCATAGGAAAAATAAAACATAGAAAGGGGTGAGCTCATATGCTCAGTAAGGATAACAATATAGTGTAAACTTTCATAAATAAGCATAAACATTTAAGGAAATGTATATAACTAAAACAAAAGCCTTTTCAACATAGACATCAACATAAAATGGAAAATATAAATAAAAATAATTCCATTTACTTACTCGCATGGATATTATACTAGTCTAATAATCACATACAATATCAATAACCAGTCTCATAATGATGGAATACAAAATTCCAGACTTTCATAACCACATAGTCAAGGCCTTGTGCCAAGATATGAATAAGAATTTTTCAAGGCCTTGTGCCAAGACACTAGTTTGTCTCATGAGACCTACCGATGCATCGAGGAGCTATATCAGGCTCCACCCATAACTTACTAAGTCTAATTCATTCCTCAAATGAAAAGGTTGAAAAATAATCTGAACATTCATATTAAAACTAGCATAAAAATGTCAATATATTAACCACAAACTATGAATGGTATAAAAATAGCACATCCATAGTCAAACATAACTCATTCAATAAAATATGGAATATTTTATTATAATAGATCAACCTCAATGTAGAATAATGAATGATATTTACATATATGAAAATAATCATCAAAACTATTTGAGAGAAATATCCCCCATTTTCTTGAAAACATTAAAAAGTATCACTATTTATCAAGAAGCTGTTCAAAATAGATTTTTGAATCAAAGTGTCCCATACCAATTTGAAAATTTTAAAAGTAATTTTAATTTTAAAACTTTAATTTCCATATAAATAAATCCTTAAAACAATTTTTAAAACATGGATATTAATGAGAATGATTTAGAATAATAAATATTTAAAACATTTTAAAATGATATTTTAATGAGAGTTCCTAACCCAAAGAGAGACAATTGAAAAATAATAATTGAGGTAATAAAAACATTATAATATAATGGGAATAAAGGTATTCATGATATACCTTGTCAATGTGCACTATGTACACCATATTATAATGAATTTGTGTATAACAACAAAGAAGTCTCAATGGAATATAAGTTGAGATGAAATCGATTATAAAGACTGTATCCTTCAGTTAAGGATTAATCAAAAACAAAATTATGTGTGAAAAAATATAAATACACTCAATATTATTTGATATTAAGTGTAAATATATTATAGGACATTCAGACATATTCTTATAAAAACAACACCAATGAATTCGATGTTTAACTCAATAAATGAATATTGAGTTTAAATTACTCTTATCAAGTTCATATCGATGGATTGAGAATTTATCAAAGGATTGATTATGTGTATCAAAAGTATACCTATGGAAAGGAGAGTTGAAATTACTACAAAAATAATAAATAGTGATTCCACACATAATCATGGAGTAAAATAATCAATGAAGTATGCGTAAAGCTGAATGAGTGGAAATTGAAATTTGAAATTCCCTTACCAATTTGGTAACTTACGAAACATACATCTCATGAAAGATGGATCATAAAATGAAGATTTAATAACTCATAAATTAAATTACATTAAAAAAATAATACAATCATTAGGCAGTACATACACCACACAAAAGGAAATAGTGGCAGTATGGCATGAATCTCACAGAAATAGGAAGTGAGATGAAAACCCTTACTTCATTGTAATCAATCGAGTCGTATGGCCAAAAGTTAATAAAAAAAATTAATCACAAAATACCACGAATTTAAAGAGAATAATGATAATATATATATATATATATATATATATATATATATATATATCAAATGACATCACATAATACACCACATTTAATAAATAAGTGGCGAACAATGGAAATCTCATGGAATTAAAAGTGAGAAAAGAAACCCCTTACTTCATACATTTCCTTGGTCTATGGTAGTTTAACCTAATTTTTAATGGGTAAATAATAGTTATTAAATTATAAACGAATCATATAAATTAATATGATATCATATATGATCTTTTAATATTGCTTGGTTAATAATATTTTAGTATTATCGTCATTTCGGGTGTTCACTGATTTGTTTTCATTTATATGATTTGTTTTTTATGAATAGGATGTATCTTATTCATACTCAGAATGATATTAAGTCTTTAAAAATTATTTTTAGTCATCTAATGAAAATTAGTATTGAATGGATTACAATGGGTAATGAATCTCATTGCGTTCGTGGAGAATGTAATCCGTATGTACGCACGAGCGACAATATCATTATTTTGACATTAAAATAATATATTATTGGATGGTATAACATATATATAGAATCATTATCATTTTCTATTTATTACTTACATCAATTACACATTATTATTATACCAATCCAAATAATAATTTATTGAATAACAATTACACCACGACGTGGAGACGGTAAGCTGTACGTACACACGTATAGTGACATGGCATTCAATGGTTGGATAGAATAATGAATATGGATGTAACATAATTATAATAACCTCACAATGTATAGAATATTCTATAGTTATTATTTTATAATAAGAACAAAAAATAAAGAGGATGTGGAAGTATAAAGGAACTTGAAAGAGGTGAGGAAATATTTACCTCTTCTTCGGGTTCTTCATTTTGATTTGATCAAAATAGATCCTTAGGTTGGAATTCATACTAAAGTGAGGACTATAGGATGAAGGGAGGAAATTTGAGAAGTTATTTTGGTAGAGTTTGTCTGAGAAAAAAGGCTTTGAAGTTATGAATTTGAGGGAAGTGGGGGTGCCCTTTTATAAGAGGGGTGACGGGCACCTTAAGAAAACCTAGAAATATTATTTAATAAAAAATTAATTTTCGATTTCTAATGGATTCAAAGTGGGATATTTAAAGTATATGGTGGGGATGGGTTGAAAACAACTCAACCAATAGGTTTTAGACAGGTTTGGGTCATTATATTAACCTTATCATTAAATTTAACTCTTAGTTAAATAGTATGACATTTACCATGTCTCTTTGTATTTTATATTATATGGTTAATAAAATTACTATATACATCCAAGAGAACACAAAGTGGTTCATTTATGATACAACTATCATTATATAAGTCTTTCTTTCGAATTGTAGATTTTTTGGAATAGAATATCTATTAATAATGTAATATTTGTTTTAAAAACTCTTTTATGTCAATTTTGATCCTATTTGGTATTTTGTTTTTTCTAAATTTGTAAAAGCATTATTACTTAAAAAAACAATTATCTAACCAACCTTAATATGTCATATTAACCTATATAATTAGTTTAATTCATAAAAAGTTTTAAATTACATTTATTTGGATATTAATAATATCAATTATTTTAATATTTCATTAATTTGGTAATTACTCCATCATCATTGTGTCATAAATTAATTAAATTATTTAAATTCTAAAAGATTATAAATTAAATACCATTATGTAGGAAATCTCTTTATCTTTATAATGAATAATTATAGTCGATTTTAACTTATGTCCAAACCTATTTTAAAAATGTTTTAGTTATTAAACATTGATTTTGACTCTTTTAAATCTTCTTTGAATTAAATAATAATAAATGTCCTAATCTAATCCAAGTGGACCAAATATGTTCATATTTTATTCCTAAGGGTGTTATTTGTCAAATTATACCTATCCAATCGAATTAGAACATGTGTCAGGGTAATAATAATATCATTTTTACCTTTAATTACCCTATTCACTTTTAACTTTGCTAAATAAAAGTTAAAAGTTACTATTCACCAAAAATTATTTTTATCTTATTGAACCACATTTTACTCCTTGATATTAACCATATCTTTCATATTTTCAAAATTCAACTCACATAAGTGGTAAAATTACGTTTTATCTAAATTTGAAAATTCTCCTAGGAGGTGGGTAAAAGACGATGAAAAGTTCAATAAAATTTTATATAGCTAATACTATTACAAAATGACTCCAATGAATTACACTGAACATATAAGTATTATGTATCTATTTTTAACCAAAATAAATTTAAATAAAAGAATTAATTATTTAAATAAAAATTTGTTTTTAAACTATAACTCAATGATTCCAACTATTCATCAAAAATTGATAGTGTTCAAAAAAATTCAAAAAATTACCCTAAACTTATTTCGATATTCCAAATCCAAAAATGAAGACCATTTTGAAAGATAAAATTTATAACATTTAAAAAAAGTGGGTATTACTATTCATAACGGTTAGTTGGATTGGTCGTGGTGTGTTAGAATATTGAAGTTGCGTACAATGCAAGCTATTACATTATTTAAAGGGAAACGTACTCTGAAAGCTTGGGGTATTACATTCTTCCCCCTATTTGGAAATTGCGTCCTTGCGATTTTTAAAATTTGTCTTGGGAAAATAATTGAAAGTCCCACATCAAAAAAAGAGTCAATTAAACTATCACTTTAAAAGAAAGAAAGAGAGGTAGAAAGGTCATCTATGATAACCCATACTAGGATTCCATGTAGAAAAACATGGATATGGAAGATAAACTAAGTGTCAAGTTCTGATGGAGAGGGACAGAAAACATGATCAAGAGAAAGTTAAAAACAAGAAAACCAAAAACTCTTGATGGGACAAATGGTCATTAGTTAAACAATAGGAAATGTAAAGGAACAATGTTTTTTTTGTTTTAAGTTATATTTCAAAAAGATGAGAAATTTATTTATGAGATTGACTGAGAACATAAAGAGATATACTTACTTTTTAAGTAGAGTTTCATTATTTAATAAATTTCTATCACTAAATCAGTTTTTCAAATGATGAGTAGTCAAAATGACTTGGTCACACTAGAAGAGCTAGAATCAACATCTATAGAATCACATGATACACAGAGGATAAACTATATATTTATCTTATCTTTAAAGATTAATGAAAACCAAAATGGTTAGTACAAGATTATATGATCCCCCAAAAGTATATTCCTTTAGGGAAAGAAACATTAATCTTAATTTCGAAAATTAAACCAACAATACCCCAAAGTTAAATAAATACCATTCAATAATCAATTTTCCTTAAAAAAATTCAATATAATTCAAACTAATATTGAAATCCAAAACGTAAGGAATTTGGTTATGAAGTATTCCACATTAAATTGTATCTCCAAATGATATCGACTACTCTTAAAGTCACATAATTTAAAGTAATTAACCTAATCACGTATTCTCTATTATAGGTTATTCATTTCCACAAATAACCCAAATCACTATAAAACAACAATAAAAACATAGATAAAAAATCCACCATTACTCCTCAAATAAAATCCCATAGTATTCTATTTTCCTTAGGCATATAGTGTTCCCAACAGAGTGAATGTCTTCTAAAATAACATTTATCACTTAATCCCCAAATCATTTTCCTATACTAAGGGTATTCATTGGATAAGACATAATATCACAAATCTACTTATTTTGGATCAATAAAATCATTTAAATAAAAAAAATTAGTCGCACTAACCCGGTACTTCACGTAGTCCAGTGGTAGGTGATAAATCCTAATCGCACTCTAGTTGTGGGTTAAATTCCCACATTTTTGTCTGACACAACGGGTTGTCATACGGTCTACATGTTTCCCTTTTTCAAAAACTATATTTTATAATATTAACAAAATGAGATAAATTCCTTAAAATAACCACAACATAATTTAAACACAAATGTTATCTCATACCTTGAATTTTAATCCCAAAATATAATAACCTGTAATTGCCTCAAACAAAATAATCATATAAAACCAAATGGTTATTTAAAAATATATCCACAAGAGAAAAGATAATTCTTCCTCAAATATCATTTCCACATGACAATCTGTAATGTTAGAAATACAAGAGAAAATTATTCAAAAGTAATCCCATCAATAAGGAGCACTAATACTTTTAAACATTTCTCCAACCATTTATTTCCACATAGCTTCTTCTTTGACCAAGAAAATATCTTATAGAATTGGGAATTCACTCAAGTAGTGTCTTAGTCACCTACATTTGCGGAAAATGACTGTAAATGGATTCTTGGGACTATTTTTATTTTCTTCCATAGTAATCTTCATTTTTTCTCGTAAATTCTTCACTTTATGTCCTTCTTTACCACATGTAAAAAATTTCTTTGTTCCGTTGAGACACTATCCTCGGTGTCTCTTCCACATTTCTTGCATGATGGAAATTGAGGATTCTTTTCTCCATGGTCTCCACTAGTGGAGCTCTTGTAATTCATGACCTTTATCTTCATTGTCGAGTCTAGGATTTAGCTTATATATTTTTTTATCATATTTTTGGAAAACTGATTTGGAATAAACACAAAATCATTTACACCTATCAACATTATATTTTTTTCCCATTTCCACCACTGTTCCCACCTTGTAAATCATGATCAATGTTACTATGACTTCTTTGGAATCCAGCCATTGACTAAAACCAAAAATCATTGTCTGAGTAATAATAGTCATAAAATATTTTAGAGAATATCATGACACAATTGTTTCAATTTGAAACATCGTAGGATTAACCAAGGTCATTTATTCTCATCTTATATTAAAATCCTTCAAATCGGTTTGTAAAGAAAATGTAATTTATCCTAATCATATCTCTTGGGAGTGTCGTAACCAAAAGTGTAGAAAGGCCCGTTGTCGTGCCTCAGTTCCCATTCGAGTATAGCTCAAAGCAGTGTTTTTAGGTATTACCCCTAGGTACATCAGTGCCAGAGCCGCCTCTTCCTACTCATATCCAGATAGAGATGTATTTCTTAGAAAAATCAGAAAATCTCTACAATACCAAAATTTTAGGATGTTCTTCTATACTAATCCTCAAAGTGTATCTTATGACTATTTTCTCTAATAAGAGTTTATCTAAATCTAGTTTCCAA
Source organism: Viscum album (assembly GCA_963277665.1). Classification (NCBI taxonomy): domain Eukaryota; kingdom Viridiplantae; phylum Streptophyta; class Magnoliopsida; order Santalales; family Viscaceae; genus Viscum; species Viscum album. The sequence continues at coordinate 1,535,731,093 of OY728125.1, read as the reverse complement.
GGTTTGTGCTAAACTTTCTCTGATACCAACTGTAAATCCCTGACCCCAAATGCCTAGAGTTGGGTCATTGTTACGTATCATTGGCATGATCACATAAGATCAAGTCTCGAAAGACCGATTAGTTTAGTATCCTTGTAAGCACTAGATACATTCAAATGGTTTACAATACATCATAAAATGAAAAATTATAACAACATAGATTCCATAGACAACACTTAGATCCCACAGTCTATCCTTACAGGTCCGTCATAATATAATCCTTCGCATCCTGGGAAAAATAAAACATAGAAATGGGTGAGCTCAGAAGCTTAATAAGAATAACAATATAGCGGAAACTTTCATGAATAAGCATAAACATTTAAGGCAATGTATTGAACTAAAACAAAAGCCTTTTCAACCTAAAATTCATCATAATATGGAAAATATAAATCAAAATAATTCAATTTACTTACTCGCATGGATATTCTACATGTCGAATAATCACATGAAATATCAATAGCCACTCTCATAATGATGGAATGTATAATTCCAGACTTTCATGACCACATAGTCAATGCCTTGTGCCACGAATACAAATAATATTTTGTCAAGGACTTGTTCCAAGACACTAGTTTGTCTCATTAGACAGAACGATGCATTGAGGAGATATAGAAGGCTCCACCCATCACTTACAAAGTCCAATGAATTCTTCATATGAAAAGGTTGAAACATAATCTTAACATTCGTATTAAAAATAAAAATGTAAATATTTTAACCAAAAACAATGAATGGTATAAAAATATCACATCCACAGTCAAACACAACTCATTAAAAAAATATGTATGAATTTATTATAATAGATCAACCACAATAGAGAATAATGAATGATATTCACATAGATGAAAATAATAATCAAAACTATTTGAGGGAAATATGCCCCTTTTTCTTGAAAACATTTAGAAGTATCACTATTTATCAAGAAGTCGTTTAAAATAGATTTTTGAATCAAAGTTTACCATACCACATTGAATCTTTTAAAAGTAATTTTCAATTTTAAAACATTAATTTAAATATAAATAAATCCTTAAAACCATTTTTAAAACATGGAAACTAATTAGAAAGATTTTGAATAATAAATCACTTAAAAATTTCAAAATGATATTTTAGTTAGAGTTCCTAACCAAAAGAGAGACACTTGAATAAAAATAATTGAGGTAATAAAAACATTATAATATCATGTAAATAAAGGGATTCATGATATACTATGCCTATGTACATTATATACACCATATAAAAGTGAATTGTCATAAAACAACAAAGAAGCCTCAATGGAATGTAAATTGAGATAAAATCTCTTATAAAGACTGTATCCTTAGGTTAAGGATAAATAAACAACATAATTATGTGTGAAAAATATAAAATACACTCAATATTATTGTATATTCAGTGTAAATCAATCATAGTACATTCACACGTATTCCTATAAAGGCAACACTAATGAATTGGATGTTTAACTCAATAAATGAAGATTGAGTTAAAATTACTCTTATCAAGTTAATATCGATGAATTGAGAATTTATCGGAGGAGTGATTATGTTTTTAAAAAGTATATATAACATAATGGGGAGTTTTAATTACTACCCAAAAAATAAATAGTTATTCCACACATAATCATGGAGTAAAATATTAAATGAAGTATGCATAAAGCTGAATGAGTGGAAATTAAAATTTGAAATTCCAATAACAATTTTGTAACTTACGAATCATACATCCCATGAATGATGGATCATAAAATTAATATTTAATTACTAATAAATTAAAGTACATTACATAAATATTAAAATCATTGGGAATTACATACACCACAAAAAGGAAATAGTGGTAGTATGGCATGAATCTCACGGAAATAGGAAGTGAAAAAAACCCTTACTTCATTGTAATCAATCGAGTCATAGGGAAAAAATTTAATAAAAAAAAATTAATCACAAAATACCATGAATATAAAGAGAATAATGATAATATATATATATATATATATATATATATATATCAAATTACATTACACAGTACACCACATTTAATAAATAAGTGACAAACAATGGAAATCTCACAGAATTAAAAGAGAGAAAAGAAACCCCTTACTTATAACTTTTCCTTTGTATATGGTAGGTTAAAATCCTGTATAATGGTGAAATAATTGTTATTAAATTATACAATAATAATATAAATTTATATGATATCATATATTATCTTTTAATATTGCTTTGTTAATAATATTTTAGTATTATAGTCGTTTGGGGTGTTAACTGATTTGTTTTCCTTGATATGCATTGTTTGTTATGAATAGGGTGTATCTAATTCATATTCAGAATGATATTAAGTCTTTATACATTATTTGGAATCATTTATTGAAAATTAGTCTTGAATGGATTATAATGGCGAATGAATTTCATCGCGTTAGTGGAGATGGTAATCCGTACGTATGCACGAGTGACAATATCATTCTTTTGATTTTAAAATAATATTTAATTGGATGGTATATAATATATATAGTATCATTAAAATGTTATATTTATTATTTAAATCAATTAAACATCATTATTATACCCATCCAAATAATAATGCATTGAATAAAAATTACACTACAACGTGGAGACGGTAAGTAGTACGTAAGAACGTATGGTGACATGTCATTAAAAAAGATGGATAGAGTAATGAATATAGTTGTACCATAATTATAATAACATAACAATTTATATAATGTACTCTAGTTATTATTTTATAATAAGAACAACAAATAAAGAGGAAGTGGAAGTAGAAAGGAACTTGAAAGAGGTGAGGAAATATTTACCTCTTATTCGGGTTCTTCCTTTTGATTTGATCAAAAGGGCTCCTTAAGTTGACATTATGACTAAAGGAAGGCCTATAGGATGAAGGGAGGATAGTTGAGAGGATATCTGGGTAGAGGTTTTCCAAGAAAAAATTCCTTGAGGGGGTGAATTTGAGGGAAGGGGGAGTGCCCTTTTAAAAGAGGGGCGAGGGGCACCTTAGTAAAAGAAAGAAATATTATTTTATAATAAAATCATTTTTGGTTTTTAATGGATTCAAAGTTAATTATTTAAAGTATAATGTGGGGAATTGTCTAAATCCACTCAACCAATAGGTTTTAGATAGGTTTGGGTCACTATATTAACATTATCTTTCAGATTTAACTCTTACTCAAATAATTTGACATTTACCATGTCTCTTTGTATTTTTATATTATATGGTTAATAAACTAACTAAATAATTCCATGAGAACCATAAGTGGTTCATTAATGATACACCTATCATTATATAAGTCTTTTTTTCCAAACCTTATATTTTTTGGAACAGATTATCAAATAATAAGGTAATATTTTTTTAAAAAACTCTTTTATGTCAATTTTGACACTATTTGGTATTTTGTTTTTTCTAAATTTATTACAACATTATTACTTATAAAAAAATTTATCTAACAAACCCTAATATGTCATATTGACCTAATTTTTTTTAATTGATAAAAAGTCTCAAATTACATTTATTTGGATATTTATAATATCAATTATTTTAATATTACATTAATTAGGTAATTACTCCATCACCATTGTGTCATAAATAAATTAAATTATTTAAAGTATAAAAAAATATAAATAAAATACCATTATATATGGAATAATTTTATATTTATAATGAATATTTGTAGTCTAATTTATCTTATGTGTAATCAAATATTAAAAAAAATTAGTTATTAAACGTTGATTTTAACTCTTTGAACTCTTCTTTTATTTAAATAATAAGAAATGTCCTAATCTAATAAAAGTTGAACAAATAGGTGCATACATTATTCATAAGGATGTTTTTGGTCGAATAATACTTATACAAAAGACTTAGGACATGTGTTAGGGATATAAAAATATCATTTTTACCTTTAATTACCCTATTTACTTTTAACCGTTGTAAATAAAATTTAAAAGTTACTATTCACCAATGATTATTTTTATCTTATTGAACTAAATTTTACTCATTGATATTAACCATGTCTCTCAGATTTTCAAAATTCAACTCACAAAAGCAGTAAAATTAGGTTTTATGTAAATTTGAAAATGATCCTAGGAGGTGGATAAATGACGGTGAAAAGTTCAATAAAATTTTATATATCTAATATTATTAAAAAATGACTCCAATGAATTAAATTGAACATATATAGGTATTATGTATCTATTTTGACCAAAAATAAATTTAAATAAAATAAATAATTATTTAAAAAAATTCGGTTTTAAACTATAAGTTAGGGTTTTTCACTATTCATCAAAAATTGAATGTTTTCCAAAAAATACAAACAATTCATCCTAACCTAATTTCAATATTCAAAATCCAAAAAATGAGGTCCATTTTGAAGGATAAAATTTAAAAAATTTCAAAAAGTGGGTATTAATATTCGTAACGGCTAGTTTGATTGGTCACGGTGTGTTAGAATCTTGAAGTTGCGAACAATGCAATCTATTATATTATTCAAATGGAAACGTACAATGGATTCTTGGGGTGTTACACCCATATCAAAAATTTCCAAAGCTAAAACCAAGGAAACAAAATCATACATTGAATTCTAGAGGGTCTGGGATCTTTATTCTACTGGGTCTGCTCCACTACAAATGTTTGGAATATGTTGTGGCCATGTGACCCTACCTGAAAACACTGAGATGATCCACCCTATTATCACTAAAAGCCTACCTACCGGCTACCATGGCCACTACCTCCACCTCGACCTGAAAGGATGGAAGAACTCCATTTACTAGACTGTGGAGAACCGATGTTTCTACCCCTGAATGTGGTGTCATGGAAGAACTCCTATCACGAGCTACTGGTGAGAAGATCAAACAGAAGAACTAAATATGACCCATATGGACACATGATTATCACTCCACTGGGTCTCTCAAATAATATGGCATCATATTCCCTCTCTTCCTGCACTGTTAGCACACCACCTAGCCAAAAGAAGAACAATATCGCCTACTATGATCTCTATGTGTACACTCTATATAGTGCATGTGACTGTCAATCTGAGGGGTACCATCACATTATGCTAATCCGACCTACCACACTAAACCAGAATCCCTCAAGTTTCTCTCAGTGATCAGTGCCTGGTTGACTATAGAGGTGATGGAAGTCAACCTGAAAATGTTCACCTGAGATCGGATGTCGTGCCTAAGACCATCCTCAAACTTTATCTTCAGTAATAACTCACCACCTCCTCAGATAGGTGTGAAGCACTATTCTACGGTGAATCATGAAAAATACTCCATATCTAAGAGAGTAACCGACTTCCGACTCTTGAACGTTCAGGATCAATTTCCCCTCAAAGAATCTGAGAAGAATTAGTAATAGAAGCCATGCTAGAACTCATCCCATGCCATAACCTTCTGGAATCCTATCACTGAGATCACATCCCACCATATCTTGGTGGAGTCCCGAAGCATATACATAGCGAGAATTACCCGCCTCTCTGGAGGCATCTATAGATGCTCAAAGATGGATAGCATAGCTTTTAACCATGGATCTGCAGCCTGAGGTCCTTCTTACCCTATGAAGGTGGGAGGATGCGGCTGCTGGGAAACTCACATCAACTCTTCCATATAAGGGAAAAATGAAGTACTACTCAAGTGGTCTATATGAACCTCATGAAGCACTCTTAGAAATTTGCATCGACACGAGTATCTGGGATAACGGCTTGTGCCATGATGTGCACGACGAAAGGATCTAATGGCAGTTCCTGATCTTCTATGTCTGGTTTCTTCCCAATTCCCTATAACTACTGCACAACTGGAGGTTGTCTCTATGGAATAACTCTTTGAGGTCAAGCACACACCTTAGATCAAGATTATTATGGAATGAAACATAGAAGTTCAAGAAGGGAATAGGAAAAAGAAATAAGTCATGTTTTCCAAAACAATGATACACAACATGTATATCCCTTACATGACGTGTTTCTTTAAACCTTCACATGGTAATGTACTTCTATGAAATCTGGTCATGTAACACCATATACACACGATGTGTTCTCCCAAAACATGGTGGGTACTTGATTCATTTCCCCTGTTCGAGTTCCCGGACATGGCTAGGCAATATATTTCCCCTATAACAAGACTACACATGATGTGTTTTCTATACATGGCGTGTACTAGAATGATTGAACCACCCCGTGTTGTTCTACATGGCTGAATACATGGGTTCCACCACACGGGGTTCTCGAGATTTATATGGCATGTATAACCTATGTTTTTATCCATATCTTTCATTATCCACATGGGTACATTGTCTACAAAACACATTGTGTACATCCAGAACATGGCATGTCATACAAAAGATTTCCCAACCCCATGTCTCTACCCACATGTCCAGTGACAAGGTATGAGACTACACATCGTGCACATGTAGTACACGGCGTGTACTTATGAAAAATAGTTCCTTCCTGAACAGAAGGGTACATGGAATGTATTTATCATTCCACAGCATGTATTGTGGGTTTTTCAGATAATAAGTTGTTGAAACTACTCCAGAATCTAGAAAAACACTGAAATGTATATTATAGTTCCAAATTTCAATTCGTTAGGGCCCATACTCCCTACGAATCAATGTGTGGCATTAGACACATGTTATATACAAGCATAACAGCACAATAATCCACCAAATTCCAATCCATGATGGCCCATAACACCTCAAGAACCAAAGATTGGCGTTCATTCAAAGGAAACCTTACATGAGTTAATACCCTATCAAACAGTATGTATTCTACCAAGGAATATATCACAACAACATGAATATCTTGTACAAATCTATCACAACAACATGCAATTAGTAATGCATATTAAAAGGCATAGCAAGAAGGCATGACATGTGATCTCTAGCATGTTCCTATATGATGTATGAGATGGTATACCATCTTCTCATCAGGTTGCAACAGAAATAGAAGCCCAATAATATCAATGATAACAATAAAAATCATGTGAATCACCCAATGGTGAAATATAATCAACTATAATAATTTCTAAGCCTGAAAAAATTACAATATACAAGGTAAATTGGATTTTCCATGTACATGGTTTAGCTACTCCCATGCACAACTTATTACCAAGTACCTATTCCTTCTTATCCCTGGATATTGGTTCTAAATAGTAAGTCAAGAAGAAAAATAATTCCTTTGATACAAAATTGTAACATCCCAGTTCCCGGAGCTTCCCATAGGTTCCCGGTACCCAGTTGGTCACATGGCCTCAAACACATTTCCCCATATTCGAGAGGCTGATGAATGGCATCAAAGTCCTTGGGTGTGATTGTGGGGAAACTCTTCCCTCATTGGAAAAGTAATGCAGTAGAAATAACTAGATTACAATAGAAGAAGCTGTAAAACATGAAATAAGTAAAATGAGGAAGTAATAAACAACTATTGCACACATATATAAATGATTCATGGTACATAGGTCAATGAAAGATGCCAAAAAAGTCATAATGCTTCAATATAGTACTAAACGAATGTAAAAAAAGGAAATAAACACGAACAACATCACAACATCAGCTTAGTCCCATACTCCCCAACTCCACTGCAATCAGGTGCCTGAATTGGAAGGTTGTTTTCTCTTATATATACCAGCAACAATATAACCTATTTGAGCCTAAAATCATGACCCAAATAGGGTGTGAGACTATTCCCATAGGAAACAACCCAAAGATCAATACCTAACAGTCAATGAATATATATTGCATGAAATAAGAAAAAGAAGTAGTAGGAAAGGATGTGATCAAAAGTAAACAATCTTACAGTTAAAGTGCATTCAGTTTCACATATCAAGTAAGCAGCAAATCAGAAATAGGTTACCCTCTAGGAAGTACTCATAACCCAACCCCTCTAGTTCATCCAAACAACACAAGCAACCCTCTAGGATGTAAAAATTTTCTAACCCCTCTGGTTCAGCTTTAACATAGGTTCTCTAAGGATGAACTCATCGTTAATTCCCGTTGTGGTCTCATATTGGTAACTATAGACTCTCTAGGGAAGAAATCAACATCCAATTCCATATATTGTCTCATAATGAGGAACTACAGACACTCTGAGGGAGCACTTATGTCAACCCCCTATGGTCTCGCAACAAAAAGTAAATAGACACTCTGGAGAAATACTTCATCATCCATTCTCCATATAGTCTACAACACCAGGTACCCCTATTTAAACAATTGGAAAAAACAATATGCGACATCCAAAGTAACCCTCAAGAACTTCTTTGATAAACAGTCTACAATATCTCACATCATGTTAGATAAAATTCACTCAAACCTAATAATACTAGGCATGAAAAACTATGCATCCTAATAGAAAAAGCTTTATAAAACGTTCAATATCAAGAAAACATGGAAAACACATCCATATCAAGGTAAATAACCCCATTAACAGTCATAAAACCTCTACTCAAGGTCACAAGGCATAACAGACAATAATAGAGCTAAAAACCATTAACATTTAACACCCCCAAACAAGGTTTTTGGGAACATTTGCACATATAACAGAAATACAAACTATAGAAAATGCACAAACCACCTACCTCGGCATTGTACGGACAATATACGTGAACCTAAGTCCTTGAATTTCCCCAAAATGCTGTAGATCCCCACAAAAACTAAAAAAGTTCAACTGAGGATATCTCACAAAAGAGGAGAAATCAAGAGATGATGTTCTAGAAGAAGTAATAACTCACCGATGCAATTCCAACGCAACAGAGAGAGTTCGATTCGGAGAACGGACGACAATTAGAGTGCTCGAAGAAGAATCGGCGGAAACATCTGTTCCAGGATGACACATGTGAAGAATAAGTGTGTTCTGCCGATTAGACGTGACCCAGGTCTATTTAATGAAATAAAAAGAAAGTACACAGTCTGTACATCATGATTACATGACATGTACTTGCCTTAACCGGCCTCCGCTTTAGGCGGTCTCTAGGTCACCCCACATAGCCATGTATTCGGCCATTACACAGAAAGCATACGCCTACCCACGACAACCAAGTACATAGATTGTTCTTATAATTACATGGCATGTAGTCCTAAAATTTCCAGATACTCATATTTTTCTAAAAAACAACCAGAAAGAAATACATATATGAAAAAAAGATCTGGGTTCATACATTTTTGAATATTTATAAAATTTAAATAGGTAATTTTTATTTAAAGTAATTAATTTATGTTTTTTCATTACTTTTATAATTTATTTTAGTGTAAAAATGTATTTCTAAAAAATGACTTTTTTGAAAAATGATTTTCCTCACATTTTTCATTTTGATTTTAAATAAAAATATGCACATTATATTTTATAAAATACAAAAAATTTATTCCAGAATTTCAATCAACGAGTCAATTTTTTAAAAATATATCCCCTTTATTTTTTGTAAATATTAATAGTTATCATAGTAATTAATGATACCACAATAAGGGGAAAGTCGGGTAATTAACATAAAAAATAATCTGTTAAGTACTATAAAAATACCCTAAAACATGAATTAATTTTTTTTGATGATTATATTTCTTTCATAATCATTCAATATTCATTTATAGGGCCTTTTTTAGATTATTATGTGACTATAAACTAATAATATTTTATTTAGGGATAATTTAAAAATGTCACACTCTCTATTTTAATAAATATAATATTTTTAAAATAAAGTTAATAAGATGGAATATTCAAATTAAATTTTTCATTTGAAATATAAAATGTTTTTCCTGATCATAATAAAAAAAATTAATTTTTATTCATGAAATTATTAAATTAACTGCTTACACAATGCTGATGTAGCAATTATTCAATTAATGGACACAACGAAATAAATGATACTATAAATATTAAAGTAAAAACATTTGACATGATCAATGCTATAAAAAACATTCATAGATGAATATTACCTGGTAGGTATGTGATAAAAAAGTTTTTTTGAATTTTAATTGTTTTATTCATCTTATTATAGTCAACGTAATGAATAGTTATCAAAATTGACATTAATTATATTTTAAAATTAATTTTTTATTTTCAAATGGTATAAAATTAATACAAATACTATATTAAGATAAATGACTATTATATACATTACAATATACTGAATGGTCAATTTATGGGCCATTTTTACAAACATAGAAACTATATTGATGCAAAACAAGTAAAACCCATATTTTAATGGTATGTTTGATAAGTGTTAGCGAATGGATAAAACCAAGACATTGGGGTAATAAAGTAGTCAAAACATGTATATTATTTTTTGGATAAATAGAGATCTATAATTATTATATTAGTAAAAAAATTGATTCTTTAATGGACAATTGTAAATGAAATTAGTTTTATATTCTTTAATTCAAAAAAGGTTACAAAATGTCACTCTAATTGTTCTTAATAAATATTATCCATTCACACAGGGAAAAAAGCTTATTATCAGTGAATATAAGTGTCTAATTTTAAATTAATGAAACTAATTTTTATGATACAAATTTATTTCTAATTTTTTATAATTATATAACAACCATAATGTCTTAGGAAACAATAATGTTGTGTTTATTCAATTAATAAAAATAATAATATATTAGGTTAAAAATGTTAAAATAAATACAATTTGAGTGAGTTAATGTGTTAAATGAATTTTATATCTTAGTATCACATGATTGTGTTTTTTTAAGTATTATATTCAAATTAAATCGTTTTGATTATGTTTTTATGTAAAATTAAGTGAATAATGTGTAAATTGACAGTAATGAAATTTTATAAGAGTAATATATTATTATATTCTATAAAAAGAATAAAAAAATATAAAAATGAGAAATATAATTATATATATATATTATCCACTATGATTTTTTTGTCTATTTAGAACCATTTGGATTGAAAGTAATTTTATTATAATTTTAACCATTGAGAAGTTACAAATGTGCCCATCACCTCAATTATAAATGGTCACCTCCTCCCTCACTTCATCACACCAATTTTTTTCCTTATATCTTGACCAAAGACTAAAAAATTACCTTACCATATTCCTTATAAACATTGATTATTTTTTGGTATTCCCATAAAACCTACCCTTGATTTCCTTTAAAGGATATCTAAAGTAGTCAATTTGATGACGAGGTAATCTCCATAACTGATCCCTTCCTTTTTAAAATATTATTTAACTCAAATATAACAATTTTATTTTTCTTAAAATAATAAATTAATCATCTTAAATAATCTAAAATGATTTTATAATTATGAAAAAAATTCATTATACACCCTCTTTCCAATCAAATTAAAAGTGAAAGTATCTCTTGTACATATATGCAGCTTGACATCTCCATGTAGAGAAAAATTTCATTTTTATCACCATAAACACTTATCGGTGGGTATAATGATGAATGTAATGTAAATATACAATATTTATGACACAATTTTACATCTATAATAATAATATCATATCAACGTTGTTAGCATCCTAACCATTGGAAAAAGATAATGTCGTTTGTCTGTACGTGTGGAGAACCACCTCCACAAAACATTGTGATTCATTTCTCACTTATTATTTTATAGGATGATAATTAGGAATAATTTTATGAATAAATATGATATATGTGATATAATAATGATCCTATAAATTTGAATTAATGTAACGCCCCGACCCCAGCTACCCAGAGTCGGTGCATTACTTCGTAACATTGGCATGATCACAAAAGATCAAGTCTCGAAAGACCGATTAGTTTAGTAGCCTTGGAAACACTAGATACATTCATAAGTGTTACATTACAACATAAAGTGAAAAACTAATAACAAAGTCTTCATAGTTCACACTCATATCCTCTTCTGACTATCCCTGCAGGTCATTCATAAAATACTTCTTCACATCCTGGAAAATATTAAAACATTGAAAGGGGTGAGCTCATATGCTCAGTAAGGATAACAATATTGCAGAATCTTTCATAAATAAACATTAACTTTTAAGGCAATGTATAAATAAAACAAAAGCCTTTTAAACATGAACTTCAACATAATATGGCAAAAGTAAAATGAGATAATGCCATTTACTTATTCACATGGATATTCTACTGGTCGAATAATCACATGCAATATCAATAACCACTTTCATAATGATGGAATGCATAATGCCAGACTATCATAACCACGTAGTCAATGCCTCGTGCCAAGACCACAAATAAGATTTTGTCAAGGCCTCGTTCCAAGACACTAGTTTGTCTCATGAGACCTGCCGATGCATCGAGGAGCTATATCGGGCTCCACCCGTCACTTATTAAGTCCAATGCATTCTTCATATTAATAGGTTTAAACATATCATAAACAATAACATAATCGTATCACATAAAACATGCATAAAGGAAACATAACATTTCCACATTTCAATCACAAGATATCAATACAACACATTGATATAATAAAATCACTTTCAAAACTATTTTCAATACCAAAATAAAAGAATGTTAAAACTTTGTATTTATTTTTCATTAAAAAAATGATGGCTTGTAGAGGAAGCCGAAACTCAAATAATGGTCACGGCGGCGGAGAAGTCGTTGTCGCCGCATAAGTACGGAAAGAAAAACATTCCCTTTTTGTCGTTTAGTAAAACGCTTCGTATAAAAAGATTCCTTTTGAATAAAATTAAAAGTCAAAGGGGTTTATACACCGTATAAAAGAAAGTTGTGTATAAAACCAAATATGCCTCAATGAAAGGAGATTGAGACAAAGTCCTTAAAAAGATCATTTTTAAAATAAAATAGATCTATTATGTGTATTCACTATAGGTACACATAAAGAGAGTAAAAATACAAAATAGGACATAATAACATCATGACATAATTTGAAAGTAGGAGATTAACCCAAAGAATGGAAGTTGGGTTAAGAAGTTCCCTTACCTCGTGTCTGACTTGACTCAACTGTTCTTTAACCTCCTGAATAATAAACTAGAGTTAATATATACATTATTAAGAACCATTTTCAATTTCATTATCCTTTTTATATCACTTATTACAATGATATGAACATTATGTAATTATTTAAGTTAATGACGGTCGTTTTGTCGATCTTTGGTACTTGAGTCAACAATAAACTTCTTATAATTACAAGTTGTTTATGCGGTAGAATATCAATTATCTACAGAATTATATTCATTATTTAGATGTCATATATATCATATATATCCAGTATATACATTCATTCATAATATTACGTAACATTTAGAGATAAGAAATGAAATGCACCGTTCATGGAGACGGTAAGCCGTACGTACGCATGAACGCTACTTTCATTTCAATTTCATATTTAATGGAAAAAAATCATAATTATATAAAGGTATAATATAGTTCCAGTATAATATCATATATAATATCATTTACTCCATCCTTTACACATCCCACATATGGCATTAACGATTCACATCACTTTGAGGGGGCGGTAGTCCGCACTTCCTAAAATGAAATTATCGCGTTTACCCATAATGGAAATCATAAAGTATGCCATAAATGAGAAATAAAGAAGCATAAGGAAAACATAAACATAATATATATATCATATATGAAAACAGTGTCATCAAAATGGCCACCATTATAGGTGTTAAAAGAATTTGAACAATCATCGTTTCGTGAGGCAGTATTTCGCCACCCACAGAAATAGTATGTTCTTTAACCATTAGACGAAGGTGTGTGTAAGTGTAAACCAAATACTTATCATAACAACATCCTAGTATATTTTAGATACTTGTGTTTTTACAAAAGAAAGGAATGAAAATAGTTTAAGGGGTTGGAGAAGCAATATAAAACAAAACAACATTAGAGAAGACATTACCTTAAAAATCGGGTAACTCTTTTTGATTTGAGACAAAGGCTTCCTTGGGAAGAATTCTGCCCAAAGTGAGGCTTCTAGGAGTAATATGGGGAAGTTGGGAGAGTATTTGGGCAGAGTTTGGCCGAGCCAAATGGCTTGATGGTGTGAATAAGGTAGGAGAGGTGGGGGCCTTTTATAAGTGGAGAGGAGGGGCTCTTTTGGAAAGATTGAAATGTTACATTATTACACAATGCTTTTTGGATTCTAAAGGTCCCAAACTTATATAATTCGTGCCTAAGGTGATAAGGGTTCTAAATCTACCCATCCAATAGTCTTTGGACAAGTGTAAGTCTTGGATTTTACATTATCTTTTTCATTTTATTAAAATCGTTAAATAATGAGGTCATCACTGCATCATCATGATGTCATAAATAATTTAATTTATTTAATGTCTAAAAATTATAAAAAAAATACTATGATGTAGGAAATATTTTTATCTTTCTAATGAATATTTATAGTCAACATTTGGACTTGTGTAACCCCACTTAAAAACTTTTTTAGTAAAACAACTCATGTTTGTGTCAATAAATATTTATTAATGTCATTTTCTAACCAAAGTGGCTCCATGGGGTCCCAAAGTTGACCCATGGGTTGTCTTGGTCGGACATGACTCATCCAATAGGAGTAGGACAAGTGTCAAGCCCATCTCATATTATTAAAACATTATTTTTACCTTAAACTACACTAATTACCTCTAATCGCGATTAAGAACTTAAAAGTTACTATTCACCAAAAAATTATTTTAATCTCATTGAACCACATTTTACTTCTTAATGACAACCATGTATGTCGGATTCTTGAAAATCAAATCACAGAAGTGGTAATATTTCATTTTAACGGAAAATCAGTTTTTAACAACCACTTAGTGGTTTCACTATTCATCAAAAATTGAAGTTTTTCAGAATAAGGCCAAAATTTCACCCTAAGCTATAATTGATATTCCGAATTCAAAAATGATGTCTATTTTAAAAAATTCCAAACATATAAGTTGAATTAATTAATTTTATAATTAATTCCCGCTGTTACAACAAATAGTGTGTTTTTAAGAAACAATTTATATCAAAAGATTGGCAATTGTTTATGTCCAATTTCAATGTTAAATTAATTCTAATGACCACCATTGGATAAAATGGTAAAAATATATTCTAATTATACTGTAAAACCAATAAATAGTATAATTTATCACTATAAATTATTTTGATTAAAAAAGTTGTTTTTAAGTATTTTTCACTATTCATAAAAAATAGAAGTTCTCAGAAAAATACCAAAAATTCAACATAGGCTAATTTTGATATTCCGAATCCAAAAATGAAGTCCATTTTGATAAATAAAATTTATAAAATTTCAAAAAGTATGTATTACTATTCACAACTGCTAGTTTAATTCGTTGTGGTGTGTGTTAGAGCTCGAGGTTGCGTACAACACACGCTATTGCATTATTGAATGAGAAGCGTATCGTGGAAGCTCGGGGTGTTACATTCTCCCCTCCTTCAATAAATTGCGTCCCCGCAATTTGAAATTTTTCTTTGAAAATAAAAGGTTGAAAAGAGAAAATACCTTTGTGGAAAACCCACATCGGAAATAAGATTAATAAAATTTAGCCTTAATAAGAGGGATTGGGAAATGAAAAAGTCACCACCCAATTATGATCTCGATTAGGAGAACATTGGTGGCAATTAAAGACATATAATTGGAGGAAAAACGTAAATATTTGTAGGGAGTGATTGAGGTCATCATTCACAATCAACTGTCAAATTTAGGGCCTCAAAGCCTTCAATCTATATTGATTTAATATATCATCAGTTCAACAAGACATAAGGTATTATGATAACACGTTTTTTTGATTTAATATCCCTTTACTAAAGTTTAAGAATTAATTTATTCATTGAATAAGAGATAGGTATATATATATATATATTTATGCTTGACAATTAGAGTTTCAACCTTCAACTCATCTTTCACTCAAAAAGATAATAGAACTCAAAAATATTATACTTATCCTAATTGTATAAGGTTCCAAATTTTAACACATACCATTTAGATTAGAAAAACTATTCTGTAAAAACCAGGGACTTCACGTAGTCCAGTTGTAGGCGATTAATCCCAATCGCACTATGGTTGTGGGTTCGATTCCCACAGCTTTGTCTGACGCGATGTGTTGTCACTCGGTCTGCGTGTTGTCCTTTTTATAAATATCCAAAAATAACCTTAAAAGTAGTATCCAATGTAAAATATAATCCATTCCAACCTTTATAGTTATCCAAAATACCTCTGTCCAGACTTTCTCTAAAAGGTCTCTTAATTCCAAAATCAATTGTAACATCAGATTCCCCAAACAAAGAAAAGTTTCTCTTATTGTCACATACTAAAAATATAATTACCTTAATCATATTAAAACCTTACTGAAATCAAAAAGTACTTCAGTACAATCCATATATATATATCACATTATTCTTATAACCATAATATAATCCTTGAGTCCAAAAGCAACAACACATTAATTATTCCGCTTCAACTGTAGTCACAGCATAAGATTGGACTTGATCCCTTGGCCTTTTCTAAGGTAAGTTTTCTTTGACTCTTAGGACATTCATTTGCATAATTCCCCATTTCCCTACAATTGTAGCATTCAACTTTGACAGCCTCTTTCTTTCCCTTGCAATCACGAGCCTGGTGACCCTTTTCTCCACATTTATAACAAACTCCCATTCCTTTTAGGCACGTACCAGGGTGATTCTTCCCACAATTATCACATAATGAAAAATCCTTCTTTCCCTTTTTCCCTTTATCTGTCTCTTGTTCCACCGTTCTCTTCTTCTATTTCTTTACTTTGTTGTCATAAGACTTATATAATTCCTTTTCTGTCTTGATAGCACACGAGACAATATCTTCGTATGATGAGAAGGATTGTGAAACTAACGCTTGACGGAGAAATGGTTTTAACCCTTCAAATAAACGATCAATCTTACTCCTTGGGTTACGTATATAATCGGAATCATGCCTCGCTAACCTTGTAAAGTTAGCCTCATACTTTGCGACATTCTCATCCTCCTTCTGCCTTAGACTCAGAAATTTCCTTTCCATATCTGCTCGATGGTCACAAGGAAAGTATTTTTCTAAGAAAAGCTCTTTGAACTCTTGCCATTCTATGTTTGTTAATTCATCATCTTCCTTTGTGTTTTGAATTTGTGACCACCATTGATCGGCATCTCCAGTGAGGCGGTAAACTGCCATGACAACCTTCTCCCTTTCACTACTCCCCAAGGCATGGAATATTTTCTCTAAGGAATTTATCCATTGCTCAGTTACTATAGGATTTGTACTCCCATTGAAGGTTGGTGGTTGTTGCCTCATGAAACGTTCTAGCATTGATCCTCCACGTTGCGGATCAGGGTGCTCCATACGAGTAAGGTTATTATTCATAACCTGAGTGAGTTGTCCTAGTATGGTAATAAGTTGATCGGTACCAGTTTCATCACCAGCCCCACTATAATTATCTTGAGTAGGAGGGCAATCGCTACATGGAGTGCGTGCATTGATACAGTTTCCATTTCTTCCACTAGGCGCCATTTCTAAACAATGGCATAAACTAGATCAGTTTATGAATCAAAATACATAATCCTATACTTATAAAACACTTAACATAAATTGAACTATTTATGGATATAATCCATAATAATAAAAATGTTTTCTTTGAGGATGTATATACTCATAAACCCTTCAAAATGATTTGTAGAGAAAATGAGAGTTATCCTAAGCATATCCCCCGGGAGTGTCGTAACCAAGAGTGCAGCAAGGCCCGTTGTCCTGCACCAGCTCACGTTCGAGTCTAGCTCAAAGCGGTGTTTTCGGGTTTTACCCCTAGGAACATCTGTGCCAGAGCCGCCTCTACCTGCTCGTATCCAGACAGGGATGTATTGCTCAAAAAACTCACAAAATCTCTACAATACCAAAATTCTAGGAAGTTCTTCTATACTAATCCTCAAAGTTCATCTTAGGTCTATGTGCTCTAATCAGAGTTTATCTAAATCTAGCTTCCAAGGTTTGTACTAAACTTCCTCTGATACCAACTGTAACGCCCCGACCCCAGCTACCCAGAGTCGGTTCATTACTTCGTAACATTGGCATGATCACAAAAGATCAAGTCTCGAAAGACCGATTAGTTTAGTAGCCTTGGAAACACTAGATACATTCATAAGTGTTACATTACAACATAAAGTGAAAAACTAATATCAAAGTCTTCATAGTTCACACTCATATCCTCTTCTGACTATCCCTGCAGGTCATTCATAAAATACTTCTTCACATCCTGGAAAATATTAAAACATTGAAAGGGGTGAGCTCAGATGCTCAGTAAGGATAACAATATTGCAGCAGCTTTCATAAATAAACATTAACTTTTAAGGCAATGTATAACTAAAACAAAAGCCTTTTAAACATGAACTTCAACATAATATGGAAAAAGTAAAATGAGATAATTCCATTTACTTATTCACATGGATATTCTACTGGTCGAATAATCACATGCAATATCAATAACCACTTTCATAATGATGGAATGCATAATGCCAGACTATCATAACCACGTAGTCAATGCCTCGTGCCAAGACCACAAATAAGATTTTGTCAAGGCCTCGTGCAAAGACACTAGTTTGTCTAATGAGACCTGCCGATGCATCGAGGAGCTATAGCGGGCTCCACCCGTCACTTATTAAGTCCAATGCATTCCTCATATGAATAGGTTTAAACATATCATAAACCATAACATAATCGTATCACATAAAACATGCATAAAGGAAACATAACATTTCCACATTTCAATAACAAGATATCAATACAACACATTGATATAATAAAATCGCTTTCAAAACCATTTTCAATACCAAAATAAAAGAAAGTTAAAACTTTGTATTTATTTTTCATTAAAAAAAATGATGGCTTGTAGAGGAAGCCGAAACTCAAATAATGGTCACGGCGGCGGAGAAGTCGTTGTCGCCGCATAAGTACGTAAAGAAAAACATTCCCTTTTTGTCGTTTAGTAAAACGCTTCGTATAAAAAGATTCCTTTTGAATAAAATTAAAAGTCAAAGGGGTTTATACACCGTATAAAAGAAAGTTGTGTATAAAACCAAATATGCCTCAATGAAAGGAGATTGAGACGAAGTCCTTAAAAAGATCATTTTTAAAATAAAATAGATCTATTATGTGTATTCACTATAGGTACACATAAAGAGAGTAAAAATACAAAATAGGACATAATAACATCATGACATAATTTGAAAGTAGGAGATTAACCCAAAGAATGGAAGTTGGGTTAAGATGTTCCCTTACCTCGTGTCTGACTTGACTCAACCTTTCTTTAACCTCCTGAATAATAAACTAGAGTTAATATATAACTTATTAAGAACCATTTTCAATTTCATTATCCTTTTTATATCACTTATTACAATGATATGAACATTATGTAATTATTTAAGTTAATGACGGTCGTTTTGTCGATCTTTGGTACTTGAGTCAACAATAAACTTCTTATAATTACAAGTTGTTTATGCGGTAGAATATCCATTATCTCCAGAATTATATTCATGATTTAGATGTCATATATATCATATATATCCAGTATATACATTCATTCATAATATTACGTAACATTTAGAGGTATGAAATGAAATGCACCGTTCATGGAGACGGTAAGCCGTACGTACGCATGAACGCTACTTTCATATCAATTTCATATTTAATGGAACAAAATCATAATGATATAAAGGTATAATGTAGTTCCAGTATAATATCATATATAATATCATTTACTCCATCCTTTATACATCCCACATATGGCATTAACGATTCACATCACTTTGTGGGGGCGGTAGTCCGCACTTCCTAAAATGAAATTATCGCGTTTACCCATAATGGAAATCATAAAGTATGCCATAAATGAGAAATACAGAAGCATAAGGAAAACATAAACATAATATATATATAATATATGAAAATAGTGTCATCAAAA
The DNA here is from genome assembly GCA_963277665.1 of Viscum album. NCBI lineage: Eukaryota > Viridiplantae > Streptophyta > Magnoliopsida > Santalales > Viscaceae > Viscum > Viscum album. The sequence continues at coordinate 1,535,711,195 of OY728125.1, read as the reverse complement.
TGGCCACCATTATAGGTGTTAAAAGAATTTGAACAATCATCGTTTCATGAGGCAGTATTTCGCCACCCACAGAAATAGTATGTTCTTTAACCATTAGACGAAGGTGTGTGTAAGTGTAAACCAAATCCTTATCATAAAAACATCCTAGTATATTTTAGATACTGGTTTTGTTACAAAAGAAAGGAATGAAAAGAGTTTAAGGGGTTGGAGAATCAAAATAAAACAAAACAACATTAGAGAAGACATTACCTTAAAAATCGGGTAACTCTTTTTGATTTGAGACAAAGGCTTCCTTGGGAAGCATTCTGCCCAAAGTGAGGCTTCTAGGAGTAATAGGGGGAAGTTGGGAGAGTATTTGGGCAGATGTTGGCCGAGCCAAATGGCTTGATGGTGTGAATAAGGTGGGAGAGGTGGGGGCCTTTTATAAGTGGAGAGGAGGGGTCTTTTGGAAAGATTGAAATGTTACATTATTACACAATGCTTTTCGGATTCTAAATGTCCCACACTTATATAATTCGTGGATAAGGTGATAAGGGTTCGAAATATACCCATCCAATAGTCTTTGGACAAGTGTAAGTCTTGGATTTTACATTATCTTTTTCATTTTATTAAAATCGTTAAATAATGAGGTCATCACTGCATCATCAGGATGTCATAAATAATTTAATTTATTTAATGTCTAAAAATTATAAAAGAAATACTATGATGTAGGAAATATTTTTATCTTTCTAATGAATATTTATAGTCAAAATTTGGACTTGTGTAACCCCACTTAAAAACTTTTTTAGTAAAACAACTCATGTTTGTGTCAATAAATATATATTAATGTCATTTTCTAACCAAAGTGGCTCCATGGGGTCCCCAAGTTGACCCATGAGTTGTCTTGGTCGGAAATGACTCATCCAATAGGAGTAGGACAAGTGTCAAGCCCATCTAATATTATTAAAACATTATTTTTACCTTAAACTACACTAATTACCTCTAATCGCGATTAAGAACTTAAAAGTTACTATTCACCAAAAAATTATTTTAATCTCATTGAACCACATTTTACTTCTTAATGACAACCATGTATGTAGGATTCTTGAAAATCAAATTACAGAAGTGGTAATATTTCATTTTAACGGAAAATCAGTTTTTAACAACCACTTAGTGGTTTCACTATTCATCAAAAATTGAAGTTTTTCAGAATAAGGCCAAAATTTCACCCTAAGCTATAATTGATATTCCGAATTCAAAAAATGATGTCTATTTTAAAAAATTCCAAACATATAAGTTGAATTAATTAATTTTATAATTAAGTCCCACTGTTACAACAAATAGTGTGTTTTTAAGAAACAGTTTATATCAAAAGATTGGCAATTGTTTATGTCCAATTTCAATGTTAAATTAATTCTAATGACCACCATTGGATAAAATGGTAAAAATATATTCTAATTATACTTTAAAACCAATAAATAGTATAATTTATCACTATAAATTATTTTGATTAAAAAAGTTGTTTTTAAGTATTTTTCACTATTCATAAAAAATAGAAGTTCTCAGAAAAATACCAAAAATTCAACATAGGCTAATTTCGATATTCCGAATACAAAAATGAAGTCCATTTTGATAAATAAAATTTATAAAATTTCAAAAAGTAGGTATTACTATTCACAACGGCTAGTTTAATTCGTTGTGGTGTGTGTTAGAGCTCGAGGTTGCGTACAACACACGCTATTGCATTATTGAATGAGAAGCATATCGTGGAAGCTCGGGGTGTTACAATTAATATTAATCTTTTTCTTCTTTCATTGAAAAATGTGAATAATGTACTTGTGTAAATATGAACATCGTCTCCCTGAATGATGTAATTAATTTCTATATATATAACATTAAATGATGACTATAATATGACTACAATAAATATATATTATATTTATATCATGAATAATATTTTTAGGAGATGGAACCTAGATAAATGTTCAAGTACTAAAATAACTGAAAATAAATACTCATGAAAAACAATATATTTAACAATCAAAAATAAAAATTTTAATAAATAATTATTGACAAAAGGGGGTGTTGAAATGTTATAAATGAATCAGATATGATCCTATATATATGTAAATTAATCATTTATATAATTATAATAAATATAAATTTATTTTACTATAGTATATCACTTTCAAGGTAATGTGAAATTGAGGTGTTTATCTCACTTTTATTTTTGTACGACATATGTATTTTATAAAAGTTATTTGATATGTTTTATATACTATATGTTAATATATTCTATGAATATAATTATGAAATTTTTTTCTGTAAATATCCATATAATTTTTTCATTCATGGTGAAAACAATTCAAAAGATATGGAAGATTTAAGGATTGTATTTCATAATCTCATTAATATTTCTGATTTTTTATGTTTATGTCTATAATGGAAGAATGATATTATATATCTATCCATGTACAATTTTTCCAAAAACCTATTTTAAATTTTTTTTGATAAATCTTTTGAAAAATCATTTTTAAACATGTTTTAATTTTTTTTTTAAAAATGAGACATTTTTTATGTTTTTGAAATGTGGTATGTTTTGAATTTGTGAATGGAATGATTTTTTAAACTTATATAACACAAATGGATTTCCCAAAATTATCATTCGTTAATTATTTGATCATTCTTTTAAAATTTTATATGAATATTTTAAAAGAATATTTTTTCATTTTTATGTGTGTAGTTTTTTATTGTTTAAATGTATTTTTAAAATATTAATATGAATTTTCCACAATATAGTTTTAATTATTTTTTAATAGTATCTCTATTAATCAATCATAATATCCCTTTATTCTAGTAAATAATTATTTTTGTTATAATCCAATCATACCATCCTTATTATTTCTTAGGACATAATATTTTTATGATTTAAAAAATTTTTAAATCCATTTCCTTGTGTTAGGTTATGATGAAGGGTTTAGAAAACCAATTAATTTTTATGAGTTCTAATATGGTAAATGTTTTACGATCATGTGGAATAGATATTTCATGTTTTAATTATGTTATGGGTGGGAACTATTTCTCCCTCCAATTCATTTCTTAATGATTTAGATATCATCATATAATTATTCGAAACAAGTCAATCAGATTAATCTGATATGGGAAACATGTCAACGTGATTGATCTATTATAGGAATGAAGTCAATATTCTTAATACACTATGGGAAATAGATATTTATGCATGATCTGGTGTTTGTGGTAGTTCACCTTGAAAATGATGTTTTCTCAATAATTTTTATGGTTCCACACACACATATTCATTACATGAACTCATTTTTCATGATTGAGTTTTAATTATTTTTATTCATATGATTCATGTATTTTTTAATGATAATGTTTTATCCTAAAAATAATTTTTATGATATTTTTACATTAGATTTAGAATTTTTATGCTATGTTCATAATCTTATACCCTTATGGTTATATTATTATTTCATATGATCATCGAATGATATCTATCATGATTACCATTACTAAGCATATGAGATAATCCTTTCTTTTATTTCCTTTACCCTAGGACACAAATAATTATTCTAAATTCCTTTTTATAATGGTTTCATATGTGTATAATTTTTTGTAGATATTGAATACATAACATGGTATATGAAAATCTGGGTTTATTACCAGATGATATTGATATTTGTGAATATATTTTTTATAAACCCAATTTTTTATGAGTTTTTCATTATTCTATTAAACTCTAAACCTGAATATTATTTTGGTATGTAATTGATCCAAGAATTCCTTTTGATATTTTATGATTTTTATATAAATAATGGTCATGTTTATTAGTATGAAATCCATAAATTTAAATTGTATGCTTTTACCACTAGATCTAGGAATGTGATTATCATGACGATATATCTAGAACGCACCAAATTAGGAGAAAATAACTATCATATAATTTATTAGGACACAACCACCCTCTTTTAGAAATTCTACCAATCCACCAGTCCTTGAATAGTGTGTCAATGAAATGGAATTTTTTTCTTTCAATTGTCCAATTATCATACCATTATATGGTCATTTTTTAAGCCTATCATATATAATGAGGTCTAACTTGTGGTATAGTATCAGTAAGGATACCACAAAAAATAGGGGAAGTATAATATGGAATAGAAATTGTTTAAGAAGATATTTTTGATTAAGTAATTTCCATTGAATATTCAACAAAACATTATGTGTGAATTCAGGGAATTTAAGAAAAACGTGGATTAATCTATAGGATCAAAAGAATAAAATTTTAAAAGACTCATAAGTTATGCATTGAGTATCATATCTAATACTGAGAGTGAAAGAGACAACTTATTTAATTTCTTAATGATCGGTTTTCAAAAAGCATCATCCTTAAGAGAAGTTGGTGGTTGTTTAGATATTGTTTGAAGTGTTATTAAGGTAGAGATAGAAATTAGAAATTATCAATATTATTTAGAAAATAAAAGGAAATAAAACTAGCATAGAATCATAAAAATATAACACATAGTGGGATGAAATTCTAATTTCTTACACATAATGAATGTGGGATAAAGCACTTGGGTAATAACCTCATAGAGTCAGGGATCTTTTAATTGTGTGTCGAAGAAGGTAACCAATCCAAAAACTATAATCTTAATGGTATGATATTGAAAAATTGGAGAAAATATAATAATTTCATAGCTAATTACCCACCCTCACTATAATTATTAAAATTTAAATGAGATCGTTCATTATATTAATTATTACATCAAAGATAAAACGAAAGAAGAAAACATGACCTAGACCTACTAATATAATTTAACTAGGAATTCTACTAATGATCACTACCGTATAGGTAGATCAGGATAATAATGTTATGTGGGACACACATGATCTGTTTTGTAGATATTTTAATAGTTTTTTTTTATTTTATTTAATCACATTATTTATTTTCATACATGTTTGTTAAGATTTTGGAATCGCCACCCCCATGAAATGGATATTAAAATATCGATGAATACCTAAGGTGTATTAATTAATGTGTCAAATATATATTAATCTACTCTAATTGAGGTTTGTATTAGAATGGTTCATATGAAACTAACTCTTCATTATTTGGTTTAATTTGAAAAAATATAGTATGGATTGGATTTCTTTGTATCAAGCTCATATAAACTCATGGGATAAGTAAATAAAAGTTCATATACAAATAATAATATTATCATGTATCAATGGAGGGACAATTATGAACTCTCTATGGAATAAAATTTATTAATATGGGTTGTGATATTCAATAATATGGGAATTTTAACTTAAATGATCAGTTTGGAAGTAAATTTTTGTAACATTCCTATTATATGGAAATATTCAATTATATTTTTAGATGAATTTCATACTTTTCACCTATAGTCTAATTTTTATATTTCAATTAAATTCATAAATAGGTACATAACAATCTCAATGAGTTTGTATAGAATAGATCCCACTTGGTAAGAGGAGTTAATGAATAAAATTAATGATAACTTTGATATGGTTTTATTAAACCCCCATTAATTCATAATGTGGTTCAACAATCTTATTTTCCTGAAATAAGCATGGATTGAAAAGTCATTATATTGATTATCCTGATCTAAATAAAATCAAGATCATGAAAAAGTATCCTATACCTTGTATCGATAATCTAATCAATCAACTCTGAGAAGCTTTATAGTTCTCAAATATTTAACTTCAATCTAAATATCCTCAGATATTGGTTGAAATGAAGGTTATTACTAAGAAAACATCCTATAAGAGTTATGGATATTATGAATTTATATTTATTCCAATTGAAATTTTGAATGTTCATTCTATATTCACCATTACAATGAATAGAGTCATTATAAAATACCTTTATTAATATTTTGTTTTATTTATAGAAAATATTATTATATTCTCAATGTTAATGTAAAGGGATGAACATCAGTTGTGGATTAATCTGAATAACTTCAGAAATAAGAAATATTATTCCAAGTTTGAATAGTGTGATTTATGGTTGGAATCTATATCATTGTAGGTATTTGTAATAAAATGTAAGTGAATACTAGTGGACCAATAAAAGAAAGAATTTATATATAAATGGACTAGATAGACGGTTGCAATTGAGATCCATATTTTCTTCATTAATATGATATTATAGTTTCATTTTGGATATATTTTACAAGGATATCAATCTACTAAAAAATGATAATATAAAAGAGAGTGAATATCATATGGATAGATAAATTTAAATAATTTTTCATGGATCTAGAAAATATATTTTTCACTTATCCAATGCTTATATTTCCTTATCATAGTGAAACGTTTTTAATATACATTAGTGTCTCAAATAAAGTATTGGGTTGACTCCTCATGTAACATGATTGGGTAACTTCTAATGCATCATGGTAAATAGATACTAATGAGAATATTTATTAGATGAAAAATTTATATATAGAATAAGGGATCATTATATTATAAATTTTGTGATATTATCTCTACAGAGAAATGTTTGATATATATATTGACCAAATTATATTGAAATATATATTCACACAAATGGAATTAATAATTTTCACAATTATATGGATAAAATTGAAAAAAAAAATATGAATAATACTCAATAAATTACCAATTGAAGAATTAAAATATAAATACTTGTGGTCTATGTATGAAATAATATGTAACATTATCTTTGATGATGATGTAAAATGACCAAACCCTCATTGCCTTTCTAACTGTGAATCATAAAGCCATAATGGGAGGATATAAATATTATCTTGGAAAATATAATGGTAAACCATATATTAATGTAAAGATCAGATAAGTAGTGAAATATGAATTAGATACATAGAGAAGTTAATGAATATTTCAATCAATAAAAAATATTGACTTATAAGGGCTAGAACCCGAATGTGTGTTCTATCCAAAATGCAATTGAAGATGGACCTTTTTGATAATACAAATATCTTATCCTTGTATATAAATAGAGTAATTAAAAATACGTATAGAGATATGAAACATATTTTTGGGGGATATCATGGAGGGAGAAGTTGATAAATATATATTTGTTGCTTAGTATGCTGGTATGTTACTTTTGAATGGTAAAATTATAATGGTATGTTGAATCCATTAACCTTACCACTATGAAAATGGGAATACACCACCATGGACATATCTATAGAACTCTATAAAAACATTAAAGGTTATAATGATATTTGGGTTGTATTTGTTCACATTATGAATTCAAAAAATATTATTGTCATAAAATTATATTTATCCCATTGAAAAATCTCAAATATATGCACTAGGATAGTTATAAGGGTATAGGGAGTACCACAATATAGTTTATTTGATTGGGATACAAGGTTTACCACAATATTCTGGAGAATAAGATAAAAATAATAAGATACATAGATGGGTTTTTCCACTACATATCATCCTTTGACATCTAGTTAGTGTGAGAGAAAAATTCAAACATTAAAGGAAATTTTGAGAACTTATTCGAAGGATTTACAAGGATTTTAGGGTTAACACATCCTCTTGGTAGAATTATTATATAACAAAAAATTACATTCATTCCTTTGAATATAACCCTATAATGATCAGAGTGGGAAGAGATGTAGGACTCCAACATGTTGGATGAAGTTAGAGAGAGTAAGCTTACATGGCATAACCTTGTCGATGAAATGAGAGAGAATGTTCAAACCATTCGGTATCATATGAAAGTTATAAAAATTTTCTTAATATTAATGTACCTAATCATAAATAGTATATACATGTTTATGTTGATTTTTGGGTGTTCCATAATAAATCTCTATAGAATTCGATTACGATTTTTGGGATAAAAGGGAATATGTTCCTAAGATACATCACTCCCTCTGAGATCCTTGATCATTTTCTTCATATTCTATCTATTATTCCTCCATGGAAACCTCCCCAAATATCATGATATGTTCCAAATAACACTTTTTTAGGCGTTAATTCACAATCCATCACATGTACTATGATTTTAAGTTGTATAAATAGAAGATAAACCCTCATTTGTAGAACAACCTATAAAAATAATTAAATGAAGAGACAACGATTTTGAAAAATAATACCACCCATATAGTAAATTTTTTATGGTAGAATAATATATCTTTGTGGTATATACAAGGGAACCTGAGGTTGTGAAGAGATAAATGTTCCCCCAATTTTTCCTTCATGTAATAAAATTTCGAGGATAAAATTCACTTTTATGGGGATATAGTGTAATAACTGTGTTTTTAATAAAATATTAATCATTAAATAAATACTATTTTTCCTCAAAATTCAACACTGAAATAAAAAAAATGAATTTTTTAATTTATCCGTATAATTTTTATTTATAAATAGTGGTAATGGGAATTTTTTAATATATATATATATCTATGTTTGAAAAAAATTGCATTAAATATATACTCAACTAGTGTAGTAAAGAAAAAAATATAATTAATTTCATAAAATTCACAACATTTAATTTATAATATAAAATAATATAAATAAAATATTATGATATGTTTAATTTTAAATTAAAATGAAATTGTAAGTTGAATAGAAGACCATATAAACAACATTTCATGGGCGTGTTGAGGTTCCTTTCCAATTCCACCTCTCCCTCCCTCTCATCATCTCCATCATGGTGAGAGGTATTATGTAGTGTGTTTTTCCACATCTCATTCTATACACCATATTTTCCTCTAAGTATTTTTCTCATTCCTTGTATTCTTAATTCATTTTTGGGGACATTGAATATTATTTCTGCTTCAAGGGCCTTACCTGATGAAACTATCACTCTTGTTGATGGAACCACCATAAACTCACCCCATCTTGTATTAACATGATGAAACTATGCTGATTTGGGATTGTGTTTTTGGTAGAATTTTTGAGTTTTGGTGTATGTTTTCTTTACCTAAATTTGGGTTTTCTATTCTTTCATTCGTTCCGTGATGTTGGTTTTTATAACCATCCTCTTCCTCTCACATTTTGGTTTCACATTTTTCTTATTCCTATCACATAGATATCGAGCCTCACAATTCTAATGCTACTTGACAATTCTCAACACATACTCTTAATTTCATACCCACCATGGAAGACACCATTTTTGGTCAATCATGATATATTTTTAGGTCTATTTGGGACCATTTTAGTGGTAGGGATAATGATTTTTCCTCCACATATTTCATTATTTCCTCATTTTTCTATGAATGTATTGTGATTTCCCTATCAGGGTTCTGTTTGAGTGTTTTATTCTCTTCATGTATATTTCCACTTTTGGATTTGTGGTAAATATATTTTTTAGTTTACTGATTTAACTTTTTTTATTATACTTATTAAAAAATTATTTTTGATAAAGGTTCATTCTTCTGTGAGGAGATGAATTGTTAATTTTATTGTTGATTTTATCTACAATGATGGTTTTTTCAGTTCTAGTTTGAGGATCCTCAATGTAAGTGATAGGAGGTCCTAGATAAGTTAATGGGTAATTATAAAAAACCATGATATTTTATATATTCTCTATCGTTAACTTTTATTTCCCCACTCCAAATCTGTTTGGTGGGGTGGTTTGTAAGGATGTATTGATATGTAATGTGAAAGCACTCGAAGGAGTTCAAGAAGACTCAACCATCATACAATCAAAGCCTTCTTAGGTTATATGGTTGTAAGTGATTATTTCTCATATTTGATGGTTTGGTGTCTCAAACATTTTTCTCTAATGACTATTGATCTAGCAGGATGCCCTCACAGATGTGGTGAATGATGATTATAACAATGTAGTGTTGAGTTCCATGGATCAAAGATGATTTCATGGATTTATGTGTGATGTGATCAGTCATAGGATATGGTTTCAAATTTCATAATTTCTCTTTTTTTTTAATTTTTAATTTTTATATGATATTTCTTGTGTCTCACAGTGTGGTAGTAGTTGGAAGATGTGAATTTTAATTTTAAATTTAAAATTATAATTTTTGGGGTTTTTGAATTCTTCCTGGATGTTTTATTATTGGCTAATATATATGTGATTCAATTTTTAGTCTACTTCTATATTAATCTCACTTAACAACAATGTGGTTTTATTAGAAAATATAAAAAAATATTTGGAAGGATGGGAAAACAAAGTTATAATATATAAAAAGGTATTTTTATTTTAAAAATATTTATTTGATAGTTTTTATATTTTAAATTAGAAATAAAAATTATGAATTTTAGGATAATATTTTATTAAAATTATCATATTTTATTGATTTATCATTGAAATAGTATACTAAAATAAATTTTTTGTATTTAACTAACAAGATTTTTATTTAGGTGAATAGAGAAAAAAAATTTCTTTTAGAAATAACAAGAATTTTTATGATGTAAAGACACCGACCTCAATAACCATGATTCAATTGATACATTATTACATTAGAACAAGATACTGGGAATCACATCTCAATGTAAAAAATATTTTAGTAGTCTTGGTAAACTAGACATAGAATTTAATTTCACATTATAATTGACAGAAAATTTCATAAAGTGTTTACCTTGAGAACACCATATTTTCCCTAGCATATCTGTATATATCAATTACAAAACACATCTTGTTATCATGGTGAATTCATAACATAATAAAGGGGTGATCTCAAATTCACAATAAAAGGTAATAATATAGTGTAAGATATCATAAATAACAATCATAATCAATATCTCAAGGTAACTACTAAAAGACATTCCATTTAAACAAAAAATTAATCATAATTTATTAAGATTATTTGAAGATCAAATAAATTAATTAACTTTATCACATGATATTTTAACATATCAATGGAAATTAAAACTAATATAAAAATAAAATTGACATCAATAAATGATCTCATAATGATATAATCCATAATTTAGGAAATATGAAATATAATTCAAGGCCTTTCACATGAATATTTAAATCACCGGGAAGAAACCCATCTAATTTAGCCAACTATTTTCTCTCATGATACATATTGATTCGTTGATATAATATATATATAACTAAGGTAAGACTATCTCTGACAATGTTTAATTAATTACTCATCTTAAATTTGAGAAATATAATCAGCATAAACATTATGTTGAAAAACAAACATATGAAATTTGAATACATATCCCAATAAAAAATAGATAATACAAATCTATCAAATATAAGATGGTAACTGGTAATAAAATTTTAAATCCTTAGTCAAAATAATCATTAACCATACAAACAAATAAAAGTAATTTATTAATAAAATATACCCTGATTTTTTCATATGAATAACAATTTATTGATTTCATTTATGAATATAAATACAATGAGAATGTCACTAATAACATTATAGACCAAACAAATATCCCTTGGAAAATAATTATTCTTTTAAAATAAATAATAAAAAATTAGATTCCAACATTTTTTCCATAAAAATGACAACTAATATTAATGAATTAATCAATAATAATTGATTTATCATGATTTTATTTAATTTCATTTGTTCTATACTCATTAAAATAATGATTCCATTCACATTTTTGGTAAACTCTTATTGAACATTGTTTAAAAAAAATTAATATTTCATTAAGAAATTAAATTTTTAAGTATTGTTAATGAATTATTTAACAAATTAACTATATAATTTAAAAAAATTATACTAAGTTGAAAAAATATGGTTTGGGAAGAAAATGAATTTTTGACTGAAGAGAGAAATGAAGATAAATCTTAATAAATAAATTATCAACTATTTTAAGTGCGGAAGACTAGTAAATGGTAATATTACATGAAAAATAAATTAATTACTATATAATATGAAATTATATTGTTTTTTAGATAGTAATACCAAATAATTCCCCAAAGGGAGATATAAACATAAACAATCCTAAATGATGTTGAGACTGTGAAATAGACCCTTACACTTTGGTAACTTCTAAATCCTAAGCCACATAAAATTAATAATCCTCAAATTAATCTTTAATAATAATTAATAAAAATATATTCATGATATAACATATCAATGGGAAAATATATACACCACATCGGAGAAATAATTGGTCAATATAGAAAATGTATCATGGAAGTAAAATCGAGATGAGAAAACCCATACTTTTGGTTCTACATCCCTCATATGTGTATAAACCTCAGGTATAATAAATTGAGTTATATAATTAAACTATTAAAGAAAAATAAAATCACATTTCATACCATATATGATCATATTATAACATTTTACCTCCCTTTTGTTAAAAATATTTAATTTTTTCAATGTTTTGGGTGTAAATTTCCATCATTTCTCATATTTTTTTCATAAAAATTGTGGTTCATGTAAATATGATATAAAAAAATTAACTATATATAATTATAATAATGTTATAAAAGTTCTTTTATTTATAAGATACATCCTTAAACCCATTAAAGAAAATTTTACATTGAAAATTAATTAAATGTCTTCGTGCAGATGGTAGGTCGTATATATGTGTGGGTGAAGAAATAATTTCCTTAAAGGGTAAAATTATAAGTAAATGTATGATATATTAATTTTAAAGAGATGAAATAATTTCATATATATAAATATATCACAAATATTAAATAAATTTACCCATATTTCTTTCTATGTAATATGTAACTGAAAATTGAATGACATCGCTTCGTGATGCAGTAGTCCGCCCTACCCACAAGCATTGTAATTGTATTAAAACGACATTCAAAGTATGAATATAAATATATATGATATTAAAATTCTGTTAATATAATTTTATCATAAATATTATATATATATATATATATTATCAAGTATTATATACAATATTGAGAAGGGTAGATGGAAAATGAGTTACATTAGTTCCTGAGGTGGTAGTCCACCATATAAATGATTGATGATTTCATTCCCCATTTGATATAAATTAATATCGATAAATTTTATGTCATAAAAATAATTAAATACTACTATATTATAGATTATTTTTTTATTATATTGGATGTTTTATGAAATAATTGAATGTTATAAAAATAAAATGAAAAGTATGATATTATTGGTGACAATTACCTTCTCTTAGAGACACATCCTTCAGATATCTTCTTAAATACCATAAGTATGGTATTTTGGTATGAATATTAGATCTATATTGTGTATAAAGACTTTTTATAATTATTTAAATAGGGGTTTTTTATACAAATAGATTGAGATATGTGAATAAATGAGGGGAATGAGTGCCCTTTTATAATTGAGGAGAAGTGGTATTTTTGTAAATACCCAAAACTATTCAACAAGGTGAAGTCACTCTCACCCCATGTTCCTTAAAAAATTTCAAATAATGGATCATAGGGATTAAATTTTTGATAAAAATATCCACTATAAAAGAACATGTTTCTCACATGTTATTCTTTTGAATTATGTTTACCCAATATTACCAAATTCTTTTACACCACGGTGACTTGTATCATTTTATTCACCTAGGTAATTTGTCATTATAGAATAAAAAATGTTATTATATAGTTTTTAACAAATTATTATAAATATTAAATAAAAATTACCTAATAAAAATTATATATGCGTGGAATATTATTTTTATTACACGACCATGTAACGAGGAAAACTACTTTAAACCTTAACCGTAATAAATAATTCATTATTATATTTAAATATTATAATGAATGTAAATTTAGTTTAAATTATTAAATATTAATAATTATGATGATTTAAAATATGGAATCCATTTTATCAAGTTAATCTCACAGAACTAGAAATATTTACTGTAACTTTAAACCCGTAGACGTAGGAAAAAATTGTTTTCCATTGAGAAAATTCCCATAAGTTTAGAAAGTATAAAATTTAAAATTCAATATAAAATTGATTCTAATGACCTAATTTTATTTTATTATAATATTTTTTTACAAATTTTATATTTAAATTAACTATAAATCATAATTTAATGTGTAAATGATTGAAACAAAAAGGTGGTTTTCAATGAAAACTAGTATTTTCACAATTAATCAAAAATTGAAAATTTTAAGAAAAAAATTAGACTAAGATAATCCTCATATTATAGTTTCAAAAATATTTTTATTTTTGGAAATAAATTTTCTACAATTGGTAAAAATGTATTTTGAAATAAATTCTCAAGGCACGTTGAATCCTCTATTTTAAAAAATGTTTTTATAAATAATTTATTTTTCATTAAAATTATTTTATTTTATTTTTAATTAATATATATCTAGTTGATTTATTTAATAAATTATTAAAACATATATTTCTCATCATTCAGTTAGTCATATTCATACCCTCTTATTTAAGATCTATGATATAATGGTATTTTTTGAATGTTAATGTTTTAATTCGGTATCACATTTCATTTATACCTGGTGTTGTGAGCTTCGCATGATATCAAAGATATTGAAATTATTTAAAATAAAATATATCATAAAGACTCAGGATATTAAATTCTAATTATGAATGGATTTTCATGTTATATACACTATTGATCAATATGTTCCTATTTTTCAATCCTGAGGTGTTGCATATCAAAATATTAGTATATACACTAGTGCAGAAAACATTTTTTACGTTGGTTATTTTTCATTATTTACGTCGGTTTTTAGGCGACGTTAATACGGACGACGTTATAAATAACGTTTTTTACGTCGGTTATTTAAAACCCGACGTAACATCCCTAACATCACGGTGTTTATAACGTCAGTTCATTAATAAGCGATGTGATAAATATGCACGGGGGGGGGGGGGGGGTTTATCACGTCGGTTATTTTCTAAACCGACGTGATAAAACGCCTGGGATATCGTTTATCACGTCGGTTATGACATAACCTACGTGATTAACCCTTCCATGGGCCTATTATCACGTCGGTTTCTTAAATAACAGACGTGATAAAAAGGCCTGGGAAACGTTTTAGCACGTCGGTTATCCAATAACCGACGTGGTAAATCGATTCCCAGGCCTTTTAGCACGTCGGTTATATTAAGAACCGACGTGATAAAAGGCCCGGGAACGGTTTATCACGTCGGTTCACGAAAAAACCGACGTGATAAACCCCTACCGATTTATTTACCACGTCGGTTATAAAATAACCGACGTGAAAGCGATATTTTTTTTTAAAATAATTGCACTGCTCTCACCAAAAAGCAACCAGAAACCAAACAAAAATAACCATGCCAGCCCTCCCCCAAGCCCCAACTGAACCCCACCCACATCTATACCCACCTAACAACCTGGCCAGCCCTCCCCCACCACATTGGAGCCCCACCACAACCCTTGGACACCCCCCACCTCATGGACAGCCCCCCCACCCTCATTTACACCCCCACGACCCCTAGTACAGCCTCAAACACCCATTGGACACCCCTCCCATATCCCTTGGACACCCCCACCCCTTGGACACCCCCCACCCCTTGGACAGCCCCCCCCCCACCCTCATTTACACCCCCAAGACCCCTAGTACAGCCTCAAACACCCATTGGACACCCCCCCCCCCACACCATGACAGCCCTCCCAGACCCCTTGGACACCCCCCGACCCCTGGACAGCCCCCCCGACCCCTAGGACAGCCCCAAACACACCTTGGACACCCCTCCCATATCCCTTGGACACCCCCCACCCCTTGGACACCCCCCCCCCACCCCTTGGATAGCCCCCCACCCTCATTTACACCCAACCGGCCCCTTGGAAAGAACTCCCAGACACCTTGGACACCACTCCCATATCCCTTGGACACCCCCCACCCCTTGGACACCCCCCCACCCCTTCGACAGCCCCCACCCTCATTTACACCCCCCGAACACTAGGACAGCCCCAAACACCCCTTGGACACCCCTCCCATATCCCTTGGACACCCCCCACCCCTTGGACACCCCCACCCCTTGGACAGCCCCCCACCCCCTGGACACCCCCCCGACCCCTTGGAAACCCCCCCTACCCCTTGGAAACCCCCCCCCCCCCATCCCCTTGGACATCCCCCCAACCACCCCATGGACACCCCTCATATATCCCTTGGACACCCCCCCACCACTTGGACACCCCCCCCACCCCTTGGACAGCCCCCCCCCCCCCCACCCTCATTTACTCCTAACCGACTCCTTGGACAGCCCCAAACACACCTTGGACACCCCCCACCCCTTGGACACCCCCCCACCTCATTTACACCCCCACGACCCCTAGGACATCCCCAAACACACCTTGGACACCCCTCCCATATCCCTTGGACACCCCCCAAACACCAACACACCCCCTTGGAACCTCTCCCCCCATACCAAAATCCAGACCAGAAAAACCATCAACAGTAGACCAAAACAAGAAGTAGTGAAAAATTAAACATTCACTTATATAACATTCAAAACTTACACTGTCAACTTAAAAAAAACTAAATCCAACCTAAACGACTACGAAATACACAATTACATTGACAATATTCAAAATTACATTTTACATTACAAACAACTAAAATTCAATCAAACCTGTAAAATAATTTGACCACTCCACTTGTATGTGTTTGATATCTTCAGCAGTAAAGTGTTGAGGGTCATCAAAAAGCTACAAAGGAAAAGGATTGTAGTCAACGTGTATAATGAATAAATCAAATTGAAATATTATGAGAAAGAGGAAATCTTACCAGGTCAAAACTCAGAACTGTCCCAGTTGTTATTATTTCATACATAAATCTTAACATGTAATATCCGCATTCGATGATGCCTTGTTGCTCATGACATTTCTGTTTGAATGAGTGTAAATTCAATATATTATTTTTATGTAATAAATCAAAATGTACAAATTATAAATGGATATTTACCTTCGCATGTACATATTTGATCTTGAAATTCCTTTTCTTTGCGCTTTTTCGAAAGTGGACCCATGCCCTGTTAGAAAATAATACGAATGGGGTAAATTTAAAATTCATTATAATATATAAAACTATTGTGAAATTGAAACTTACGTTTCCAATATATTCTTAAAAAATTCTCGCACATCATCATGGAGAGAGCATATCCAATTAAGTGTTTTCTCCCTAGGGCAAAAAACCCCTAACATCCAATGATCCCTAATAAAAGGAAATTTAACGTTAGTGGTTTTTTATGTTAAAAGATAATTAACTCTTTGAGAGGGATGTGTTTCATACCTCTCACAAAAAGGCATCATCCAACACTGTGTGATTACATTCTTTTCAAATCTATCAGCAATATAAAGCATTCTTTGTTCCTCATCCAATGCACATGCTTCAGGGGAAATCAATTGTGGGTCCATGAATCCATATACATCTGTCAGCTCATTCCTCTCACAAATTTTATACAGATACCTAATACAAAGCAGACATAAGTATACATTTTTAATAAATATAACGCAAGGAAAAGGTGTTAAGACTTACATGATAAAAATTTGCACCACGTTGATGCCCAACTTATCTCCAGTGACAAACTCCATGATATCAGTTTTCATAATCCCCACACTTAGTTCACGTCCACAGACATGAGCTTCCATTGTAAAGTCATAATGATCCAACAACAAATTTGAATATCTTGACAATTTGTCAAGACTGCTAGTATCTGCATCTGATGTCATAGCTATCTGTCTTTGTTGTTGTCTATACAGTATTTCTTTACCTTTGAAGTATTCCTGTAAAAATAAATTGAAAAATATATTAGTTTCCAAATGATAAAACATTAATAAAAATATAAAATAAAAGATATAACATACATACCTCTATGGTAATGATTCGAAGAAGTCTGGATGGCCAAAGTAAAAAATGGCCGATACTATGTCCAACTGTCGTCACCTCATCTGTAGGTAATGGTATCCGAGCTGATCTATCTATAATATCCTGTACAGTGACCCTCTGATTCTCTACCTCTAACTGTTGATGATGAACTGTATCTCCTATACAATATACCATCCCATATGCAACTATATGATGTTGAGGATCATCAACATAAAACTCACAATAAGTAGGTAGCTGCGGCGGAGGAGGAGGATCAAAAATGGGGTCCTCAGGCTGAGGTGGGGGAGTGGTAGCTACTGGGAGAGGTGGAGTGGGAGCTGCACCCTGAAATTGTCTTTGCAAGTCTGCAAACATAAACTGCACCGATGCTCTAATCTTGTCCTCCATTTTCGCATTAATATTATGGACTTCAGCCTCCAAGGATTCTATTTTTTTTTATAAACTCCCTCAACGTTAGAAGTTGAGGAACGTGGAAACACTTTTCTTACCGATACACCTTCTGGATATCCTCTTACACGGCCAGGATGTTCGGGCTTTCCCAATGCCACAGATAAAATATCTTCCCTCCCAGATGGTGTAAATGTCCCCTGTGAACTCTGCTCCTCAAGAGAGTCCTGTAATAATTAATTGAACATTTCTATAATGATTGGAAATATATGATGAAAATAGTAAACTTAAATAAATAAAATAGATATCTTACAATCCTCTCAACTACAAGTCTCGATTCTTCCGAAAGATATTGTCCTTTTTTGCCCTTCCGAGCTCTTTTCCATTTCTCATGTCTAGATGGAGGGGATGGAGGGGCCACCTCTCCAGAGCTTGAAGACTCAGCTCTTAGTTGTTGAAATTTTTCTGCCATCATTTGTTCTTCCAATAATGCATATCCTCCCTGAGATAAACTATGAGGGTATACATTTTTAGATTGGATCTCTTGATGAGCTTTCCTTGTTTGCTGTAAATTAAGAATAAGTAATCATTAACAAAACAATAATAAGATCATTTATATAAGAAAGCTTATAAAATTTTACATTGCCCTTACCAAAAATGATTCTTTTCTTCTACTTTCAAAAAATTGTCTCCATGTGTCTTCATCTATAAAAGGATATATACGACATGGATTATCACGACTCCTATGACCATAAATGAAATCAGATGAGAGGGTTGATTTGAAATCCCTCCATCTCCTAGCAGCCAACGATAAGCATTTCTTCCTGACTCCTCCAGTGTCAGGAATATCAAATATCATCTGATAAAAAAGAGGTTAAAAATATTATATATACTAGAAACATTTAAAGAACAGTCAAACAATAGAAAAAGATCTTACCAAAATGGTCTCCCACAGCTGAGAAATTATCACCTTATCCACACTTCTCCAATCATCATAGAGAATGCTTACTTTTCTCTTAGCCTGAGTTGCTACAAAACCCTTAAAATCTTTAGCATTTGGACCTCTAGGAAGATCATCATCATCAAACTCCACGACTATCCTCTCCTCCTTCGTACGGGCAAGTAATAATTTTGGTAAACGTGTGCACCCACGCTTACCAACCTTTGAACTCTTTTTCGTAATAGGAGCATTTGAATGTTCCTCCCCAGATGTATGACCAATATGCTCATCTCCAGAATCATGTGGCTGATCAACTGATTGATCTGTCATTTTCCTTCAAATAAAAAAAAACAAACATTAGTTCACAAATATACAAATTCAAATATTGTAGTACTACTTAATCAGAAAATAGAAAAGTGTACTAAATTACATAATAGTAAACATTGGTAATATGGTAAGCATGTTAAAAAATGATAAACATGGTAAACACAGGAAAAAGGTTGCCAAGGAGTTGGCACAAGAAAGCTGAAAAGTGGACTCACTGAGTCCACCGGTCAGCCGGTGTGAGCTCACCGGCCAGCCGGAGGACCCAGGCAGTAGACTTTCCCACTGCCTGGTGCCACCGGCCGGCCGCTGGACCAGAGCCTTGCTCTGTCTGGACCACCGGCCGGCCGCTGGATCACCACCAGCCGGCCGCTGGATCACCACCGGCCGGCCACTGGCTCATCACCGGCTGGCCGGTGGACCGGACAGAGCTTTGCTCTAGACCACCGGCCAACCGGTGATGCACCACCGGCCAGCCGGTGCGCCCAGGACTTCTCCTCTTTACGGTTTTTATTGTTTTATCGTTTTGGTTTGATACATGTTTTAATAAGTAAAAAATTTACAATATCTAACATTATATGAAAAAACTAAATGTAAACAAGAAATAAACATGTGTTACCTGTAATTTTAGGAATGTACAGTTGGATTGTTTTCCCAAATTCTTTTGTCGTGATCGTTCCTTATGGCACAAACCATGTCTTCAATATACTCATCATTATGTTCTGTTAATATTTCCATGGAAGTAGGGATCTCACATAAATCAGCATCTTCATCAAATTCATCCTCACCAACATATTGTTTTTTCCCTTGTAAAACAACAGCCCACTGCATATCTGATTGATCTACTACATAGAAAATTTGTTTGGCATGTGTTGCCATTATAAAAGAATCAGCTGTGTCTTCCAATCTATTCAGATTAACAAGTGTCATTCCAAATTCATCGTGTCTGACACTGTTGTTACCGATAAACCATTTACAGTTAAAAACAGGAACTTTAATTTTAAAGTAATCAGCCTCCCATATGTCTTCAATCACTCCATAATATGCACTTGATGCCGAAATTGGGTTTCTGTCCTTAGCACTCGAAAAATGCATTACTTCTGCAAACACCAATACACCACTATTCTGAACTGCACTTCTGTTGTCCTGAGCTTTCGTATGAAATGTATAGCCATTAATGTCATAAGCGGACCATGTTATCACATTTATAGATGGACCACCCACTATCCATTTTAATGTCTCTGATACATCTGATCTACCAAGCAAGGTCTTTTTAAACCATGGCAAAAAAGTTTTGTTGTGCTCATTCAAAATCCACATTTCTTTCTTCTTTGGATGACATTGTTTCAACTCATTAATATGCAATGTGATATACGGTTAAACATCAGCTATGTTATTCAAGATATATGATTATAACTCCTTCATATGTTCAGCTGACAGTGATTTGACTTTCAAGCCACGAATCCCCTTTCCCTCATTATTAACCCGTTCATGGCGAGATGGAGGCAAACCTATGTGTTGCGCCGTAGCCAAGTAGCTTGTACAAAACTCTTCTACCTCCTCAGAAATATACTTTTCAATAATGGAGGCTTCAGGTCGATATGGATTTTTAACATATCCCTTTAATATTTTCATATACCTTTCAAAAGGATACATCCAACGAAGATATACAGGTCCACAAAGCTTTATTTCTCGAACCAGATGAATCATTAAATGCACCATCATATCAAAAAAAGTTGGAGGAAAATACATTTCCAAATGACAAAGTATAAAAACTGCATCCTTTTCCAAAATGTTCAAAGCATTCACATCAATCGCCTTGTTACAAATTGAATTGAAAAAATAACACAACCTCATTATAGTCTTTCTGACAAGGATGGGTAATATTCCACACAGTGCAACTGGTAGAATTTGTTGCATCATGACGTGACAATCATGAGATTTCATACCTATCAACTTCATGTCTTTCAATGAGACAAAATTTTTTACATTTGAAGAATAACCTTGAGGCACTTTGATATCATGAAGACACTTACAGAAGCTACTTTTCTCCCTCTTCGATAATGTATGACAAGCCGGGGGAAGAAATGTTCGTCTTCCTTTAGGAGTGGGAGCTAACTCCAAACGTATTCCCATTGATAGTAGGTCTAACCTTGCATTCAACCCATCTTTTGTCTTTCCTTTAATATCTAGCAATGTTCCGATCAAAGAACCACAGATATTCTTCTCCACGTGCATGAAATCAATATTATGTTTGACTTCATGATACCTCCAATATGGTAGCTCAAAAAATATTGACCTTTTCTTCCAAATATGTCTATCATTACCAGATTTCTGTGTCTTTCCCAATGTCACATCAAGGTTTTTCACCCTCTCAAAATACAAATCTGGGGATAAAGGTTTTGGAGAAGTATCAAATTCTTGTGAGCCATTGAATTCCTTTTTTAGTCTTCTATAAGGGTGATCCATAGGAAAAAACTTTCGATGACACATGTACACTGTTTTCCTCCCATGATGCAATTGAAAATATGACGTCTGTTGTTCGCAAATTGGACATGCTTTATTCCCTTTAACACTGTATCCAGACAAATTTCCATATGCTGGGAAGTCATTTATAGTGAATAGAAGCACTGCATGCAGTTGAAAATATTCCATTTTATAAGAATCATACACCCTAATACCATCAGCCCATAACAGTTTCAAATCACCAATCAGCGGTGACAAGTATACATCAATATCATTGCCGGGTTGCTTTGGACCAGAGATCATGATACTCAACATGACATATTTGCACTTCATACAAACTTCAGGAGAGAGGTTGTAAATTACCAATAAAACAGGCCATGAACTATGTGTGCTACTGAGGGTTCGGTATGGATTCATTCCATCTATGCACAAGCCTAGTCTCAGATTTCTAATTTCATTTCCAAATGTAGGGTACTGGGCATCAATTTTCTTCCATTGTGGACAATCAGCTGGATGACGTATTTTTCCATCACATACCCGCTCATCAGCATGCCATCTTAACCTTTTTGCATCATGTGAATTAGCAAATAAACATTTGAAACGAGGAATTATAGAAAGATACCAAAATACCTTTGAAGGGAGATTTATAATCTCTACATCAGCTTGTGATTTTTCTTTCACCTTATACCGTGATGTCCCACATTTAGGACACTCTTTCAGAAATTCATATTCCTTCTATATATAATGCAGTCATTCGGACAGGCATGTATTTTCCTGTATCCCAATCCCATCGGGCATAATATTTTTTTGGCCTTATAATGTGAATCTGGAAGATAGTTATCTTTTGGAAGAATGTCTTTCATCAATTGTAGCAGCTCTGTAAAACTTCTGTCACTCCATCCATGATTCGACTTCAGGTTAATCAATCTTAACACCGCCGACAAAACCGTAAAATATGTACAACCAGGATATAATGGTTTTTCGGCATCACCATATAGACGTGCAACTGTCGGTTCTATCTCAATTTGTTCTGCTACAATATCGCGAATCATTTCTTCAATTCCATCGGAGTTACCATCTTGCGATTCATTATCATCAGTGACATTCTGTCCAGTTTCGCCATGCCAAATCCAAGGGTTGTAACTCGGATTGAAACCATGACAAATCAGATGATCTTTTATCTCTCTACTTTTCAACTTCTTCATATTCAGACATTTCAGGCATGGACAGAAAAAAATGTCACTACTTGGAACATTTCGTTTAGAAAATTCCAAAAAGGCATCAACACCTTCCTCATATTCATTGCTCATTCGATGTGTCGTAATCCAACTTCGACTCATTATTACCTATAACAAATAGCAAAAATATATATATATTTTAGATAAGACAAATATATGTTTATATGAAAAAAATCATAATTTGAATGTAAACAATTTTGAAATATAAAACAAATCGATGTGTATTTAAAAAAATATGCTTGAATATTATTTTTTAAACAAAATATAGTAAGATATAACCCCCCTGGACACCCCCCGACCCCTCTGGATAGCCCCCCCCCCCTCCTGGACACCACCCCCCACACCCTACCCCCTTGGACACCCCCCTGGACATCCCCCAACCCTCTGGACAGCCCCCCCACCCACCCGGACAACCCCAAATACCCTCTGGAGAGGCCGCCACCCACTTGGACAGCCCCCCACACCCATCCAACCCCTTGGACACCCCCCTGGACACCCCACCGACCCCTCTGGATAGGCCGCCACCCCCTTGGAAAGCCCCCCACACCAACCCATCCCCTTGGACACCACCCTGGACACCCCCCGACCCCTCTGGACAGCCCCCGACCCCTCTAGAAAGCACCCCCACCCCTCCTGGACACAACCCCCCACCCCCCCGACCTGCTTGGACACCCCCAACCCTCTGGACAGCCCCCCACCCCTTCTAAACACCACCCCCACCCCCTACCCCCTTGGACACCCCCCTGGACACCCCCCAACACCCACCCACACCCTTGGACAGCCCCCCACACCCACCCACCCCCTTGTAAACCCCCCTGGACACCCCCCGACCCCTCTGGACAGCCCCCCGACCCTCCTGGACACCACCCCCCACCCCCTACCCCCTTGGACACCCCCCTGGACATCCCCCAATCCTCTGGACAGCCCCCCCACCCACCCGGACAACCCCAAATACCCTCTGGAGAGGCCGCCACCCACTTGGACAGCCCCCCACACCCATCCAACCCCTTGGACACCCCCCTGGACACCCCACCGACCCCTCTGGACAGGCCGCCACCCCCTTGGACAGCCCCCCCACACCCACCCATCCCCTTGGACACCACCCTGGACACCCCCCGACCCCTCTGGACAGCCCCCGACCCCTCTAGAAAGCACCCCCACCCCTCCTGGACACAACCCCCCACCCCCGACCTGCTTGGACACCCCCCAACCCTCTGGACAACCCCCCCACCCCTCCTAAACACCACCCCCACCCCCTACCCCCTTGGAAACCCCCTGGACACCCCCCCAACACCCACCCACACCCTTGGACAGCCCCCCACACCCACCCACCCCCTTGTAAACCCCCCTGGACACCCCCCGACCCCTCTGGACAGCCCCCCGCCCCTCCTGGACACCACCCCCACCCCCTACCCCCATGGACACCCCCCTGGACATCCCCCAACCCTCTGGACAGCCCCCCACCCACCCGGACAACCCCAAATATCCTCTGGAGAGGCCGCCACCCACTTGGACAACCCCCCACACCCATCCAACCCCTTGGACACCCCCATGGACACCCCACCGACCCCTCTGGACAGGCCGCCACCCCCTTGGACATCCCCCCACACCCACCCATCCCCTTGGACACCACCCTGGACACCCCCCGACCCCTCTGGACAGCCCCCGACCCCTCTAGAAAGCACCCCCACCCCTCCTGGACACAACCCCCCACCCCCGACCTGCTTGGACACCCCCCTGGACACCCCCAACCCTCTGGACAGCCCCCCCACCCCTCCTAAACACCACCCCCACCCCCTACCCCCTTGGACACCCCCCTGGACACCCCCCAACACCCACCCACACCCTTGGACAGCCCCCCACACCCACCCACCCCCTTGTAAACCCCCCTGGACACCCCCGACCCCTCTGGACAGCCCCCCACCCCTCCTGGACACCACCCCCCACACCCTACCCCCTTGGACACCCCCCTGGACACCCCCCAACCCTCTTGATTGCCCTCCCACCCCCCTGGAATCACTGAATAAAGTAGTAACAACTGTAAAAGGGCAACCCATCAAAATGGACACGCCCCAACCCTCTCGGGGATTTATATAAAACGATGAAAAATTAGTGAAATCATAAAATTAGTCAATATTGCAAGTCGAACTAATAGATCTAGGGATGATAAATAAGATTATGGTGCGAAAACGAGTTAAAAGGGTTCGCAATCGAAGAATCTTAGCTAGTTTCAACAAAAAAAAACACAACACATATATATATACTATCCGCGAAAAAAAACGAACGAGTGGGAGGATTACCTGAGTGCTGCGAGTTTAGATGATTGATCCCAGGAGATTAAATATGAGAAACGATGATCGCAAAACGAATCTAAACCAACGAAATGGACGAGCCGATTCGGGTTTACGCGCGCGAGAGACGAGTCGCGACTGTCGAAGGTAAACTCGCGAATGACAATCCACGGGTCTGGGTAAATTTTTAAATGAGTTATCACGTCGGTTATTCAATAACCGACGTTATAATTTTTTTTAAAACATTTATAACGTCGGTTATTCAATAACCGACGTAAAAACCTTCCTCCGATTCGTTTTTTACGTCGGTTATTCTATAACCGACGTTATAAAGGGCTCAAAATCCGCGTTTTATTACGTCGGTTATTCCATAACCGACGTCAAACACATCTGCGGATTCTTTTTTTACGTCGGTTATTTTATAACCGACATAAAAAGGCCTTCAAAAACCGCGTTTGTTACGTCGGTTATTCAATAACCGACGTAACAAACGCCCCCCGCTTCTGTTTTTTACGGCGGTTAATGTATAACCGACGTAAAAAACGAAGCCGCGCGATTAATAACGTCGGTTATCAAAATAACCGACGTTAAAGGTGTACTAAACACAGGGTTTTACGTCGGTTATTAAATAACCAACGTAAAAAACCTCGTTTTACATATTATGACGTCGGTTTTATATAACCGACGTAAAAAATGGTGACGTAAAAAACGTTTTCTGCACTAGTGATAAGTTGGAATATTAAATTAAAAAAAACTTTTTATAAGAAAGAAAAATTATTTTATAATATAATTTATAATTTAATGAATTTATTTTATTTAAAAATACATTTTATATAATTTACAACATTAGTTATTTTTTCTAGGAAAATCAAGTTCTATCTTAGTTTTTTTAAATTAAATATTTCTTACTTTTAGAAGTTTTATCTTATTATATTGATCCCAACATAGGATTAAATAGGTCAATATTATTTAAAAATTAGTATTTTATTTTTAGAAATTAAGTATAAATTAGTGAGGCAAAAAATAGTTACAATAATAAATCAAAAATTTTATAAATAAATAATTTAAGAGTAAAATACCTCAAACAAGTTAAAAAATGGGAATATATTATTTTTTCTTTTATAAACCTAAAACATCTCCTCTCCATTATTTTTATATTTTATTTCCAAATATATTAAGATTGGATTCCGAGTATTGAAATGTAATGGGTATTTAAAAAATCATTTATTTTTAACATATAATTTGGGCTCTCCTCTCATCACATACCCTCACAGAACAACTAATAATGCCCATCCCAAACTCTTTTATACTCTCTCATAAAAAAATTTAACTTCCAGGAATTAGTTCTATTTTTCTCAATGTAACATCCATAAATTGTTTAACCCACTTCATAAATGAGATAATCCATGTAGTCGGGTATAAATTTCAAACTCCTACCACTTTTAGAATTTTTATACGAACTTATTCTTCCTCAAATTAAATTACATTATCTTGAAATTATAAAATCAGTATCATTATTATACATGTATTTCACTACGGGAAAAATGGGTATTTGCGACGGGAATAAATCCCCCCACAAATAGTCCTGTTAAAAACTTATTTGCGACGGGAATATTTGCCCGTCGCAAATAAGTAGCCTTTTGCGACGGGATAGCTTTCCCCGTCGCAAAAGGACTGGCGCGCTTTGCGCGCCAAATCGCGGGAAACCTATTTGCGACGGGGGAATATTCCCGTCGCAAATAAACGGCGGCGGTAAAAGGTATTTGCGACGGGAATATTCCCCCGTCGCAAATAGTGTGTCGGCAGGTGGTTATTTGCGACGGGACCCGTCGGAAATAACTATTTAACCGTTGACCGTAATAAATGATGGCTAAGGTATTTGCGACGGGTACCGTCGCAAATAGTATTATTTGCGACGGGAATCCCGTCGCAAATGGACCCGTCGCAAATAATCTAACCTATAAATACCCCCATCCGTTTTTTTCAAATCATTCTCCAATTCCATCTTCTTCTTCTTTCAAAATTTTATTTCTAATGTTCAGTTTTTCTCAAGTTTAATTTTTTTTTCGGAGTTGATATTAAAGTTTTGAAGAACGATCAGGGCAGATCAATTTTCAAGGTATTTATGTTCATTTTAATTTAATATTTATTTTTAATTTTTTATTAGTTTTAATTATTTTTAATTAGTTGTAATTTAATTATGTTTACATTGTTTTGTTACTTAATAAATTTAAATTATTAGTATTGTTCATAGTTAATGGTAATTAGGAATAATTAGTAATAATTTTTAATAATTAAGAATAAATATTAATAATTAGTAATAAATATTAATAATTAGTAATAAATATTAATAATTAGGAATAATAACATTATTAAATTATTAGTATATTTTATTATTAATATTAAAATAATATAATTTTTTATATATATACAATTCTCTTTTCATCTGTGTGTTTGCTGTATCCACATGTATTATTTATATGTGGAGATAGAAAACACACAGATGAAAGGAGAATTGTATATAAATTATAAAATTATATTATTTTAATATTAATAATAAAATATACTAATAATGTTATTATTCGTAATTATTGGTAATTATTCCTAATTATTGGTAATTATTCATTTAATTGCTACTAATTAGGAACAATTACCATTAATTATCAATAATTAGGAATAATTACCAATAATTAGTAATAATTACCAATAATTAGTAATAATTGCCAATAATTCGTAATAATTGCCAATAATTAGTAATAATTACCAATAATTAGTAATACTTACCAATAATTAGTAATAATTACCAATAATAAGTAATAATTATTAATAATTATTAATAATTAGTAATAATTACTAATAATTACCACTAATTAGTAATAATTAGGAATAATTACCAATAATTACCAATAATTACCAATAATTACCAATAATTACCAATAATTAGTAATAATTAGTAATAATTAGTAATAATTAGTAATAATTAGGAATAATTAGGAATAATTAGGATTAATTATGAATAATTAGGAATAATTATGAATAATTAGGAATACTTAGTAATAATTAGGAATAATTACCAATAATTACCAATAATTAGTAATAATTACCAATAATAAGTAATAATTATTAATAATTACTAATAATTACTAATAATTACCACTAATTAGTAATAATTAGGAATAATTACCAATAATTACCAATAATTACCAATAATTACCAACAATTAGTAATAATTAGTAATAATTAGTAATAATTAGTAATAATTAGTAATAATTAGTAATAATTAGTAATAAATAGTAATAATTAGGAATAATTAGGAATAATTAGGAATAATTAGGAATAATTATGAATAATTAGGAATAATTAGTAATAATTAGGAATAATTAGTAATAATTACCAATAATTACCAATAATTAGTAATAATTACCAATAATTACCAATAATTACTAATAATTAGTAATAATTAGTAATAATTAGTAATAATTACCAGTAATTAGTAAAATTAGTAACAATTAGTAATAATTATCAATAATTAGTAATAATTAGTAACAATTAGTAATAATTCGTACTAATTACCAATAATTAGTAATAATTAACAATAATTAGGAATAATTACCAATAATTAGTAATAATTACCAATAATTAGTAATAATTACCAATAATTAGTAATAATTCGTAATAATTAGTAATAATTCGTAATAATTAGTAATAATTCGTAATAATTCGTAATAATTAAGAATAATTAGTAATAATTACCAATAATTAGTAATAATTACCAATAATTAGTAATAATTCGTAATAATTAGTAATAATTCGTAATAATTCGTAATAATTAACAATAATTAGTAATAATTAATAATAATTAGTAATAATTACCCATAATTAGTAATAATTACCAAAAATTACCAAAAATTACCAATAATTACCAATAATTACTAATAATTACCAATAATTACCAATAATTAGTAATAATTAACAATAATTAGTATTAATTACCAATAATTACCAATAATTGGATATAATTAGTAATAATTGGTAATAATTAGTAATAATTGGTAATAATTAGTAATAATTAGTAATAATTACCAATAATTAGTAATAATGACCAATAATTAGTAATAATTACCAATAATTAGTAATAATTACCAATAATTAGTAATAATTAGGAATAATTAGTAATAATTACCAAGTATTAGTAATAAGTACCAATAATTAGTAATGACTACCAATAATTAGTAATAACTACCAATAATTATTAATAACTACTAATAATTAGTAATAACTACCAATAATTAGTAATAACTACCAATAATTAGTAATAATTATCACTAATTAGTACTAATTAGTAATAATTACCAATAATTAATACCAATTACCAATAATTAGTAATAATTAGTAATAATTACCTATAATTAGTAATAATTACCAATAATTAGTAATACTTACCAATAATTAGTAATATTTCGTAATAATTACCAATAATTAGTAATAATTACCAATAATTAGTAATAATTAACAATAATTAGTAATAATTAACAATAATTAGTAATAATTACCAATACTTAGTAATAATTACCAATAATTACCAATAATTACTAATAATTACCAATAATTACCAATAATTACCAATAATTAGTAATAATTACCAATAATTAGTATTAATTACCAATAATTACCAATAATTACCAATAATTGGTAATAATTCGTAATAATTACCAATAATTGGTAATAATTAGTAATAATTCGTAATAATTACCAATAATTGGTGATAATTATTAATAATTACCAATAATTTGTAATAATTAGTAATAATTAGTAATAATTAGTAATAATTACCAATAATTAGTAATAATTAGTAATAATTAGTAATAATTAGTAATAATTACCAATAATTACCAATAATTAGTAATAATTAGTAATAATTAGTACTACTTACCAATAATTAGTAATAATTAACAATAATTAGGAATACTTAGGAATAATTTGTAATAATTAATAATAATTACGAATAATTAGTAATAATTACCAATAATTAGTAATAATTAGTAATAATTAGTAATAATTACTAATAATTACCAATAATTCGTAATAATTAACAATAATTAGTAATAATTAACAATAATTACCAATAATTAGTAATAATTACCAATAATTAGTATTAATTACCAATAATTACCAATAATTGGTAATATTTAGTAATAATTACCCATAATTAGTAATAATTACCAATAATTAGTAATAATTAGTAATAATAAGTAATAATAAGTAATAATTAGTAATAATTAGTAACAATTACCAATAATTAGTAATAATTAGTAATAATTAGTAATAATTAGTAATAATTAATAATAATTACCAATAATTAGTAATAATTATCAATAATTAGTAATAATTATCAATAATTATCAATAATTAGTAATAATTAGTAATAATTACCAATAATTACCAATAATTACCAATAATTACCAATAATTAGTAATAATTAGTAATAATTAGTAATAATTACCAATAATTATTAATAATTAGTAATAATTAGTAATAAATAGTACTAATTACCAATAATTAGTAATAATTAACAATAATTAGGAATAATTAGTAATAATTAGTAATAATTGCCAATAATTAGTAATAATTATCAATAATTAGAAATAATTGCCAATAATTAGTAATAATTACCAATAATTACCAATAATTCATAATAATTAACAATAATTAGTAATAATTAACAATAATTAGTATTAATTAGTAATAATTTGTAATAATTACCAATAATTAGTAATAATTACCAATACTTACCAATAATTACCAATACTTACCAATAATTACCAATAATTACCAATAATTAGTATTAATTAGTAATAATTACCAATAATTAGTAATAATTTCCAATAATTAGTATTAATTAACAATAATTACTAATAATTACTAATAATTAGTAATAATTACCAATAATTAGTATTAACAATAATTAGTAATAATTACCAATAATTAGTAATAATTACCAAAAATTAGTAATAATTACCAATAATTACTAATAATTACCAATAATTACCAATAATTAGTAATAATTATCAATAATTAGTATTAATTACCAATTATATTAGTACTATGAAAATAATAAAAAAATTATATAATATTAAAATTATCAATATTTGTAACATGTTTTGCTTTATTCTCAACATATTTAATTCTTAAAGGGTGAATTTTTAGGTCTATCTCAATAAAAAGTTTGCGTCAGTCGTGTATGATCTAAACTCTATAATTATCCTAGCTTTAGTGTTTTTTCTAAAAAATTATTCAAAACCAGTAATGATTTTATATTTTATAGAGAAATATGGAACAATGAGGTCGTCAACAATCATTATTAGGTGACCGCATATGGATAAATCAACGTAGAAATCCAAACGGTTCTTGTTTAAATCCATTATATGTAGAGGGTGTGGAGACTTTTTTTATCATTTTCGGCATCAAATCCAGAATTTGTTTCAGAAGGCAAAATAAAATGCCCTTGCAGAAAATGTGCATTGAGAATGTTTGACACGTTTGACAAAGTGGGAGAACATCTCTTGCGTTTTGGTTTTCAACCAGATTATGTTTTTTGGTATCAACATGGTGAACGCAGTTCCAGAGCAGGTGATACCAACTTGATTCCGGATCCATCCTGATTTCAAGATTTAGTACATGATGTTGCAGGTTCATCTGTTCAACATACAAGAAACTCCGGCTGATATAGCTTCAAATCCTGAGTTGGCACCGTCTAAATTTTATGAGTTGTTGAAGTCTGCTGAGGATTCATTATATCCTGGCTGCAAGATGAGCAAATTAGAAGCAGTTGCAAAATTTATGGCTATCAAATCAGATAACAGAATGTCAAACACCTGTTTTGACCAGATATTTTCTTTGCTTAAAACACTTTTACCCGAAGGAAATGTTTTACCTGCAAATTACTATGAGAGTAAGAGGCTGGTTCAAAATTTGGGACTTACTTGTCAGAAGATTCATGGATGTTCAAATGACTGCATTTTATATTCTGCGGAAAATGATTCGTTGGATTGTTGTCCCACATGTGGGCAACTGAGATATAAAGAAGGACAACATGGGAAGTCTGGTTTGATTCCTGTAAAACAGTTGAGATATTTTCCGCTTACATCCAGACTTCAGCATTTATTCATGTCTAAGAATACAGCGACAATGATGTCATGGCATAAAGAGAATATTTCAACCAATAAAAGCATGAATCATCCAGCCGATGGTGATTCATGGAACATCCATGAATCTTCTGACAAGAGTGCATCGACCTCTAAATAGTAGAAGAAGAGTGCCAAAAAGGAAAATAGGGCAAAACACGTGCCCAACCAAAAAGTGCCACAACCAGGCAACGGGTAAACAAAAGAAACAGCTAACGAGCCTCCTACCTGGAACCTAGCTACGACCACCGCACGCGGTCCAAGATCCCAAGCTCCTATGCTCCACTAAAGTCACACTCCACCTGTCTATCGTCAGCAAGGGCACACCAAGTGCAGGAAAACCCAAGTAGGAGTGAGTATAAAAATACTCAGTAGGATATCCCGAAGGCTCGAGGGAGAAACAAAGGAGGTACCGAAGGGTGAGCAGTATAGCGAACAGGAAATGTAGAGGAGTACAACTGAAAGTGCAGTAAAGAGTCTAGCTCAACCCAACAAGAGAAAGGAAGTAGACTGGTCCATGCACAAGGAGCTAGAAATAGTGATAAGATGAACTTCTCGTCGAGTCTTCGCTACCTATAGCAGGAGAGTAGACTCATCCAACCACGAGAAGCTGGACACGGAAAGCACGTGGCATACCCCGCGTGTCTTCGCCTCTCCTGGAAGAGGGTAACCAAACCCAAGAAGTGGGTCCTGAAAACAAGGTATATACATATACATATGATCATCAAGAAGCCCGAACAACATCGTAATGGGATCTCCATCCCATAGCTCATCCCATGAAAAGTGTAGCCAACAGTCCCAGAAGTAAAACACCATCGATGCCCAGCATCCCGAACGTTTGCCCAGAACCGCAAGCCAAGGGGCTCAATCACCGCACCTTGACACTACCTTCTTTGGGCGGCACTGACTCGCCGGCAAGATTTTAGATCGCGTCACAAGAACGCGTCTCGGTGGGGAAAGTGTCCCTTATACTTGAGAGTTCTAGGGAAAGTCAAACCACACCTCGTCACTACCCTGCATTCAAGGGGTCTTCTCAAAGTCAAATCCTTCACAACACTGACCTGTATAACAAAGGGTGTCACTCCGATAATCATGGAGGAAATCCACAGACTAGCCAAGTTGGAAGGACTGAGTCTGGAATGCCAACAGGTGTGCCACTGCCCAGCCCTGCTGGAGGGTAATTCATAATATGCTATCGGGGGACCCACTGCCCAGCCCTACTAGAGGGTAAACCATAATACATCATTCGGTGACCCACATCCCAGCCCCACTATAGGGTTTACCTTAATACATCATCAAGAGACCCACTGCCTAGCCCCGCTGGAGGGTAGACCTAGAATAAGTCGACAGGCAACCCACTGCCCAGCCTTGCTGGAGGGTAGTCCTGGAACTAGACGACGGGCGACCCACTGCCCAGCCCTGCTGGAGGGTAGACCCTAAGAGGTTGTTGGGTGACCCACTGACCAGTCTCTGCTAGAGGGTAGACCCTAAGTGCATCGGGTGAACCACTGCCCAGTCTCTGCTGGAGGGTAGACCCTAAAAGTGTCGGGTGACCCACTGCCCAGTCACTGCTGGAGGGTAAACCCTAGAAGCCAGTGAGTAACCCACTGCCCAGCCCTACTAGAGGGTAAACCCGAAGAAGTCGAGGACTAACCCACAGCCCAGCCCCGCTGGAGGGTAAAACTCAAAACTGCTCTGGCCATCTCTACTGGAGGGTACACCACTGGCCAACCGAACACGGAGTGGGTATCGCGCAACCACCCAACTCCAGAACAACTCACCCAAAAGAGGTTCAACGCCTATTCCATCACTTTGTGTCTCTAACACCACTACCGGCCGATCCATCGAGAACGAAACTAGGGGGAGACCACTCAACCCTACTGGTCAAACAAATGAGCACAAAGCCAGGTGAAATAAACTCCACCTTGCTAGCCAAACAAACGAGTATAGAGGGACCCTCTACGTCGTGAGAGGTCCAAGTACGCGAAGCAGAACACAACACGCACTTGGGTCCCACACGACATGTGGCCCGAAGTCAACACTAACTGAGCGCACAAATGTTCTCAGGTACCAACCACACGTACCTCCAAGCGCTCCCGTATACTCCCAGAGTATACCTTGCTCTAGCCCAAAGGCTATCATGCACACGGAACCCAGCGTCAACGCAAAGGGGTGACATAACAATTCCACCTCAAAGGCCAAGGCACGACTAACCACATCTTTTGAATCATTTATATCACTTTCCCAAGAGTAAGAGATCTCATGCCAAGGGTCCGCTACAAACAAGGTAGGGAAAACCACCACTAGAGCACCTTCAATGCTTCCACATTTAATAATATCGTGCAAGAGGCTCCGCATAGCCAAACGGATCACACCATTGAAATCATCATGAAAAAACACGCGAGTTAGACTACCTACTCGCCTCAAATGGATATCCAACGGAAAAGTCGCCAACACCGCCTCACGCCCGAACGGCGTCCCGTGATCCCGAGCCTCGGCCCTGAAAACATTCGGGCGCATCGCACCATTGCGATCCCCTCGAGAAAACACATCGAAAGCACTAATCACTTTAGTGAAACGGATATCCAGAGAAAAGATACGTTTCGGCTCCCCGCCCACGAGCGGTACCATGCGGGACCCGCACCCCGGTCCCGAAGCACTACCTATAGATCGTATCATTCCACTCCTCTCATAAAAGCACACAAGGTGGACTACTCACTTGTCCAAAATGGTCGCTCAGTGATAGAGATGAAAAATCATCGTCGACGCTCAAACGACCCTCATGGGCCCCGCACCCTCATGCCGAATTAGAGCGGGCAGATTGCACTGTTGCAATCCCCTCGAAAAAACATCCAGAAACGACTGCTCACATGCCCCGAACGGACATCCGATGAAAAAAGTCGTGAAAC
Source organism: Viscum album (assembly GCA_963277665.1). Lineage (NCBI taxonomy): Eukaryota > Viridiplantae > Streptophyta > Magnoliopsida > Santalales > Viscaceae > Viscum > Viscum album. The sequence goes on along the minus strand of OY728125.1, from coordinate 1,535,675,722 downwards.
GCTGCACGCTGCTCAAAAGACGAGTCATGGGGCCCACACATCAACTTTGGCCCCAATGCCTGAAACCACCCTGGAAACCTCCGCCTCAGTGCCAGGGTCGCAACACCGCAGACGGCGCTCAAAACGGACGTCGGATGCGTCCGCGCCGTCCAAAACAAGAATCTCGGGATAAACGCTCGTCCACTTAAAGACGCGTCGCACCTCCGAGGCCCCTCGTTTCAAGAACAAAAAATTCCTGGAACCATCTCAAAATATTCTCTTCATCCCAAGGAACGCGTCGCCACTGACGGCGCGTGAATCCGACAGACAGGCTGTTTCTTTTAAATTTTAAACCATCTCCATAATAATAATAATAATAATAATGTTATTATTATTATTATAACTTATTAATTATTTATTTTTATTAATATAGTTTTTTTTAAACTGTCGCGGGGTCCCGAGGGACCCCTTTTTTTCATGTCAACCTGGCCATTCGTCCGGGTCCACCTCTCCTCCCGAGGTCGCCGCGCGACCTCGGCTCCCGCAGCAACCGGCCGGCTCAGCCGGCCGGTCTCCCCCGGCTTCGCCGCCCCCGGCTGACGCCTGCTGCCGACAGCCCTGCGGCCCCACGCTCGACCGCCACAGCCTTCTCCAGCCTCACTCGCTCACCCTCATGCCTCGCTCACCCCAGACACCCGCGGCTGCCGCGGAGCTCACCGACTGCCTGCACCCGAGCCGGCCGCCTCCGCATGGAGCCGCTCCGCCACCGTCTGGCTCACCGCGCCTCCACCTTGCGTCAAACACCCGAGCTGCCCACTGGAGACTCCCGGCATCAACGACGGCCGCCACTGTGCTGGTTCGCCGGACCGTCGCGATACCTCGCCAGAATGCCCCAAAAACTGCAGGTCGGACAGCAACCCCGTTGATCTTCGGCGGAGTGCTGCGATCACCTCAGAGCTCGGATTTTTGATCCGAGACCAGTGACGGGAAGCCTAGAAAAACTACTACGCAACTATGGGATTTGTTCAAAGATTAAACATCAAATCAATGCCATAATACAACTTGAAACAAGGGTTCGGAAATTAAAACGCAAAACAAAATAACTCCTACCTCTTGGGCGTTGCCCGAAGCTTCACAGAGGATCTACCGCCGCGTCGTCGCCTTGCCGGAGCTTCCTCGCCGGAGTGGAGGAGGAGAGGGAAGGGAGGTTGGAGGGATTTTCCACGGGGTGAACAAGGGAGGGGGAAGGGAATGAGGGTTTAAATAAAATTAAAATAAATTTTAATTAATTTATACCCGCAATTTAACCTGTATCCGGAAAATTTGACAGATTCGAGGTTAAGCCTCCCCTAGGACAAGCACCACCTCCTGAGCACAACTACTGTCTCAAAATTGTAATCTGAGACCCCATTCAAATGTTATAAAGCTGAACGCCCAAAGCTGCCAAATTACGAAAATGCCCCTGGGGCCATTTTTCACAGACGACCCGCGCCCGCAAAACTTATACCCCTCCTAGGGTAAACGACACATTCTGAAATCAATGGTGCCCTCATTTTTCCAATCCGAGCCACCGTTTAATAGATACTTGAGTTTCATCATTAAACAAATAAATTAACTAATTAATTTATCCGTTTAACGTTCCGAATGCGAGCGAGGGGTCCAAACATCCTGCGCCGACATACTTTATGTCGATCCTAGGGTAAACACCCCATTCCGGACCCATCCGTACACTCAGATCTCTGATCTGATCACCGTTTAGGAGTTATCGCATTTATTTTGTGATTCCAGTGTGAACGCACTAAAAATTTAATTCCGGCCACTCCGGGGCTCAGAATTGCACGCCGTCCGAAGGCACTGCTCTGGAATATCATCAAGAATATTCCAAAGTCTTTTTTAGCAAAAACCGGGTTCTTACATCATTCCCTATTTCAAAATTTTTTCCCCAAAAAGCAAAACTAGGGAGCAGCACAGGGTTCTAAGCCCACACCTGGCTTCCCCATACCCAGAAGAACCCACGCACAGCTCTGTGTCACTGCACACAGACCAATGGATTGATCTATTCACGCGAGGTCGGCCCTTGCCAATGTTGTGCACCCACTTCAGACTTTGGGGTTAGGGAAAGGTGGTTGGGTACCTCACCATACCTTTGCACGGTATCGAATGGGCCGAAGGCCCTAAGGGGTAGCTCACCTCCCCGGTCGAACCTCTGCATCACATGCCACGACTGGAATCACCGCCCACTCCTGGAACAAGGCCCGGTGATTCCCTCCTTTAGAATATCCATATGGTGAAGTACCCAAGGATATCTAGTCACGCAAGATTTCACAGTCGATGTCTCTCAACTAAGACTCTATTACATGCTCGGAAGCGATGGAGTCAACACCATCAACTAAAGGAAAAGGTCTCACGCCTTTTTCCTCACCAACACAGGGTTACACCAGATGCCCTACGTCACCCTGGTAACACCTCAAACAAGGAGCAGGGAGAAAATCCTTTCACATGCAGAGCCTAAAAATTCTACTGCAAGAAGTAGAAGAGTCGCAAGGGGTACCTCTCACCATCACATGCTCTGCAAGATCGTAGACATCCAAAGCCCGCGGCTGTCCGTGGTCCCAACTGTTGGCTCCCGGAGCCTGACGTGGACCACCTAGTGGTGATGGGGAGACCTCGTGAGGTCGTACTCCACTTCCAGCTCCTCCCACTCCTCTGCTAGAAACAACTCTCTAGGCGCTACTCCGATCACGGCGATGCCTCTATCATGGTGGTGCGCCTGCTGCCTGCCCGAAGCTCTCAGAAACTCGGGTCAGGCAGTCTCGTTCCAAGTGACGTCGCCCATCACAAGCATAGAAACAACCCTCTCTGGGCTACACTAGTGACCTCTGGTGCCACTGTGGTGTACGAACATGACCATGAGTCTGGTTTTCAGAAGGCCACCTGCGTTGAGGTTCTGCTTTCCAATGCTCGCTAGCTGCGGCAGACGTCTCAGCTCCGACGTGCCTGTTGCCACCACCAACGCTAGAATGTGACAGGAAGACCTCTTTCACCAGTGCCTACTCGAGCATACCGGAATATGTGGAAATGCCCAAGGGTACTATGACAGCAGGAATCTCTCGGCGGAGACCCTGCTCAAACTTCCGTGCTCGGATGTTGTCGTCACAGACCATGTCTGGGTAAAAGCTTGCACGGTCTGCAAAACTAGCCGCGTACTCGGCCACCATCATCCCTCCCTACTGAAACTGTAGGAGCTCCTGAATCCGAACGGAGCATAAGCAGGAGGGGAAAAACTCCTCACGAAACAAAAACTGGAATTCATCCCACGAAAGCGACAACTCGTCAAGAAACTGAGTCACCAGACTCTACCAACGCCAAGCTGCTCCGTGGAAAAGGCTGGCTGCCAAAGCCACTCTATGATCTGCCGGCGTCTGCAGAAGCCTAAAAAGGCGAACCACTGCCTCGAGCCAAACCTATGCTTCCTGAGGGTCGGGCTCACCACTGAACCTCAGCGGTCTCTACCGCTGGAACTCACGGATCGCGCTCAACCCGCACTCAAGCTCAACCTGCTCTGTTGAAACTAACTGTTGGTCAACAAGTGGGGGTGCTGCTACCAGCCCACTCAGAGAAAGGGGCTCACATGATGGGTCCTGGACTGTGCCCTCGTAGCTCACATGGTCGTCTTCATGAACCAAAGCTGGTATCCGGGTTGGTTGTCCTCGCGGAGGCGTCCTGAATATTATCAAGGAGTGTCGCGGTCAAATGAGCATATATGTATATACCAATAACAAAAATGATGGGGACATGACTCAAGAAGGACAGTCAAAGACACAATCCTATGTGATGCACAAACCAAGTTTTCCCTGCAATAAGTGTCTCAGCATGCCGAGTCGACAAGTGGGATATCAAGGTCCTGGTGAATGGATATGTCGGTCGCCACACCATCACTGGACTCCCTGGCTTGAGAGCCTCTCTCGAGACACGATAACACGGTTTCCATAAATCCCATCCAATTCCTCTTTTAGGGACGTCCGAACAACATCCCAAGGAACGAACGACCTCTGATACCACTTTGTCACAACCCGACCCTACCCGAGCTCGAGCCGCAACTACCCCAAGCCCGCCTCCATAGGCCAGGGGCTGGCTACCAGCGCCGAAGGCACAATAACTCTGGGAGGCCATTGCCTAAGTACCTGTACACACACATGCAGCACATTCAATGAAAAAGTGCAGAGTAAAAAGGAAAGCAAAAGGGAAACTGCTAAGAACAACCACAAGAGTGCATCGATCTTTAAACAGTACAAGAAAAGTGCCGAAAAGGAAAAAGTGGCAAAACACGTGCCCAACCAAAAAGTGCCATAACCCGGCAACAGGAAAACAAAAGAAACAGCTGACGGGTCTCCCACCTGGAACCCAGCTACGACCACCGCACGCGGTCCAAGATCCCAAGCTCCTATTCTCCACTGAAGTCAGGCTCCACTTGCCCGTCGTCAGCAAGGGCACACCAAGTGCAGGCAAAGCCCAAGTAGGGGTGAGTATAAAAATACTCAGTAGGATACCCCGAAGGCTCGAGGGAGCAACAAAGGAGGTACCGAAGGGTGAGCAGTAGAGTGAACATGGAGAGTAGAGGAGTACAACTGAAAGTGCAGTAAAGAGTCCAGCTCAACCCAACAAGAGAAAGGAAGTAGACTCGTCCATGCACAAGGAGATGGAAACAGTGAGAAGATGAACATCTCTTCGAGTCTTCGCTACCTATAGCAGGATAGTAGACTCGTCCAACCACGAGAAGCTGGACACGGAAAGCACATGGCATACCCCACATGTCTTCGCCTATCCTGGAAGGAGAGTAACCATACCCAAGAAGTGGGTCCTGAAAACAAGGTATATACATATACATATGCTCAGCAAGAAGCCCGAACAACATCGTAAGGGGATCTCCATCCCGTAGCTCAGCCTAAAAGAGAGTAGCCTACAATCCTAAAAGTAAAACACCATCGATGCCCAGCATCCCGCACGTCTGCCCCACACCGCAAGCCAAGGGGCTCAATCACCACACCTCGACACTATCCGCTCTGGGCGACACTGACTCGCCCGCACAGTTTTAGATCTCGTCACAAGAACACATCTCAGTGGGGAAAGTGTCCCTTGTACTTGAGAGTTCTAGGGAAAGTCAAACCACACCTCGTCACTGCTCTACATTCGAGGGGTCTTCTCAAAGTCAAATTCGTCACAACACTGAGCCGTATAACAAAGGGTCCCACTCTGATAATCATGGAGGAAAGCCACAGACTAGCCTAGTAGGAAGGACTGAGTCTAGAATGCCAACAGGTGTCCCACTGCCCAGCCCTACTGAAGGGTAATTCATAATATGCTATCGTGTGACCCACTGCCCTGCCCTGCTGGAGGGTAAACCATAATACATTATCCGACTACCCATTGCCCAGCCCCGCTGGAGGGTATACCTTAATAAATCATTAGGCGACCAACTGCCCAGCCCCGCTGGACGGTAGATCTGGAATAAGTCGACAGGCGACCCACTGCCCAGCCTTGCTGGGGGGTAGACCTGGAACAAGATGATGGGCGACCAACTTCCTAGCCCTGCTGGAGGGTAGACCCTAAGAGGTCGTCAGGTGACCCACTGCCTATTATCTGCTGGAGGGTAGACCCTAAGTGCATCGGGTGAACCACTGCCCAGTCTCTGCTGGAGGGTAGACCCTAAGAGCATCGGGTGACCCACTGCCCAGTCTCTGCTGGAGGGTAAACCGTAGAAGTCAGTGAGCAACCCACTGCCCAGCCCTGTTGGAGGGTAAACCCGAAGAAGTCGATGAGTAACCCACTGCCCAGCCCCGCTGGAGGGTAAAACTCAAAACTGCTCTGGCCATCTCTACTGGAGGGTACACCACTGGCCAACCAAACATGGAGTGGGTATCGCGCAACCACCCAACTCCAAAAAAAACTCACCCAAAAGAGGTTCAGCTCCTGTTCCATCACTAGGTGTCGCTGACACCGCTACCAGCCGATCCATCGAGAATGAAACCAAGGGGAGACCACTCAACCCTGCTCGTCAAACAAACGAGAACAAAGCTAGGGGAAATAAACTCCACCCTCCTAGTCAAAAAAATGAGCACAGAGGGACCCTCTATGCTGCGAGAGGTCCAAGTATGTGAAGCAGAACACAACACACACTTGCGGCCCACATGACGTGTGGCCCCACATCAACCCCAACTGAGCGCACAAACATTCTTATGTACAAACCACACATACCTCCAAGCACTCCCGTATACTTCCAGAGTATACCTCGTTCTATCCCAAAGGCAATCGTGCAAACAGAACCCAGTGTCAACGTGAAGGGGTGACGTAACAACTCAACCTCAAAGGCTCTGGCATGGCCAACCACATCTTGTGAATCATTTATATAACTTTCCCAAGAGTGCGCGATCACATGCCAAGGGTCCACTACAAACAATGTAGGGCGAACCACCACTAGAGCACCTTCCATGCTACCACATTTAATAAGATCATCCAAGAGGCTCCGAACAGCCAAACGGATCGCACCGTTGAAATTTTTGCAGAAAAACACGCGAGTTAGACTACTTACTCGCCTCAAACGGATATCCGACGGAAAAGTCGCCAACACCGCCTCACGCCCGAACGTCGTCCCGTGATCCCGAGTCTCGGCTCCGAAAACAGTCTAGCGCATCGCACCATTGCGATCCCCTCGAGAAAACACATCGAAAGCACTACTCACTTGAGTGCAATGGATATCCGGAGAAAAAGATACGTTCTGGCTCCCCGTGCACGAGCGGTACCACGCGGGACCCACACCCCGGTCCCGAAGCGCTGCCAACAGATCGTAACGTTGCGATCCTCTCATAAAATCACACAAGGTGGACTACTCACTTGTACAAAACGGTCGCTCGGTGATAGAGATGGAAAACCACCGTCGACGCTCAAATGGCCATCGTGGGCCCCGCACCCTCGTGCCGAATTAGAGCGGGCAGATTGCACCATTGCAATCGCTTCAAAAAAAATCCAGAAACGACTGCTCGCAAGCCCCGAACGGATGTCCGATGAAAAATTCGTGAAACGCTGCACGCAGCTCAAAAGACAGGTCGTGGGGCCCGCGCCTCAACTTCGGCCTCAATGCCTAAAACCACCCTGGAAACCTCTGCCTCAGTGACAAGGTCACAACACCGCTGACGGCGCTCAAAAAGGACGTCGGACGTGTCTGCGCCGTCCAAAACAAGATTCTCAGGAAAAACGCTCGTCCGCTTAAAGAAGCTTCACAACTCTGAGGCCCCTCGTTTCGGGGACTAAAAATTCCCGAAACCATCTCAAAATATTCTCTTCGTCCCGAGGAACGCATCGCCTCTGACGGTGCGTGAATCCGACACCCGGGCTATTTCTTTTAAATTTTATACCATCTCCATAATAATAATAATAATAATAATAATAATATTATTATTATTATAACTTATTAATTAATAATTTTTATTAATATATTTTTTTTAAACTGTCGCGGGGTCCCGAGGGACCCCCTTTTTTCCAAGTCAACCCGGCCATTCGGCTAGGTCCAGCTCTCCTCCCGAGGTCACTGCGCGACCTCGGCTCCCGCAGCAACCGGCCTGCGCAGCGGGCCGGTCTCCCCCTGCGTCGCCACCCCCGGCTGACGCCTGCTGCCGACGGCCCTGCGACCCCGCGCTCAACCGCCACAGCCTCTACCGGCCTCGCCCGCTCGCCCTCACGCCTCGCTCACCAAGGACACCCGCGACTGCCGGGGAGCTCGCCGTCCGCCTGAACCCGAGCCGGCCGCCTCCGCATGGAGCCGCTCCGCCACCATCCGGCTCACCACGCCGCCGCCTCGCGTCGAACACCCACACTTCCCGCTGGAGACTCCTGGCCTCAACGCCTGCCGCCACCGCACTGGTTCGCCGGACCGCCGCGATACCTCACCGGAACACCCCCAAAACCGCCGGTCGGACAGCAACCCCATTGATCTTCAGCGGAGTGCTACGATCACCTCGAAGCTCGAAATTTTTATCCAAGACCGTTGACGGGAAGCCTAGAAAAACTACTACACAACTATGGGATTTGTTTGAAGATTAAACATCAAATCGATGCCATAATACAACTTGAAACAAGGGTTAGGAAATTAAAACACAAAACGAAATAACTCCTACTTCATGGGCGTTGCCCGGAGCTTCATGGAGGATCCGCCACCACGCCGCCGCCTTGTCGGAGCTTCCTCGCTGGAGTGGTGGAGGAGAGGGAAGGGAGGTTGGAGGTATTCGCTAGAGGGTGAACAAGGTAGGGGGAAGGGAATGAGGGTTTAAATAAAATTAAAATAAATTTTAATTAAATTAAACCCGCAATTTAACCCGTATCCGGAACATTTGACAGAGTAGAGGTTAAGCCTCCCCTATGCCAAACACCACCTTCTGAGAACTACGGTGGTCTCAGAATTTTAATCCGAGACCCCGTTCAAAAGTTATAAAGCTGAACACCCAAAGCCGCCAAATTACGAAAACGCGCATGGGGCCATTTTTCACAGACGGCCCGCGCCTGCAAAACTTATACCCCTCCTAGGGTAAATGGAACATTTTGAACTCAACAGCACCCTCAGTTATCCAATCCGAGACACCGTTTAATAGATACTTGAGTTTCATCATTAAACGAATAAATTAACTAATTAATTTATCCATTTAACGTTCCGAAAGCAAGCGAGGGGTCTAAACATCCCGCGGCAACATACTTTATGGCGTTCCTATGGTAAAAACCCCATTCCGGACCCATCTGTACACTCAGATCTCTGATCTGGATCACTGTTTAGGAGATATCGCATTTATTTGGCGATTCCAGTGTGAACACACTGAAAATCTAATTCCGGCCAGTCCGGGGCTCGGAATCGCACACCGTCTGAAGGCGCTGCTCTGGAATATCATCAAAAATATTCCAAAGTCTTTTGTAGAAAAAATCGGGTTCTTACATTCTACCAGTCACACTATGTTATATATTTCAGATAGCTGTTAAAAATAATATCATTGGGTTATGAAATTTTTTCAAATCCATTTGTAGAAAATTTGTTGATCCAAATTTGGTAGATGTGTTTATGAATGAAGATACTCCTATTCTGTGAAAACTAGAACTATTTTTTCCACCTAATTATTTGGATATAATGTCTCATCTGAAAATTTATTTGGTTTTTGAGATAATAATATTTGGGTATGATTACTTATGATAGAGGTATCCTTTTGAAAGATATATAAATCTTTTGATGAGATATGTTATAACTCATTACCAACCAAATTCCTCTATTGTTCAAAAATATTTATCAAATGAGGTGATGGAGTTTTGTACTGATTATTTGTATGATATGAAGCATATTTTTCTATTTATATCACGTTATATATCATTTGATAGTGATGTCAGAGGGATTAAAATATTAAAGGTAATGTTTATTCCATGTTATGAAGTGATGTAGGGGCATTTATACATTTTTAACAAAAAAAATTATGTTCAATCAAATATATCATAACATATTGCTGAATAAAAGCTGTAATATCTAAAAGGAAATGAAAAGTGGATGGTGATTGATTATAATAATACATTTGATTCATGGTTTAATGATAATTTCATTATATATATATATGCATAAGAATCATTGAAATGGGTGATAAGGGGACTATATCTTAATATAATAACATGCTCTTGTTTTGATATTAATGTGTACAGATTTTACTACAAAAATTGGATGAAAATAGTACCATTCAAAATAGTGATGTAACTATCATCACTAAAGAATTTCATTTTTTTGAGCTCTGAAGATAAAAATCCAATTTCTGCATCAATTCTATATTTTTTAGTTCTTCAAGATATATTATAAATTTATTATTTTAAATTTAGAGTCCTTTTGTTTAAGAATTATTGATTTTTAATTAATAGTTTTGTGAAACATTATGAATATGGGTTTAAAATGGTGAATTTGAAAAGATTTATTAGCAATGGGTTGCTATTTATCATGGTCATACATGATAAAAATAAGTTAAGTCATTGGTCCATCAAATGACCATTGGATTATCATTTTCTGAGGGAAAATAATATGTCTGGCTAATAAGAATGATGATAATGATGATGTTATTGATTTATACAAGCCTTAATAATCTATTAAATTATTTCTATAGAGCTTTGACTATGATAAATAAATATGGAATACAATATGAAATTATCATATTGATTGGATATAGGAAAAAACTAAATTACTCTCCTACTCTCATAATTAATAGTGTTTTATAACATGATGAATATGGGTGTAAGATGGTTGATTTGAAAAGGTTTAGTTTCAATGAGGAACCATTTTTCATGTCCATACATGAAAAAAATATGATAAGTCATTGATCAATAACATAATCATTGTTTTGTCATTTTATAAGGGAAAAGAATTGTTTTGGATAATAAGGATGACAATAATGATGATTTTATTGATTTAGTCAATTATTAATCATATATTACGTGATTTTTAGATAGCAATGACTATGAATTAGAAATATGGAATATAATATGAAGTGATCATGATGATGGGATATGGGAAAACACTGAATTACTCTCCTACTTAATCTGGTAATTATTTATATTATTTTTATTTTTTGAAATTTAAATGTGAAAAAACTATATTATTTTATAACTATTTGATATTTAAATTTATAAATATGTAAATAATCATAGAAGTAATTTTTATATTTAATAGTTTACCTTCTATATTTTTTTAGTTAAGAATAATGACATCATTATTATTTTTTATCAGACACATGTGTGACATTTTTTAATTAAATATTTCAGTTTTCATGTTTTTTAAATATTCAATTGGTTAATAATGTATATGTCCTTAATAATTTCAATAAAATTTTCCATTTCAATGATGATTATAGAATCAGTGTTAATGAAAAATTTACTGAAGTATTTACATTTTTTATATTATTAAATATCCATTAATATTATTATTTAATGAAAATAGACATTTAATTTATAAATGATAATTGCAAGACTACTAATGATAGTTTTGTGGTAGAGTCCTATACATTTATTGTTATGAACTCAAGTTGTTGAGTTGGTAAATGTAGAATTCCATATTTATCCAAACTGTCAATTTCTCATAGATATGAGAGATTACATATTATGTTTGATGATGATAATAATGAAAATGCACCAAATGAGACACAATTTTTTTGCTATATCTCCCTCGAGACCTGTTGCAGGATTAACATTCTATATCTGAATCAGAAGGTCTTCGAAAAGATATAGAATGGTCATCTTTGGGAGGATGTAATGGTATAATATATCAATTGATTTATGTAAACTTATTATTTGAGTTTGATATATTTTAAATTACTAATTATTATTGTATTAATTTATAGATAACATTAAATTTTGAGGAAACAAATGTAATTAAGAAAATATGTCTTACTTTGGTGGTAGTTTAAATGAATAATTTCAACACGATGTTGACAAAAAAATTATGTTTTTAGAAAGAGTCAAAATGAAAACCCATGTCTCATGTATGATTTTAAGGATTCAGATACACTGAATATATTTCTTTCTAATTGACACAATGAAACATTCAAGTTTTATAGTTATATTATATTTTAAAATTTCATATATATTTACCTATTTACTTATTAGTTTTCTTTTTTATAGAATACCTCTATGAAATCCTATTAAGATATACAGTTTCAGAATTTATACCCTCATACATTATCACGTGGGGAAATCATTTATAAAAGTGAAAAATGATTTAGGAAATGTTTGAATTACTATGATCTCATCCCACTAGTATTTTTGATGTGGTTAAAGTCTATACTTCTTCTCCACCCCCCCCCCCCCCACTCACCATGAAAAATAGAAAAGAGAGTAGAAGAAATAAATGAAATGTATCTTATTGATAAATCTAAGTAAGTAGAATAAAAAATTATAAGAAACTATTATTTACTTTTCTATAAGTTTTATAATTTAGAAATTAAATAATGATTATAAAATTTTATATTTTCGTTTTAGGATGAATATAAAGTAAAAGATACATAATGATTTTTTATATTTGTGGGTAGGATAGACTAACTAGATACTAATTTAGTAAATCTAGAACACCCCGTCCTCATATCAGGATGTTAGTTAGGTGTTATTATTCAAAATGTTTTGTTATCAGAGTCATAAATAAAGACACCCGAAAATAGAATCCATAAAAGTTGAGCTAAAATATTTAAACCCGTCCTCGAGTGATCAAATTCAATAAATTTGGTAGGTGATGTTAGAAAAATTGATGAGGTAATCACAATGTACATAGCCTTCCCAGCATATCTGGCCTACCCAACCAGTTTTATAACCTATACAGCAATCCAATTCTGGGAACCCAGCCCATCCTACCTACTCAGACCCTCCCCTTCATCAGTCGAACCCAACTGTATACTATGAGTTGTATGATGGAGATCCTCATATTTAAATATTTTCATTAGAACTTGTTCATTTTTATGGGATTTTGTACATAACCAACCTATATGGATGGGTTAGGATAGAGTATCAATAAATTTTATTATTGATATTATTGATTCACTACCATTTTATTCTAAAGAGGTTACCATAGATGGGGATTTTCTAGGTAATCTTTTTCTTTGTCCATCTGGCCTTCATCATTATCTTTCATATGATGTATGTTTTTATTATTATTAATTAAATCTGGTTGAAATTTATAATGTTCTTTTTTAATTTTATGTTTATATAAAAGTATATAAAAGATAATTAAATTGAACAAATGAAAAAAATAATCATGAACAAACTACTTTAGATACATAAAATATTTCTGATGGGATACAATGATTGTCCCATGCTTATTTTTCATTTGGTAATATCTATGAGTTTTGTATGAAATATGGTATGTGTAAAAGTAACTATCCATTAAGAATATTTAGAAAAATATATCATAGATATAGTTTATTTTTTATATTTTGTTTTTAATTTATGGTAGTTGTTTTCTATGTAAGTAAATTGATGCTAATTTTTTTATTTATTTTATGATTATTTAAATTGAATAAATTTTTATGTTTCTAATCAGGTGTCTTTATACAAATCCTATATAAAATTATTCCACATGCCTTCATAGATTTATAGATTCAGAATTCCTTTCCACAAATGTGTAATATGTGATGAATCTTAATATAATTGAATATATATGTCAAAGATTATCACATACAGATATCAGGTGCTGGTTTTTTCCATGTCATGATGTGCAATAACACAAAAATAATTTTGAAATAATTTTCATTATAGTGTCATTAATTGTGACCTTTTTGTATTCTATGGGGAATTGGATGATATGCAAATTTTTTCTAAGTGAATACACCTTATATCGGTTTTTCTATTTACTAGGTGTTTTTTGTAAAACATTTACAACCTTATTAGATTGGTATGTTTTGAAAAAAAAAATTATGTTATTTATAACTAATTATTATTTTATATACATGTATTTTTAGTTGATATATATGAAAATTAATTTCATATAAAAAATTAAACCAAGATCACAAGTCAACAAAGAACCCAAACGAAATCCAATATTTTAATGTAATGGCCATTATATTTTATATTAGATATTATTTTTATTTTTGTTATATATATATATATTGGATTTTATTATCTTGTTAATGTTTTATAACGGGAGTTTCATTGTCAACATGGAAATATTTAATGTGGTTATTATGTTCTTTGATTAATGTATAACATAATTACAGCTGGGGTAACTAATAAATTTGATATGGTTAGTTGTATGAATTATTTTATATTTTATTGCATTGTATTCTATTTTCTTAATCTCGTATCATTCATTTTTATTGTATGCATTCACTGATGTTGATACTTATATGAAAAATAAACATACCCATATTTGATCATTATTTACAAACAATTTCTTAAATGTAATTATGATTTACGGTATGTATATTTTAATTATTATGATTAATACTTAATTTTCTTAATATGATTTGTTCAAAAAATACATTCTTTTGTTATAATAGGTATTTGAACATAATGATAATGAACGAATGATTCAAGAATTACTAGTAATGATAATGTTGTAAATTTTAGAAATGTGTTTTCTAATTCTAATTTATAATAAAAATTCATTGATAATTTTTTGATTAACTAGATAAAAGTATTTTTGATTTTGTAATTTTTTTCAATAATACATGTCATTTTATTGTGGTATATTTCTTTCTATTATATAGAATCAGATTATTTTGGGGGCATAATATTAAGAATTTTATAATTTTTTTATCTTTCCGCATCAGTTTTTTTAAAAACTGATATGAAATCATTAAAATAAATAATCAAGGTTTTTATGTAGATTTTTATGAAAACAAATGCCAAAATCCTCTATTTTTACATCACCTTTATAAACATCCGTTAAAAACAAAGGTGAAATCGTTTTTTTGTTTCACTAATGTTAGTGTGGATATTTTTAAAATATTAAATAGATTATGTCACATGCCTAAAATTCTTCTTAGAAAAGGGAATAACACATGAATGTTGTCTTATATAGAGAAACTAAGAACAAAATTATATCTAGAATATGGTTTGTACCACATAAACCTTATAGTATTTTTATATATCAGGAGTTCTTTTAAAGATCAATCGTTGTATGATAATGAATAAATTAATTATTTATATTATTTATTTATATATTTAATTATCATGAATTATACCCCTCTGTATTTAAACGTTGTTATGGTGAAATACTAGGTTTATCTGCATAACCCTAGGGATTTTTATTGAGCGTGGAGAAAATATTTAGTGGGTGATGATTAGATCCTAGGTAAAAGATCGATAACAAGGATTTTTACTTCATTAATATATTTTCTGGATCTAACTAAGGATAATGAGGTTGAACTGTTATACATCATCCATAAATACAATATTGAGGTATCAAATCTTCATGATGGTTTTTTTCCATTGATTATTCCATAGTAAAAAAGATTTAATCCTTTTAATGAATTTATTCATGGGTTGATCATTGATTATAGTTGTTGATTTCAATATTCCTAGAAATAGTAATTGATGATATTTGTTTAATTTTTATTATCCATTTAATTTATATACCTCATGAAAATTGATTTGGGGAAAACTAAAAAAACATCAGACATTCATTGCTGATGTTTTTGTTCTATGCATTTCTAATATTTTTCTTCTCACAATCATCATATATATTTCCTTTGGCCAATGATCTGATAAATACTTGGTAGATTATCATTGCACAATCCTTTTTAAAAAAAATCATCATTACAATGTGTTTAAAGAAAGAATATTTATAATTATTTCAACTCATTATGAGTATAGTTTATTTGGAATATCATTTTTTGGGATTGGTCGTTTGGAAGACATAATGTTATGGGGTGATTTGGGGGAAGATTGTATTTGAAAATGGAAGTTTCGAGGTTTTATTGAAGAATAAAAATGTCCATATGAGATTTTTATGATATTTTTCTCATTTATTAAAATATAAATCATCATTTTTTGTTAATATTTACAATCACTTATTAATATAAACACATTCCTCACAAATTCTATTAGACAAAATATTGTAGATGAAGAACTCATGGATTATGAATTGTGAAGAATTTATATACTTTTTGAAAATAAAAATCTAAAAATTCATTGAAATAACATCTAGTGATGGTTTTCGTTAAAATGTTTCTAATATTATGGGGGTTTAAATACATATGTTTATAGATTAACTAGAAAGAGGTAGATATTGTTATTAAAAATGTCTATAAATGATCAATTATTTATATAAATTGAACACCACAATGTTTTAGTTCGATGTGTACGAATGTTAGATAAATAATGAAAATTTGATAGAGTAGAAATGTATAAAAAATTGGGATCAGATAAAAAAAGTGTAACCCCTCTAAAAATTGTAATTGGATGAACCAAACATAGTCATAATAAACAAATTCGAATTTTATGAATATGGTGGAATCAGAAAATCAATATGTAATCACATGAACAAATTATAATAGGATAAAAAAGACTTGAATTGAAAAAACAAAGTAGAATAAAAAAACATAGTGGAATCATATTAATAAAGGGGAATAAAATTATGAAATAGGAAAATGAAAAAACTTTAGTTCTATAATGTATTACGTGATTAAATTTTATTTATGATTATTTCATAAATATTCAATATTATTATTCATATTTGATCTTTAAATTTACCAAATATAATAAGATTAAAATCCATTTTACTCTCTAAGTTTTAATTAAATAAATTGTACGAATTAGATATTCTATATTTCGTGAAGCATCAAGAATACTCTGGATTCTTTATTAATGTTTCAGTGAATTATTTATTTTGTGTTTTAAATATCAATATTTCATTGAGTAAGAAATGAGAACTGAATTCAAATATTTTTTATGTTTCATGCATATATAAATAGGATGAATATATAGGAACATTGGAGTGCATTGTTCACTTTGAAAAAAATCAAAAGATCTCCAATGTTGTTTTCTCAAATAGAAATAAAAAAAAACATATAAATTCTATAGTTTTAATGGGGATTTTTTTAACCAAGGAATATATTAGTTGAATATGAGGAATAAATATTTGGGGATGAGAAGTGAATTTTTTATCAGGGCTAACTGAAAAATGTCATCGGGAAAACATTTATATCAAAAATAATCATATGATCATTTCAGATGAACATATCTAATGAACATTTTGGATGAACATTTTAGATAGACATTATGAATGATCAATTTTGGTGAAAATTTCAAATGAAAATTTTGAATGGAGTAATTGAATTAAAAAAATTAAAATTTGGTGATCCAACCTACTACTTGTAAGGAAATGAAGAATAATCTTTTCAAAAATAAGAGAAAATGTGAAGAATTATAAGAAACACAACGAAATCATTCAGGTCATTTTGGTTATGGTTTTTAATATTTTTATAAAATATTTGTAACATCTTATTTATAAGGAAATAAATTTTAATTGAGTTATTATAATCGTTGAACATATGTTTACGGATAATAAATTCATGTTTTAGTCATATAAAAATTATTTTTTTACTAGTGGATAGTAGGGAATTTGAATATTTTCAAACAATTCGACAAACAAGATACTCCCACTAAGTAGTAACCCTTGTAAATTAATTACTTCCTAAAGAAAATTTCTATATTTTGGGTCTCCTAAAAGTTATAAATATTTAACAGTAGGTGAATGTTATTTTATAATAAAGTAATTAAAAAAATTTCACTAATTCACCCAATTCCCCCCATAGTGATCACAAATATCGTGGTGGGTCATTTCAAGTAGTATCATAGGTAATGTTTTCTTTGACTCGTTACTGATTTTTTCGAAAACATATATGTTGTTATAGATGCTAAAAATTTGTTGAACATTATGGTTATTATAGTGTTTAGTTGAAATAACTATCATATTTAGAAATAATGAATCTTACAATAAATTAAATACCATGGTTTGGATATTCCATAAGTTGTTATAGATGTTTTTCATCTTTATTCTGAAACTATTACCCTTATATATAATGTTATATTTATTTTCAAAATGGTTGGTTTTTCAGAAAATTTATACTTTCCCCACTCTATGAATGTTATTTTGTTATTGTCAATGCATTTGGAATGAAAAAGGCCATCTTGGATATGATGAAAAACATCTATGAATTAAATGAAAAATTATGTAAAATATACAAATATATTGGTTAAAGTATAAATAACATAAAAAGGGTTATTAGGAATATATCAGTAACATCTTTAGAAGGTTTAATTAAATTGTAAAGACCATGTGATGTCTTGGAGAGAAGTTGAAATATTCATCCATTTTTTAGAGTTTTTATGAATTTATCCAAATAAATTTGACGAAAAAGATTTTTTGTTTGATTATAGGGACTCTAAAACTCTCTCTCTTGATTGTATTTATACCACTATAATCACTTAATAAATAATAAGAGAAACGGGTCACAAAAAACAATTAAAATGATGATGAATAAATTTATTTCAATGTTACTAAGTAGGAAAAATCAATGAGAGATCTTGGAGATGAAAACATTTGTGAATATAACACTAAAAATGTGTTGAGTAAGAATTTCAATAATTTTTTTTATTGTATATAAAAAAGTGGAAAGATACATAGAAAATTGAAAAGTTTAGTTCCCATTTAAATTCATTATCTCTAGGGTTA
Organism: Viscum album; assembly: GCA_963277665.1. Lineage (NCBI taxonomy): Eukaryota > Viridiplantae > Streptophyta > Magnoliopsida > Santalales > Viscaceae > Viscum > Viscum album. The sequence continues at coordinate 1,535,657,517 of OY728125.1, read as the reverse complement.
TTAGGAACATTTCTACAAATTGTCCTTGCTAAAATAAAAAATAATAAATTAATATAAATGATAAGAAAATAAAATCGATATAATAATAAAAATTAATATAAATCCAAGACATATAACATGTAAAAATGATAATAATTTATCTAAATAAAAAATGGAACTATTTTTCAATATGTGATTAAAATGATGATGGTTTAAAAGTATCAAATAATAGCAGTGATATTTCTTCTGAAAAACAAATTATTATAAAATATAATGATGATTAATTAACCAATGATGAATCTAGTATCTCATATGATGAAAATAATTTAATGGATTTAATGATAAATATCGATTTGAAATAATTGTTTACAATTAGTTTAGTATATTAATAAGATATTTGAAATTTTAAAAGGAAAAATATTTCAAAAAATTATCAAGAATGTTTTCTTGAATAAAATCTATATTTCTAGATAAGAACAATAATATAAAAAATTTCATTGATTAAAATAATTACCTAAACATCGATATTGATGATAATTTTAAGGTAAAGTAAGAAGAGTTATAACTTGTTCTAAAAAATAAGTTAGAGCTAAGAAAGCACTAAAAAACTTCCAAAACTTTTTTCTTAAGTAATTGAACGTTATTAATTTATTAAATCTAAGAGGGATCAAAAAAATTATCCTTGTGGTCGATATAAATAATTAATATTATCTAAAGGAAATGAATGTTAAAAATTCTATATATGTATAAAAAAATTCATAGAATAAAAATAAAATTTTACTAAGTTACATATTTTTTTCCTAAATTTGCAGCTACATGTGATTCAATTAAGGATGAAAAAGAAATATAAACTAAGGAAGAATATTTCTTTGGGTGACCAAAATTTTTGTGTTAAATTTAATATCTAATTTAAATGTATTAATGGTGATTAAAAACAGAAACACAACATTGAAAAGTATACATGTTATAGTGGGAGTTATGATTTCTATCATTATGGCTAAAAAATAGTGTTTTTGTGAATTTATCATATATTTATTTTTTTAACCAGCAACATTACTGAGAATCAGAAAAATCTATAGGTAAATTTTGAGGGGTATTCAACCCACTCAAAAGAGACATCTTTTGAAAGATTGTTTAAATACTAAAATATCTATTCATTAGAAAATATTTATCAAAGATGTAATCCACATGGAAATATTATAATGGGGTGTAATTTTAAGATATTGGAATGATTTTTTTAAAAAAACATAACGTCCATGTGAATATAATAATGAATAGAAATAAATGAATTTACATGTTCAAAATATCATAAAGATATAATAGGAGAACCACCCAGGATTTTTCATATCTATTGTTTTTCATATTTGATCGAATACATAATGTTTTTGAGTAATGTAAATGTATATAAAAAAGGTACAATGAATTTTGAAATTAATAATTAACTCAGAATTAAATGTGATAGATATTCTATTATTCAGAAAAACAATTAGAATCCCAATAATTGTTATTATGTGTAGGTATAAAAACAAAATAGGGTTTCATATCTCTTTGATTAATGTAATGGGGTTTTTTTACAAAATATGGTTTTTATGTAATGATTATAGAATATATAAAATTTGATTCAAGAGTCCAATTAATTAATTAAACATTTTTCGAATTACCGATTCATAAATTTTATGATATCTTAGAATAATGAAATTAAATAAGATGTGACACAAAAATATTGAGAATATGTTTCATTGGTACATGAGAATTCCTACAATGAAATAAAGTATTCAAGATATTACAGATATAGAAGGAATAATATATTAGCATTGATCCATTTTTTCATAATGGTACGATTAAAAAACCAGTGCATAAAAATGATGAGATACATTTAACCTATCACTTGGAGCAGATATATTCTAATATTTTTAGGGACATGAGTGAAAATAAATAACGTAAGTAGATAAGTACATCATTTATATCAATTATGGATTTATTTCCTTATAACTATTATTTTTATAAAACATAAATCAGAGTCTCTCCTTAGGTTTAAATTTTTTAAAATACATGTGTTTTATGTGTCTGGATAATCTGTGAATAAAATTTTAATTTACAATGGTGGAAAATATATATTAGGGAAGCTCAAATACTATCAATAAAATCATGGAATTTTTCATGAGTTTAGTACACCCTAGACACCCCATCCAAATTGTGTTATTGAAATAAGAAATAGATTTTGGGGGATATAGAATTTTCAATTTTGATCTAATACATTACTTATCATTTTTTTTATTATAGAAATAAGTGAAGAAGTTTGTGTTCATAATCTATTCTTCTACTTCCTTAACTCTAAGATGACACATTATGAGAATTATTATAAAAAACCCCAATGTTTTAATCACCCAAGGGTTTTTGGTGGTCCTTTATTTATAAAATTCCATGTTTAAAATCATGGGAAATTTGATCAGAGAGTTTATTAATGATTACTAATTTTATAGCATTTTAATTGTAGAGGATACAGATATTTTAATAACGAAATTGGAAATATGATTGATATATTAAATGTAAATGTCATTGAAAAATATGTTATTAATGTTTCCAGAATAATTTTATATTTGGAATAAATTTTTGATGTGGTGGTTATATTTAAAAATATAAAAAAATTAATAATAATGATAACGTTAATGATTCTAATGATGATGATATTGACTCAACTATCTTATGTGATGTGGAAAAGCTACAATCATCTAATACAAGGTTGGGAAATTATGTGGTAATTCATAACATCATTGGAGATCAATGGAAATAAGTTCAAAACAATATATAATTAAATTTAGTATCACATAATTTTCTATATTAATAGGATTATCCAAAAGATATTGATGATTATTTGGAACATTATGAGTGTATTTTTTTAAATGAAATAAGAGATATACTAGATTAAAAATAAATGATACTAAAGAACTTATATCCATACTAAATAATAAAATTTGGATTTTTATAATGTGGTTGTTATGAATGATGTCGAATGAAAATAATTTATAAATATTTGATGCATGATCGGTTTGTAATGGCTACTCAAAAATTGATGTCGTTGATTTTGATGAGACCATTTCTCCATCAGAATGATTAGAAAATATAATAATATTTCTTACAATTTCTGAAAAATAATTATATAATATTATATATATAATGTCAAGTTATATTTTTGTAACTGATATATTGATGAATATTTTTATCTTAAGAAACCATGTAGATTGATGATTGGAAATGGTGTAAGATTTGTGTGCAATATGAGAAATGCATTTAATGGTCTAAAAAAATATTTTAGAACATTGAATTCTAAATTGGATACCTATTTATTGAAGATTAACTTTATGAAAGGAATAGATGATAATATCGTCTACATAATATAAAAACTATATTTTTTCCTCTTTGGAATTGTTTTTTTTTGTTCATATCATATTCATATGGAATACCAAAGAATCTTGTGAAAAAAATTCGAATGAGATGATTAATATTTTTAGACATCCATGTGCAGATATATGAAATATTTTCTTAGTTTAAAAATCAATCAAATAAAGAAATATTTAATTCTATCTCAAGGAAAGTATGTTAAGAATATTCTAATTAATTTTCTAATGGTGTACTAAAATCTAGTTTCCACAACAAATTAATTGGGAGAAAATAATAAAATGATTGTGAATGAAATGGAGCAGATCTTAATGAATTTGAATTTTTTATATTTATTATATCTAAGATCTTCTATTATAGATTTTTTTTATTATGTTATACTTTTTTCTAAATACAAAAGTTCTCCTGAATAATGTCCTTTATGTCTAGAAATCGAATTCGCAAATATATCAGCATAACACTTAATTTTCAGTTAAAATATGATATCACATTTTTTTTTCATATACAGATTCATATTTGGAATATTTCCTTTATGATAGAAAATATAATCTAGTGGGGTGTTTTACTTTTGTGAAATATATATTATTTTTCATAAAAAGAAATTTAAATCATAAAATATCATTAAAATTGATGTTGAGTATGTTGTTTTTATACATGTTACAACAAAAATTTTGTGGATGAATACACATTTGGAAGACATGTTTGTTGATAAGAAGATTCCACTTCTCTTGGTATGTGATAATCATATTTCAATAAATCTCCCTAAAAATATAGTGAAACATTTTCTATCCAATAAAAGTTTTATAAAATATCACATCATCAATGAGCATGTGTATAAGAATGAACTGAAGATGGATCTTGTTCCTACAATAGATAATTTTTTTAATTTATTTTAAAAGAAACTATAAAAGAAAAAATTTCGTAATCATAGGTTAATATTGGGTGTTCTACCTCTCTCACCTCAATGATATGGTATGTGATACCGCCCCACAATATTGTCTTTTGGTAATATTGTGAAGTTGAAGAAAATTATTGTAACATAAATCCTTCCATTTGAATGATCTTTACCATTTAATGATAAAAATAATTTAGGTGTGTAAAAGGGAAAAAATGTGATATCAACATGTTTCATTTGTTTTGATAGTTGTTTTATGTTGATGAAAACATATTTCTCTTTCTAAAAAATTATTTTGGTTGTGAATGTTTCAAGTGGAATAATAGTTTTTATTAAAAAGTTTGTTATGTCATTATTTTTGGATATCATGGTAATGTAGTTAAATTGTTTTTATTTATTACACTATGTTATATAAATTAGAATATAAATATTGGATATATAATCTGTTGTGAAAAAATACCTCAAGGTATCATTGAAGCATTTTGAGGTGATTGTGTTTATTGAAAAACTGGGCCTTCATGTTGTGTTTGTTGGAAAAGCAAACAATGAATTATAAATTTGTTGACAAAGAGGATTTCATGGTGAATTTTCAAGTTCCAGTGATTTTGTTGACAATTCTTGTTGACAAAGAACCATGACAAAGGAATGGATGATCTGGAGGTAGTACAAAAAGAGCAGTACAAGGTGGTGTTGTTTTCTAGTGTTTTCCAAATTTTTGGACCTCAAAATTGAAAAAACGAGAAAAGTGTTTTTGGAAAAGGTAATTATGCACTGGTGTATTGGAGGATAGTAAACTTGTGTGCCATATGTTTTTCAAGATCAGAACATATAAATATGGAAAAGGAAAAAAGGGTTGCCCATGTTTTAGGTTTGGTCGAGAAAGTGACTAGGGCGACATAGGCTAGGGTGGTTGGACTTGCACGCCGAGGGGATACTTGCACGCCATTGCACAGGGTGTCCAAATTCCTATAAATAGAGGTTGAACCCTACTCATTTCGATAAAGAGTTCAACACTTAGAGAAAATCAGAGCTCTCATCGGGCTGGTGTTGTGGTCGCCTAAGTGGTAGTGCGGTCGCGCAGGTGTAAAGATATTCAGTAGTTATGCGCCAGTTGATAGTTGTGCACCCAAAGTGGTTTGGGTGAGAAAGGGTGTGAGTCTCCCAAGTTTAGAGTTGAAGAAGGGGGTGTTGTGCAGATGGTTTGGTGACACTTTCACGCTAGGATTTGAAGAAGCGCGTCAGTTGATAGTTGCACACCAAAATTGGTTTGGGCGTAAAAGGGTGTGAGTCGCGCAAGTTTGGAGTTGAAGAAATGAGTTTCGCACAATTAGTTGAGGAGGACTTGTGTGCCGGTTTGAATTTTCACGCCGGAACTAGAACGCCAGCTTTAAGAAGTGCACCAGGTACGGTTGAAGCATGCCAAGCATATTAGGGCTGCGTGAAAGCTAGAATGTTGACCGATACCTTTGGTGCAAAGTGAGATTCATCTACGGGTGAAATCTGGACCTTAATAGAGAATCTAAATACCACAGGAGATATATTCATTAGTGATAATGAAGAGCCTACAGGTATATAAACTGTGAGTGGATGTTTTCCAGAGTACTGAGCAAAGGAATAGGAAGAAGGTGATCCTCTCCACTAGCAGTGAGAAAAAGAGAGAAAAAGAGAGTGACCCTTGGTAAAGTAGTGAGCTAACCCTAAACCTTGTAAAGGCAGTGAGCCTGGTCATATAAGTGATCTATCCCGAACCTTGTAAATTGGCAGTGAGCTTTAGTGGATTTGGTACAGTGGAACATCACTGTTGTATGCTCCTTGTATATATCCAAATGAGGGTGAACCCAGTAAAAATTTATGTGTCTGTCTGGTTACATCCTAGTATTGCAACTAAATAATAACCAATAGAAAAAGATAAAAAATAAGTGATCAACATTATCACATAAGAGAAAAAAAGAGACCCTTATAATATAGAGGTCAAGATCTAGTGGGGCAAGAAGAATTTTGGAATAGAATATCCATAACCTAATTCACCCCACCTCTCAGGGTATCTAGGCCTCATTTTGGTCCTAACAATTAGAATCAGAGGCAGGTTTCTTTTATCATATCTGTTTGCTACGACTTGGTGTAGTCGATTTATGTGGTTAAATTAGTCTTCTCTTATCTGAGTGTTCCATGGAAAAGGAAAAACATCAAAGAAGAATAAGAATTCTGGTGATATCCCCCAGTATGGAAGTGTTTATGGCAAAAGTGTTATTCAACTAAAAGAATCAAACATCTTACTGAAGGGAGGCCTAGATTATTCTGATAGAGAAAAGATTGCTTCACTCAATCATGATGTAGGAATGAGTGAATAACATGAACGTAAAAGTGACACCGAAACAACTGGTGATGAAAAAGTTTCAAGAAGGAGGTCACTAGTAGATGTGTCAACATGACAAAGAAATTGGATCAGAAATTGGATGAATAAGTTAAAACTAAAGATATCCAGATCCAAGTATTGGAAATTTTGGTCGAAAAACAAAGAGGCCTCAATCAAAGGCTTATTGACATGGCTACTGAACTAAGGTAGAGGAATGATTCCCAAGGTGAAAAACAAAAAAAGATGGATAAAATGACAGGAAAACAAAAGGCTGATGAATATGAAGGGTATCAGAAGTCATATGATATTCAGAATCTGAAATCTAGAAATGACGATCTATCTACACAGTTATCTGAACAAGTTCAGAAGAATCCAAGGCTACAACAAGATAATGATTGTTTTTCTGATTCTGTTGCTCAAGAAAAATTGAAAGTAAAGGAGTAGGGTGGCATGGTGGATAATCTGACATGTGAATTAAAAGATGAGATGAGTTGAGGGAAGCTTCTCAAGATAGAACTTTAGATCCAACTCGAATCATGGGATATGAAGATTCAAAATTTAGAAGAAGAGAAAGAATCAGTAAAGAATGAAGTGGAGAAATCCAATACCAAAAAAAGTCTAAAATTAATGATGAATTGAACTTACTATTTGATTATCCTTCGACAAGTGATGATAAAATGAAGAACAATTATGATATTTATGAAGAGAAACGATAGAATATTTTCTCAGCTCAGAGAGAATATAGTTTGGGAAAAACCGGTATTGGATTTGATGAATCCCCTTCTGTGCATGACAGAAAGGGAGCTGTGAACAATTCCAGAAGGGGATAAAATCTTATAGGTGCTGGAGACAGGCCCAAGAGAACAGTTACAAGAAGTATTGATGTCATGTTCTATTTCTACGGGATTAATGGCCACACATCAAGCTTCTGTACAGAGGCCCAGAAATACATTTCAAGCTACGAAAATAGATTCTTTTCTAAATCTAAGAATAAGATTAAGTGTTGTGAAAAATCAGGAAGAAGAGTCTCTTAGAGGAATGCATTTATTAGATGATATTACTGTGGGAGAACTGGACACACCATGAGTATGTGTTAGGAAGCTTAGGAGATCAATTTCAGAGGAAGAACTCATGTTGCATCAACATATCAACAAAGAAATGATTAAATGAGATATGCCTTTGATGGAAAATGTTTTATATGTTATCATTATAGGAATTTGGCATGACATTACAGTAAGAAGAAAGCAGTAAAGGAAATGGGACTCGAAAGGAGATTATTGACTCCAATGATGCATAATGAGAAATTATACACTGGGAGACAAAGTGGTAAGTTGAATAATAGGCTTAGAGCCTTAGGGGAATCACATGGAGCTGAACTAAAGGTGTATCTGTCACCTCCTCTGTCACACTCACAACCGCTCTCTAAGAAAGAACATGAACAAATCTTGAAGAAAAATTGAGGAAATGCTACAGCTGTGAGTAAGATGAATGCACATTCAGTGGAGGACTAACCACCATTGAAAAATAGTGTGGTGACTCAGATATCTGATAAAATAAATATGAACAATGAATGCATTGAAAAATTACCAAGTCATGTTCTATGAAAAAAGTGGGGGAAAGTTGAAGATCATTGCAATGGTGGAAGAATCAAGGGAAGATGACAAGTAGAAATATTCCTACTCAGAGAAGGACTTAGGGGAAGTGGCATATTGGTGGAAATCATAGAAGGAAATGTATAACAGTGGGTTTAAACCTCAAAGTGTGAGAAAGGTCACGCCTTCCAAATTTACATAATAGAAAAAGGCTCAACATGTGGGTAATGAATCATTAGTCATATATCTAGAGCCGTTGAATTTGTCTAGGAAGTTAGAGCAAGAAAGGAAAGAGTTTTATGCTCTACAAGAAATAATCAATGGGTTGAACCATCAGGATCAACCACAATCCTCTTCTTGAGGATTCCAGAAATTACCCCTCTACCATTGTATATAAATACTGTTAACTAATGATTCAAATGATTCATGTTTTTGGGAGATACGGTTGAAGAGGAAGTGGAATCTAATGATGCACATTAGCAGTGATTTGCTTCAGAGTTTCAATTGACTCAAATCAGGTAGCATAGCTGAAGAAGAAAGGGATAAACATAGCATAATAGGAAATGATTGTGTTATTAACATTATCTCTTGTTTCCTACACTGAGTTCCAACTCAGTAGGCTTAAGGATTTGGTTAATGGATTAATGCCATGTGGAAGATAAGAATACATGATGTAGTAGAATAAGAATTCTTATGGGCCTAACACTAGGAAGTCTTTCATAACATTGGAGAGAATTCAATAACAAAATAAGATGCAAAATTCATCAAATAAATAATTGGATGATTTAGATCAGGAGTTTTCTATCGAGGGAAGACATATTGAGGGAGAAGAAAAAGTAATCATGTATCTCATGCTTATCTAGTTTTTTCTAACATTATGGTATCACCTGACTCTTTTTAGGATATCAAGAAGCTGTGAGAGAATATCCACAATGTTTCAATAAGAAGCTCTGAAAAGTAGCTGAAAAAAATGATGCCACTGACTAATGAAACAGTGATAAATTTCCTGATAAATATGATGTGGAGGAAATAATAAAAGGGGGAGAAGAAGTGGATGATACTGATTCAGAAAATAATCAGACATTGGAGATTGTTTCAACACTAGTAGATAAGAACATCATGAGGAATAAATGGGTTTTTTCACAACAAGAATAACGAAGATGGAACAGTGATTCGAAACAAAGCACGACTGGTGTGTAAAAGATACTTCCAAATATAGGGAATTGATTTTGATGATACATTTTCACCGGTTTCCAGGCTAGAGACAATCAAATTATATTTAGCCATATCAGTGAAAAGAATGTTCAAAGTTTTCTAGATGGACGTCAAATCTTCATTTCTGAATGGTATTCTGGAATAAGAGGTGTACATTGAGAAGATAGATGGTTTTCTCATTCATGAATATGAGAATAAATTTTTTCGGTTGAAGAAAGTACTATATGTATTGAAGTAAGCACCAAGATCATGGTAGTCAAGGCAGGATCAGTATTTAAAAAATCCTGGCATTCAATGTGGTGGAGTTGATTACAATCTCTACGTCAACAAAAACAACAATAAAAGGATGATGGTTCCAGTTCATGTCTATGAAATAATACTTGGTGGATCAGATGAAGCTCAGTGCAAAGAGTTTTCTGAATTCATGAAAAATGAGTTCAATATGTCAATGACCGGTGAGATAACATTTGTCCTTGGTATGCAGTTGACACAAGGCTGTAATGGAATTTTAATTTCTAAATCCAAACACACCATGGAGGTTTTGAAAAGGTTTGTAAGGTAAAATTCCAAGGAGATGAGAACTCCAGTTGCTACTAGGACGAAACTGTCCAAATATGAGTATGGAAGGGAAGTTAATATCATAGAATACATGAAAATTATTGGAAGTTTGCTGTACTTGACCACAACAAGGCCGAACATTTTCTTCACCACCTTCCAAGAAATATGATATCAAATCCATCCAAAAAAAGTCACATGCTCGCAGTGAAAAGAATACTTCGATGAAGATTGGGTCAGATCAGCAGATGACAAAAAATCAACATCAGGAGGTGAATTCTATCTTGGTAAATTGTTTATTTCTTGGCTAAGCAAGAATCAAGATTGCATCTCTCTGAGAACCGTAGAGTTTGAGTATATTGCGGCCACTAAAGCATGCACACAACTATTACAGATGAATCATCAACTTGAAGATATGCGAGTTGAAGTGAAGTCTCTGATCAGAATCCAGTTTGATAACTCAAGTGTTATCAATCATAGAAAAAAATCCAGTTCATCACTCAAGGAAAAAGCACATTTAGATGAAATATCAGGTCATCAAGGAGAAGGTGGAGAAAGGGCTTCTAAAGATGGAGTATGTGCCAACAAAGCTACAAGTTTTAGATATTCTGACAAAGGCCTTACCCCAAGAAGCTTTTGATAGGAATCGACTGGATCTGGGAGTCCAGTTGACTCCCCACAGTTGAGAAGTGTGGATGTGGGACCATCCCCCATCTCTCCACGAGTTATGATGTGTTTTTCCGTAATGTACTGATATGCGTTCTCTACTCTGTTACAAACTGTAAATGAATGACCTTTGGGTTTGTTGACAGGGGGGCAGGGGAAATAGTGATTGTTCAAGGGGGAGACAGTGTGGCTATTTGAGAAATCAGGAATGATATGGGGAAAAGCTGATAGGTGGAGCAGCCAGATAAGGGTAGTTGAAGCTGGTTCAAAGAGCTTGGCTTGGAAAACACTGACAATAATGATGAAGAGGATTTTCACCTGACAAGAGTTAAAGTTGTGAGCAGACAGGGAGAGTATAAAATTTGATGATGCTAGATGTGATTGATCTAAGAATAGATTTTACAATAGATGAGGATTGTGATAAAAGCAAAAGAGTGGTTTTGGAATGTGGTAAAAATATTTCCAACAATTGGTTTCAGTTTGGTATCAATACTGGTTGTTAGAGTTGAAGTGATTCATTGATGGAAATTTCATTTACTCATGTTTCTCATGAAGAGCATTACCCATGTGGGCTTAGAGTATTTTTGAGTAAATCCTTGATCGCTATCAGAATCGCAATAGGTGAATGGTGGATGAATAATTAACGATGTATCTTTTTATGGAAGAGTTTTCAACAAACCGAAAGGGGGATATTGTTGGGAAAAATCTCTCAAGGTATAATTGAATCATTTTTTAGGTGATTGTGTTTGTTGAAAAAGTGGGCCTTCATGTTGTGTTTGTTGAAAAAGAAAACCATGATGTACAAATTTATTGAAAAAGGGGATTTCATGGTGAATTGTCAAGTTCCAGTGATGTTGTTGACAATTCCTATTGATAAAGAACCAGGGAAAAGAAATGGAAGATCTGGAGGGGGTAAAAAAATATCAGTACAAGGTGGCGCCATTTTCTAGTGTTTTCCAAATTTTTGGACCTCAAAATCAAAAAATGGAGATTTTTTTTGGAAAAGGTACTTGCGCACTGGTGTCTTGGAGGCTAGGAAACATGTGACCAATATGTTTTTCAAGATCAGAACATCAAAATATGGAAAATGAAAAAGGGTCACCCGTGTTTTATGTTTGGTCATGCAAGTGACTAGGGTGACAGACACTAGGGAGGCTAGACTTTCACGCCGAGAGGAGACTTTCACGTTGTCGCGTAGGTTTTCCAAATGCCTATAAATAGAGGTCAACCCCTCCTCATTTCGAGAGAGAGTTAAAAACTTGGAGAAAATCAGAGCTCTCGTCTTGCTGGTGTTGTGGTCGCGCAAGTGGTGGTGTGGTCACGTAGGTGTAATGATATTCAGTAGTTGCATGCCGGTTGATAGTTGTGCACCCAAAGTTGTTTGGGGTAGAAAGGGTGTGAGTCTCCCATGTTTATAGTTGAAGAAGGGGGTGTCATGCAGGTGGTATGGTGACCCTTGCATTCCAGGATTTGAAGAAGCACAGAAGTTGATAGTTGCACGCCAAAATTGATTTGGGCGTAAAAGGGTGTGAGTTGAGAAAGTTTGTAGTTGAAGAAGAGAGTGTCACACAGGTGGTTGAGGTGGACTTGTGCACCGGTTTGAATTTTCATGACGGAACATGTGCGCCAGCTTCGAGAATCCCGAAAGATATGGTTGAAGCATGCTAGTCATTTTAGGGCTGTATGAAAGCTAGAAGAATGGCCGATACCTTCAGGGAAATGTGAGATTCATCTATGGGTGAAAGCTAGTCCTCAACAGAGCATCTACATTCCACATAATATGTATTCATTAGTGATAATGAAGAACCTATAGGACTATAAACTGTGAGTGGATCTTTTTAGAGTAGTGAGAAAAGGAAGAAGAAGAAGGTGATCCTCTCCACCGGATGTGAGCCAGAGAGATAGAAAAAGAGAGTGACCCTTGGGAAAGCAGTGAGATTACCCTAAACCTTGTAAAGGCAGTGATCCTGGACATAGAAGTGATCTATCCTGAACCTTGTAAATTGGTAGTGAGCTTTAGTGTATTTGGTATAGTGGCACATCACCATTATATGCTCCTTGGACGTAGCCCAATGAGGGTGAACCAAGTAAAAATCTCTATGTCTGCCTGGTTACTTCCCAGAATTGAATCTAAATCATAACCATCAGATAAATATAAAAAATAAGTGATCCCCATTATCACATAAGAGAAAAAAATAGACCCTTATAATATATAGGTCAATATCCAGTGGGGCAAGAAAAAGTTTGGAATAGAATATCCATAACCTGATTCACCCCCCCCCCTCAGGGTATTTAGGCCCCTTTTTGGTCCAAAAAATTTGTATCAGAGGAATGCTTTCTTTTATTAAATTTGTTTGCTATGACTTGGGGTAGTCAATTTATGTGGTTAAATTAGTCTTCTCATATCTCGGTGTTCCATGGAAAAAGAAAAAACATCAATGAAGAATCATATGTCGGGTGATATCCCCTAGTGTGAAAGTGTTTATGGAAAAAATGTTATTCAACTAATAGAATCAAGAAGCTTACTGAATGGAGGCCTGGATAAATCTGATAGGGAAAAGATTGATTCACTCAATCATGATATTGGAATGGGTGAAGTATATGAACGTCAATGTTATACCAAAACAACTGATGATGAAGAAGTTTCAAGAAGGAGGTAGCCAGTAGATGCTTTAAACAAGAAAAAGAAATTGGATCAGAAATTGGATGAAGAAGTTAAATCTAAAGATATCTGGATCCATGTATTGGAAATTTAAGTCATCAAACCAAGAGTCTTAAATAAAAGGCTTATTGATGTGGCTAATGACCTAAGGGAGAAGAATGATTCCCAAGGTGAAAAACAACAAAATATGGCTAGAATGAAAGGAAAACAAAAGGCTGGTGAATATGAAGGGAATCAGAAGTCATATGATGTTCAGAATCTGAAATCTAGAAATGATGATCTAGCTAAACTGTTATCTGAACAAGTTCATAAGAATCAAAGGCTACAAAAAGATAATTCTTGTTGTTATGATTCTGTTGCTCAAGAAAAATTGAAAGTAAAGGAGCAGAGTGACATGGTGGATAAATAGGAACGTGAATTAAAAGATGAGATGAGTTGAGGGAAGCTTCTCAAGAGAGAACTTAATATCCAATTCGAATCAAGTGATATGAAGATTCATAATTTGGAAGAAGAGCTAGAATGTGTAAATAATGAAGTGTAGAAATCCAATACCAAAGAAATTCTAAAATGAAGTATGCATTGCACTTACTATTTTATTATCCTTCGACAAGTGATTATAAAATGAAGAACAATTATGTTCTTTTTGAAGAGATACAATAGAATATTTTCTCAGATCAGAGACCATATAGTTTGGGAAAAACTGGTATTGGATTTGATTAATCCCCTCTCATGCATGACAGAAAGGGAGCCGTGAACAATTCCAAAAGTGGAGAAAATCCAGTAGGTGTTGGAGACAAGCCGAAGAGGACAATTACAAGAAGTAGTGATGACATGTTCTATTTCTGCGGGATTCATGGCCAGACATCAAGATTCTGTACAAAGGACCATAAATACATTTCAGGCTGTGAAAATAGATTCTTTTCTAAATATAAGAATAAGAAGAACTGTTGTGCAAAATCAGAAAGTAGAGTCTCTCAAAGGAAAGAATTTATTAGATGCTATTACTGTGGAAAATTGGGAGACACCATGAGTATGTGTCAAGAGGCTCAAGAGCACAATGTTTGAGGAATAACTAATGTTGCATGAAAATCTATATATAGAAATGATGAAATGAGGTATTCCTTTAATGGAAAATATTTTATATGTTCTCATTATGGGCATTTGGCAAGACATTGAAGTAAGAAGGAATCAGTAAAGGAACAGCGACTCGAAAGGAGATTCTTGACTCTAGTGATGCATAATGAGAATTTATACACTAGGATACAAAGTGGTAAGTAGAATAATAGGCTTATATCCTTAGGGTAATCTCATGGAGCTGAAGGAATGGTGTATCGGTCACCTCCTCTGTCACACTCACAACTGCTCTCTAAGAAAGAACATGATAAAATCTTGAAGAAAAAGGGAGGAAATTCTATAGATGTGAGTAAGACGAATGCACATTCAGTGGAGGACTCACCACCAGTGAAAAATAGTGTGGTGACTCAGATATCTGATAAAAGAAATATGATCAATGAATGCATTGAAAAATTAGCATGTCTTGTTCCACGACAAAAAAGTGGAGGAATGTGGAAGATCCTTGCAATGGTGGAAGAAGCAAGGGAAGATGACAATCAGAAACATTCCTACTCAGAGAAGGAATTAGAGTAAGTGGAATATTGGTGGAACATCAAAGAAGGAAATGTATAAAAGTGTGTTTACACCTCAATGTGTGAGAAAGGTCAAGCCTACTGAATTTTCATTTCAGAAAAATTCTCAACATGTGGGTAATGAATGATTAGTCATATAGTTGGTGTAGTTGAAGTTGGCTAGGCAGTTAGAGCAGTCAAGGAAAGAGTATGATGCTCTGCAAGAAAGAATCAATGGGTTGACCCATTGGGATCAACCACAATCTTATTCTTGAGGATTCCATAAATTTCCCCTCTCCCATTGTATATAAATATTGTTAACTAATGATTCAAATGTTTTATGTTTTAGGGAGATACAATCCATGGGGAAGTGGCATCTAAAGATTCACATTAGCAGTGATATGCTTCAGAGTTTCAGTTGACTCAAATTAGGTAGCAGAGTTGAAGAAGAAAGGAAGAAACAGAGCACAATAGGAAATGATTGTGTTATTAACTTTATCTCTTTTTTCATATGCCGAGTTCCAACTAAGTAGGCTTAGATATTTGGTTAATGGATCAATGTTGAGTGGAAGATGAGAATAAATAACGCAACAGCAGAAGAATGCTTATGGGACTAACACTAGGAAGTTTTTCATAACAAGGAGAAGCATTCAATAACAAAATCAGATGCAAGATCCATCAAATAAATAATTGGATAAATAAGCTCAGGTGCTGTCTATCGAGGGAATAAATATTGAGGGAGAAGAAGAAATAATCTTCCATCTCATGCTTATCTAGTCTGTTCTAACATTATGGTATCAGCTGACTAATTTCAGTATAGCAAGAAGATATGAGAGAATATCTACAATGTTTCAACAAGAAGCTCAGAAAATAAGCTTAAAGAAATGATGCCACTGATCAATGAAACTATGAGCAATTTCCTGATAAATGTTATGAGGAGTAAAGAAAACAAGGGGGAGCAGAAGTCGATGATGCTGATTCATAAAAGAATCAGACATGGGAGATTGTTTCAAGGCCGGGAGATAAGAACGTCATTGGGACTAAATGGGTTTTTCGCAATGAGATGAACGAAGATGGCACATTTATTCAAAAAAAAGAATGACTGGTGTGTAAAGGATACTCCCAAATAGAGGGAATTAATTTTTATGAGACATTTACACCTATTTCAAGGCTAGAGACAATCATATTATTTTTAGCAATATCAGTGCAAAGAATGTTCAAAGTGTTCTAGATGGACATCAAATCTGCATTTTTGAATGGGGTTCTGAAAGAAGAGGTGTACATTGAGCAGCCAGATGTATTTCTCATTCATGAAGATGAGAATAAATTCTGTCGGTTGGTGAATCACTATATGGGTTAAATCAAGCACTAAGAGCATGGTACTCAAGGCTAGATCAGTATTTGAAAAAGCATGGAATTCAACGTGGGGGAGTTTATTACAATCTCTACGTTATCAACAACAAAAATCAAAGGATGATAGTGCTGGTTCATGTCGATGAAATAATATTTGGTGGATCAGAGTAAGCTCAGTGAAAATAGTTTTCTGAATTCATGAAAAATGAGTTCGAGATGTCAATGATTGGTGAGATAACATTTTTCCTTGGCTTATAGGTGACACAAGTCTATAATGGAACTTTCATTTCTAAATCTAAATACACCAAGGAGGCTTTGAAAAGGTTTGGAATGGAAAATTCCAAGGAGATGAATACTCCAGTTGATACTCGGACGAAACTGTCCAAAGATGAGGATAGCAAGGAATTTAATATCATAGAATACATGAAAATTATTGGAAGTTTTATGTACTTTACCACAACAGGGCCTGGCATTGTTTTCACCACCGGCCAAGCAGTAAAATATCAAAGCAATCCAAAAGAAAGTCACATGATCATAGTTAAAAGAATACTTTGATGCATTTTTTGTTGGATCAACAGATGACAAAAAATCAACGTCAGGAGGTGCATTCTATCTTGGTAAATTGTGTATTTCTTGGCTAAGCAAGAATAAAGATTTCATATCTCTGAGGAATGTAGAGGTTGAGTATATTGTGGCCACTCAATCATTCACACGACTATTAGGGATGGAGCAGCATCTTGAAGATATGGGAGTTAAAGTGAAGTATCTGATCAAAATCCAGTTTGATAACTCACATGTTATGAATCTTAGAAAAATACAATTCATCACTCAAGGAAAAAGCACCTTGAGATAAAATTTCATTTCATCAAGGAGAAGGTGGAGAAAGGGCTTGTGAAGTTGGAGTATGTGCCTACAAAGCTACAAGTTGCAGATATTCTGACAAAGGACTTACCCCAAGAAGCTTTTTAGAGGCATCAACTAGCTCTGGGAGTCCAGTCGACTCCCCACAATTGAGAAGTGTGGATGTGGGACCATCCCCCATCTCTCCCCGAGTTATGATGTGTTTTTACCTAATGCACTAATATGTGTTCTCTACTCTGTTACAGACTACAAAGGAGGGACCTTTGGGTTTGTTGACAAGGGGGGGGGATAGTGATTGTTCAAGGGGGAAAAGTGTGGATATTTGAGAAATCCTGAATGATATGGGGAGAAGCTGATAGGTGGAGTAGCCAGATAGGGGGAGTTGAAGCTGGTTTAAAGAGCATAGCTTGGACAACACAGGAAAAAATGCTGAAGGGGATTTTATCTGACAAGTGTTAAAGCCATGAGCAGAATAGGAGAGTATCAAATCTGATGATGCTAGACGTGATTGATCAAATAATGGATTTCGTGATAGGTGAGGATCGTGATAAAAGCAGAAAAGTGGTGTTGGAATGCGGTAAGAATATTTCCAAAAACTGGTTTCAGTTTGGTATCAACAGTGGGTGTTAGATTTGACGTGATTCATTGATGAATGTTTCATTTACTCTTGCTTCTCATCCTGAGCATTACTCATGTGGTATTGGATTATGTGTTGAGTAAATCCTTGATCACTATCAGAATCGCAATAGGTGAATGGTGGTTGAAGAATTAACGATGTATCTTTATATGGAAGAGTTGTCAAGAAACCCAAAGGGGGAGATTATTGGGAAAAAATCTCTCAAGGTATCATTGAAGCATTTTTGAGGTGATTGTGTTTATTGACAAAGCGGGCCTTTGTGTTGTGTTTGTTGACAAAGAAATCCATTACGTACAAATTTTTTTACAAAGGGGATTTCATGGTGAATTTTTAAGTTCCAGTGATGTAGATTACTATTCTAGTTTACAAAGAACTAGGACAAAGGAATGGATGATCTGGAGGTGGTACAAAAAGAGTAGTACAAGGTGGCGTTGTTTTCCAGTGTTTTCCAAATTTTTGGACCTCAAAATTGACAAATGGAGAAAAGTGTTTTTGGAAAAGGGACTTGCGCGCCAGTTTCATGGAGGCTAGGAAAATTGCAAGCCATATGTTTTTCAAGATCATAACATCAAAATATGTTTAATGAAAAATGGTCACCCATGTATTATGTTTGGTCGTGCAAGTGACTTGGGGGACAAAGACTAGGGCGGCTAAACTTGCACGCCAAGAGGAGACTTGAGTGCCATCGCGTAGGTTTTACAAATTCCTATAAATAGAGGTAGAACCCTCCTCATTTCGAGAGAGAGTTCAACACTTATAGAAAATCAGATCTCTAATCACGTAGGTGTTGTGGTTGCGCAAGTGGTGGTGTGGTCACGTAGGTGTAAAGATATTCATTAGTTGTGCACCAGTTGATAGTTGTGCGCCCGAAGTGGTTTTGGTGAGAAAGGGTGTGAGTCGCCCAAGTTTAGAGTTGAAGAAGGGGGTGTCGTGTAGGTGGTTTGGTGACACATGTGTGCCAGGCTTTGAAGAAGCACGACAGTTGATAGTTGCACGCCAAAATTTGTTTGGGCGTAAGAGGGTGTTAGTCGTGCAAGATTGGAGTTGTAAAGGCGAGTCTAACGCAAGTGGTTGAGTTGGACTTGTGCGCCGGTTTGAACTTGTGCGCCAGAACTTGCGAGCCATCTTAGAGAAGCGCGCCCTGTATGGTTGAAGCATGACAGTCATTTTAGGGCTGCGTGAAAGCTGGAAGATTTCCCAATACCTTAGGTGCAAAGTGAGATTCATCTACATGTGAAAGTTGGACTTCAACAGAGCATCTACAAACAACAGAAGATGTATTCATAAGTGATTATGAAGAGACCTATAAGTCTATAAACTGTGAGTGGTTCCTTTCCAGAGCAGTGAGAAAATGAAGAGGAAGAAGGTGATCCTCTCCACCGGTAGTGAGCAATAGTGAGATAAATAGGGAGTGACCATTTGGAAAGCAGTAAGCTGACCCTAAACCATGTAAAGGAAGTGAGCCTAGGAATAGAAGTGGTCTAGCCCGAACCTTGTAAATTGGCAGTGAGATTTAGTGGATTTTGTACAATTTCTCATCGCCGTTGTATGCTCCTTGGACGTAGCCCAGTGAGGGTGAACCAAGTAATAATTCATGTGTCTTCCTGGTTGCTTCCCTGCATTGTATCTAAAGAATAACCATCAGATAAAGATAAAAATAAGTGATCAACATTAAAACATAAGAGCAAACAAAGAGACCCTTATATAATAGAGGTCAAGATCTAGTTGGTAAAGATGAATTTTGGAATAGAATATCCATACCCTAATTCACACCCCCTCAGGGTATCTAGGACCCTTTTTGGTCCAAAAAATTGGTTTTAGAGGCAGGTTTCTTTTATCATATTTGTTTGCTACGACTTGGAGTAGTCGATTTTTGTGGTAAAATCAGTCTGCTCTTATCTCGGTGTTCCATGGAAAAGGGGAAAACTTCAAAGAAAAATCATAAGTTGGGTGATATCCCTAAGGGAGGAAGTATTTATGGAAAAGGTGTTATCCAACTAAAAGAATAAAACAACTTACTAATGGAAGGCATGGATGAATCTGATAGGGAAAATATCAATTCACTCAATCATGATATAGGAATGAGTGATGTATATAAACTTCAAAGTGATACCGAAACAACTAATGATGAAGAAGTTTCAAGAAAGAGGTCACCAGTAGATGTTGTTAACATGACAAAGTAATTGGATCAGAAATTGAATGAATAAGTTAAATGTAAAGATATCCAGATCCAAGTATTAGAAATTGAGGTCAACAAACTAAGAGGATTAAATCAAAGGATTATTGATGTGGATACTAACCAAAGGGAGAATAATGATTCCCAAGGATAAGAACTACAAAAGTTTTATAAAATGAATTGAAATCAAAAGTCTGATTAATATGAAGGGAATCAGAAGTCATATGATGTTCAGAATCTGAAATCTAGAAATGATGATCTTGATACACAGTTATCTGAACATGTTTAGAAGAATCAAATTCTACAACAAGATAATGCTTGTTTTTATGATTCTGTTACTCAAGAAAAATTGAAATTAAAGTAGCAGAGTGACATGGTGGATAAGATGACACATGAATTAAAAGATGAGATGAGTAGAGTGAAGCTTCTCAAGATAGAACTTGATGTCTAACTTGAATCAAGGGATATGAATATTCAAAATTTGTATGAATATCTAGAATCAGTAAAGAAGGAAGTGGAGAAATAAAATACCATAGGAAAGTCTAAAATAATGGATTCATTGCACTAACTATTTTATTATCCTTCGACAAGGGATGATAAAATGAATAGTAGATATGCTATTTCTAAAGAGAAACAACAGAATATTTTCTCAGCTCAGAGACCATATAGTTTGGGAAAAACAGGTATTGGATTTGATAAATCCCCTCATGTGCATGAAAGAAAGGGAGCCGTGAACAATTCCAGAAGTGGAAGAAATTCTATAGGTGTTCTATAAAGGCCTAAGAGGATAGTTACAAGAAGAAGTGACGACATGTTATATTTCTATTGGATTCATGGACACACATCAAGCTTCTGTACAGAGTCCCAGAAATACATTTTAGGCTATGAAAATATATTCTTTTCTAAATATTAGAATAATAAGAAGTGTTTTGAAAAATTAAAAAGAAGAGTCTCTCATCAGAAATCATTTATTATATTATATTACTGTGAAAGAATGGGAGACACCATGAGTAAGTGTTAGGAAGCTCAGGAGCTCAATGTTAGAGGAAGAACTCATGCTGCATCAACATCTCGACATAGAAATGATGAAATGAGGTATGAATTTGATGGAAAATGTTTTATATGTTCTCATTATGGTCATTTGGAAAGACATTGCAGAAAGAAGAAATCAGTGAAAGAACAGGGACTCAAAAGGAGATTCTTGACACCAGTGATGCATAATGAGAAATTATACACTAGGAGACAAAATGGTAAGTTGAATAATAGGCTTAGAGCCTTAGGAGAATAACATGGAGCTGAACAAAAGGTGTATTGTTCACCTCCTATGTCACACTCACAACCGCTCTCTAAGAAAGAACATGAAAAACTCTGGAAGAAAAAGGGAGGAAATGATACAATTGTGAGTAAGACAAATTCACATTCAGTAGAGGTCTCACCTCCAGTGAATAATAGAGTGGTGACTCAGATATATGATAAAATAAATATGATCAAAGAATTCATTGAAAAATTAGCATGTTGTGTTCCACGACAGAAAAGTGGAGGAAAGTGGAAGATCCTTGCAACGGTGGAAGAAGAAAGGGAATAAGACAAGAAGAAATATTCCTACTCAGAGAAGGAATTAGGGGAAGTGGCATATTGGTGGAACATCAAAGAAATAAATGTGTAAAAGTGAGTTTAAACCTCAAAATGTGAGAAAGATCAATCCTACAAAATTTACATATCAAAAAAAGTCTAAACATGTGGGTAATGAATGCTTAGTCATATAGCCAGAGCAGTTGAAGTTGTTTGGGCAGTTAGAGCAGGAAAGGAAAGAGTGTGATGCTCTACAAGAAATAATCAATGGGTTGACCCATTGGGATCAACCACAATCCTCTTCTTGAGGATTCCATAAATTTCCCCTCTCCCTTTTTATATAAATACTGTTAACTAATGATTAAAATGCTTCAGGTTTTAGGGAGATACATTCCAAGGGGAAGTGGAATCTAAAGATGCACAGTAGAAGTGATATGCTTTAGAGTTTCAATTTACTCAAATCAGGTAGCAATGTTGATGAATAAAGGTTGAAATAGAGCATAATAGGAAATTATTGTCTTATTAACTTTATCTCGTGTTTCCTACACCGATTTACAACTCAGTAAGCTTAGAGATTTGGTTAATGGCTCAATGTCGAGTGGAAGATGAGAATAAATGATGCTGAAGAATAGGATTTATTATGGGACTAGCACTAGGAATTGTTGCATAACATGGGGAGAGAATTCAATTACAAAATCAGATGCAAGATCCATCAAAGAAATAATTGGACGGATAAGCTCAGGTGCTTTCTACCGAGGGAATACATATTGAGGGATAAGCAGAAATAATCTTGCATCTCATGATTAACTAGTTGGTTCTAACATTATGGTATCAGCTGAATCTTTTCAGGATAACAAGAAGATATGAGAGAATATCTACAATGTTTCAACAAGAATCTCATAAAATTAACTAAAAGAAATGATTCCACTGAATAATTAAACAGTGATAAATTTCATGATAAATGTGATGAGGAGGAAAGAAACAAAGGGGGAGAAGAAGTATATGACAATGATTCAAAAAAGTATCAGAATTGGGAGATTGTTTCAAGGCCAGCAGATAAGAATGTCATCAGGACTAAATGGGTCTTTCAGAACAAGATGAATGATGATGGCATAGTGATTCGAAACAAAGAACGACTGGTGTGTAAAGGATACTCCCAAATAGAGGGAATTGATGTTGATGAGACATTTTCACCAGTTGTAAGGCTGGAACAATCAGATTATTTTTAGCCATAGCAGTGCAAATAAAGTTCAAAGTGTTCTAGATTGATGTCAAATCTGCATTTCTGAAAGGGGTTCTGGAAGAAGAGGTGTACATTGAGTAGCCAGATAGATTTCTCATATATGAAGATGAGAATAAAGTTTGGTAGTTGATGAAAGAACTATATGGGTTGAAGCAAGCACCAAGACCATGGTACTCATGGCTGGATCAGCATTTGAAAAAGCATGGCATTCAACGTGGTGGAGTTGATTACAATCTCTATGTAAAAAACAACAGTAATCAAAGGATGATGGTGCTGGTTCATGTTGATGACATAATATCTGGTGGATCAGATAAAGCACATTGCAATCAGTTTTCTGAATTCATGAAAAATGATCTTGATATGTCAATGATTGGTGAGATAACATTTTTCCATGGTCTACAGGTGACACAAGGAAGTAATGTCACTTTCATTTCACAATCCAAATATGTAAAAGTGGTTTTTAAAGGGTATGGAAGGAAAAATTTCAAGGAGATGAATACTCTAGTTGCTACCTAGACGAAACTGTCCAAAGATGAGGATGACAAGGCAGTTAATATCATAGAATACAAGAAAATTATTGGAAGTTTTCTTTACTTGACCGCAACAAGGCCATAAAGTGTTTTTTCCACCTACCAAGTAGCACAATATCAAAGCAATCCAAAAGTAAGTCACATGCTCGCAGTGAAAAGAATACTTCGATGCAGATTGGGCCGGATCAGTAGATGACAAAAAATTGATGTCAAGAGTTGAATTATATCTTGGTAAATTTTGTATTTCTTGGATAAGCATGAAACAAGATTACATCTCTATGAGCACCGTAGAGGCTGAGTATATTGAGGCCACTCAAGAATGCACATAGCTATTATGGATGAAGTAGCAGCTTGAAGATACGGGAGTTGAAGTGAAGTCTCTGATTGGAATCCATTGTGATAACTCAACTGCTATCAGTATTATTAAAAATCCATTTCATCACTCAAGGACAATGAAAATTGAGATAAAATATCATTTTATTAAGGAGAAGGTGTAGAAAGGGATTGTGAAGTTGGAGTATGTAATTATAGAACTACAAGTTGCAGATATTATGACAAATTCCTTACCCAAAGAAGCTTTTGAGAGGCATCGAGTGGCTCTGGGAGTCCAGTCGACTCCCCACACTTGAGAAGTGTGGATGTGAGACCATCCCCACTCTCTCCCCGAGGTATGATGTGTTTTTCCCTAATATATTGATATGTGTTCTCTACTCTGTTACAGACTGCAAAAGAGTGACCTTTGGGTTCGATGAAAAATGGGGATAAAATAGTGATTGTTCAAGGGGGAGACAATGTGGTTATTTGAGAAATCATGAATCATATGGGGAGAAGCTGACAGGTGGAGTAGCCAGATTGGGGGAGTTGAAGTTGGTACAAAGAGCATAGCTTGGAAAACACAGACAATGGTGCTGAAGAGGATTTGCAGCTAACAAGAGTTAAAGCTGTGGGCAGATAAGGGGAGTATCAAATCTGACGATGCTAGACATGATTGGTCAAAGAATAGACATCACGACTACTGAGGATCGTGATAAATGCATAAGAGTGGTGTTGGAATGTAGTAAGAATATTTCAAACAATTGGTTTCAGTTTGGTATCAACAGTGGGTGTCAGAGTTGAAGTGATTCATTGATGGACATTTCATTTACTCTTCTTTCTCACGCTGAGAATTGCTCATGTGGGCTTGGAGTATGTGTTGAGTAAATCCTTGATCGCTATCGGAATCGCAATAGGAAAATGGTAGCTGAATAATTAATGATGTATCTTTTTATGTAAGAGTTGTCAAAAAACACAAAGGGGGAGATTGTTGGGCCAAAATACCTCAAGGTATCATTGAAGCATTTTTGAGGTGATTGTTCTTGTTGAAAAAGTGGGCCTTCGTGTTGAGTTTGTTGACAAAGCAAACCATGACGTACATATTTTCTGACAAAGGGGATTTCATGGTGAATTTTCAAGTTCTAGTGATGTTGTTGAAAATTATTTTTGACAAAGAACCATAACAAAGGAATGGACGATCTGAAGGTGGTATAAAAAGAGCAGTACAAAGTGGTGCCATTTTCCAATGTTTTCCAAATTTTTGGACCTCAAAATCGAAAAAAGAAGAAAAGTGTTTTTGGAAAAGTGACTTGCGCGCCGGTGTCTGGGAAGCTAGGAAACATGCGCGGCATATGTTTTTCAAGACCATAACAACAAAATATGGCAAAGTAAAAAGGGTCGTTCCTGTTTTATGTTTGGTTGTACAAGTGACTAGGGCAATAGAGACTAGGGAAACTGGACTTGCGTGCTAAAAGGAGACTTGTACGCCATCGTGCAGGGTGTCCAAATGCCTATAAATAGAGGTTGACCCCTGCTCATTTTGAGAGAGAGTTAAAAAATTAGATAAAATTAGATCTCTTGTCATGCAGGTGTTGTGGTCACACAATTGGTGGTGTGGTCATGCATGTGTAAAGATATTCAGTAGTTCCGCGCCAGATGATAGTTGCTCACCCAATGTGGTTTGGGTGAGAAATGGTGTGAGTCGCCCAAGTTTAGAGTTGAAGAAGGTGGTGTCGCACAGGTGGTTTGGTGACACTTGCTTTCCATGCTTTGAATAAGTGTGACAGTTGATAGTTGCACGCCAAAATTGGTTTGGGCGTAAAAGGGTGTGAGTTGCTCAAGTTTGGAGCTGAAGAAGCGAGTGTCAAGCAAGTGGTTGAGGTGAGCTTGTCACCTGTTTGAACATGCATGCAGGAACTTTCATGTCGGATTGGAGAAGCGCACTAGGTATGGTTAAAGAACGCCAGTCATTTTAGGGTTGCATGAAAGCTGGAAGATTACCTGATACCTTTGATGCAAATTGAGATTCATCTACGGGTGAAATATGGACTTCAATAGAGAATCTACATACAAAAGAAGATGTATTCATTAGTGATAATGAAGAGAAATATAGGTCTATAAACTGTGAGTGAATCTTTTCTAGAGCAGTGAGAAAAGGAAGAGGAAGAAGGTGATCCTCTCCCCCGGCAGTGAACCAGAGAGAGAAATAGGGAGTGACCTTTGGGAAAGCAATGAGCTGACCCTAAACCTTGTAAAGGCGGTGAGCCAGGGCATAGAAGTGAACTAGCCCGAAACTTGTAAATTGGCAGTGAGATTTAGTGGATTCGGTACAGTGACACATCATCGTTGTATGCTCCTTGGACGTATCCCAGTGAGGGTGAACCAAGTAAAAATCTCTGTGTCTTCCTGGTTGCATCCCTACATTACATCTAAAGAATAACCATCAGATAAATATAAAAATAAGTGAACAACATTAACAAATAAGAGAAAACAAATAGACCCTTATAATATAGAGGTCAAGATCTAGTTGAGAAAAAATAATTTTGGAATAGAATATCGATACCCTAATTCACCCCCTCTCAGGGTATCTAGGCCCCTTTTTGGTCCAAACAATTGGTATCAGAGGCCGGTTGCATTTCTCAAATTTGTTTTATATGACTTGGTGTAGTCGATTTGTGTGGTTAAATCTGTCTTCTCTTATCTCGTTGTTCTGTGGAAAAGGGAAAAACATCAAATAATAATCATAATTTGAGTGATATTCTTCAGTGTAGAAATGTTTATGGAAAAATTGTTATTCAACTAAAAGAATCAAACATCTTTCCGAAGGAAGGCCTAGATGAATCTGATAGAGATAGATTCATTAACTTAATCATGATGTTGGAATGAGTGATGTACATGATCTTAAAAGTGACACCAAAACAACTGATGATGAAGAAGTTTCAAGAAGGAGGTTATCAGTAGATGTTGTCAACATGAAAATGAAATTTGATCATAAATTGGATAAAGAAGTTAAATCTAAATATATCCAGATCCCAGTATTGCAAATTTAGGTCAACAAACTAAGAGGCTTAAATCAAAGACTTATTGATGTGGTTACTGACCTAAGAGTGAAGAATGATTCCCAAGGTGAAGAACTGCAAAATATGAAAAGAATTAAAGGAAAACAAAAGGCTGGTGAATATGAACGGAATCAGAAGTCATATGATGTTCAGAATCTGAAACCTAGAAATGATGATCTAGCTACACAGTTATCTAAACAAGTTCAGAAGAATCAAAGGGTACAATAAGATAATTCTTATTGTTCTGAATCTGTTGCTCAAGAAAAATTGGAAGTAAAGGAGCAGGGTGACATGGTGGATAAGCTTACACATGAATTAAAAGATGATATGAGTAGAGGGAAGTTTCTCAAGAGAGAACATGATATCCAACTAGAATCAAGGGATATGAATATTCAAATGTCTGAAGAAGAGATATAATCGGTAAAGAATGAAGTGGTGAAATCCAATACCAAAGGAAAGTCTAAATTGAAGGATGCATTGCAATTACTATTTTATTATCATTCGACAAGTGATGATAAAATGAAGAACAAATACGCTATTTATGAAGAGAAACAACAAAATATTTTCTCAGCTCAGAAAACATATAGTTTGGGAAAAAATAGTATTGGATTTGATGAATCCCCTCCCGTGCATGAGAGAAAGGGAGCTGTGAACAATTTCAGATGTGGAGAAAATCCTGTAGGTGCTGGAGACAGGCCTAAGAGGATAGTTACAAGAAGTAGTAACGACATGTTCTATTTATGTGGGATTCATGGCCACACATCAATCTTCTGTACAGAGGCCCAGAAATACATTTCAGGGTATGAAAATAGATTCTTTTCTAAATCTGAGAATAAGAAGATGTATCGTGATTAATTAGAAAGAAGAGTATCTCAGAGGAAAGCATTTTTTAGATGATATTACTATGGAAGAATGGGACACACCATGAGTATGTGTTAGGAATCTCAGGAGCTCAATGTCAGAGGAAGAACTCATGATGGATCAACATCTTGACATAGAAATGATGAAATGAGGTATGCCTTTGATGGAAATTGTTTTATATGTTCTCATTATGGGCATTTGGAAAGACATTGCAGTAAGAATAAAGCAGTAGAGGAACAAGGACTCTAAATGAGATTCTTGACTCCATTGATGCATAATGAGAAATAATACATTTTGAGACAAAGTGGTAAGTTGAATAATATTCTTTGAGCCTTAGGGAATCACATGGAGTTGAACGAAAGGTGTATCAGTCACCTCCTATGTCACACTCACAACTGCTCTCTAAGAAAGAACATGAAAAAATATGGAAGAAAAAGGGAGGAAATTCTACAGTTGTGAGTAAGATGAATTCACATTCAGTGGAAGACTCCACACCATTGAAAAATAGTGTGGTGAATCAGATATCTGATAAAAGAAATATGAACAAAGAATACATTGAAAAATTAGTATTTCATGTTCCACGACAGAAAGTGGAGGAAAGTGGAAGATCCTTGTAATGGTGGAAGAAGCAAGGGAAGATGAAAAACAAAAATATTCTTACATAGAGAAGGAATCAAGGGAAGTGGCATATTGGTGGAACATCCAAGATGGAAATGTATAACAGTGGGTTTAAACCTCAAAGTGTGTGAAAGGTCTATCCTATAGAATTTACATATTAGAAAAAGAATCCACATGTGGGTAATGAATGCTTAGTCATATATCCCAAGAATTTGAAGTTGGATAGGTAGTTAGAGTAGGCAACGAAAGAGTGTGATGATATGTAATAAAGAATCAATGGGTTGACCCATCGGGATCCACCATAATCCTCTACTTGAGGATTCCAGAAATTTCCCCTCTCCCTTTGTATATAAATACTGTTAACTAATGATTCAAATGTTTCAGGTTTTTGGGAGATACGATCCAAGGGGACGTGGCATCTAAAGATACATAGTAGCAGTGATATGCTTCAGAGTTTCAATTGACTCAAATCAGGTAGAATTGTTGAAGAAGAAAGGGTGAAACATAGCACAATAGGAAATGATTGTGTTATTAACTTTATCTCATGTTTCCTACACTAAGTTCCAACATATTAGGCTTAGAGATTTGGTTAATGTCTCAATTCCGAGTAGAATATGAGAATAAATGATGCAGTAGAAAAATAATTCATCTCATTAATATCTAGTTTGTTCAAACATTATGGTCTCAGTTGACTCTTTTTAGGATAGAATGAAGATATGATAGAATATCCACAATGTTTCAACAAGAAGCTCAGAAAAGTAGCTAAAAGAAATGATGCCACTTAACAATGAAAAAATGATCAATTTCATGATAAAATTGATGAGGTGGAAATAAAAATATGTGGAGTAGAAGTGGATGATGTTGATTAAGAAAAGAATCAGACATGGTAGATTTTTTCAAGGATAGAAGATAAGAAAGTCATTAGGACTAAATGGATTTTTCGAAACAAGATGAACGAATATTGCACAATGATTCAAAACAAACCACGATTGGTATGTAAATGATACACCCAAATAGAGGGAATTGATTTTGATTAGACATTGGAACCGATTGCAATGCTGGAGAAAATCAGATTATTTTTATTCATAAAAGTGAAAATAGTGTTCAATGTGTTATAGATTGACATCAAATTTGCATTTCTGAATTGGGTTCTATAAGAAGAGGTGTACATCGAACATCTAGATTGTTTTCTCATTCATGAAGATGAGAATAAAGTTTGTCAGTTGAAGGAAGCACTATATGGGTTGAAGCAAGCACCAAGAGCATGTTACTCAAGGATGGATTAGTATTTGAAAAATCATGTCATTCAACGTGGTGGAGTTGATTACAATCTCTATGTCAACAAAAACAACAGTTTTCAAAGGACGATGGTGATGGTTCTTGTTGATGACATAATATTTGGTGGATCAGATGAAGCTCAGTGCAAACAGTTTTCTAAATTCACGAAAAATGAGTTCGAGATGTCAATGATTGGTGAGATAACATTTTTCCTTGGTCTACAGGTGACACAAGGCAGTAATGGCAATGTCATTTCTCAATCCAAATATTCCAAGGAGGTTTTGAAAATGTTTGGAATGGAAAATTCCAAGGAGTTGTATACTCCAGTTGCTACCTGGATGAAACTCTCCAAAGATGAGGATGGCAAGGTAGTTAATATCATATAATACAAGAAAATCATTGGATGTTTTCTGTACTAGGACACAACAAGGCCTGAAATTGTTTTCACCACCTACCAAGCATCACGATATCAAAGCAATCCAAAAGAAAGTAACAATATTGCAGTGAAAGGAATACTTCGATGCAGATTGGGTTGGATCAACAGAAGACAGAAAATCAATGTCAGGAGGTGCATTATATCTTGGTAAATTGCGTATTTCTTGGCTAAGAAAGAAACAAGATTGTATCTTTCTGAGCACCACAGAGGCTGAGTATATTTCGGCCACTCAAAATGCACATAACTATTATGGATGAAGAAACACCTTGAAGATATGGGAGTTGAAGTGATGTCTTTGATCAGAATCCAATGTGATAACTCATGTGCTATCAATCTTAGCAGAAATCCAGTTCATCACTCAAGGACAAAGTAGATTGAGATAAAATATCATTTCATCAAGGAGGAGGTGGAGAAAGGGCTTGTGAAGTTGAAGTATGTTCCTACAGAGCTACAAGTTGCAGATATTATGACAATGGCCTTACCCAAAGAAGCTTTTGAGAGGAATATACTGGCATTGGGAGTTCAGTCGACTCCCCACACATGAGAAGTGTGGATGTGTGACCCCCCCTCTCTCCCCGATGTATGATCTGTATTTCCCTAATATACTGATATGTGTTCTCTACTCTGTTATAAACTACAAAGGATTTACCATTGGGTTCGTTGACAAAGGGGGTAAAAATAGTGATTGTTCATGGGGAAGATAGTGTGGCTATTTGAGAAATCATGAATGATATGGGGAGAAGCTGAAAGGTGGAGTAGCAAGATAGGGG
Organism: Viscum album; assembly: GCA_963277665.1. Lineage (NCBI taxonomy): Eukaryota > Viridiplantae > Streptophyta > Magnoliopsida > Santalales > Viscaceae > Viscum > Viscum album. The sequence continues at coordinate 1,535,626,867 of OY728125.1, read as the reverse complement.
GAGTTGAATCCGGTTCAAAAAGATTATCTTGGACAACATAGCCAATAGTGCTGAAGACGATTTGCATCTGACAAGAGTTAAAGCTATGAGCAGACAGGGAGAGTATCAAATCTAATTATGCTAGACATGATCGATCAATGAACAGAAATCATGACAGCTAAGGATCATGATAAAAGCAGAAGAGTGGTGTTGGAATGTGGTAAGAATATTTCCAACAATTGGTTTCAGTTTGGTATCATTAGTGGGTGTTAGAGTAGAAGTGATTCATTTATGAACTTTTCATTTAATGTTTTTTCTCACACTGAGAATTTCTCATATTGACTTAGAGTATGTGTTGAGTAAATCCTTGATTGCTATCATAATCGTTGTAGGGAAATGGTGACTGAAGAATTAACTATGTATCTGTATATGGAATAGTTGTAAACAAACCTAAAGGGGGATATTTTAAGGAAACAATCCCTCAAGGTATCATTGAAGCATTTTTGAGGTGATTTTGATTGTTGACAAAGTGGGCCTTTGTGTTGTGTTTGTTGACAATGAATACCATGACATACAAATTTTTTGACAAGGGGATTTCATGGTGAATTGTCATGTTCCAGTGATGTTGTTGACAATTCATGTTGACCAAGAACCATGAAAAAGGAATGGATGATCTAGAGGCAGTATAAAAAGAGCAGTACAAGGTGGTGCCGTTTTTCAGTGTTTTCCAAATTTTTGGGCCTCAAAATCGAAAAATGGAGAAAAGTGTTTTTGGAATAAGGACTTGCGTGCCGGTGTCTTAGAAGCTAGGAGACATACACACCATATGTTTTTCATGTTCAGAACAACAAAATATGTCAAAGGAAAAAGGGTCTCTGATGTTTTATGTTGGGTCGTGCATGTGAGTATTGCGATAGAGACTAGGGCGGCTGGACTAGCCCGTCGAGAAGAGACTTGTGTGCCATTGCGCAGGGTGTCTAAATGCCTATATAGAGAGGTCGACCCCTCCTCATTTAGAGAGAGAGTTCAACACTTAGATAAAATTGGAGCTCTCGTAGCGCTGGTGTTGTAGTCACGCAAGTGGTGGTGTTGTCGCGGAGGTGTAATGATATTCAGTAGTTGCATGCCATTTGATACACTTCTACAAATATGGCTTTTATCAGCACATAAAATGGCCTTTAACAACGGTAGAAAAGAGCTATTAATTCCGGCAAAGATAAAAGGGGGTCCCCTTTTTTAGAGCTCCAAAAAGCGCTGATAAAGACCCCATCTATCAACGCTAATACAAAGCACTAATAAAAGGATCCTTTATCAGTGCTTTGTTTTAGCACTAATAAAATACCCCTTTATTAGAACTTCCTTTATCAGTGCTTTCGTTTTAGAGTGGATAATGGACCCCTTTTATGAGTGATTTTTTAAAAGCACTGATAAAAGGTAAATAATTAAAAAAATTAAAAACATTTAAAAAAATTTAAAAAATTCTTCCAATCAGGGGGGATTTTATAGCACCTGAGTCCCCACCTTTACAGTACTTTTCCGCCCCCTACAGTTCCTCACACACCCCATCCACCCTTTAATAGCGCTTGCTACCATATTCCCCCATGCGCGCGCGCCCCTGCCTCTACCGGGATTTGAACTCGAGACCTCCCTCCTGTGTGCCTAAGACCTTACCACTCCTCTATTTTGACTGGTTTTCCAATTCCTGATATCTCTCTATATATGTATTTATATATTTGGTTATATTCATATAGTAATATATATATATATATATATATATTAATACATATATTTAGTTATATTATAATATATATATATATATAGTTATATTAATATATATATATAGTTATTTTAATATATATCTCTATTTATATATATATAGTTATATTTATTCGTATAGTAATATATATTTATATTAATATATATATATATAGTTATATGAATAAATATTGTTATATTAATATATATAGAGTTATATTAATATATATCTATTTATATATATATATAGTTATATTTATTCATATAGTAATATATATTTATATTAATATATATATAGTTATATTAATATATATCTCTTTATATATATATAGTTATATTTATTCATATAGTAATATATATTTATATTAATATATAAATATATAGTTATATTAATATATATATATATATAGTGATATTAATATATATATTTATAGTGATATTAATATATATATTTATAGTGATATTAATATATATATTTATAGTGATATTAATATATATATTTATGGTAATATTAATATATATATATGTAGTTATATTAATATATATATTTATATATTTAGATTAATATATATATATATGGTTAGATTAATATATATATATATAGTTAGATTAATATATAGGTATATAAATATTCATATCGTTGTATTTTAAATAAAATGGATATAAGTTATTATTTAGATAAAGGTAATATATTTTATATGTAAATATATTTTATTATTTATATTTATAATTAAATTTTTATGTGTTAATATATAAAAAATATGTATATATTTTTATATATTTGATTATAAATAGTAGTTTATTATAAAAACAATGAAATTTAAGAGACATAATATCAATATGAATGTAATACCTTAGAAAAAATTCAGTCTCCAGTAAGAAAATCCTATAATACCCCCTTAGAAAAGGCTGAAAATCCACAAAATGTTAAACAATCGGGGCACCCTGACTAAAAAAACAGTTTTAGAGGCCTTCTGGGCCACTTTTTCCCTTAAAAAACACTTGACCAAGGTTCCCCCAAGTCACAGTGATGTAGATCTCGTCGCAGGCTTCGATATGATATGTGGTAGAGCTCAAACGGACACCCGGATCAAAAGTTATGGTCGTTTGAAGTTTGAGTTAAGTTTTCAACATATTTTGTATCTTTTTTTAATTTTTTTTAATTTTTTACTCTTCAAATTGTTATTATATGACTATTACTCCATAATAATTATCAAATTATTTATTAAAAATATTTTCTTATAATTTTTTTCTAAGCCATTTTCACTAAATATATTATATATTAAGTATATTAAGTGTAAATGTATATGTATACTTATCTAAAATATATTTATAAATTATATATTATATTTATATCAATATATATATATATATTAATATAATATTTTTAATTAATTTTTTTGACTTTCGTCCTTTATCGGCGCTTTTACAAGCACTGATAAATGCCCCCTTTATCAGCGCTAACGAAAAATCACTGATAAAGGGGGTATCTTTATTAGAGCTAAGAAAAGCGCTGATAAAGGGTGTACCTTTATCTGCTCTAGAAAAAAGCACTGATAAAGGGGTTCTTTTATCATTGTTTTTTTAGCGCTGATAAAGGGACCATTTATCAGGGCTTTTTTTAGCACTGATAAAGGCACCTCCCTTAATTAGCGCATTTTCGTTAGTGCTGATAATGGTTGGCGCTAAGAAAAAACGGTTTCTCTGGTAGTGATAGTTGCACGCCCAAAGTGGTTTGGGTGAGAAAGGGTGTGAGTCACCCAATTTTAGAGTTAAAGAAGGGGGTTTTGCGTAGGTGGTTTGGTGACACTTGCACGCTAGACTTTGAAGAAGCGTGACAGTCGATAGTTGCGCTCCAAAATTTGTTTGGGAGTAAAATGGTGTGCGTCACACATGTTTGGACTTGAAGAAGCGTGTGTCATGCAAGTAGTTGAGGTGGACTTGTGTGCCTGTTTGAACTTTCATGCCGGAACTTGCGCACCGACTTGGAGAAGCGCTCCAGGTACGGTTGAAGCATTCCATTCATTTTAGGGCTGCATGAAATCTGGAAGATTGCCTGATACCTTCGGTGCATAGTGAGATTAATCTATGGGTGAAATCTGGACTTCAACAGAGAATTTACATACAAAATAAGATGTATTCATTAGTGATAATGAAGAGACCTACAGATCTATAAACTGTGAGTGGTCCCTTTCCAGAGTAGTGAGAAATGATAGAGGAAGAAGGTGATCCTCTCCACCGACAGTGATCTAGAGAGAGAGAAACAAGGAGTGACCCTTGGGAAAGAAGCGAGCTAACCCTAAACCTTGTAAATGCAGTGAGCCTGGGCATAGAATTTATCTATCCTGAACATTGTAAATTGGTAGTGAGCTTTAGTGGATTTGGTACAATGCCACATTGTCGTTGAATGCTCTTTAGACGTAGCCTAGTGAGGGTGAACATAGTAAAAATCTCTATGTCTTCATGGATTCTTCCATGCATTTCATCTAAAGCTTAACTATCAGATAGAGATAAAAATAAGTGATCAACATTAACTCATAAGAGCAAACAAAGAGACCCTTATAATATAGCGGTCAAGATCCAGTGGGGCGAGGTGAATTTTCGAATAGAATATCCATACCCTGATTCACCCCCCCCCCCCCTTTAGGGTATCTAGGCCCCTTTTGGTCCTAACATAATCCATAGCATTAACATTAATGTTTCACTAAGTTATGATACTTGGATGTAAAAAATATGAAGGGGAATATTTTTGGGACTATGATTTATGGAAGTCATTTCAAAAATCTGAATGATTCTATGAAAGTTGTCAATAAATGAGTTTCTTTTATAAAAACCAAATCATCAATGTTTTTTAATTTTCCAATAATTTTTGAATGGATAAACATTCTAGAAATATTCCATCAGTTAGAATATTTCAAAAAAAAATTCATGGATTATGAAATTTGATGAAAGTTTATTAATTGGTTACAGATTCATTAGATAAATCTTTTTTTTGGAAAATAAAATATTTTGATGCTTTTTTGTTAATGAGTACATTATATTGTGAGTACTAAAATATATCATGTTTCTAAATTAATTTTAAACTGGTATATATTAAGTAAAAACTGTTAGAAAAACATTTTTATATAAAAATTACACACCATTAGATTTTGGTTAAATTTTTATAATGTTTGAAAAAAATGAATCGTACAAACATAGTGGAATCAGATGAACATAGTTAATTCAGGAAAACATTTGGTGTTAAAAATTATTTATCTATAAATAATAGTCAATGAATTTTGTGTTAAATTTTAATGAATTTTGGATGAAGAATGTTTAGTCGGATTTACAAAGTGGAATTTGATGGTAAATGTTGAATCAGATGACCCTTCATTTGTATAATTTTTTCTAATTCAAATTGTATTTACATTTTTCCCTAAAGATATTCAAATTAATATTTAATATATGATCTTTAAATACATTAAATATCATGGAATGAAATTTTTTTATTCTCATTGAGTTTAATGTAAATCAGTTGAATCATGGTGATTTTCAAATTTTTGATAAGCATTATGAATAATATAGAAGTACTAACATGATTTCAGAAAATTACTACATGTGGGAGTTTTGAATTTCCTATTTTCAGTGTGGTGGATATTAATATTAAAATAATAAATTTTCTCCTTGAAAAGAATCTATAAATATAATTCAAGTACATGTATGATGTATTGTACTATTTAGAAGTAGACAATATGATGTGTTATATAATTTGTTTTTTATTGAGAAATCAAATGAACCTCTGATAGTATTTGTTTGAAAATGGGATTTTGAAACCTAAGAATCTCTTGGTTGAATTTGAAAATAAAGAAGTTGGTAATGAGAATATGATTTTTGATTATATGTATCTGAAAAATTTCACCACCCAAACATTTATATCAGGTGGAATCTAAAAAACATTTCAGAGGAACATTTTATTTAAACATTTAAAATGAAAATTTTGGAAAAACATTTTATATGAACATATGGGATGAAAATGATTGAAAATTTCAGTTAAGAATTTCTGATGGACTTCTCGAATGATTTATTCTGATGAAAAAAATGTTAAGTATCATTCATGTTGTTGTTTATGAATGTGATGAATAATTGTTTTGTGATATGAGTAAAATTGAAGAAGAAAGATAACCACAATGACAATATTGGGATCTTTTTATTGAAGCTTCCGAAAACTTGTTAAAAAATAATTCTTTCATATTATATATGTGGAAATCACATAAAATTTAGTTTCAATTATAGTGCATTGTATGTGTAAGTATATTCCATACTTATTGAAACTGTATATGATTATTTTTTAAAGTGGATTGTGTGGTATTTTATTATTTCAAACTCATTCACTGTATATGATATAATTACTAAGTTGTGATCCTTTTATGTACTTATGATTCAATAGAATAATATTATGTTCTTGGATTTAGTAAATTTTTATCTCTTTAATAGGAGGTGAATATTGTTTCATAAGATATATATTATAAAAAGAAAACATATGTGATTCACTCCCTACCCCTCTCAATGATCACATAAATCATGTTGTTTTCTTTTAGATTCATGGAAGGCATATATCCACTAATGATGCTTTGATTTCAGTCAACCTAGATCAATTTTTCCTCGCATTGATCTATAGATAGAAAAATCCAAGAGTTTTCACATGTGGATCCATGAATATACATGAATGTTTAATTAAAACCCTAATTAATTAGTGTGAAATTAGAATAACACAATGATTTTATTCCCCTGTGTGTAGTTCCTAGGGTTTCATGTTGAGTTAAATATCACATATTGTTTGGTTTACTCACATTTTATCTGAACCTTGAATATATTGCTTGTCTTTTATAGGGAGTTCATGTTCAGATCCCATCTTACACAGAACACCATGTGGTGATCTGAAATTCAATGTAATCATTTTGGAATAGCTTATAATATATGAGAAGTACACACCTAGGATGACGTGTTGACCTACACTCTATGTATAAACCGAAACACATTGCGTACTTTTTGAGGTATGTAGTCTCAGGTAAATGGAATATTTCAAGTGTTGGACCCACACCTAAATTTCATGTGATGTGGAGTAATCCTCATTTACATTGGAATGTACTCAAAGACATCGATGTACACATGGATGGATCCAGTAAAAGGGAACAGTCAGAGTACATTGTCTTGACTAATTTTCACATTCCATGTTCCTGCCTGACCTCTACACATCTTGTACCCTTAATAGACTTTTCGTGTGTATGGAGAAAAACATACTATGTGCGATGATGAGACACATTCAGTTCCAAAATCAATAGGACATTTTTTGTACCTTAGGTGACATGTTTTTTACTCCTTATACAACTATTTGGATCCCTTGAACTTCTCATACTAACTATGGTTGGATCTTGAGTGTGTTCCCTCATACCATATCAGTTTGGGTGTGTCCCCAATATCTATTTTAGGTGTTTTATAAATTTTTATACCTAAGGGATTAGTGTAGCATCTTTTCTATTGAATTATTATAGATTCATTCGATAAACTAGAGGAGGAATCCATCCATGAGTCCTGAGGTGTTATCCTCATTCACATCATCTTGTTTCTTATATAGGGTTATGGAAATTACATGACAAATGTAACATATTGTTTAATCTATTTCCTCAAATGTTATTCTATAAAGGGTTTGGTATACCCCGTCACCCATGGTTGTGATACCCTATCAGTGTATCAATGTCTTCCTTATTTTAGAATGAATTTTATTATAGAAATCCTCAACAATTTTACCCTGTCAATTGAGTAATATCAAAGTAGAAATTCACAGTGAATGTGAACTCATAGACGACTTCCATCAATGTGGTGAGGTATCATGAGAATGATCTATTATATGATAACCATCAATGTCTGTAGCCTCATTGTGGTATTTCTCCTGAAAAAGTATTAAAATTATCCTTTAGTAAAATCCAAGGTTGGTAGAGTGGTCATGACCTCACCTTGAGACTTGGTGTTTACCATTGTGTGTATCAAGTATTATTATTATATTTATATCTCTTTTTATGATTAATATACATTCTTGGTGATGTGATGACCCCTCTACTATCTTTATTATTTATTTGGTGATTTTGGGGTATCATACGATGCATTATTATGCTCACCACTACATGGGATCTTCCCGCACATGTTGTATCTTATGTAGCTAACAAGATTTATCGTAGATTACTATGTGGACCAGAGAAAGAAGAGTATTTTTGAGCTAGACCGATAGCATTTATTTCAATAAGATTCACCTGAGAGTGGTATCCTTCTTCCTAGAGGTTTATAATCTTTTACATATTTTATGGGATTTTATTTTTCCCTTCATGATTTATCATTCATTTTTCATACACTACATATGGGATATAGATTTATTCATGAATTATGGTATTATTTGTGTTATAATTTTCCATATAGTTTATTTTGTTAGAGATTTTTGTGTATATAATGTTACTTTATGATAAGGTAGATATTGTGTGTGATATAAATATTTAGTGCTTCTCTCTATATTTTGTTTTATTAGGATTTGATTGGGGTGTCACACCTATAATACATCCCTCTAAGAATGCCCTGGTGGGATATGTTGTGATGGATATCTCTTAGAGAGAGATAATCATAGGACTTGAGTTTAGAGATTTTCTAGTTTGGAGTCTTTGTTTGGGAACTGTAAAAATATATTCAAAGTTTCTCATGATTGGATTTCAGACTAGGGAACCTAGTATTGTTTTGGTAGTCAATGTATCCATCTAATAAGACTCCAAATAATTTCTTGTGGACTCAAAATATGTAAGAACTAGTTATTAGGAAATAATTTCTACATGAATCTTATTGTAATGGGTTGTGGATTTTATATAATTCATTATTAATATACTTGGATATTCTTTGTGATTGTGATTTATCTGAGATAATTATGTATTCTTCCATGATAACACCATATAAGATACTATAGAAAGGTCATAGTTCTGATTTGATTAGTGTTGAGTCTTTCATTTATGGACATGTGAATGTTGATATTCCACATAGTTGATTGTGATCATTGTCTCCACAAATTTTGTAGCATGTTTACCTACCTCTAGTGGATCATGTGGAAGCTAACCATCTTGGTGGTAAGTAGTTAGTTCAAGATATACTAGTATATGAGTCACCATTGATTATTTTTCATAGAAGGTTTCTAGTATATAGATCACCACATTTTCATAGTGATCCATAACCACCTTATCAAGTGTTAAAGGATTGACGTGATCTGTTGGTGTGACAATCCCAACTATTTAGGACCCCTCTATACGGTGGTCCTAGTGGTGTTGCTTATCCATGTTAATGTAGGACATCAGTAGAGCCAGGTATTGGTGGTGTTTGATATGGATTTAGGTATATAAGGAAGATACAAACATACCCACACCATGATTCATTATTTTGCTGTGATTTAAAATTTTGTGAGTGAGTTTGTGTCCCCTAAAATAGATATTATTATTTTATGGTAGAAAATTTTCTTCTAAATGTATGATTGAGGTCTCTTTTGTGTGTGTATGGTGTTGGTGAATGGCCATGTTGTGTAGAATAAGTGGACATATGTAATAATAGATTCAAGCAGTAGGAGATTGTTACCTGGAGGTTCTGAGTGTATTTTATGGTATGAAATAAGTCTTCTCTTACCCCTTCTATTGTTTTATTACATATTCTCATGAAATTTACCAAAAACATTTCCCTTTTTGGAGACCTAGTCTGGACATTCGACCCCTTTTTACACAACCCTTATATTTGGAGGATCTTTTAATAAAGAATTAGTGATTGAACACTACTACCCATATTGTGGCCTATATTTGGGAGGAGATAGAGACCTGATTATAATATTTCTATTGTAGAAGGTGAGGCCCAATGTTTTCTTACTTATTAAAGATTTGTTTTCTAATATAAAATCTCAATTCACTGTTATTAGTGAGGGTTTTTGTGTATCTGAATTAATGTGATGGTATTTACCTTTTTATGTGACAAGGGATCCCAAATGAAGTAGAATAAGATCTTGGATAATAGGATATAGATAATTTCATACCTTTTTTCTAGTATGTCCCTTAGAGCAGTTAATGATATGAGATTACTATTTCCATCGGTGTTGTGGAGTAATATGATTTACGAACTATAGATGTGTCAATCATACCTCATCATAGAATGTTTTTCTACGTAGAACTATTCCCATGGGTGGCCTGATATCTATGTCAGCATATTGGATAATAGAATATATATTTGAGAGAAAAATATGAAGTAAGAGAATCTGCAGAGTGGGATATTTGTTAGACCCAGTGTGTTTCCTTGGAAATCTTAATGCTGTTATCCCAAAAGATAGGTAAGAGTTTTTGGTTAGGCATGGACTATCATTTCCTGAACTAGGTTGGTGTCAGAGAAGAGTATCCACCAAAATTAATTTGTGTCTTATTTGACCATTGGATTTGGGTGAAGTGGTTATTGGTGTTTTAACTCAGTATGTGTTATCAATAGATCCATGTTTGATAGGGTTATATGTTAATGGAGTAATTCTAGTTCCTCTATAGACTTTTTGAGATCATGGTGATGAATTTTGGCATATTGGATGCCCCATTGATTTTTGTGAGAATTATGAAATGGTTCCTTCAACCCTTCTTTGATTGGTTCAAGGTAGTCTTCATCAATGAAGTCCATGTGTACTCAGCATTATAGGTGGAGCACATAAGACACTTTAGGGTGGTTAGATGATTCAATGAGAGTACCAACATTATAAGAAGATCTCAAAGTGTTGGTAAAATATACAAGAGGAAAATTTATTAGAATATGACTTCTCAGACATTAGAGTAATAGTAGACCAAGAAAAGGATTTCATTGTGATAGATTGAGATATATAAGATGTTGTGTTCAGTAGTACAAAAAACATTCTCAAGTCAATTTTTTAATGTTTTTTATTTATATATAAAAAAATGGTTGCAAATAATTTTTAACAATGGTTATATAATAAACGACATAAATTTTATTTAAAAAATTTTCTACATCAGTTTCCTACATATGACATTGAATATTTGGTTTACTATGTTGGTTTCAGGATAACTGATGTTGAAGATTTATTTATAACTTTGGTTATTTGGAAGCAACATAATAATATTCCGTTTCTCATCTATTATTGATTACATAAAATGATATTCCTTTTAAAATATTGTGAATCATCGGGTGGAATCATTTTTTGGTCATTCTATTTAAAGATAGAAAGCTTGTTTCCCTCACAAGAAATCTTTATTCCTCGTTTCATCGATATGGTGGACCCTAATACTTAAGCCCCATTATTATACACACTCAAACACCCTCAACCTCATTTTTTCACATTCTAAGATAGATCTTCCCATCTATAGAGTAATACTCATGTATTATAAATCCTCTCTGTCTATTATTCCATTTATGATTCATTGTTAAATAAATTCTCCAGAACAATAATTATGTTTTCAGGGTTTCAATTTGAATCTCTTGATCATTTTTTGTTAATGAATCCCCTCATTTTGTGAATGGTATAGTTTATTTCCCTTATACATCATGATTTATTTTAATGAAGAACTCAATTGGAAACCTATGATCTTTTTAACAGTGTAAAACAAGTTTGGATAATGGATTGGATTGAATTATTGGTTGGTTTGTTACATTTTTATTGTATATTTCATTTTACCATTTAGAATACCATTTGTTAAGAAATCAAATTACCGGATTCATGTATGTTGACCCTTACTAATTTCATTTTTTTCAAATGGGAATAATTATTTTCTATGTCTATATTACATATTTTTTTATCGATATCAATGTATATACTTTTATAATTTCATTATCTTATCTTATTTTTCTTTTTAATTTATAAATTTATAAAGGAATATATTTTTTAATTTCTTTCAAATGAATGTGTTTTTCCATAAATTTTTTCAATTTTTTTATATTGTTTCACTTTTTTGGTTTTCAATGTCAATTTTAATTTCAATATTGTATTATTTATAGCCATTTTTATAAAGTTGAATAAAAAATTTATATTTTTCATCTTTTTATTTTTCATTTTAATTTTATAATTTTATTATAATATAATTTTCATCTACATAAAAACTCATTAATTTTTATTATTCTCCACTTTAGATTTAATTTAATGATACCAACCAATATATTTTTTAGTAGGGATTATTATAAAAAAAATTTAAATATTAAATAATTCAATTTATTTTTCATGTTTTTAAAATTATATGATAGGATTATGATTATTTTCACATTTATCTTCTATAAATATGTATATTCTATCATTATTTTATTGGTTGATGCATAATATACCTCAAAATATTGGGAAATACATATTAAGGTACCCAAAACACCATATCTATTAATATATATAGATTGAAAATTTTGCCAACCCTTATATTCCATAATTGATACCTGTATTCTATTAAATATTTGTTTTCATGGGATGAAGAATATAATAATCAAATATAAGAGTGATATTTTTAAGAAATTGGATCATAATATTTTTTTATTCTTAACCAAAATTTTTAATAATACATTAATATCTTTATTTTAAATTTTATTAGAGTTGTTATTACTAAATAAATTTTTTTCTCATTGAGTGAATTAACGTCAATCTCTATATTTTTTGGCTAGAAACTACTATTACATAAAATAAATATGTACTTAATCTATTATCTTAAAAAACTACATCATAGACACTAATGATACAATATTATTGTCTAATTTGTGTTCTTACAGTGCAATAAAATCATAAAATTTTATTTCTAGACTATTGGTCCATTTTTTAATGATTTTGTTTATTTATATTTTCTGAGTAAGACTCTATTTTACACTATACTGATATAAGTTTACTTCCATTTTTTTATATTTTATTTTATAATCATTATAATTAACATTAAATTTCATATCAAATATTAATAACTCCTTTAAAATTATTTTCACTTTCATTTTAAATCATTGAAATAATTTACTTACAAATAATAACATAATCATGCCTTCTTTATTATCTGTGAAATAATTTACTATTACACCGTATAAATAAATTTTATATTAACTATATTTTTTTATAATACTTTTGTTTTTGATATTTTATATAGATAATAATGATTCAATGATTTTTTTCACATTGAATAAGTGATGAATATGAAGAAGGTGTCAATTTTTTTTGGAATATTCAAAAGTAACTTTTCCAAAAAAATTATATCCATTCCTTAAATGATTAAAGATGACGAAGTTTAAAATAATTGAGACTAAATATCATTAAGGTTATTACGTTTTTTATCTGATTTAATGCCCAATGATTCTACATGATGATTTTTATATAATATTAGATCTATTGATAATGTTTCTTTATAAGGTAATAAGTCTAGCCAAATTTATGAAATGATTTTTGATATTTATGTCGAAGAAATTCATAAAGAACTCAAAATTACGTGCTTATACAGTGATTCTGAAAACCCGTTATTCTTAAATTATATGGAAATTATGGTTTATTGACAGTATTATGATCATTTAACTTGAAGGAGAAAGTGGTTTAAGTGAAAAAGTCTTACAGAGTTTCTATAATTGTTGAAATATGTTATTCTTGAGGATATGGATATTCCGTATGCTTATTATAAAAAGACGAAAAAATTATTCCTAATGGGATTATGGTATAAGAAAATTAGTCCATGATTGAACAATTTTGTGCTATATAGGAAGGAATAAATGTTTCTATTGAGTTCTCCTAAGTGTGGTATGTCACAATATAAGTTGAATGAAAAATCATAGGCTGATTTATTACTTATAGAGACCCCAACCAAAGAATTTTTTAAACTTCATATAGTTCCTTATTTGAAACATTTATTTTAAAATTCCATTGATGAAAAAAGGATAATATGAAATATAGGTTAGCTGATATGTGATGGAATATTATATAATATAGCTTATTTTAAATAGATTAAGAAAATTTATCAATAGTTTCCTATATTCGGAAATGATTTAAGGATTCTTATACATATACTATGATTTTATGGATTGAATCTATATTGAATCCTTAGTATCACAAATCGTTCATGCCATATTTTCTTACAAATTTACATCATATCCCTCAAATTTTTTATAATGAAAATATATATAATGTTGAGTTTTATGATATCTAGACCAAAATAGCCTAGAAATTATTTTGGTGTTTTATGGTAACCATTAATATGTGATTGGAAACTTTTATCAGAGGAAGGTATTAGGGTGAATTATTTTAAAAAAATGGAATATTTTAAACATCATTCAATGATTATGTAAACTATAAATGACTTCTTATCATATTGAGATTTTATGGTTTATATTTTTATGGGGCATAAATAACTTCTAAGTTCTTAACAAAAAACATCACATTATCGACAAAAACATGGTAGGAAACTGTATATATAAGCTATCAAAAGTATTCTTCATTGGATCACTCTTATCGATGATTAAAAAATGCATCAAATAGATCACAATAATTTTATATTTATCCAAAAACATTTCCCACCAATTAGTATTCAGAGAGGTTGAATAACATTAATGTAATATTTAGAAAGACACAAAAATCTAGTAATGATCGAAATATTCACATGAAATTTTCAATGATTTTTTATCAAACATGTTTAATATATCACAATGTTGAACAGAAAATTTAATCCATGAATGTGGGAAAAAATATATATGAAATTATAAATGAAGTATTGTTATTTTTTAATGGAAAGAATAAAGATTGTTTGAATGAAATATTTTACTTACTCTCAATGATAATATGTTTGGAGTTAGATTCCACTCACGATAGATGGTTTAAATTTGTTCCCCTATCTTGTCAAATATTATCCAAGGGGGAATATTTTCTTTTTAGTGACTTTATTATATCAATGTACAATAGGGTTATTCTGAAAATGTAAAAAAATTTATTATTTAGAGGATTTGGTGTTGATAGATATGAAATATCATGATTTTTACACCATGTTGAAATATACCCTACATATTTCATAGCGTAGATTATTTATAACCAATGTAAGAATTTCTATCAGGAATGTGTGTTATTTTTTCAATTTAAATTATAATTTGTTAAATGATTTGAATGCTATGAACAATTTTGGGAATGAATTAGTTTCTATACTTTTTCAATTGGAGATGTATTTTCCTCCATATTTCTTTGACATCACAGTGCATTTAATGGTTCATTTATTATAATAAATAATGCTTTTTGGACCTATATATCAACGTTTAAATTATAATTTTGATAGTTATATTAATATAATTAATGGGTATGTTAAAAATCAATATAGACTAGAATCTTCCATTATTGAGATGTGAATTCTAAGTATAAAGCGTAGTTTTGTAAAAGCTACTTGTCTTCATTGGAGAGCATTGGTTTGCCTATATCTCACAATTAATGATTCAATAAGTGGAGAAAGGGGTATGTGACATAAATGTACAATTGTTGACAAATGAGTTGATAAATTAGGTATATTTATACATATTGAATAACATTGATAATGCTCATCCATATATAAAATTTCATATTAATTTTCTGACACAATGTTATCGATAGAAGAAATATATATGGATTTTGAATGAGTATAAAAAAACATTTTTTCCATGGTTTAAAGAGACCATGTATGTTAGATCAGATGCATCAAAAATATTGTAAAGGTTAGTGGTTTTTCTATGATTAAATTTGATAACATGGAATGGATAAGAAAATAATGGTTATACATTTCATAACAACGATAAGGACTATAGAAGTGTAGTTCATAATGGTAGTGTATTGGTCTTTGAAGATGAAATAAATTTGTTGAGTTCTAGAGACAAAAACATGAATTCTGCATCAAGTTCATATTATTGAGTCTTTTTAGAAGTATGGGTGGTTGATTTCATTAAATTTCAAGTTAAAATGTTTAACTACATATGGTTTATTGGTAACAAAAGTGTTTGATATTATGAATTTGTAATGATATTAGTCAATATAAATAGTTTTGGAATACACATTTAATCATTTAATCATGGAAACACTTGGAAAACAAATTTTCAATGTTATTGATCAATTTGATATAAAGTAGTCTATTTTTACATGTAAAAAATATTACGTTGGTGATGATAGACATGATGAAGATACTCATTTATTTTATTTTTCTACTTCCATCGAAATATTAATATATTACATTGATGAGAATATTGTATACATAGTTTATTATAAAAATAATGTTCTTGACAAAGGTTTCTGAGAAAGTAATCCATTATTATATTCCTAAAATCTTAGGTACAAAATATTTTTATTTAAATATTAATATTTAATAAAATGGTAATTATTTTAATATTTTTTATTTATTAAATAATGTATTATAACTAATAAGTTAAAAATATTATTTGTTTGGTTTTTTTTCATGCATGGCCATATGTAACTTGTCTATTTTTTTAAAAAAAAAATTTATTTTTAATATAATACATTATTTAAAAAATGTTATATAAGCATATATTGAAAAAACATTATTTTGGTGTAAAAAATTTTATTAGGTTGGATAATTTACAAACCATTTTTGGTTTTATTTTCACTATTTCATATCTTCTCATCTCAATTTAATATTTTATACATTTTATTTAAATGCTCAAAAAAATATTAAGAAAAAATTGGTCAATAAAGTTTACATTTAATTAGATAAATTTTTCATATATTCAAAGAATTTTATTTTCAGTTGAATAATGTTGTTATAAGATGGATGATTTTTACTATTCACACAATTTTTTGGAATTTCTTTCTATCATTTATGTCATTTAATATCTCATCAAGGTTGTTAAATGTTTACTTAACTACAAAAAATATGAATAAAATGGGTTTATTTTAGTATACTTTTCATTTGATAATTATTAATTTTTTATTTACATTTGTATGTTATAGTTTCATTTGTTTATTTTTTTACTAATTATTTCTTGATTTTATTATTGGTTAATGAATGATCAATCATATAACCTATCACATACTTCTAGAGTCTATCATACATATACCCACGGGGAGGAAAGTACACATGCTCTTTTAAATGTTCCTCCTTATTCATCTTCATAAGAGACGTATACTTCAAACAGAGAAAAGCGTTTGAGGGATGCTAAACATGAAAGAATACATTTATCAAAATTATAAATTTATCATATTTAAAATTAGAGGATACTAGTATAGTTTGATGATAACAATATTCTAAGAGGTGAAAATAAAAAATAATTAAACACTTTCAATGTTGTGCATAAAAATTGAAAAGTTAGTATTTTGATTTATTATTAGAGAAGTGTTGAACAAATAAAAATATCTCAATTTTTTGAGACAATTTTGGTAAAATTGATTATTATTGTTTTACATTTCATGAAATTTTCATAGTAATATATGTATCCCCATTATTATCAGATTAAATATTATAAACCTGATACTAGTGGAGTTTGGATGAAATCTTTATCATTGGTTTTTATGAGATATAAGGATTTTAAATCATCCCACTCAACAAATTTCATTTGTTCCATATAAAACATCATAATCCTTGTGATATATATCAATTTATAGAATAAGATACATGGAATCAATTTTTTGAAATCACGCGACAAATAACATTTTTGGTATGTGAAATGTTAACTTTCTCATCTTGTTTGTATTAATGATCGTATTAATGAATTATTTATTATTGATTTATGGAAATCGAGTCGATATCATTGTGAAATAAAATCATGAAGCATATACCATCAATCATACATTATCTTCTAGGGGGTATACTTTCTTGTAATAAAAATTGATAATTAAAAAATTCAAAAACAAAGAGTCTATTCATTAGGCTTCACTTAGGTAGACACCCCAACCCCATGTAGACATGAAAAATGGAAGAGGTCTAAGATGAAATAAAAAGGAAAATATCTTATATAAAATTTGAGGGTTGTAGTTGAGAGGATTTTATCACATTAACAATTTTTATTTATATACGATAAAATAAATATTTATCTATTTTGATTCAAAAGTTATTTTTTTAAAATATTATATATTGAAATATCTTGAAGAGAAGATAACATAGGGATCTTCATAGATGATGGTAAGAAGGATATTTTTTCAATATTATTGGGAAACCCCAAACTCATGGGTCATGTACATGGCTTCCTAGTAGGTTTAGTGGTAAAAAAAATTATTTCTATATTCTCGAGCTTCTTCAATAGAGGGTTTTTATAACGAAATCATTGAAATCTACTGTTCTATACATTTATGAGACAATATAATAAAAAATCAGATATTTGGAATGGATAAGAATTTTATACATGTAGAAATAGTTTCAGGATTTTTATTCACTCCTCTACCTTCTCCTAAAGATATCACTCCTACTATTTATCCTACTCCACCTCTTCTACCAGACCCCACTCCTCCTACTTAACTTACTTATTAACCCCCCACTCTTTAAATTCCCATTTATTGTGATTTATATTTAAATTATCTCCATCTTCATATTATTAAATATATGATGTTTTATTATATTGGAGATACCCTTCATCATCAACAGATAGAGATAGAGATTCACAGGGTCACATTATAGAATATAATATATAGATTAGAAATAATATTAATTCCTACATAAGGGATCTTGATAGTTGGAAAAATCATCATCCATTTTTTACATTCCCTATCTAGAAACATTTAACAAATTACCATTGAGGTATGTGTAAAATATATAATTTATTTCATTATTCTATTAAATTGGTTTTTAAATTTTAATATATATATATATATCAATTTTTTCTTTTCCTGGAATACATTAATGGTAAATAACTAACTTATATAGAACAAATGATACATAATATTATGTCTCTAGATACAAATTATATTAGTCTTCATAGATTGTAAACAAATTAATTTTTTTGTATGTTTACTATTTCTATATGGAATATAGATGTTTTAGGTGTGTATTTATTATGTTGACTTTTAAAATAGATATCATGGATCTTGTTATAGGAGAAGAGTAGGGAAAACACATGATTCTTTTTTCCCTTATTAGTCGATTAACATAAATCACTCCATTTTTTTATTTATTTATTATTTGTGTATATGTTTATTTTATATTGTGTATCTTTATAAAACTTTTATGTAATGGGATGATAAAAATATATAGATTTATATACCCATAATTTATTTTACCTATAGATAATATAATGACTGATGTTGAAATAATAGTTTATATTGAAAAACGTCTTCAGAAGAATGAAATTATTCATTATTCGATAGTTCATTATCTTTAAGAGTGTGAAACATATATCTCTTAATGTGTTATATATCTATGAATACAATAACCATTCATAATAAATTTTCTTTATACATCAGTCTCTTATGGATGTTGGTTGTTTTCTAGGGGATAAAACACTACACTAGAAATTCTCTATTCACGGTGAATTGAGAGAATATTTTCAGACATTCTTGAACATGCAAGTTTGAATATTTTAAAAATTATTTATATAATAATTACATTTAATTATATTTTATTCCGATTATTTACTATCAAGGCATTGGATTTCATTAGAGATACAAACAAATAAAAGATCTCAAAGATCAAATATTTAAATTCAAAGGTAACATTTTATTTACAATTAATAAATTTTTTAAATAGTACACAGAAATGATATTTTGAATTTAAAAATTACTTTAAAATTAATTATTATAAACAAGAATAAAAGGAATGAGGGTAATATGTTCTCATATTTATATATGAAATAATTTATTCCAGTAATGTTGTAAATTTCTAAAATGTTTTTTTTATAAACATTTCCATTAGTTTTTCATTTATTTATATAAAATAATTTTGAAATGATTTCATTTTAATTTTTAATATTTTGATGATCCTCTCTTTATATTTGAAAAAAGTTGAGAAACTTTAAAATTAAATGGGTGATCCATTTAATTTATCTGAATAGATTTTATTTTATTTATAATATAGTTTATAAAAATAAAAATTGATATTGTAAATTTTTGTGTTATTTCTTAGTTTCTATGATTTTTGTTTTATATTTGGCTATTATTTTCTATTTTATCTATTTTTTTATTATTGGGAAGGAAAAATATTTAAATATTATTTTTATAAAAGATATTTCACATCATTTATTCTGAAATACTTATGTGGAAATCCATTTTTAAATCCTTTATGAGTTAACCTATGTGAAAAAGTATCCCATATTTCAATTTTCATTCCTTTTTTCATATGACCAATATAAAAAGTAAAAAATGGGATACTATTTCACAGTAGTTTATTAGAATAACTAAAATGAAAATAAAAAATTTTCAATCCATTATAAATTAAAAAATAATAAACATTATTCAATATGTGATTTTCCATATCTTTTTTAGATAGTAGATGTGAAAAATCAATTATGAGATAATTTTCAAGTTGATTATTAACTAAATGATGTGTAAAATGATTTCCCATATTATTATTTCTTAAAAACCTATCAAATAAATTATTTTTAACATTTTCTTTATTTCCTAAACATTGTGCGAAAACATTAGAAAAATTATAATATTTTTTATACTTTTATTAACCAACGTTAAATCCCTTTTAAAAAAATCAATTGTATTGACGTCACAAAAAAACCGATGCTAAAAACCAAAAAATTTTGAAGTTGAAAATATTAATTTTCACTAATGGTTTTTGGTTGAATATTCTCATAAATAGATTTTTTATCAACTGATGTCGAGTGAGGTGAAATAGCATTTGAACAATTTGTAGTATATCATTATGTACAATGATGTAGTGTATCTCCAAAAAAATAGTTATTTCACCTCATCTTCTTCATTGATCCATGGAAGTGAAACCTGTGGATATCTATTACAACATATTTTATGAGAATATATCTACTTGAAATGACCCTATCTAATTTTTTGAAGGTTGTGTGTATGTTATCCTTATTCAAGGATTAATTATGAAACCAGTGAATTCGTGATAGAGAGTACAAAAGAGGTTTCATAAAGGAGAGGTGTACAAGGATGCTTTGGAATCCGGTTGACTATCCAAGTCTGTTTTAGTATGATTCTGAGTTTTTCTCTCATCACCTCACTTATTGGTAGGATAAGGATGAGGTATGTGGAATTAAGAGGAAAATGAATGGTATTTTTTACCTTTATCATTATAGGGGATTAAACGGTTATTAATGGGTGATGAAACTATTTTATTGATAATAGACCAACACTCCACATCGACCTAGTCTTTAACCATCAATGAAAAGTGCATAGTGGAGTGATTATGGATTCATGTACATGAATGAGGTAATAATGCTTCATATATGTTCCTTAATGAAGTTTTTCATAACATGAATATATCTATATGTCATGGATATGCAGAGTGTTATATATGTTGGGACTCAATTGTATTTGGGTATTGTGTTTTTTATCCCAGAAATATGGATAATTATTGTAGACCACTTAGGATCTAGAGAAAGGGATTTGGGTTTTCCTGTTATTTTTGTTCATATTTGGGACAATAATCTATCATTGATGTACTAACATTGATTCCATGTATGATTGAACCTTTATATCCCCTCCAATTTGGTTAGAGTCAGTGTAAAATAGAGTTTATGGAAAGAAATTTTTTATAATGAATTATAACTAATGTGCAGTTCACTCAGGGGAGGATGAGGACATCCTGATTTCTTCAAGATTATTTTTTTAGAGAAATGATGAATGTATTTGGAATTTGATTAAGATTTCATCTGTTTTTGGATACCAAATATCATTTAGATTTATGTATATTTGATCAAGGAAGCATTTTATCTATAAGGCTTATAGTCCCTTTTTAAGTTACTGTGTAAGGTTAGTGAAGTATCACACCAATTAAAACTATAACCACAGTTAGATAAGGCATAAGATATTGTACGTTTGTTACATATGTTTATATATATGAAAATAAATATTTCACGATATTGATCTAGGTGAGATGGAAAGTTAAGGGGTAATTACCTTTTTTAGTTGCCCCGTTGAATTTTAGAATTGGTAGGAGAAGACCCTTCATGGATAAGTATTTTTCAATTGGAGAATTCATGCTAGAAGCATGTATACCTCCATAAAGTCTGTTTGGACTGGGAGTTACAGATTTGATATTAGTATCCATAATCATGAGTTGGTGTTTTTATTTTAGGATGAAAATATTTGATGGTTGAAATAATGTAAGGAACCATTTTTTTCTTTTTAATACATCAGAATATTTAATGAATTATTATTGAGGCTAGGAGTTGACTCTTTAATTCCTTGAAATTATAAAGATAACACCTTGTATTCGATAGAGTATGACATGTTTCACTAATCATGTAATGGAATGTAATATTATAAACATATATAATATATTCACAATTTAAAGTAGAATCTATATATTTCAATGAATTCAACACTGAGTTGGCTTGCGTTACACAAAACCCATAGTTTTACTGTACAATTATATTTTATAAAAATATTATTATTTAATGTAATATGATATAAGCTAGACATTTTGTCAGAGGTTTTGAATAGTATAATCTAAATTATAAAAATTTATGGTTTATATAAATATAAAAGTAATTTATTGGTTACTAAATATTAAAAACCAATTGGATATAAAAAATATTACTATATTTATGTTTCCCAAAGAGTTTTTTCTTACTAAAATGTAATTAATTATAATTAATTAATAAATTTAATTATATTTTTATTTTATATATTCAATAAAATATTTTTGATAATCATCCATTCGGTTTTATTGGACGAATATAATAACAAACCCTATTTTATACATAAAAACCGATGCTTTTATAAAGACATTTTTACCACCATTTAAAGGAAAACTCACTTTAAATATTAATTTTGAAACACTAATTGATTTAAATTGTCAAAAAAAACTTCATATTTTATATCAAAATAAAACAATTAGGTTAGGGTGAATTTTTTATTTTTTATGAAAAAATTCATTTTTAACGAATATATAAAATACTGAATTTTATTTCAAAACTGATTTTTAATCTAATTTTTTATAATAATAAATTTTAATTTTAATTTTTTTTTAATTAGATCCTATTTTTTCAATTAATTCAATTTATTCATTTAGTATAAATTTCACATTTAATTTTATTATAAAAATATAGAAAACATTTCGACATTTTTTCTTTAAAAACTCACATTGTCGTCCAACCTATAGTATCAAATTTAAATCATCTTCGACCACTTATATGATTAGAATTTGGAAATTTTGATTAAATATTTTGAATTTTAATAATTTATAATGTATAATAATTCCAACATAAGTTTTTATAAAACCTTTGAGTGAAAGTGATTAAATTAATTATAATTATTATGCCAAATTTAAGCCAAATAAATGACTAAACCTCAAACTTAAGCGACCAAATGACATAGAAAAATATCAAAAAACACATTTAAATAACATATATCATCCATGGACCTTCAATTATTGAGTTATTTGAGATATATTTTTGGTAAAAACGTGGGTACACCTAACTTCGTTTCAAAACTACCAAGTGAGTCATTTTACTCCCTTATAGAAGGCCATCAGTTCACTCTATTCCTCATCCCTTTCGAACCACTAATGATCAGCCAATATATGCTCAATTCAATTTCCAATGTCCATAATATAGACCATTAATCTGAAATTTAGGATGAAATCTTTCCATGTATGGCCTTTGGTATAAACCAAATAGAGCTAACCCATTTTTAAAGTAATACTTTCCAATGATCACTTTTCATTCATTTAAATTTCCTCCACATAAAATATTATTCATTAAGGATAATATAACAATAAAATTATCCTAAATATTCTTATATATTTATATATTATGGTTTCAACTTACAATTAAACATACTTCCACCTAATGGGTAATGGACATACTGATTCTTTGTATAGGAAAATAATACCTCACGATATGATGATTATTCTTTTTTCCTTTACCACCTATCATAGAGGAAGTTATGATCACAATAATGTTAATATATGATATATATGATATATATTATTTAATTATAATTCTTTAATACTTTTATAACACATGCATTTAATACTTTCTATTTTGCATTAATATGATAACAATGTTGGAAGATGTGTGCATTATCGCCACCTCCAAGTGATGTGATTCTTTCGAATGATACATAGAATGTATATAATATTATTATAATTAAACAAATGATAGATACACAACATATATGTGATATTAATTACATAATCACCTTATATATATATATATATCATTTTTTATTACCCTTTCACATAAAAAAAAGATAAAACGTTATTCATGGACATGTGGTCAACCGCCTCTTCGACATGATGTGATTCATCTTTCATCAAAATAATTATAAATATAAGTATATATGATTAATAATATGGTATTTGTTATATATTTATCATTATTTAATTATATGTAATTTCTTATATTATTCCCATGATGATCATTGAAAAATAAAACATTACTCATGTGTAAGTATGGGCTGTTGTCTGCATGATTATAATATTGATTCATTTTTCATAACCAAATATGATGACTTTTATTAAATTTATAATTTATGTAAAAATATTATAATTATGTCTGGATTTTTATTCTATATATGTAATATAATGACAACGTTGACCTTATTTTACCATCTAGATTCATTTTTACAGATAAACTAAATTTTCTCAAAACACCTGATGTAAACACAATTGTTTATGTAGTTGTATACAACATAGTAAAAAGTGAAATATATGTAATGATAAACGTGAAAATGGATCTAAATAAACTTTAAAATTAACATATTTTTATAACATGTGATATTAAAGGTTGTTTATTTTAAAGGAAACTAAAGGTAAGTGATTATCATCTCACAATTTTTGATCTATGAGATAAATGTCATGTTCACCAATTACATCTAATGTTTGGTGTATCTAATTACCCTTTTGTTATATTATATAATAAATTATTATATATTTATGGTAATTTATACTTTAATTTTATGTTTTTCATTCATGGGTATTATGATTTAAAAAATTTCAAAGTGGAATGGGATACATTGGAATGCTTAAATATTATTTTACACAATAATAACATTAATTATCTTTCAATAGTAATTATATTCTAGTAAATTATATAAAGCCCCGGCCTTAAACCTTAATTAATATTGAATTAAATGAATAATTCACTTTGATGATCTTTTCAGGTTTAGAGTTTTAGAGAATTAGGACATAACTATTACATCTCAAAAGATTACAAAGTAGAAACTTCTACTAAGTTTCCATAAAATAAAAACTCTTAAAATGAAACATGTCAAGTTCCATGTTTTAGATAGCATGAATTTCCCTTGATCCCATCCTTGACCCTATTCCACATTAATTCCTGTGAAAAAAATTTCAAAAAAAACTTGGGGTGACCATAAAAAGATCAGTAAGGGATACACAATGAATGAAAACTATTAGTTTTTCAAAACAACAAGTAAACCAGGTATAGTTTATCAATGTAATAATTTTCACCTTTATGTAGTAGTAAAAACTCTTCACTGAATAGAAGATCATTACTTAACCTTTTGTAACCAAAATATTACCATAAAAACCATATAAATATCACATAACATATAAAGGTAACTTGGGAAATAAACATACTTAAATTGAATAACCATACGGTCGAATTCCACACATATCACTTAATGGAATAGCCATAAAGTTGACTTTCATACCCAATGCATTGGAGTTTATAATGTAACCACCCATCATGGTATTCACGGCACCACCCGTCATATGGTTTATCACGTAACAACCCGTCAAATGTCCAAGTACCATTATAAAATCATAAGACATAAAACAAATATAATGGAAAGAAAACATTTCCACACTTTGATCACAATATATCACTTAAATATATTGACATAAAAAATCTATTTTAAAAACCATTTTCAAAACCAAAATACATAAAAGAGTATATGGTATTTATTTCATTTTAAAAACATTACGACTTTTTGAGGAATCCAAAGACCAAATAATACTCGCGGCAGTGGAAAAGGTCGTTGTCACCACGTACGTTAAAAGAAACATTCATTTTTTTCATTTAGTAAAATGCTTCATAGAAAAAGAATCCTTTTTAGAAAAAGTAAAAGTCAATGGGGTTTATACACCATATAAAAGAAATCCTTGTATAAGAACAAAATATGCCTCAATGAAAGGAGATTGAGACAAAGACCCTTACCTCGGGTCCGACTTGACTCGATCGTTCTTTAACATCCTAAATAATAAACTTTGAGTTAATTTGTACTTGATTATGAACCTTTTTCAAGTTCATTATTCCTTTTATATCACTTATTTCCATTTTATAAACATTATGTAATCATTTAAGTTAATAATGTTTGTTTTGTTGATATTTGGTTCTTAAGTCGAAAGTGGACTTCTTACAATTACATGTTGTTCGTGTGGTCAATGGTTCATTATATCCAGAATGATATTCATGGTTTGGATATCATATATATCATATATATCCCACATATACATGTATTTATAATATTACATAATCATTTAGAGGTAAGAAATGAAATTCACTGTTCATGGAGACGGTAAGCCGTACGTACGCATGAATGCTATTTTCATTTCTATGTCATATTAATGGAATTAAAACTAAATGAGAGATATGTATATTTTAATTCCTGAATTATATTAATCTATTATATGTAACATACATCATATATATCCATTATATATATGTACTTATAATAGTACATTACATTTGGGGATAAGAAATGAAATGCACCGTTCATGGAGACGGTAAGCCGTACGTACGCATGAACACTAATTTCATTTCTATCTCATACTTTAATGGAAAGAAATAATAATGATATAAAGTTATATTATAATTCCATTATAACATCATATATAATAACTTTTAATCCATCCTTTATACGTCCCACATATGGCATTAACGAATCAAATCACTTTGAGGGGGCGGTAGTCCGCAGTTCCTAAAATGAAGATATCGCATAAACCCATAATGGAAACCATAAAGGTATGCCATAAATGAAAAATACAGAAACTTAAGGAAAATATAAAAAAATTATATATCATATATAAACATAGTGACATATTTATGTCCACCTTTGAAGGTGTTAAAAGAATATTGAACAATCATCGTTTCATGAGGGAGAAATTCATCATCCACAGAAACATTATGTTCTTTAACCATTAGATGTAGTTTTTTGTAAGTGTATCTGAAATACTTCTTATAACAACATCCTTGTATATTGAAGATACTTTATTTGTTACAAAAGAAATGAATAAAAAGATTTTAGGGGGTTGGAGAAGAAAAATAAAAAAAAATAACACAAGTGAAGACATTACCTTAAAATCGGGAAACTCTCTTAGATTTGAGCTCAAAGGCTTCCTTGGGAAGACTTATACCCAAAGTGAGGTTTCTAGGAGTAAGAGAGGGATTTGGGGAGACATAATTATTAGATCATGGCCGAACCAAAGGCTTGAGAGGTGTGGGTAAGGAGGTAGAGGTGGGGGCCTTTTATAAGAGGAGAGGAGGGGCACTCTTGGAAAGTTATCAAAGGTTACTTTATTATAAAATGGTTTTCCCATAAAGAAGGTCCCAAAACTATAAATTTAGAGGATAAGGTGATAAGGGTTATAAATGCACACATTAAATAGGTTTTTGACATGTGTACGTCTTATATTTTACATTATCTTTTCATTTTATTTAAATAGTTAAATAATGAGGTAATCGCTGCATCATCATCGTGCCATAAATAATTTAATTAATTTAATGCCTAAAAATTGAATAAATATATATCATGATGTAGGAAATCTTTTTATCTTTCGAATTAATATTTATATTCAAAAATATGACTTGTATAACCCCATTTGAAATTTTTTTTAGTAAAACAACTCATGTTTGTGAAATCTTTATTTTAACTTTAAATAAAAAGATATTAATGTCATTTTCCTACCCAAGTGGCTCCAGGGGGTCCCCAAGTTGACCAGTGGATTGTATTGGTCGTCCATGACACATCCAATAAGGGTAGGACATGTTTCTAGGTCATTTCATATAATTAATACATTATTTTTACCTTAAGTTACACTAATTACCTCTAATCGCGATTAATAAACATAAAGGTTACTATTCACCAAAAAAATTATTTTAATCCCATTGAATAACATATTAATTCTTAATGATAACCATGTATGTCAGATTTTTGAAATTCAAAACACAGAAGTTTTAAACTTTCATTTAAACGAAAAATCAGTTTTTTAAGTACCACTTAGTGGTTTCACTATTCATCAAAATTGAAGTTTTTCAGAAAAATACCAAAAATTTACCCTAAGCTATATTTCATATTCCGAATTAAAAAATGATGTATATTTTAAAAAATAAAAAAATATAAGTTTCATTAATTAATTTAAAAATTAATTCCCGCTGTCAATACAAATACCGTGTTTTTATGAAACAAAAAGTATCAAAAGATTGACAGTAGTTTAAGTCCGATTTCAAAGTGAAATTAATTCCAATGACCACAATTGGATTAAATAGTAAAAATATATTCTAATTTCACTTTAAAACCAATTTAAAAGATAATATAATCATATAAATAAATTAGATTAAAAAGATATTTTTTAATTAAAATATAACATTTTTCACTATTCATTAAAAATGATCTCTATCAGAAAAATACCAAAAATTTACACAAAGTAAATTTTGATGTCCTGATTCTAAATAATAATTTTATTTGGTCTAATAGAATGTATAAGAGTGACCAAAACTCTATTTTATGACGGTTCCCCATCAAAAGGCGATAAGTGGACCTTTAGTGGAAATTAGAGTATATATGCCTAAAATTGAATTCTTTTCATATTTTAAGCCTTTATCCTTTATTGGATAAATGTAAAAACATTTAAAAAACATATATAATCATATTTTAGTTATTTATATTCATTCCCACCAATACAACGACTACGTGTTAACTACCATTTAAAATAATATTGTTTTATTACAAGTGTGCAACGTATGATTTCAAAGAAGCTCTTCGTTGCATATCAGGTACGCTATCGAACATAACAACCCCTTTAAAGTAAAATTAATATTTAATTAAAAATATTAATAAATATTAAAATGTTTTATTCTTTATTTACCTGGGATGTTACATCCTTCCACCCTTTTGGGAATTTTGTCCTCACAATTTTATTCACTTATCAAAATAAGTGGGGGTATTTATCCCTTATAGCATTTTCAGATTCCCATGTTGCCTCTTCAACCATATGGTTTTTACACAAAACCTTTACATGATTAATCACCTTATTCCGCAACACTTTCTCTCTATGGTCAAGAATCTGGATTGGTTGTTCTTCAGAAGAGAGATTCTCCTCCAACTGAACTACCTTTGGGCTCAAAACATGAGATAGATCTCGCATATACTTTATCAACATCGAAACATGAAAAACATTGTGTACCTGAGATAAACTCGGAGGTAAAGCCACTCGGTAAGACAATGATACAACTTTATTCAGAAATTCATATGTTCCAATTATCCTTGGACTCAGCTTTCCTTTCTTACCAATCGCATGACACTTTTCCACGGTGAAACTTTGAGAAAAACATGATCACCTACCTTGAAAGTTAGATCCTTACTCCAGTTATCCGCATAACTTTTCTGTCTGCTCTAAGATATTCTCATGTGTTTCTGAATCAACTGAACTTTTTTTTCCATCTCTTCTACCAATTCTGGTCCCATCAGCTTCCTTTCACCTACTTCATCCCAAAAAGATGGAGTTCGACACCGCTTCCCATATAATGCCTCAAATGGTTCCATCAGTATACTAGAACGAAAACTGTTATTATATGAAAACTCAACCAAAGAAATATGTTGGTACCAAATTCCCTGATAATCCATAGACCATGCTCATAGCATATCATCTAAGGTCTTAATTGTTTGTTCTGACTGCCCATCTGATTGCGTATGAAAAGCTGTACTAAAATTTAATTCAGTACCCAATGACTTCTAGAGGCCTTTCAAAAAGTTAGAAGTAAACCTGGGATCACGATCAGATACAATGGAGAGGGGAACTCCATGGAACCTGACTATCTCTTTAAGATATAATCGAGAAAGTTGATCTAGATAGAATGTATCTCGAATAGGAAGGAAATGAGAATATTTAGTCTATAGATCAACAATAACCCAAATTTCATTATTACCTCAAGATGTCCTCGATAATCCCACAACAAAGTCCATGGATATATTTTCCCATTTCCACTTTGGCACTGGTAATGGATGAAGCACCCCTTTCAGTAACTGCCGCTCTTCTTTAACCTGCTGACAATTCAAACACTTCACAGTAAAATCAGCAATATCTCTTTTCATTCCATCCCACCAGTAATACTCCCGCAGATCTCTGTACATCTTAGAACTGCCAGGATGAACTGAAAACGGGGAACTATGAGCCGCACATAACAACTCATTCTTCAACTGTGAATCACTATGCACATATAATCTCTTCCCAAACAACAAAACACAATCATTATCAATGTTAAATTCAGGAAACTTACCCTTTTGAACCAGCTCTACCTTTTTCTGCAACTCACTATCTTGCTTCTGTGCTTGCTTAATTCTGTCTGATATGGATGATCTCCCTGATACCTGAATCAAAACAGAATAACTTCTTGAACCAACAACTTATATGCCAAAGTTCATCAAATCAAAAACCAAAGGATCTTGTTCCAAACGTAGCATGGTTAATGAAGCATTACTTTTTCTACTCAAAGCATTATCCACTTTATTTTCTTTTCCCGGATGGTAATGAATTGTACAGTCATAATCTTTGATTAATTATAGCCATCTCATCTGTCTCATGTTCACTTCTTTCTGAGTGAATACATACTTTATAGTTTTGTGATTGGTATATATTTCACACATTATGCCATACAAATGATGCCTGCAAATTTTTAAAGAAAAAACAACAACAGCTAATTCCAAGTCATGTGTAGGGTAATTTACCTCATGAGTTTTCAACTAACGTGAAGAATATGCAATTACCTAATCATTCTGCACAAGGACACAACCAAGTCCCTTCAATGAAACATCACTGTATATAACAAACTCACCATTCCTGGAAGGAAGTGCCAAAACCGGATCCTTCACTGATCTTCTTTTCAGTTCCTGAAAAAAATCATCACATTCCTTTGTCCAGATAAACTTAACACCCTTCCGAGTTAGCTTAGTCATTGGACTAGATAACCGTGAAAAATTTTCAACAACCCTTCTGTAGTAACCTTCCAAACCAAGAAAACTACGGATCTCAGTTACATTTATGGGTATTGTACATTCTTTAACAACCTTTGTTTATAAATGATCAACAATTATCTCATCTTTAGAAACAATATGACCAAGGAAAGAAATTTGTTGCAACCAAAACTGACACTTGCTGAATTTCCCATACAATTGTTTTTCTCTTAAGGTTTTCAAGATAACCCTTAAATGAATTTCATGCTCCACTTTACTTTTAGAAAACAGAAAAATATCATCAATAAAAACAACCAACATTTTTTATCTGAGTCAACTGAGCCACCACTGCAACAAACAGTTTAGTTCTGATTCTGACCATCTCAAGATACTGATTTGAAAGTTCATT
Source organism: Viscum album (assembly GCA_963277665.1). Classification (NCBI taxonomy): domain Eukaryota; kingdom Viridiplantae; phylum Streptophyta; class Magnoliopsida; order Santalales; family Viscaceae; genus Viscum; species Viscum album. Next base: position 1,535,595,467 of record OY728125.1, on the reverse strand, counting down.
TCCCTCTATATGCCTTCCCTGAAAATTTGTTCTGTTTCCTCTATAAAAAACAATTCTTAACACAGAAATATCTTAGGAGATGAAACATGGTAATCTTCAAATGCTATTTCATTTCAATCATACCGTAAATTAATTAATAATTTGACAATTTTCTAACTCCTAATGTTTTCTAAACCAACCTATGATACCAACTATAAGGCCCCGTCCATAAACCTTACTTAATATTGAATTAAATGAATAATTCACATTTAGGACCTTTTCAGGTTTAGAGTTTTAGAAAATTAGGACATAACTATTACATCTCAAAAGATTACAAAGTAGAAACATCTACTAAGTTTCCATAAAATAAAAACTCTTAAAAAGAAACATGTCTAGTTCCATGTTTTAGATAGAATGACTTTCCCTTGATCCCATCCATGACCCTATTCCACATTAAGTCCTTTGAAAAACATTTCAAAAAAACATGGGGTGATCATAAATATCTCAGTAAGGGATACACAATGAATGAAGACCGTTATTTTTTCAAAACAACAAGTAAACCATGTATACTTTATCAAAGTAATACTTTTCACCTTTATGAAGTAGTAAAAACGCTTCCCTGAATAAAAGATCATTAATTACCCTTTTGTAACCAAAAGATTACCATAAAACCCATATAAATATCACATAACATATAAAGGTAACTTGGGACATAAACATACTTAAATGGAATAACCATACGGTCGACTTCCACACATATCACATAATGGAATAGCCATACGACCGACTTCCATACCCAATGTATTAGAGGTTATAACGTAACCACCCGTCCTGGTATTCATGACACCACCCGTCATATGGTTTATCACGTAACCACCTGTCAAATGTCCAAGTACCATTATAAAATCATAAGACGTAAAACAAATATAATGGAAAGAAAACATTTCCACACTTTGATCACAATATATCACTTAAATATATTGACATAAAAAATACATTATAAAAACCATTTTTAATACCAAAATACATAAAAGAGTATATGGTATTTATTTCATTTTAAAAACATTACAGCTTGTTGAGGAAGCCAAAGACCAAATAATACTCGCGACGGCAGAAAAGATCGTTGTCACCACGTACATTTAAAAAACATTCTTTTTTGTCGTTTTGTAAAATGTTTCTTAGAAAAAGATTCCTTTTGAATAAAAGTAAAAGTCAAAGGGTTTTATACACCATATAAATGAAAGCCTTGTATTAGAACAGAATATGTCTCAATGAAAGGAGATTGAGATGAAGTGCCTTACCTCGGGTCCGACTTGACTCGATCGTTCTTTAACGTCCTGAATAATAAACTTGAGTTAATTTCTACTTACTTATGAACCTTTTTCCAGTACATTTTTTCTTTTATATCACTTATCTCCATGTTATAAACATTATGTAATCATTTAAGTTAATAATTTTTGTTTTGTCGATATTTGGTTCTTAAGTCGAAAGTGGACTTCTTACAATTACATGTTGTTCGTGTGGTCAAAGATTCAATATATCTAGAATGATATTCACGATTTGAATATCATATATATCACATATATCCAGCATATACATGTATTTATAATATTACATAATCATTTATAGGTAAGAAATTAAATGCACCGTTCATGGAGACGGTAAGCCGTACGTACGCATGAACGCTACTTTCATTTCTATGTCATATTAATGGAATTAAATCTAAATGAGAGATATGTATATTTTAATTCCATAATTATATTAATAATTTATATGTAACATACATCATATATATTCATTATATATATTTACGTATAATATTATATTACATTTGGGGATAAGAAATGAAATGCACAGTTCATGGAGACGGTAAGCCGTACGTACGCATGAACGCTACTTTTATTTCTATATCTTACTTTAATGGGAAGAAATAATAATTATATAAAGGTATATTATAATTCCAGTATAAAATCATATATAATAACTTTAAATACATCCTTCATATGGCCCATATATGGCATTAACGAATCAAATCACTTTGAGGGGGAGGTAGTCTGCACTTCCTAAAATGAATATATCGTGTATACCCATAATGGAAACCATAAAGGTATGCAATAAATGAAAAATACAAAATCTTAAGGAAAATATAAACATATTATATATCATATATAAATATAGTGACATATTTATGGCCACCTTTGAAGGTGTTAAAAGAATATTGAACAATCATCGTTTCGTGAGGCAGAAATTCACCATCTATAGAAACAGTATGTTATTTAACCATTAGATGTAGTTGTGTGTAAGTGTAGCTAGAATAATTCTTATAAAAACATCATAGTATATTTCATATACTGTATTTGTTACAAAAGAAATGAATAAAAAGAGTTTAGGGAGTTGAATAAGCAAAATAAAACAAAATAACATAAGTGAAGACATTACCTTAAAATCGGGTAACTCTCTTAGATTTGAGCTCAAATGCTTCCTTGGGAAGACTTCTACCAAAATTGAGGCTTCTAGGAGTAATAGATGTATGTGGAGAGACAAAAGGATCAGATATTGGCCGAACCAATGGCTTGAGAGATGTTGGTAAGGAGGTAGAGGTGGGGGCCTTTTATAAGAGGAGAAGAGGGTCACTCTTGGAAAGTTATAAAAGGTTACTTTATTATAAAATGATTTTTGGATAAAAAAGGTCCCACAATTATAAATTTAGAATAAAAGGTGATAAGTGTTCTAAATCCACCCATCGAATAGGTTTTTGACATGTGTAGGTCTTATATTTTACACTATCTTTTCATTTTATTTAAATCGTTAAATAATGAGGTAATCGCTGCATCATCATGGTGCCATAAATAATTTACTTTATTTAATGTTTAAAAATTATAAAACAAATATCATGATGTAGGAAATATTTTTATCTTTCTAATGAATATTTATAGTCAAAAATATGACTTGTATAACCCCATTTAAAAAGTGTTTTAGTAAAACAACTCATGTTTGTGACATCTTTATTTAAACTTTAAATAAAAAGACATTAATTTCATTTTCCTACCAAATTGGATCCATGGGGTCCCCAATTTGACCCATGGATTGTATTAGTCGGCCATGACACATCCAATAATGGTAGGACATGTTTCTATGTCATTTAATATTATTAAAACATTATTTTTACCTTAAATTACACTAATTACCTCTAATCGCGATTAATAAACATAAAGGTTACTATTCACCAAAAAATTATTTTAATCACATTGAACCACATTTTACTTCTTAATGAAAACCATGTATGTCATATTTTTGAAATTAAAAACACAGAAGTGGTAATGTTTCATTTAAACGAAAAATCAGTTTTTTAAGTACCACTTAGTGGTTTCAATATTCATCAAATATTGATGTTTTTCAGAAAAATACCAAAAATTCACCCTAAGCTATATTTGATATTCAGAATTAAAAAATGATGTCTCTTTTACAAAATTCAAAACATATAATTTGCATTAATTAATTTAATAATTAATTCCGGCTGTCAAACCAAATAGCGTGTTTTTATGAAACAAAAAGTATCAAAAGATTGACACTAGTTTAAGTGTGATTTCAATGTGAAATTAATTCCAACGACCACAATTGAATTAAATGGTAAAAATATATTATAATTTCACTTGAAAACCAATTCAAAAGATAATGTAATCATATAAATAAATTAGATTAAAAAGAGGTTTTGAATTAAAATATAACATTTCTCACTATTCATTAAAAAAATGATCTTTATCGGAAAAATACCGAAAATTTACACAAAGTAAATTTTGATGTCCCGATTATAAAGAATAATTTTATTTGGTCCAAAAGAATTTATAAGAGTGACCAAAGCTATATTTAATGACGGTTCTCCATCAAAAGGCGATAAGTGGACCTTTAGTGGAAATTAGAGTATATATGCCTAAAATTGAATTCTTTTCGTATTTTAAGCCTTTATACTTTATTGGATAAATGTAAAAAAAATTAACAAACATATATAATAATATTTTAGTTATTTATATTCATTTCCACCAATACAATGGCTACCTGTTTACTACCATTTAAAATAATATTGTTTTGTTACTAGTGTGCAACGTATGATTTCAAAGAAACTCTTTGTTGTGTATCGGGTACGCTATCGAACATATAAACCCCTTTAAAGTAAAATTAATATTTAATTATAAAATATTAATAAATATTAAAATGTTTTATTCTTTATTTACTTGGGATGTTACATATTATATGTCCATAGTTCAATAAAACCTTTCATTTTCCCTCTAATTAGTCATCAAGATTTTCATGTGTTAGTTCCATTTTATCAATTTTTTTACTCAATATGTTTTAGAAAATGTTTTTTAGAACAACCACATTGTTTCTTACTTTAGTTAGAGAACCAATTTTCTTATAAAACCTCATTTTATTAAAAAATATTGGAAAAATTCAAATTTATTATTTAATGACATGTTTACCTTTTTCTATATTACCAATGATTTCAAATTAGTCTTCATGAATCATACCTATCTAGGAATTTTTCTGACCATTAATTGTGAAAATGGAATGTTCTTTTACCTCATACATCAAGTATGGATTTACTCATCATAATTTATTTAAATATAGCATTTTAATGTCTAAATGGTTACTTTTTAAATAATGTTTTCTGAAAATTGATTTCAAACAAAATTCTCTTTTCCAATGGTTTTACAAAAAAAAATCATATTTCACCAAAGAATTATTTTAAATGGTATTTTTCAGGTATTTAGATTCATCAACAAAGAAAAACTTTATTTTTAATCCACATTGATTTTATTTTATTCAAATAATCCTTCTTATGCCTCTAGATGGTTTATTATTAATTTGGACAAGGATAATATTCACATTCACTTCCTTGAGTAATTTTTTATTCCCCTTGAAATATTAAATCTCTAATGGTCATTGAACATTGAATTTCTCTCTAATTATCGATATCATTTATCATGGATATTACTATTTCATAAATTGTATACCAGTTTACATATGATTTCTACTTTGAAAATTATTTGACTATTGGGGAAATTATTGGTAATTCTATATTATTTATTCAATATAGATATGTGATCATGCATATTTTTTATTTTGGTTATTTTATATGAGGATTTATTTGGACATGTAATGATGGAATGATCCTAGAAATTATATGGATATTCAATTCATATATAGGCACTCATGATACAAATATGTTTTCAAAATTAAATGAGTTTATATCCTCACTTTAAACCATATTGGGAAAGTTCTGAGTGGTATAGGTTTTCATATTCCTTTCAAAGTATTTCCTTTAAGAAATAATTACCCTCATTTATAGTCTCTTATTATTCATCGATGTTATTTTTGTGTCGATGTGTCTATGGATTTGTTTCATTTCCAGTTCACTGATTAAATATAATGTATTTAGTTGATTACCATTTCATGTTTATTTTTCCTTGTCTAGATATTTTAATGATATAATTTTCCAGTTATTACCTTCCCAAATTTTTTTCACTTCCCTCTTTGTTTAAGGATTATATAGCATCTAGTTCAGTTATTTATCATGTATTAATTATTATTCTAATTGATTAGTTATTTATTCCATGATTTTTTCATTACTAATCATTTGATATCACCTTTTATATTTTTATTTTTATAGTAATCCATGAACCATACTATAAAATATTTTTTGGGATTTACTAGAGAGATTACATTTATCCTCACAGTCATTTATTTAGAAGAAAAAATTATGTTGTAATTAGTGTATTATTTTGTAATAAAATAATTAGGTATATATCTAGTTTGATAGTACTACTAAAATATCATTCATTAATGATTTGTTCCCTAAAATCACGCAAATGAAATTAGTTGAAAACACTTAATTTGGGATATCTGGGTTCTTGTTGCTACAATATATATCAAAGGAAGTTTAGTATCTAGATTGGGAACTAGATTTAGGAGAACGTTGGAAATTAAGAATAAACCTAAGGTATAATTTGAGGATAATTATAGAAGAACATCCTAGAATTTTGGTAATATATGGATTATGTGGTTCTTCCTAGAAATACATCTATTTATAGATAATAAAAGTGGATGTGGTTCTGGAAGAGATTTACCTAGGAGTAATAACTCCCAAAAGGTGTTTCAATATTGAATTAGGGTAACCTGGTACCTGAAAAGAGTCCATACTTCACCCCATTTTGATACTCTTTTGGGACATTCTTGAGACAATCCATGTTTTCCTTAAAAACCATTATGAGGAATTTGAATATATAATGAAAATGAATGATCGAGGTTAAACCTTAGAAGATTTAGATTTGGAAATAGGGTGTCATGATTTAAATAACCAAAAAATGATATTATGGTTAAACCTTAGACTATGGAAGGACCTTTTTTGATGATGTATTTTTGGGATTAAATTGTTATAGTGTAGAATTATTTTACCAGTTGTAATTTATCTATAGTAATCACAAAACATCTAAATAATATTCTAGATTTAGGAATAATATATTTTAGAGGAAAATTTATTTGAGTAACAATTCATATACATTTATATATATAAATGTAATATTTTGGATAACATTTAGGGTTCATATTATTAGAAATTAAATTTAAATAATTGTTAAATAATATTATGATACTTTATAAAAATATTGGTTGTATTTAAAACCATAGTTAAGAGTATATTTAATGATTAAACTTTGAGGATGTTCATTAGAATTATTTTTGAAATTATGTAAATATGGTTTTCGAAATAGATGACAACAATTCCATGTGAAAACCAATTAAATCATGTAAGTCCGTGGGTCTGGAACCCAAGACTAAAGGACAATAAGGGTTTCATGCCAAACACTAACCTATGCATTTTCCTTCATAAATTTTCATAGTTTTTTGGTTAAAAAGTTTGACGACTAAATGATAATGGTAAACCACTACTATCAACATTGAGAAATATATATTAATATATTCACCATATTATTTTTGGAGGATAGTTTAACAGAAATTGTAAAACAATTTGTATCGTAAAGGCCTTAAGATCAATAATAAATGTATTTTTAATTTTCATGCATGGATAATATTTTTTTGTGAATTAGAAAATATAATAAAGCGCAAGAAATATTTAAAATTCTCTTTATATAAACATATCAAGTAAGTATACATCGGTAGTAAAGTAATTTCTCAACATTATGAAATGTATCTTAAAATAAAAATGTAGTAATAATAAATTTTTATTTTAACTTATGAAATTCTATATCATAATAGATTTAGGTCCTTGAGGCCCTCAACATTTTGTTGATCATTATATTTTTTTTGATTGATAACCACATTTAGTCCCGATAAATATTTATCCTTTTCCTCCAAGTATGTTTCTGTACATTCCACTAATGATCTAATTAATATAATACTTTTTATAAGATAGTCCATGTGACCTTTTTTACTTCTCATTCTATCTTTTGCAAATGATGTTTTAAGAATGATTATCATGATGTGGTATTTCAAAGTAGAAATAACTAATAGTCTACTACCAAAATCGAGTTTAAATTTAGAGGACACAATTTAGATAAGGTGGGGAGAATGTAACACCCTAAAATTCTAATTTAAGACTCTTATATTCAATAGCATGTATGATATGTGAAACCATGTGCATAAGGTAATATAATATTTTTATATTTATAATATATTTACTATTGAAAATAGATTATATATATTTTAATTTTTGCAGCACCAAGTTATATTGCATTACATGCAAGACCGAGTTTTACCAAACAAAAAAATTGTTAAAATACTAAATTTTTAATATACTAAGATATGCCCTAGTTGTTATGTTAGCGATTAAGAATAGTGTTAACTAACTTATGAAAATTAATTGATTATAGAAATATATAATTAATTCATTAGTTACAAATTAATAAGAAACAATTTCATATAAAAATAAATATTATTATATTTATTCTTCTAAAGGAGTTTTTTATTATTAATAATAATTAATTACAATTATTTAATGTTTTTAATGAAATATATATGTTAAATTTTAAATAAAAAATTTCATATTCATCCATTAGGATTTATTTCAATAACAAAAGAAAACAATATATTTTACACATAATGACCGGTATTTTTATAAAGGTAGTTTTATCACCTTTTAATGGTAAACCCATTTTATATATTAATTTTGACACTTTAATTGATATAATTCTCAAAATAAACTTCAACCATGAAATAAAAAAACATAAGAATTAGTTTAGGCCTATTTTTTGATATTTTTCTAAAACATTTCATTATTCTAGTTTAATTAGATCATATTTTTATAAACTAATTCAATTTATGTAATGGTAATCAATTTCACATTGAAAATTTTTATAAAAACATACCAAACATTCGAATGTTTTTACTTTAAAAACATATATTATTGTCTCACATGCATAATTAAATTTAAATAATCTTATTCTAGTTATATGATTGGATTTTGGATAAATTAATTCCATATTTGGACTAATGATAAATTATAACATATAATAAGACCACATTTTTTGCCAAAACGATTTGTAAATGTGATTATAATTAATTACAATTCTTAAGGAGAAATTAATCATTCTAAAGGAATAAACTAAATTAAGTGCTAAAATGACCTATCCACTTTTTCAACACCCATTTTTATCCATATTTAGTCAATTATCCTTTAATTGTTGAGTTTGTTAGTTTTTTAATAACTTTTATATAAAAATGTGTGTACACCAAGCTTATTTTCAAAAATTCCAAGTCGGTCCTTTTCATCCCTTATAAACACCCAAAACATCTCCCCATTCCTCACACCTCTCAAAACACTTATATTCGACCAATATCTATGGTATTCACTTTACAAAACCCCTCCTTTTGACAATGATTCATAAAAATGGGAATAAATCTTTCAAATTATTCCTTTTTCTATAATGGAAAATGAGTTACATGATTTTTAAGTTAACTCCTTCCAATGATCTAATTTATTTCATTTACTTTTCCACCAACATAAATAATATTATTCAATATTGATATAATTACACTATTATCCCCAATATACTAATATGTTTTTTTAATATGGGTTTTACCAATAAATACACACAGATCCAACTAATGGGTAACAAATATAATTTTCTATGTATGGTGAACTACTACATCAGGAAATTATGATTGTTCATTTTTCCTTAACCACCTATCATGCTTGTAATTTCCATGGAAAATAAGTTTATATATGATTTATATGATATTTTCTATGTATTTATACGTACTTAATCCTTTTATGACAAATACCTTTAATACACTCTATTTTGTGTTAATATGATATCATCATTTGAGCATATGTGCACTACTGCCCCCTCAAAGTGATGTGATTTTGTCACATGATACATGGAATGTATAAAAGATTATTATAATTAAACATTCAAGACATAAAAAATGTATATATGATGTTAATGAAATTATTAAATTTCTCTATATATATATATATCTGTGTAACCCTTTCACACACTTAAATGTGATATCATTATTTGTGGATGTGTGGAGTACTGACTCCTCGATATTATGTGATTCATTTTTCATCAGAATAAATATTTATTTATGTATATGAAATTATATAACAGGTTATTTTGAATATAATTATCATGCTATAATGATTTGATGTTACTTACTTTATTTCCTTAATTATCATTGAAAAAAAGAATGCTACTCTTGCGTATGTATGGCCTATAATACCCATCATTGTAACATTGATTCATTTTTCATAACCATATTTAATAATAGTTTTAAAATTCTAATATAGTTATGAAAATTATAATTATTTCATGATTATTATTATTTTTATGTTATAAAATGACCCATTTGATCATAGTTGACCTACCATAATCATTTTGAAACATAAACTGGATTTGGTAAAATCTCTCGACGTAAACATAATTGTTTAAGAAGTTGTATAGTTAAAAGTGAAATAAATGTCAATATAAATATGAAAATGGTTTTCAAGAAATTTTAAAATTATCATACGTTTATTATACATGAATTTAAAGGACGTTCACCCAAAATGAATCTCATGGTAAGGGATTCTCATCTCACCTTTTTAAATATGTGAGATAAATGCGATGTTCAACAGTTACAAATTTTTAATGGGGTATCTATGACCATTTTAATTATTTTTTATCATTAATCCGTTATTAATTTTGTAATTTTATGATTTCATTTTATTTTTTACTATATGAGTATTTTGATATAAAATGTTTCAAAGTGGTATTTGACACTTTGGAATGTTTAATGATTGTTTTCCTTAGTAATATAATTAATAATAATTCGATTGTATTTCAATTTTAGTAAATTATATGAAAATTGTAAAATAAAACCTTTTACCTTCTTTCCTATGAGTATTAACGCTATTTTCATATTATAGTGCCAATTTAACACTATTTGGTACTCAAAATGTTTTAGAAAATTCTTATTAGAAAACATGACATTTCTTCTCTCTTTTTTCAGAGTACCTATTATCTTGTAAAAATCATGTTTTATTAAAAAAATTAAAATATTTTTTTAAAATTAGTTCGTAAATTCATTTTACCCATTGTGTCTTTTTCTAATGTTTTCAAAGGAACCTTCTTATAGCATTTAAAATAAAATTTTTTATAACCATTAACCATGGAAAAGGAATTCTCTTTTACCATGTATGAAAATTACATGTTTACTCACCGTAATGTATTTGAAGATTACATTGCATGTATAAAAGAATAAATTTTAATTAGTTTTTTTGGAGATTTATTTCAAAAGATAAGGTTTTTCAAACCAAAATGTTATTTTCCTCAAAAATTATTTTAAAAGGTATTTTTATTGTTTATATATTCATCCGAATAAACAAACCTTTATTTTTTCTCAAATTTTGATATTTTATATGGATACAGTCCTTATCCTTACTGTAGATGGGTTATTGTTGATTTAGCCATGGATAGTAATCACATTCACTTCCATGAATAACTTATAATTCTCTTTTAAATATTCAATCATATATGATCATTGAAAATTTAATTTCCCCTAATTATCCATTTCATTTATAATGAATATTACTATTTCTTAAACCATATACCAATTTAAATATAATTTTTACTTTTATAATTATTTGATTATTTGGGAAAATATTAACAATTATGTCTTCATTATTAAATATAGATACATAATAACGTATATTATTTATTTTTGTTATTAGATATGAGAATTTCTTGGGATGGGTAATGATGGGTAGATCTTAGACTTTATATAGATCCATGATGCATCAATAGGTTATCATGAAATAAATATTTATAAGAAATTAAATTGTTTTCTATCCATAGTTTTAAACAATCTCTTGAATGTTATTAAAAGTATAGGTTTTCATTTTTGTTCCCCATGACATCCATTAAGTAAAAATTACACTCATTTAGTTTCTGTTATTATTTATCCATGTGATTTTTCATCGACATATCATTGGATATGATTCATTTTTAGTTTATTTATTAATTAGAATGAGTTTGATTTATTAACATGCCATATTTATTTTGTTGTATCTAGTTATTTTAAAGGAATGTGTTTCTAGTTATTACCATTCCTTATTTTTTATTCATTCCCACCTAGATTATTAATTATTTTCTTGTGGTTTCAGATATTAATCATTCCATAATTATTATTCACATTGATTCATTATTTTCCCCACTATTTTTTCCCCTTAATAAGAATTTTAAAATCACCCCTATTATGTTACTTTCCACAAGAATCCAAGAAGAATACTATTAATGATATACATGATTTTACTAGATGGATTAGAGTTATCCTCGATGTTACTTATTTAAATAAAATAATATGTTTTAATTTGGGTATTCTTTTGTTATAAAATACTTATGTATGTATCTAGTTTACAATGACTACTAAACTCTTATTCCATAATGATTTTATTCCTTGTAATAATCCCAATGTAATTTGTAGTAGACCCTGGATATAGGATATCTACGTCCGAGTCACTATAGATTCATCATGTGATTTTAGGGGCCAGAGAGCCATGGTGTGTATTTTTTAAAAAATAATAAATATGTTATAACAAATATGCACATTTTTTATACAATAATGTAATAAATCCCAAATGGTTTCTCGGATGATGAGACCAAGACTACTATTAAATATATAGTAAGGGATTTATTCTACATTCACCCTAGTATTTTTTAGCATTATATGTTTTTTTAAAGAAAATTCATGGGTTGATAATTAATAAATAAATTATTTGAGTAATTCATTTTTTATTCAATTTCCATGACCTATCCCTCACTATTTGTACCAAATTATTGGAAAATCTATAGGGTTATACCCTTGAACCAAGGGATTTGGATAGATTATAGAGGTCATTTTTTCTAGGTTATAACCAAATTATAGATTTATGATCAGTAGTGAGGAGTTTACCAAGAACAATAGAGTCCAAGGATCTCTCTAATAATAATGATATAGAACATGTCTTCATCAGGTGTCAATCTACACTCAGGGAAGGTCATTTTATTGTGTTGGTTTATTCTCTTTTGTATATACCATGTTTAACTAAAATAAAAACATTAAAAAAATGAATTTTGTGTAGATTATTTATTAACGATCTTGTTTTTCATCACCCTAGAATTAGTAATTAGTAATATTCTTTTTATTCAAGATTATACTTTTTTCCCTTCACACCAAAAAAAATACATTTAGGCCAACATAAATAATGGATGAGTTTTTTATTCATGTTTCTTTTGTTGGTAATTTATCTAATTGTTCTTCACATGATCATCAGTGGTGTTTGCGTTGGCCAATGGTTTGACAAAGTAGACGAACATTGGGTGGTTATTCTATGGTGCAACAGATAATTATTGTGGGTTCAGGTATAGGATCAAAGACTTGATTGTGGTTTATGGTAGTGAAATAAGATACATATTTAGTTTAAGAGTTATCATTATATGTGATCAGGCATTCAGATGATGTGATGTTGTGAGGGTGATTCTTGAGGATTTTGATGTCCCAAATACGGACACTAGTAGTGATTGGAATTCATTCGACTATGATCTGCATTTCATGGGTGAGATCTACTAGAGTAATAAATTATTATTTGGTTTAAGTGGAACTATATATAGACAAGTTGGTTCTATGAAATCCTAATGTACATGGCATGTATTCTGAGAAACACAAGTCATGTAGTCCCCTTTATGTGGAAACTAGGGAATCACATTGAGTTAAATATAAAATTTCACCTGATTTACTCACACTCTATGTGATCTTTAGCCAGTGATGTGGCCATCAAATCACATGATTTTTCATATCTTTATATTATGGTTTTAATGTTTTAATTAATTAATTATGCCTCTTCTTTTAGTTATTTTCACTTTAATAATTTTAGAATTTAATTTATTAATTAATCATTATTATAAGTAATTTTTTATTTTTATATTTTAATATTATTAAAATCTCCTAAATTGATTTTCTGGTGAATTGTTTTCTATTTTTTTATTCTTATTCACTTAAAATTATTTATTTTATGAATACTTATTTTTATTAATTAATAAATTCATTTATATTTATTCATTTAATTAATGTCTCCTAAATTTAATTTTGATTCTATTATTTTTGTCTTTCGATTTTTTTAAAAAATATGTACTATTCAATTCAATTAATTATTATGTTTAAAATTTTAATTTTAATAATTTTGAATTTTAATTTATTATTTCTACATATATTATTTTAATAATTTAATTAGATGAATTTCCTTTTAATTATAATATTATAATATGAATCTTATTTCTAAAATTTTTGTAATTTGTTTATGAATATAATTAATTTTTCTTTCCATTTATGTTTTTGTTAATCTAAATCTTTATGAAATTAAAATTTAGATAATTAACTATATTTTTTCAAATTATAATATTTTGTTTTATATATTTTTAATTAATATTTCATTACTAATTTTTCATTTTATTAACTTTATATTTTATTTTATGTTTGGTAGTTTACCATCAACCAAACAGTCATTGTTGGTAGCTTCCAAAAGTGGCTCACATTACCTACCACCGGCCTCCTCATAAAATGTTAAACTCCTATAATTACCCGCTATATGAATTTTGACCACCACCAACTGTAACATCCCAGGTAAATAAAAAATAAAGAATTTTCATATTTATTAATATTTAAGAATTAAATATTAATTTTATTTTAAAGGGGTTGCTATGTTCGATAGCGTACCCGATACGCAACGATGAGTTTCTTTGAAACTTACGTAGCACACTAGTAATAAAATAATATTATTTTAAATGTTAGTTAACAAGTAGCCGTTGTACTGGCGGGAATGGATAGAAATAACTAAAATATGATTAGATATGTTTTTAAATGTTTATACATTTACCCAATAAAAGATAAAGGCTTAAAATACGGAAAGAGTTGAATTTTAGGGCATATATACTCTAATTTTCACTAAAGGTTCACTTATCACCTTTTAATGGTGAACCGTCATTAAATATAGTTTTGATCACTCTTATACTTTATTTTGGACCAAATATAACTCTTCTTTAGAATCGGGACATCAAAATTTACTTTTCGTAAATTTTTGGTACCTTTCTGTTAAAGTTCATTTTTTTTATGAATAGTGTAAAATGTTGTATTTTAATTCAAAACATATTTTTAATCTAAATTATTTATATGATTAGATTATTATTTTAATTGGTTTTAAAGTGAAATTAGAAAATATTTTTACCAGTTAATCCAATGGTGGTCATTGGAATCAATTTCACTTTGAAATTGGACTGAAACTGGTGTCAATCTTTTGATACTTATTGTTTCACAAAAACACGCTATTTGTCATGACAACGGGAATTAATTATTAAATTAATTAATTTGACTTATATGTTTTTAATTTTGTAAAATGGACTTCATTTTTGAATTCGGAATATCAAATATAGCTTAGGGTGAATTTTTGGTAATTTTCTGAAAAACTTCAATTTTTGATGAATAGTGAAACCACTAAGTGGTAATCAAGCAAACTGATTTTTCAGTTAAATGAAAGTTTACCAAAAATATGTATTGAATTTTGAAAATCCGACATACATGGTTGTCATTAAGAAGTAAAATGTGGTTCAATGAGATTAAAATAATTTTTTGGTGAATAGTAACTGTTTTATCATTAATCGCGATTAGAGGTAATTAGTGTAGTTTAAGGTAAAAATGGTATTATAAAAATGTGAAAACACCATGACACTTGTCCTAAACCTATTGGGTGAGTCATGGCCGACCAAGACAAGCCATGGGCCAACTTGGGGACCCCATGGAGCCACTTTAGTTGGAAAATGACATTAATATATTTTTATTTAATGTTAAAGTGAAAATGACACTAACATAAATTGTTTTACTAAAATAATTTTTAAGTAGGGTTATACAAATCCAAATTTTGATTATAAATATTAATTGGAAATATAAAAATACTTCCTACATCATAGTATTTTTTTTATAATTTTTAGACATTAAATAAATTAAATTATATATGACATAATAATGATGCAGCGATGACATCATTATTTGACGATTTAAATAAAATGGAAAGATAATGAAAAATCTAAAACCTACACATGTCCAAAACCAATTGGATGAGTGGATTTCGAACCCTTATCACCTTATCCACGAATTATATCAATGTGGGACCTTTTAAAACCAAAACACATTTTCAAATAAAGTAATATTTCTTTACATTCCAAAAGTGCCCCTCCTCTCCTCTTATAAAAGGCCCCCACCTCTACCCCATTTCACACACTTCTCAAGCCTTTGGCTCGGCCAACCCCTGCCCAATTACTCTATCCACATCCCTCTCCTCATCCTAGAGGATTCCCATTGGGCAGAATCCTTTCAAAGGAATCCTTTAGGCTCAAATGAAAAGGGAGTTACACTTTTAAAGGTAATTCATTCTCTCTTGTTCATTTGTTTTATTTTGCTTCTCCAACCCTCTAATATCTTTTAATTTACTTCTTTTGTAACAACACCAGTATCTTCAATATACTAGGATGTTTTTATAATATTTATTTGAGCTACACTCTCACACAACTACATCAAATGGTTAAAGAACATACGGTTTCCGTGGATGGCGAAATTCTGCCTCCCGAAACGATGATTGTTCAATACTCATTTAACACCTTCAAGGGTGGCCATTATGATGTCACTATTTTAATATATGATATATAATATGTTTATGTTTTCTTTAAGCTTATTTATTTTTCATTTTTGGCATACCTTTATGGTTTCCATTATGGGTAAACACGATATCTTCATTTAAGGAAGTGCGGACTACCGCCCCCTAAAAGTGATGTGATTCGTTAATGCCATATGTGGGACGTGTAAAGGATGGATTTAAAGTTATTATATATGATGTTATACTGGAATTATAATATACCTCTATATCATTATTATTTATTTCCATTAATTTATGAGATAGAAATGAAAGTAGCGTTCATGCGTACGTACGGCTTACCGTCTCCATGAACGGTGCATTTCATTTCTTACCTCTAAATGATTATGTAATATTATAAATACAAGTATATGCTGGATATATATGATATATATGATATCCAAATCAGGAATTTCATTCTGGATATAAAGAACGTTTGACCACACGAACAACATGTAATTGTAAGAAGTCAACTTTCGACTTAAGAACCAAATATTGACAAAACAAACATTATTAACTTAAATGGTTACATAATGTTTATAACATGGCAATAAGTGATATAAAAGGAATAATGATCTTTAAAAAGGTTCTTAAACAAGTATAAATTAACTCAAGTTTATTATTCAGGATGTTAAAGAACGATCGAGTCAAGTCGGACCCGAGGTAAGGGACTTCGTCTCAATCTCCTTTCATTGAGGCATATTTCGTTTTATAAACAACTTTCATTTATACGGTGTATAAACTCCTTTGACTTTTACTTTTATTCAAAAGGAATCTTTTTCTACGAAGTGTTTTACTAAACGACAAAAAGGAATGTTTTTTTAAACGTACGCGGTGACAACGACCTTTTTCCGCCGCCACGAGTATTATTTGATCTTTGGCTTCCTCAACAAGCCATAATGTTTTTAAAATAAAATAAATACCATATACTCTTTTATGTATTTTGGTATTGAAAATGGTTTTGATAAATGATTCTATTATGTCAATATATTTATGATTTATTGTGATTGAATTGTGGAAATGTTATCATTCCTTTATATTGGTTTTATGTTTTATGATTTTATATTGGTACTTGGACATTTTAACGGGTGGTTACATTATAAACCATATGACGGGTGGTGCCGTGAATACTAGGACGGGTGGTTACGTTATAACCTCTAATGCATTGGGTATGGAAGTCGGCCGTATGGCTATTCCATTATGTATGTATGGAAATTGGCCGTATGGCTATTCCAATAAGTGATATGTGTGGAAGTCAACCGTATGGTTATTCCACTTAAGTAAGTTTATGTCCCAAGTTACCTTTATATATGTTATGTGTTCTTTATATGGGTTTTATGGTAATCCTTTGGTTGCAAAAGGGTAAGTAATGATACTTTATTCAGTGAAGAGTTTTTATTACTTCATAAAGGTGAAAAGTATTACTTTGTTAAAGTATACATGGTTTACTTGATGTTTGAAAAACTAAAAGTTTTCATTCTTTTTGTATCCCTTACTGAGCTTTTTATGCTCACCCCATGTTTTTCGAAATGTTTTTCACAGGACTTAAAGTCGAATAAGGTCAAGGATGGGATCAAGGGAATTTCATGCTATCTAAAACATGGAATCTAGACATCTTTCTTTTTAAGAGTTTTTATTTTATGGAGACTTAGTAGAAGTGTCTACTTTGTAATCTTTTAAGATGTAATAGTTATGTTCTAATTCTCTAAAACTCTAAACCTGAAAAGATCCTCAATGTGAATTATTCATTTAATTCAATATTAAGTAAGGTTTAAGGATGGGGCCTTATAGTTGGTATCAGAGGATGGTTTAGACAACTTTAGGAGTTAGAAAAGTGTTAAATTATAATATGATTGAAATGATATAGCATTTACGGATTACCATGTTGCTTCGCCTAAGATATTTCTGTGTTCAGAATGTTTTTCCGCAGAGAAACAAAGCTTCTATGTTGGGACGACATCAGGAGAAAGATAACCTTCCAAATCAGCAACCTGAGATGGTCGGAATCGGAACTGAACAGTTTGTTGCAGTGATGGCACAGTTGACTCAGGCTATAAATGGTGGTGGTATCCATGCACGAGATCAGCTAGATCAACCGCAGAGGAACATGTCAGTGGTGGAACATTTCATGAGGCAACATCCCCCATCATTCAGAGGATCATCTGACCCTGTGCAAGCTGAAGGGTGGATTAAAGCACTGTAGAAGATTTTTGATTTCATGGGGTGTTCAGAACATCAAAAGGTTAGTCTTGCTGTTTACCGTTTTGAAGGTGAAGCTGATTAGTGGTGGTCGATGGTGAAAAATATAAGGGATAGTGATGAGATTGAGGATCTTTACTGGGACGAATTCAAAGGTATGTTTCTTGAGAAATATTTTCCTAAGGTGGTTCATCTTAGGATGGAAAAACAGTTCCTAGAATTGAGGAAGGAGGATGATTCAGTGGCTACATATGAAGAAAAGTTCACTCGATTGGAAAGGTATGATCCAAACTTCATACGAGATCTTGATAGTAAAATAAACCGTTTTTACTCAGGGTTAAAGCCAAAGTATCGAAGGGCTTTAGCTTCTCATGAGTTCAAAAGTTATGAAAAACTTGTTCGATGTACGGAGAAGGTGGAAATGGAGTTTGCCGATGATCAGGTGTTCTATGACAAACAACAGAATAAGAGATCTAGTTGGCAGGAAAAAGGGAAGAATTCATCAAAGAAGCAAGGAGGTAAGAAAACCAAATATCCATCCTTTGAGAAGTGTGGTAAAATTCATCCTGGAGAATGTTTATCCAAGTCTGGTAAGTGATTTCGGTGTGGTAAGTCTGGTCATATTGCTCGTAACTGTAAGGAAGATGATAAAGAAGGAAATGAAAAGCCAACGGTAAGATGTTTTAAGTGTAATGAAATGGGTCATTATGAAAACGAGTGTCCAACGAAGAACTCAACTAGGGGAATGCAGCTAGTCTACAAGCAGAAAGGGGTGGTAAAATCATTTGAAACAACTTCAGCAGATGTTGGGCCATCGAATGAAGTGGTATCAGCTCCAGGGAGCTCAGTATTTTTCGAAGATTGACTTGAGGTCGGGGTACCATCAGTTGAAAGTAAAAGAAGCAGATGTTCCGAAGACTGCGTTCCGTACTAGATTTGGCCATTATGAATTTGTAGTTATGCCTTTTGGGTTAACCAATGCAACTGCTGTATTCATGGACCTTATGAATAAAATTTTCCATGAGTTCTTGGATAAGTTTGTGTTTGTGTTTTGAGATCTGGGAAGAGATTGTGTGTGCCTTGTGATTCACAGTTGAAGAGAGAGTTGTTATGTGAAGCTCATAGTTCTCCGTTTTCAGTTCATCCGGGCAGTACTAAGATGTATAGAGATCTGCGGGAGTATTACTGGTGGGATGGAATGAAAAGAGACATTGCTGATTTTACTGTGAAGTGTTTGACATGTCAACAGGTTAAAGCAGAGCAGCAGTTACCGTAAGGGATGCTTCAGCCTTTACCAGTGCCAGAGTGGAAATGGGAAAACATATCCATGGACTCTGTTGTGGGATTACCGAGGACATCTCGAGGTAATAATGCAATCTGGGTTATTGTTGATCGCTTGACCAAATCTGCTCATTTCTTTTCAATACGAGATACTTTCTCTCTTGATCAACTTTCTCGTTTGTATTTTAAAGAGAGAGTTAGGTTACATGGATTTCCTCTCTCCATTGTATCGGATCTTGGTCCCAGGTTTACTTCTAACTTTTGGAAAGGCCTTCAGAAGTCGTTGGGTACTGAATTAAATTTTAGTACAGCTTTTCATCCTCAATCAGATGGGCAGTCCGAACGAACAATTCAGACATTGGAGGATATGCTACGAGCTTGTTCGATGGATTATTAGGGAAGTTGGGACCAACATCTTTCTTTGGTTGAATTTTCTTATAATAACAGCTTTCATTCCAGAATACAGATGGCGCTATTTGAGGCATTATATGGGAAGCGGTGTCGAACTCCCGCATTTTGGAATGAAGTGGGTGAAAGGAAGCTGATGGGACCAGAATTGGTAGAAGAGATGGCAGAAAAAGTTCAGTTGATTCAGAAAACATATGAGAACAGCTCAGAGCAGGCAGAATAGTTATGCGGATAACCGGAGTAAGGATCTATCTTTTGAGGTAGGTGGTCATGTTTTTCTCAAGGTTTCTCCTTGGAAAAGTGTGATGAGATTTGGTAAGAAAGGAAAGTTGAGTCCATGGTTGGTTGGACCATACGAAATTCTGGAAAGAGTTGGATCAGTTGCATACCGAGTGGCTTTACCTCCGAGATTATCTCAGGTACACAATGTTTTTCATGTTTCAATGTTGAGAAAGTATATGCCAGATCCATCTCATGTTTTGAGTCCAGAGGTAGTTCAGCTGGAAGAGAACCTATCTTATGAGGAACAAACAGTCCAGATTCTTGACCACAGGGAGCAAGTGTTACGGAATAAGGTGATTCATCAGGTAAAGGTTTTGTGGAAAAACCATGTGATTGAAGAGGCGATGTGGGAATCTGAAAATGCTATGAGGGATAAATACCCCCACTTATTTTGATAAGTGAATAAAATTGTGAGGACGCAATTCCCAAAAGGGGGGAAGGATGTAACATCCCAGGTAAATAAAAAATAAAGAATTTTCATATTTATTAATATTTACGAATTAAATATTAATTATATTTTAAAGGGGTTGCTATGTTCGATAGCATACCCGATACGCAAAGATGAGTTTCTTTGAAACTTACGTAGCACACTAGTAATAAAATAATATTATTTTAAATGTTAGTTAACAAGTAGCCGTTGTAATGGCGAGAATGGATAGAAATAACTAAAATATGATTAGATATGTTTTTAAATGTTTATACATTTACCCAATAAAAGATAAAGGCTTAAAATACGGAAAGAGTTCAATTTTAGGGCATATATACTCTAATTTTCACTAAAGGTTCAATTATCAACTTTTAATGGTGAACCGTCATTAAATATAGGTTTGATCACTCTTATACTTTATTTTGGACCAAATATAACTCTTCTTTAGAATCGGGACATCAAAATTTACTTTGTGTAAATTTTTGGTACCTTTCTGTTAAAGTTCATTTTTTATGAATAGTGTAAAATGTTGTATTTTAATTCAAAACATCTTTTTAATCTAAATTATTTATATGATTAGATTATTATTTTAATTGGTTTTAAAGTGAAATTAGAAAATATTTTTACCAGTTAATCCAATGGTGGTCATTGGAATCAATTTCACTTTGAAATTGGACTTAAACTGGTGTCAATCTTTTGATACTTATTGTTTCACAAAAACACACTATTTGTCATGACAGCGGGAATTAATTATTAAATTAATTAATTTGACTTATATGTTTTGAATTTTGTAAAATGGACTTCATTTTTGAATTCGGAATATCAAATATATCTTAGGGTGAATTTTTGGTAATTTTCTGAAAAACATCAATTTTTGATGAATAGTGAAACCACTTAGTGGTAATCAAGCAAACTGATTTTACAGTTAAATGAAAGTTTACCACAAATATGTATTGAATTTTGAAAATCCGACATACATGGTTGTCATTAGGAAGTAAAATGTGGTTCGATGAGATTAAAATATTTTTTTGGTGAATAGTAACTTTTTTTCATTAATCGCGATTAGAGGTAATTAGTGTAGTTTAAGGTAAAAATGGTATTATAAAAATGTGAAAACACCATAAAACTTATCCTACACATATTGGGTGAGTCATGGACGACCAAGAAAATCCATGGGCCAACTTGGGGACCCCATGGAGCCACTTTAGTTGGAAAATGACATTAATATATTTTTATTTAATGTTAAAGTGAAAATGGCACTAACATAAATTGTTTTACTAAAATAATTTTTAAGTAGGGTTATACAAGTCCAAATTTTGATTATAAATATTCATTGGAAATCTAAAAAGAAGTCCTAAATCGTAGTATTTTTTTTATAATTTTTAGACATTAGATAAATTAAATTATATATGACTTAATAATGATGCAGCGATGACATCATTATTTGACAATTTAAATAAAATGGAAAGATAATGAAAAATATAAAACCTACACATGTCCAAAACCAATTGGATGAGTGGATTTCGAACCCTTATCACCTTATCCACGACTTATATCAATGTGGTACCTTTTAAAACCGAAACACATTTTCAAATAAAGTAATATTTCTTTACTTTCCAAAAGTGCCCCTCCTCTCCTCTTATAAAAGGCCCCCACATCTACCCCATTTCACACACTTCTCAAGCCTTTGGCTCGGCAAACCCCTTCCCAATTACTCTCTACACATCCCTCTCCTCATCCTAGAGGATTCCCTTTGGGCAGAATACTTTCAAAGGAAGCCTTTAGGCTCAAATCAAAAGGGAGTTACACTTTTAAAGGTAATTCATTCTCTCTTGTTCATTTGTTTTATTTTGCTTCTCCAACCCTCTAAACTCTTTATATTTACTTCTTTTGTAACAACACCAGTATCTTAAATATACTAGGATGTTGTTATAATATTTATTTGAGCTACACTCTCACACAACTACATCAAATGGTTAAAGAACATACAGTTTCCGTGGATGGAGAAATTCTGCCTCCCGAAACGATGATTGTTCAATACTCATTTAACACCTTCAAGGGTGGCCATTATGATGTCACTATTTTTATATATGATATATAATATGTTTATGTTTTCTTTAAGCTTCTTTATTTTTCATTTTTGGCATACCTTTATGGTTTCCATTATGGGTAAACACGATATCTTCATTTAAGGAAGTGCGGACTACCGCCCCCTAAAAGTGATGTGATTCGTTAATGCCATATGTGGGACGTGTAAAGGATGGATTTAAAGTTATTATATATGATGTTATACTGTAATTATAATATACCTCTATATCATTATTATTTCTTTCCATTAAAGTATGAGATAGAAATCAAACTAGCGTTCATGCGTACGTACGGCTTACCGTCTCCACTAACGGTGCATTTCATTTCTTACCTCTAAATGATTATGTAATATTATAAATAAAAGTATATGCTGGATATATATGATATATATGATATCCAAATCATGAATTTCATTCTGGATATAAATAACTTTTGACCACACGAACAACATGTAATTGTAAGAAGTCAACTTTCGACTTAAGAACCAAATATTGACAAAACAAACATTATTAACTTAAATGGTTACATAATGTTTATAACATGGAAATAAGTGATATAAAAGGAATAATTAACTTTAAAAAGGTTCTTAAACAAGTATAAATTAACTCAAGTTTATTATTCAGGATGTTAAAGAACGATCGAGTCAAGTCGGACCCGAGGTAAGGGACTCCGTCTCAATCTCCTTTCATTGAGGCATATTTCGTTTTATACACAACTTTCTTTTATACGGTGTATAAACTCCTTTGACTTTTACTTTTATACAAAAGGAATCTTTTTCTACGAAGCGTTTTACTAAACGACAAAAAGGAATGTTTTTTTTAACGTACGCGGTGACAACGACCTTTTTCCGCCGCCGCGAGTATTATTTGATCTTTGGCTTCCTCAACAAGCCGTAATGTTTTTAAAATAAAATAAATACCATATACTCTTTTATGTATTTTGGTATTGAAAATGGTTTTGATAAATGATTCTATTATGTCAATATATTTATGATATATTGTGATTGAATTGTGGAAATGTTATCATTCCTTTATATTGGTTTTATGTTTTATGATTTTATATTGGTACTTGGACATTTTAACGGTTGGTTACGTTATAAACCATATGACAGGTGGTACCGTGAATACCAGGACGGGTGGTTACGTTATAACCTCCAATGCATTGGTTATGGAAGTCGGCCGTATGGCTATTCCATTATGTATGTATGGAAATTGGCCGTATGGCTATTCCATTAAGTGATATGTGTGGAAGTCAACCGTATGGTTATTCCACTTAAGTAAGCTTATGTCCCAAGTTACCTTTATATATGTTATGTGTTCTTTATATGGGTTTTATGGTAATCCTTTGGTTGAAAAAGGGTAAGTAATGATACTTTATTCAGTGAAGAGTTTTTATTACTTCATAAAGGTGAAAAGTATTACTTTGATAAAGTATACATGGTTTACTTGATGTTTGAAAAACTAACAGTTTTCATTCTTTTTGTATCCCTTACTGAGCTTTTTATGCTTACCCCAAGTTTTTCGAAATGTTTTTCACAGGACTTAAAGTGGAATAAGGTCAAGGATGGGATCAATGGAATTTCATGCTTTCTAAAACATGGAATCTAGACATCTTTCTTTTTAAGAGTTTTTATTTTATGGAGACTTAGTAGAAGTGTCTACTTTGTAATCTTTTAAGATGTAATAGTTATGTTCTAATTCTCTAAAACTCTAAACCTGAAAAGATCCTCAATGTGAATTATTAATTTAATTCAATATTAAGTAAGGTTTAAGGCTGGGGCCTTATACCAACACCATACAACAGTGGATCCAAGGCCCACTTCCAGAAAAAAAGAAACTCCTAAAACAATCCACCATCACCCTTCTATCACACAACCAGTAAAAAACACCCACCATTAGGATCTAACCGTTACTCCTTCCACCCACCATTGGATTCTCCTATGTTTACCCAATGTTGGAAAATTCCCAACAATGACTCTGTATATACTCAACATTATTGATCGACCCAAAATTTCATACATAATATTCCTCCATAAAACCAAAACACACTGTTAAGATCAAATTAACCCAAATGTGACTCCCCTATCACAACCCATCATTAATATTTCCTTCTTCTGGAGAACTCACCAAAATTTCAACCCACATAAAAATAAAAACCTTAACGAAGATAAATATGATTTCCACCACAATAGATAGTTGAATCCAGACTGCCACTGGATGAACCCAAGAAGAATAGGGATAATGTTTCTCACTTACAAAAATGGGGAGCTAATTCTTTTTTAGACTTGGATATACCCACCATTGTGGGAGTTATAGCCATCGTGCAACGAGTCATTGAATAATACAAATTCCAAAACCCCTCATCGATCCACCACTAAAGTGATCCCTACCACCATGAAGGAGATAATCTCCTCCTAGACGAAGATTATCAATGCCCCATATCAGCGATTAGAAGAACAATAGAAAAAAATATAAAAATATTTAATAAGGATAATAATTATCCAAATTAATAAATGAATAATATTTTTTTAATAATAATATAATAAAATAAATAATTATAAATTAATAACCTTAATAATAATATATTTATATAAATCAAGTAATAATAATAATATATTTAAACATACAAAATACATTAATGACAATAACAATAATAACGATATTAAATAACATAAATAATTATTCATTAATTAATTTAATAATAAAATATCATCAAAATGTTATAATAATAATAAATGATTATTATTATATTTTTATAAAAATATAATATTATTAATAATTACAACAATAATAAAAATAAATACAATAATAATAATAATTTTAAATAAATAGTTTTTATATTTAATGAATTTAATAATTTTCAAATATAATGATAATATTGATGACTATATTTGAATCTGTTAACTTATTATTTTATTTAGAAGCACCCAACCAGAATTACATCTAGAATCATTTTTTTCGAACAAGGCGATATTCAGTTAGAGAGGTTAGGATAAATTCACAAGGACTGAAAAAGACAATCACTCATGATTGATGGCTTAAGGAACACTATAATTATTCATTTAAAAATATCGGTTACCAACAATGGAAGGATTATTCTAAAAAATCATAGAACGTCACATGTAAATAATATTATAACACATACATTAATGATTTTATATATCATGAGATGTAAGACAGAGGGTTGGATACCCAAGGAACAATGAGGTGTTGAATAGTGATAGAGAAACATGAATTGTGGTTGCAATCATGGGGAGATCACTATTCTCTTATTTTTCTTTATTTCATATGATTTTATTTGTAACTTTTTAAACATGTTTTGAATTTGATTTTTGTTGAATTCACACTTTTAAGTGATTTAAATAGTACTAGTTCTGATTCTCTTTTAGCATTTTTTCAAAATTTCATTATTGATTATAAAAATCAATTCAAGAATCATTTAAATTGTTTTTGTGCCTCTCATTTTAATATTTTAAAACCTCATAAATGATCAGGATGATCGCATCTGATGGATTTTTTTTAAAATTCATTTAATGATTAATTTTTCATGATGTGGAGAACTTCAATAACTATAACTCTTCATTTATAGTCTTGTAGTGAAGGAGATTATTCAAACGCATTTTGAAGAACATAAAATCTATTAATATTTTCATTAGTATGTATACACATTTACCCTGGTAGTGTTTTAATATCGTGTGTTTCTTACTACTTGTTTCATCTCAATCTCTGTATTTGTTTTCTGTTCATAATTTTTATTCAACTTTTTTCAATTCACATTACTTGATCCCTCTATTTTATTAAAAAATGATACTTAATTTCTTATCATTTTCCATAAGAAATAAAAAAACTAAATGTGTATCTCACCACTGCTTAAAGTGGTATTTTATTATTTTAAGATTTTCGTCATTGGACTTCATCGAGTGGTATATCATTAAAAATTGTCTATAGTGGTCTAGTTTTTGATTATTTGGTTACACAACACATTTATTTCCATATCTTGGGTTTAATATCCAACTACCACTATATTAGTTCTTATATGGTTTATAAATAATTAAATTTTGGGACATATTAATGACATATGGTTCATGTTTTTTCACTATTTTCAGGGAAGGATTCGAGTTACCAAATTTTTTGAAACATAAAAAATTTAGTTTCAAAATAATTCATTGGAAAAAAATTCAAAAAAAATAAAAATATTGAAAAAAACTACATTATCAGTCTTTCTTGTTCCTATGGTTATTTTGTTTTCTCTTGATTTAAATATTATTTTACTATAATCTTGTTATTTCTAATTATTTAGTTCAAGATTTATTTTATTACTATCCTTTGTATGAGCACAATAAGTTCATGCGATAGATTATATCCTTTAAATCATGAAATTGAAAACCACATAACTGCTCAAAAGAAGAAAATTAAATTTGGAATGAAATTTTTAATATTTTTAATTCATACTACTAATAACCTACAATAAATTATTCTTAGACTTAATTAGTAAATATAGAGTCCTAAGATAAGGAATTTTTATCTCCCTCATATGTTAGACCTCCCATCGTCTATTATATTGTCTCATAAATCCATAAACTATTAATATAAATAGTCACATATTTCACAGTTTCTATCTTCTAATGGGATCTCTAATAAAGGCTCCCTATCCTTTATTATCTACTTTTATAACCCAGTGAAATAACATCCTTTTCTTAGAATCAATGACAATGAACACATAATGAGAGTGTTTCCCTTTTTTCCTTCAATATAAGATGTGGAATTTGTTTTTTGGTCTAAATGTGAATATATTTGTGAGATGGGACAAAGTTTATAACTCATTTATAATGCAATTGTACCCTCAAATTCTATTAATAAAAATCACAACCAAAATCACATTTTTTTTCAAGAAGATAGGGAAGTTGTTCCTGAGTCTTGGTATTGATTTAAGAAATAGCATGGGTAGTTTCCCCATCATCAACTCCAATCCCATTTTCTCATGAACGCATTATAAAAAATATTGACATCTTATTTTCAAAAACTTATTGAAAAATCTATTGGTGTTAATTACAATGATAATATTGATCATAAATTGAGGAAATAATTTTACAACCTTTCCTTAAATTCTTAACACAAAAATTCAATAAGGAAATGGGTGAATATATATTCAAAAAAAAACTAGTTCTAGAATATAAATGGAATCTCTATGTGCTGAAATAACAACCCAACTCCAATAATTAATGAATCAAAACTCCCAAAACTATGTAAATCAAGTTTTTTATAAAATAAAAACCAAACTCTTTGGGAATAATGATCTCGGTGTATGTTTTTTGGACACACTAAATATTTATTCCCAAATTTTGACATGTCATCCAAAAAAAGAAGACTACAACATTGCAAATTATGGTCCGAGGATTCCTAATAAAGATGACCCATTTTAATACAATTATAACCACCACTATGAGAACCATCTAAATTGTTATCAGAAAGAATAAATTATGATAAGACGACCTGCTTCCACATCTACCAAAACCAATATAGAAAAAAAAACAAAACCAATAGAGGGTGATTCATCCAATACCTAGATGATTTTTAGGGGATAATACTGAATAAAATGGATCTAATGTACAAATATATTACTCCTAAGAATCTAATATTGATTCACAAAAATCACAAGATGTATATGATAAAGTAGAATTTCAAGCTAGAATTCATGATTTGGAACTAAATATGGGCCAACCATCTAGTGACATGAAAATTAAAGATATTGGTAAACTTCCTAGAACAAATAAATTGAACCATAACGTGAATTTCATAGATTTTTTCACAAAATTAGGGATTAGAACTAATAAAATATAGAAAATACTCTTTGAATTATTTGATGCTTATTATTTATTTCATTTAACTCTGATATTATGTTAAATGAAATAGTGGTCATCTATTGATTTATTCGAATGACTTGTCATTGGTTATTTGGGTCAATAGGAGAATGCTATTGTGGATCTTCTCAACTCTAAGCACATCAGGATCTGGTTTTCCTTATTAGAAGATCTGTTTTTGGTGTGGTTGACCACTCCTCGATCCTATGATGGTTTTTGGTTTTTATTCTTCTGATTTCCATATGACTATAACAATAAACATGATTCAATAACCACAAAAATATGGTTATGTTTTCCAGAACTCATGATTCCCTTTCAGAATCCATATATTTTCTGTATGCTTGTAAATATTCATGGTTGGTACCTATGCACCGACAGTTAGACTAGAGAAATTATTCACCAAATTTCTTCGAGAATTTATATGAAGTTATATGTCTCAATACATCTAGTGAAATAATTTCTGATTATTATTAGTGAGTATTTTAGGTATAAACAGTAAATTGTGATGGAATCATGGTTTGATTACTTCTCATAGTGCTTGAAATTGGGGCATTTGCTAGAAATGTGCATAGGTAAGAATATGAACTTGAAATTGTCAAAGGGTTTTCAGACTAGTGTGGCCTCTCGTTCTAATAATCAACAGGTGAATCAATGCCTAGACTATAGAGATTTGATATGGTCCGGTCCTGGTCTTGATGGGGCAGCACATGACACCTTGAGGAAGATAATGTTTACACCTTCAAACTCAAGAGTTTCCAATGTGTTTGGTGGATTGAATCATGACCTATAGACTTGAAATATAGGGGAAATGGATATAAATTATAATAAACTATACATGGGTGTTAGAAATGAAGGTGTGGTGGTACCCCAAGACATTACAGATCCTTCATGTTGCAATGAAGAGTGGGGGATTCCATGGGGGTGATTATGGAAGGTGGATCAAATGGGGGAAGCCTTGAGTGAGTGGAGATTAAAAATTGGATGATCATGAGTCAATAGAAAGAGTTTACAAGTATTGATCTTGGAAATAGATTCATGATACTAGTGATGAATAACTAGATCCTAAACAGAAAACTGCCCTCGTTGTTCCCTTGGATGGGAAAGTAGTCCATGAATATGATCCCAATGAGGCGTCTTATGGTTATTCTTTTTTCAGGTTGTTGATGACTTCCTTGATAGTAGGATCCTCAGTCTAGGGAGGAAGAAACGTTAGAGAGTAAATAATAGAAAGAGTGAGTATTACCCTTATTTACCACTTCAAATGAAAACTAAATTACCCAAGAAGTTGAAATCTAAGGACCATGAAGGTCAAAAAAGGGATATATAATCACAATGTTTGGTTTTTTATGACACTAATGTTCTGCCAAAATTTGTGTGGCGTGGATTTTTTCCGTTGGAAAGATCAGTGATTCTTGTACAGGTTTTGATGGATGAGAATTACGGAAATGAGATGTGGAGAACTCATTTTGAGGTACTGAAATCCAATAATGTTTCATTTAAATATATTTTCTCAAATGGTATGTTGAAATTAATTGACAGTGAAGGCCTCATATCTAACCCCCAAAATATAATGTTGTCGATTTACTGCTCCAATACAACAAGGAATGTGAATACAAGATCCAAAATGTTAATAAAGAGTGATGATG
Source organism: Viscum album (assembly GCA_963277665.1). NCBI lineage: Eukaryota > Viridiplantae > Streptophyta > Magnoliopsida > Santalales > Viscaceae > Viscum > Viscum album. The sequence goes on along the minus strand of OY728125.1, from coordinate 1,535,565,084 downwards.
AACTCTTCAAATACATAAATAAAGATAACTCTTATCCTAAATCGGAAACTATTGAAATGTTTTGATTTGAGGACAACCAGGGTAGGTTAGGTGATTTTATCAAGCAATCCATGGACTTTCTTATGAGAATAGAAGATGTTGGGGCTGAATACGTTCGGCCTCTCAATCTATAGAATAAGAAGATTCTAAAATCATGAATAGATCACTGAGGTTTACTCTCAATGAGGAGAAATACACATAGGTCAATAAGCATGACTTGTTATTAGTCGAGGGATTGAATGGTGGAATGATCATTCTGGAAGCGTAAATCCAATCCTTTGATAAGTGGGCCTTTCAGTTTTAAGATCACATAACCGATGAACAAGACACCCAGGTAAACAATATCTCTTGGAAATTATTCATGGATTCTAATTTTGGTAGGCTTAATTTTTACTTTAATGTCTCCGTTATTTCCTTTGGTGGTTGAACTCAATTTTCTCAATTTTTTCATTAAAAGTTTATGATTAATAAAAATTTAATTTTCAAATATCTAATCTGAGAAAATATTCCTCACCCATCCCTTTCCTGGAAAAACTAAAATCTAAAATTAACAGAAAATACGAGATTCTCCAATTACATTGTGTTTTTATCAATATCTAAGTGAATCTATATTTCATCCAATACCTTATTCAAATTTAATTTTATTTATAATATCTTAAAAATTATTTAAAAAAAGAACCTATTTAAGAGTTTTATACGTATTGCCTCACTGAAGACTATACTGTTGTGGTTAAAAATATAATTCCTCTAATACTCAAAGACCTGGTAGCTTTGTCATTCCTTGTAAAATAGTGAATAGTGGATAGTTTAATTGAATATGTGATATAGGTTATAGTATTATCATTCTCTCATTCTAACTATTTCAATAGCTGAGATTCAGTGATATTTAATCCACAGATTTCATCTTATTGTTGGCTAATCTCTCATTCATACATCCTATATGAAGGGTATATGATCTTCTAGTTGGAGTTGGAAAATTGATTCCACCATATAATTTCATTGTGATAGAAATGGAGTATGACCAAGTGGTTGAGATCATTCTATATAGTTCCTTCTTTTTCATTGCTGGATTAGTTATTTATGTCTCTATAGTTTTTAGTGATATTTAATATTAGTGATAATTAAGAATAATTCAATGTTTATAAAAATACTACGGAACAAAATTTTTCAGAAACAAAGTAGTAGAGACCTTTATAGTTGAATATTAAAATTAAAATTTATTATAATCTATAAAAACCACTTTTTGGATTAAATTAAATTGGAAGATGAAATTTGAGTTTCACACACTCTATAATTTTCTCAAAATGAGTGTTAGTAAAATTTTACATATACGGGAACCATTCCATTTTTTCTATTATTGAAGATGTATCCCCAATTTCTGAACATAAAAACCTCTTTTGGAAACTTGAGGGTGATTCTAGTATCACAAATACTATTGAAAATTTTGAAAAAATAGAGGTAGAATGATAAAACAAATTAAGGATTTTTCTTTGATAAGTATCATTAATTAGGATCCAATGAATTTTGACAGTGTATTTTAATCCTTGGACTATAGTGTTAAAGATCATAAAACTATTTATTTAATTAAAAACATTTATATTTTTCAAACTTCTTACAAGAGTAATTTTGAATATTATGGATCCCTCTTGCCTACAATACTTCCTTCAAGTGAAAATAAACCCACATTGGGGATAATATCACTTCTATCACACATGAAATATTCATTTTTAGGTGAAAATTCAACACATCCTGTGATTTTATCTTCTGAATTAAAATAAAACCATAAGCAAGAATTGTTTTGTGTTATTTGAAATTTAAATATGTCATTGGTTGGCATGTATCTAATATTTAAGGGATTAGACCTTCATTTTTCATGTGAAACATCCTTATGGAACTATATCATAAACCAAGACAAAGAGTTTCCAAGGATATTGAATCTTAATATTAAAAATCAATGAGAGATAAAGTTATCATCATGCTAGAAACTATTTTTATATATCCTATTTTTGACTTTTTTGGGACATTTTGTTCCATGTGGTCCCTAAAAATTAGGTTTCACTATAGTCACTAAAAAATGAAGATATTCATGTTTGAATGGAAACTAAATAATGATTCTATATCGATTATAGGAAACTCAATTCATTCACAAGGAAGGATCATTTTATAATTCCACTATTAGATCAAATGCTTCAAAGGATATCTAGAAACGATTTCATTTGTTTTATCTATGGATACACTATTTACAACTGGATCCCTATATCCCCATGGGACCAAGAGAAAACTACATTCACAATCAACTTTGGAATAATTTTCTTACTAGTGGATGCCCTTTGGATTAATTGGTGCAACAGGTACCTTCCAAAAATGTATGAGGGGTATCCTTTCATAAGTGATCTATATTATAATTGAGGTATTCATGGATTATTTCCCTATATTTTCTTGTACATTTGAGACCCATCTAAAAAATTGGAATTAATGTTAGAAAGATACTTAGAGACCAACCCATTTCAAAACTGTGTTAAATATCTATACATGGGAACTGAATGTATTATTCTTGAACATATGGTTTCAAATAGTGAATTAGAGGTTCACCCATAAAAGGTTGAAGTAATTAAAAAATTTAATCATCCTAAAAATGTTAAATGTGGCATATGTTTCTTAGGGAATTTTTGTTTTTACCGAATGATTATAAATATCTATTAAAAATAAAAAATACCATGTTTTCATTATGGGTTAAATATTAACCCATTATTTTTTATAAAATCTATTTGGAATCATTTAGTTTACTAAACTAGAAACTCACTCACTCACCTATCATAACTACACCATGTTGGAAATTACCTTTTGAATTTATATGTAATGAAAGTGTTATATTTGTTTGAGATTTCTTAGGATGGAGGTTATATAAGAGGTAACATGTGGTCTTTTTCTCCAGAATACAGCCATATGATTCACAAAAAAAGTACACAACTACCGAGAATGAGTTTTAAGATATTCTCTTTTCTCTAATGAAAATTAGCCATTACTTTTAAGGATATAAAGTCATTATCTTCACTAATTATTATTTGTTAATGTATCAGTTGTCGAAGAGGAAACAAAAAACAAGTCGTATTAGGTGGATCCCATTTTTACAAAATATTTACATTGAAATTATAGATGAGTAATTAGATGTGAATATAGTTTCTAATAATATTTCTAGGATTTATAATACCAAATGTTAATATCCAAGGTGGATAAATTCTTCATTTCATGATGATAAGCTTCTCAAAATATCCATTAGGTAGTCTTTATGATTTTCATACTTTTCTAAAATTTTGGAAACAAGTTTCAGTCATAGGGACATTTCAAATGAATAGAGGATAATGTGTATTTCGGTTTTATGAACTATATTTAGTATGATCCCTTTCTATTTAGGAGATGTGTTGATGGGATATTGAGATGGTGTGTTCCATAAGAGAAAATTATTTCAATAATAAATATTTTTCGCTCATCTATTTAGGGGGACATCATGGTACAAATAGGATAACATAAAAAGACCTTCAATATTTATTTTACTAGCCAAATTTATTAAATTGTGCATGTAATTTTGTTGTGGGTAGTAATAGCTTCTGGAGGATTGTTATTTTTTGGAGAAAGAATGAACATTCTTTAGAAATGTATTTGAGAAGTATTTTTTTTGTGTTTTGAGAATATATTTTATGGGACCATTTCCATCATCTCATGGTAATGAGTATATTTTTATTTACATTCATTATTTATCCATGTGTGTTGAGGTATTAGAAATTCCCAACAACCAAGCTAGTAGTGTGATATAATATTTCATAAATAACCGTCTTTCAGGCTTTGGGGTCCCAAGATCTATTATAAATGATAATGGAAACCAATTAATGAAATAAAAATTTAATGTTTTGATAGAAACATATGGATGTATACATGGGACCTAACCTTCCTACAATCCATAGTCTAGTAGATAAGAAAAAAAACCTAATAGTCTAGTATGTCTCTATCTGGGATATTATCTTGGAAGTGTTTTTATTATCTTATAGTGTTTCAGTACAATTCATATTGGACGAAAAGGCTTTAAATATTGATATTATGACTTGTGGAGAGAGGAGGGTATTATAACATATTGAGATGTATGATATTAGGAGTGATTTTCATGATAAATCATGGTATTGTAATGAGTGGTCCAAAAATATTCCTGATTCTATCATTCCAAATATGAAATTTAATCCTTGATAGAACATCCTTCTAATTAATTCCCTGCATAAGCTCTCTCCATGAAATGTAAAATCTAAGTGGTTTGGACAATTAATTTTTTAAATTATTAAATAATAGGGATTTTTAAATTGTTGGAGAAAAAAAGTCAATGATGGTGAATGTTAAAAAATTCAATCATTATTTTTATGCGAATGTAAATTGTTTGGTTTCCAATTCTGTTCTTGAAAAAGGGTTCTCATTGAAGTGTAACTTAAGACATTAAATTCAGTGACTCGTGGGATTTAACCCATGGTATTTATTTTTTATCACTTTTTTATTATTTTTATAGAAAAAAAATTATACAACTGCATTGTCTATGTATTATATGTTTCTACTAGATATACGTTGTTGGTCTATCTAGTCTTTTTTTAGAGAATGGTGCTCCTGAGGTGATAAATAGAGTTGAAGAGTTCCCTTTTCTCTTCAAATCACAATGAGGTACTGGGTGGACCCTCACTGGTGGACATCTAATGAAATAAGTTCCTTATTTTAATATCTTAATTATTATTCTACTTAATATTAAAGTTTTTGTTACTTATTAATACTATAAACATTAATGCATATTGGATTGTTATTTTAAATTTTCCAACATTACTTTTCTATTTATTCACTGACTGAAATTATTTGTTGGGTGTATTAACCTTTTCTACTTATTCTTTGAGTAATAGTTATTTTCTTTTTTGGGTTGTTATCATATTATTTTCTATGCTATTGAAAATCCAATTGAATCAATTATTAAAAATGACATAAACCAAATTAACGATTAACATCATGTTTAACATGATACGATATTAACTTATTTAAAAAATTATAATAACTGGATTTAATGATAAATCATGATTTTACTTCTTATCTTGTGAAATATTTGTTGTGCTATAATTTTTATATTTTTAACTTCACTGTGACCCTTGAAAACTTAACATAAACATGTTTTAAAATTTGTTTTGATATTTAAAATTCAAATACTTTACTCCACCTTTGAATTCAATTTTGAGGAAAATGTATTGTATGATGTGTGTGGGTGAGGGTCTTCCTAATATATGATAATATATGATTTAATGTAATCACATAAAACCCCTCATACAATAATGATTTTTTGTTAAAAATTCATTCCTTCTTGAACATTATTTAACAATATGATGTTATCTAGGCTTTATTTTCACTTAAATTAAGTCTTACCTAATGGATAATAGCATACTTCTTTTTTATGGTTTCTTTGAATCCAAAATTTTGTAGGATGAATAATTTCTAAGTAAACTTTCAAAATTATTTTTTGAATATTATTCTTTCTAACTAAAATGAGAGATATTTAGTATATATAAATAAAATATATTGAATTATGATAACAACTTTAAGAAAATGAAAACATGAACTCAAACCTAGGGTACTCATGTTTATTTAAAAATTAATTACTTTAATTAACCAAATGAAATGGTAGTCTTATAAGACCATTGAAATGGGAGTAAAATGGGAAAATGAGAACCCACAGTGAATATTTGAGACTCTAAGAATTCGGTATGTCTGTAAGCCCTATGTATATCTCTAATAAGTGTATCAATACAATTCTTTGTAGAAGTAACATAGCTGGGTAAAATTTGAAAAAAATTTAATGTTATTAGTATAAAAAGAGGATTTTTTTATAGCGAGTTGAATTTTGAATGCCAGATAATGAAGGAGAAAATTTAATTATATGAAAATCATTTAATTTGTTTCAAAAAAGTGATTCTAAAAAATAAATTTAAAATATTGTTTCTTTAAACATAGGAGAAAGTGTATTTTGAAGGTGACTAATGTTATGATTTTATTTAAACTTATATATCAACTATTATCACTCTTAGAATAAGATCATGAACTTGAATTTATGTTAGTAAATATGTAGCTTTATATAAGAGGCGTGACATTATTAGTAGTGAATGATTATATGTTCCCTTGATTTCCTAGTAGGCATTTAAATTTAGCGAGTTCCACTTTTAAACATTTTATTTGAAAAACCTAACTCACATATTTTGTTCATATGAATTTAAATTTCACAACATGATCCTTTTTAATGTTAAAAAATATGTTTCAATTTCAGAAATACAAAAAAACGTGTAATTTCAAGGTGAAAAAAAATAATTAACTGTGGGGGAAATTTATACGGACTTATAATCACTTGATTTGCCAAAAAGTTTTATAATGTTTTAAATATTTAAATATTTCTCTTTTTTAAATTAATATCACATTAATAATTTATTTTTAGTTTATTAATATACCATTTTTATAACTAATTTCCCATTATTTATCTTTGAAAATTATTATTATTTAATTAATACTTTGTTGCATAATATTATATTAAATTTTTATGTTTTTATTATTCTTGACATTGGAATATTAATTTTAAGATTATTTATTTTTATTATATAATCAATTCATCTTTTATTATTTATTGAATTAATATATATATATAATTGAATTTTCATTTATTTATTTATGTCTTCTTATTTTTATTAAAAAAATATATACATTTCAATTTAAATATTTAGTTGGTTTTCAATTTCAATTTTAACATTTTTGAATTTTAAATTATTATTTCATCATTTCATTGATTATTAATTAAATTAAATTAATTTCCTTAAAACTATAGATTTTTAATTTTATGTTTTGATTTTAAAATTATTTCAAAATATTTTTAAATATATTATCTTTTATTTTGTTTCATGTTTTATTAATTCTCGTGTTAATTAAATTATGATTTAAATAATTAACTATATTTTTTTTTAAATTATAATATTTTGTTATGTTTTGTATTATTTAATGTTTAATTCCTTGTATTTTTTTAACATTCTATATTAATTTTCTAGGCAGCTAAACCACCACTAGACACTCATTGTTGGTAGTTTATAATTGTGACTCACATTACCTACCGCAAAACTCCTCAAAAAATGGAGAAATATGATAATTACCCACTTCTAGTAATTTACCCACCACCAATATTGTCTAATAGTGGCTCCCTGACCCACCCCCATTAAAATGGAAAACACCAATAACTACCCACATTCACACTTCTATCCGTCCACCATCAAAAATTGAACCAACCATTGGAAGCCAATGGTGACTCCTTCCACCCACCATTGACTTCTCCCATGTTCACACACTGTTTGAGAACTACTAATGCTAACTCTATCTACACTTACTATTTCATATCAACCATAGGTTTTTTGTAGTCCTCCACTTCCATAAATCATCAAACCACCATAAAGATAAATTAAACCCAATGGGGACTCCCCTATCACAACCCAATGTTGATCTCGTCTTCCATTGGGGAACTCCCTACATTTTCAACCCACCAAAAAATCAAAACCCACCTAGATATTTACATGTTTTCCAACATAGAATAAACCTCTATTTGGACTATCACTGGATAAAATTGATCCCATTAGGGGAGGATTTTCTCACCTATATACATGGAGAGCCCATTCACTTGCTGATCTGGTGGTGCATTCCAATGTAGTAGTTGTAGTTGTCATAGAAGAAAGATTCACTCAAGATGTCGAACACTAAAATCCATTAACGGTTAATCTCTAAAGCACTCCATATTTTCGTGATGGAATGTAAAATAAATAAGATGACCCCATCCCCATGACTGGGATAAGAAGAAAAAAATTAAATTAAAAAAAATTAATAACATTAATTATTTAATTATTTAATTGAATAATTAAATTTGTTAAATAATAATATAATTTAATAAATAAATTTGAATTAATAACCTTAACAATTAATAATTAATATAAATATAATAATAATAAAAAATAAACAAAATTAATTAATTAATAAAAATACTAATAATACAAATATTAAATAAAATAAATAATTATTCATTAATTAATTTAATAAAATAATAACAAATAAATGTTGTAAAAATAATATTAAATATAATAATGATTTTATGGAAATATTATAATATTAATAATTACACAAATTAAAAAATTAAATGAAAAAATTAATAATAATTGTAAATAAGTTAATATTAATAATAAAAACATTAATAACAATAATAAATACAATTTAAATTAAATTAATTATATTATATTCAAATATAATTATAATGAAAATTATTATTGATTATTTTATTAACTTATTGTTTTCTTCTGTGTAACCTAGTCGGAATGACATTTGGATTTATTTTTTTTAAATGGATGGGTTTCAATTAGATTGGTTATGATTAAGTCAGAAGGACATCGAAAATAAAATTACATGTGTTTAGTGAATCAAGGAAAACTGGACAGAGTCAGTTAAAAAATTTCAGTGACCAAAATAAAAGGATGAAGAATAGAATTATTGAGGTAATTACAGATTAGATACAATAGAACACATACATTTATGGTTCTAGAGACCAGGAGGAGCAAGAAAAAGTTTGGAGACCTAAATAATGAGAATAAATATAACAGGGCTAGAGAAACATGAATTGCAGTTTGCTGTATGGGGTGATATCTTTTCTCCCATTGTTGTTTCAATATATTAATAATGATTTTAACTATTTAAAATTGTTTTGAATATGAATTTATGGTAATTATTATTGTTTAAAGATTCAAATAGTACTACGTACTATTCTATTTTACATTTTTTTAAAATTTCAGAATTGATTAGAGAGATCAATTATTGAATCATTAACAATATTTTTTCACCCCTCGTTTTCAAATTCAAAACATCCTAAATGTTTGCATAGATTGCTTCTAATATCTTTTTCATCAAATTCATTATCTGATTAAGGGTTCTTGAAGTGGAGAAGTTGAATAACCATCCAGATGCATTAATAGATTTAGGGAGAGACAGATTATTCAAACCCATTTTTATAATAAAAAAATCAATTAAACATTTTATGAGTAAAGTTTCCAATTTAACCTAGTATTATTTAATTATCTTATGTATCTCATATGTTGTTTGATCTAAATATATGTTTTTTGTTCATCATTTTTTTAAATTTTTGTTTCAATTTACATTGTATAGACCCTCCAATTTGTTGAAAAATCATTTATTTATTTCATATTGTTTTATATAAGAAGTTTAATAAATGAAGGAGCTTTCAACTACTATTTTCAGTTTCCATTTTTCATCTAACATAGTTGGACGTTGTTTTTAATTCATTTGTTGTGGAATGCCTTACCATACCATGTGGGTTGGGAACCTTGCTGATGGTCACATTGTTTTCATGCATTCTTTCATTCCAAAGGCAGACCGTATCCATAATATCTTTAGGGACATTTTCTACGAGATCTAAATGATATAATAGTAGGTCAGTCTCCCCATCCATGGATTCCTCCTCATAATTCATCACCTAGTCCAGGTATCCCTTTAATATTATGATGTTTTTAGTGAAAATCTTCTTAGTTTCCCATATTTTTGGATTTTTGTTTATTACATTGCTTCTATAAAGACATTCCAAAAGTTTCATGTTAGGGCATTGACCTTTGTCTAGGATAGTAGTCATTTTGGGCCTCGCTAGCGAGTCTCGAAGCTAAAACACAAGTACACCATGATTTTCTCTTGTCATAGGGCTTCATTAGGGTGAGGAAGCCCAAGGAATTCTACATCAAATGCAAGGAATTATATTCCAGAGGAATGTCTCCAAGTTTTTCCTTTCCTTCCAATATTTAACATTATGTAGGCTGCTATTTTAGAATTTTACATAGATGGATCGAACTGATCGGAACACTTGTGAAAATGGATTAGTTGGGTGCATCCTTATGAGGGTGAACCTAGAATGTTTACCAAATGGATGGGTCAAAACATACAATAAGGATGGACCCAGGATGGTGTGTCTCACAAAAGGTATGGTTTCACACATTGAAGGATGATCTAGACACCACAAAGGGAATATTAGAGGATGTTGGGTCTATGCAAAGGGGTAACATAGTTTTACCATCGATTGATATTGAACCATCAATATGCCTCCTATGTTTTTTGTTTATAAGAACTAAATAAAACCCCCACATAGTTTAAATGGGTTAGTCATGAAGTCAGTTTGTACAAAAAGAAAAATGTCTTGTATATATGTTAGGGATTACGCATGGTTAGATACCCTCATCAATGGAATGATTTTATCGAGATATGGAGGCCTGGGAAAATTCATGACAGATATGGTTGAAGTGTGGAAGGATGGAATGAATGGGGATGGAACCTAAAATTGGTGTGAAGGTGATGGTACTAGGCTTGAACCTCAAAGAGGATTCATAAGTATACTTGTGGCAGTGAATCACAATTCATGTAGTTCATAAATTGGGGTGATGAGTCACTTGAGGAGTCAACTCATGATAATGGATGCATGGATGGGTGATTGAAGTAAATTGAACCAATGGGTTATAGCATGATCTTCTGGAGACACAAAGTCTTGAGGGAGAGACCCTGATGGGACATGGGGGATGGTCTTTAACCTCGGGGAGGCTTTAGATGTACATTTCTCAAAAATTTATAAGATCAATGTCCATGTAGTTCATATTTGGGGCATAGAATTGGAGTGTACACAAAGGACAACAAATCAGAGAAATTCATGGGGCATAGACATGGTTAACAGGCCTTCATAATAGGGGAACTCTTGATTGGAGGAGTATGGATTGAGTGAGGGTGGAATAGGAATTTTGTGTTACCCTTGAGAATGGGATATGTATTTGGATTGTACCCAAACGATATATACCAGAATAAGTAGATATAACAACCTTAGGGAGGATGATGTGAATGATGTGTCCCAGAGAGGGAAGATGTGACATTAAGAGTGTATATCCCTTGAAGGGAGAACCAAAGTTAACCATTTCTTGTGATTGAACCTCAAAGAGGCTTCCTATGTACCCAAAATGGAACAAAATCCATGTAGTTTTGTATGTGGCATTCAGTTTAACATCTCGTGGGATGAATAATGAACCAATATGAAATGGTCAGGTTAATGGGGTAATGGGTGTGTACCATAGAGATGCTTCCTACATACCCTACTTAGAAGGAATATTTTATAGACCACATAGTTCTCCGGATAGGTGTGTGGGAATTACATACTAATGTGGCCTAAAGAGGATTTCATTTTAGATTCATACTCTAAGATGAAGTGAGTCATTCTTGGTGTGAGAAATAAGAGGTACCAAAAGGCTTGTTGATCGTGTCATGATAGGTTCATAAGTGAGGACCGGTGTGGGGATTTCTCATGTTTTGTATCATGGGAGAGGAAGATTGTAAATTACTCCACTGAGGATTCCCGGTGATATAGGAGGGTGTGCAAAAATTCAAGGAAGATATGGAAACCATACATATATTACTCAATTATGGTGGGTATGGTATTACATAGGGGCCACCCGAAGTGGACACGGTGACAAGGAAAAGTGAGAGAGAGTGTGTTGGAGGGTTCTGACCCTCGTCTTTTATCAACTCATCCCGAGATAGCCACGCATGGAGTGATCATAGTGTAACGTCATGTGTTGAGGAAAAATCTGTTTGATAGTTTAATGTCTTGTAACTCGGATGATGAGGATTCCCTCCCCACCCCTAGTAATTATATAACATGTACACTTTAACCCTTGGTTAAGATAAGGCACCATCAGTGTAGTGGATTGATGGGGTTGTGGAGTCAACTATTGAGGGTTCCATTTTGGAATAGCTATGAAAGAAATAAATATATGTTATAATACCTATGAGAAGAATCATTAAGTATGGAACATAACATGAAACACCACTCATGGACCAATAAATCACTCCACGCAAGCCTAGAGTTCTGCGGGGAGGAAGTATGTGTGGGAAAGTGGTGGTACATGGAAGAGGGGCTCAGAAATGGTTCCTTGAGGTAAGGACAACACATGGAGCCCATAAAAAGGCGTGCACACAATATATATGTCTTTCACACAAGATGAAGGGGCACACCCAATATGGAACCCTTGCGCACATGATTGGGGCTTGGGCGCAAGATGGAATCCATTATACAAAAGCATGGGTTTGGGGAGAAATATTTATTAAAGAAAGGAATATCTTTCATGAATGAAGGATCATTTTCAGGCAATTATCTTTGAGTAAAAGAAAATGGGCAAGGATCAGGCCATAGTGGGACCACCCAAAAGAAGACCCCTATGAGACTTGTCATGCAAGATCTGGCACCTTAAGGACATGTATTTAATGCTATTGTGGAAGGGTCATATTACACATAGTGTAAAGACTTTTCATCTTATGGAATGTTACTCTGAAGTTAGGGGTTACATTTATATTTATAGATGAAAACATCAGTGATAGCATGCGAGGAGGAATGTGTGCAAGTGGAATTTTATGTCACATTTGGTGTAGAAGATATCAGGCATGGTCCATCTTATTACGTGATAGCCTAATTTCTTTCATGCCTCTAGCATGGATGATTTTTTGAGGTGCATGGAAGAATCCATTTAACTTACATTTGGTGTGAAAGATCAATAACGCGGTCTATTTTCTTACACACATTCCAAAATTAATTATATCCTCTGACTTAACCATTTTTTAGATGGTCGATGCGGAAGAATCCATTTGACATCACAGTGGACATGCAAGTTCTTTAATGGTGATTTGGACCATGTGCTCTGACCTCTAATCATGCATGCACTTCCCTTGGGTGTCTTGGGATTGTCTATTTGATCAAAATATGCCTTTTGTTTGGTCAAAAAATGAATATTCTCTATATATAATGAAATTTGACAATAAAAAATGCCCCCCTAAGAATATGAGCTGAAATGGGACCAAAAGCTCGTGTTCTAAGGGAAACACTGAAGAAAATAATTGAATTTTGGAGTTACACACAAAAAGGCTAATATGGTACGTAAAACTCTTTGGTGTGCACGGATGATCCGATCCACACCAAGAAATAGGTGGTATGGGGAGGCTATATAACATGATCTTCACATGTGTTATTTATTTTTCTGTCATGTGAGAAAGATAATACTTTCTTTATGAAAGATCTTGAATTCAGTTTGCATCTTTCACACAATTGTGGGCTCTTTTGTGCCACTGAAAACTCTTTCTAGCACCTGACATAGAAATAATTTTTCACAGATTAATCCCATCTTGCATGAAATAAACTTTCTTACTCCCTAAAACTCAATTCTTCAATGTAAGTCCTATTGTGAATTTTAGGACCTAACCAAAATGGTTGCTGAACATACCGATGTCTAGAGGAAATATGTTGGTGTTGCACAGAGGACTGAGATTATCACAAACCGTATAATTCTTCATGCGATAAGGGTCATATCCGATAATCATGTGATCTTATGTATGATGACACAAGTTCAAAAGGATTATGTTATGAGTTAAAATCTACTGATATGGAACTTCAGTATTCTAGAATCAGTGATGATTCCAATATTTAAGAAATATGTTCCATTATAATGGATGACATTAAAGGATATCCATCTAGGGTACAACATCACAAACAGTGGTCACCCTACCAGGAAAAATAGCACATTGATATTTTCTTCCAGAATTCAAAGACCAAGACTATTGTGGGGACTAATCAAACTCCTACAGAATCTTCATCTCACTATATGAGCCCTTTCATGAAAAAAATCACCAATGAGACAAACGTTTTGAAAGAATGGTACTTTAGGTATAGGGGAATCATTACGCATGAATTGAAATGGGTGTACTGTGAACACCATATATGAGAGGTGTTTGGGGTGGAGAAGTTGTCTATGAGGCCACTTGAAGATGTGGGGACATTGTAGTTCGATTTCTTCAATAAGAAAGACTTGGTGCTTAAGATGTTAATATAGTGGTCCCATGATAGAAATACATTTAACCTCCATCATGGGGAGGGGGATTAGCCTTTGGGAAATCCATTATAATGGGAGAATTCACCTGGAAGGGTACCAGTACGACGACTTCTGTAAAATAGAGAATGTTTGGGGAGTCAAAACGTGTACCCCATTCTAACCTGGAATCTATTGGATATGGTCAAGGAGAAGCTAAAATCAATTACATCCTGATGTTTAAAGCATATTTGGGATGGTTCAACCTATTTTAGTAGTAGGAAAAGGTATTGAAAATACCTGGATGAGAGAATCAGTGCCCAAACAGGCCATAGAGGGGGAAGGAAGTATCATATTGGATGGTCCTAGAAGCAGGCAAGTACCAGTCATGGGAATTTAGAAGAAACGAAATCAGGACCCAAATAAATGATATGTTGGGTTCCATGCTATATTTTTTAGTGTCTAGCTACTTCCACTAAGGTACACAAGGATGAGGGTCCATCTAGGGATGTTGTTTATGACTAAAATCATGGAATCCAAGAATGAGGTCAATCAAGGAGTGATTCTTTTGTCCAGGCTGTACAAAATTCTAGGGATCATTTTAAGAGGAACTATTCCAATGAGAATATTCACACAATTCTTGATTTTTTAGGACTAGGTTGCATATCACTGGGGTGGGTATGACTTCTTAAATACCATCCACCATCCAAGGGACGCTTTGCGGCTTTCCCTACTAAATATTGCTGGAATTCACCTATTGATGCTTAAAGACGAAGGGATAATGATTGAGATTAGAAACCATGGTAATTTCAACTTAAAACCACTTCAAACCCTGACTGATCAGATGGTAGATGACGGGGGAGGCCCAATGGAGTTGAGGGAATACATGCAAAGTATCAGGGGCGGTGTGCTGGTAGCCTTGATTGGGGGTATTTTTTTGTGAACACTATGTGTCATTGAGGATTTCCAAGATGTTCGGGTGTATGTAGAGGATTCCAAAGAGGGTATATAAATGGGTTTAGGAAGAGTTTCATCCCTACATAATTTTCCTACCGTGGATCATGATCATGACTTCTGGATTTGGTGAATTCATTACCTTCCCCATACTAATGTTATTGTTGTCCAAACAATATAGTATTCCTACCATTGGGTAGCGACATATACTAATGTGATCCTCTGAAAAAATAATTTTGAAGATAAATGTGGAAATAATAGATCTTAGAGGTCGAGAGAGTAGATGAGCCACTATTGGGGAACATGCCCAGAGGCAAGTCAGGTGGCTAGGCCGACACAGGTTGGAACTTCTACGATATGAGTATCGTAAAGTGTACTTTCTCATCCACCCTTGGAAGAGTGATTGTCTCATAGTTGACCTCATGAAAAACTAATAAAATTTAAGGAAGGTGGTTGAGATACATCCTATAGATGACCACCGATACCATTTTCCCATCCATATGGGACTCCTGTAGAATGTTACTAAAAATGTTATGTTTGAATGCCCTGTGGTAGAAATTGGGGTGCACTGAACTCAATTTTTCAGATCTGAGGTGTATTCAGGTGGAAAGGGTGAGTATACATTGTTGATATACATACCTAACAACAAAGAACATTTATGTGTGCCAATAGATGTGGTATAAAGAACCACCAATCTTTGTCAGAGTAATGCTCTACCAAGAGGATGACCCTAAGAAAATGCCCCCTTGGATAGTGAAGGTGATAAAGAAGACGAATAAGAAGAATAATTAGAAGAAGAATAATAATTAGAAGAGTAAGAGGAATAATAGGAGGCTAGAAGTGACGAAATTGGTTGTGAGAGACCTGGAGGTAAAATGCCTCAGACGACAGCGGCCCACCAGGGAATCCCATGTGAGATCGAAACAATAGTAGCCTCTGCTACAAGATTGGCCGAAAAACTTGAGCTGAGTCCCAAATATTACCTCTACTGATCTCTCTCTTTTCATAATTCAATTCCACTAACCAAATTCTACCCTTTTCAAGAACATTTCCCTGATGATAAAAGGTAAGTTCTTCATACAAGGATTAGAATGTACCCTCATATGTGTAAGATCATCCTCTTGAAATTGTATCTAGAATCGAGTACGGTGGAGGACCAACCATGACTATAGTGCGAGATGGTCTAGCCACGGTTGAAGTGGTTAGCAACAAGCTTGAAGGAAGAGATAAAATTGCGACCTCAGGGTCTCATGTTGTTCATGCCTCCCAGAAGGAGACAGTTCCAATCGATGAATTAACAAGCACTTAGGGATCTTCTATGGTGGAAGCTCTTATTTTGACTCAGCCATGGGGATACCACTAAAATTGGATATTATAAGTGTCTACCTTTGTAGAATCAAATCATTATTGGATAACTCAGATCACCAAGGAATCAATTCCCAGTGTAGTGATTGCACGATTAGAGACGTGACAAACAGTTGAGTCTGGAACATCTGTGAGAGTTATACTAGTGATTTCACCAGTCCATGTAGAACCAACTATTAAATCCAATCTAGCCCTGGAACACAGGGAGAATGAATCTGCAATAATATGTGATTCTAATACCATGGTTGAGCTATCGTCTAGTAGGTGCATAGTCATCGAAGAAGAAAGGATTCTAGAAGAGGACCCTGCCACTAAATTCCTGGATATTTTTTCTAATTACAGGCCTGTAGATCCTGAGGATATGGATAACTATGATTCTTATATAGCCTAGAAGAGTCATATTATGCGGCACATAGAGTTTAATTTAATAAAATGATTCCTAAATCTATAAGAGGTCGAATGGATGAGTCTGATGGGGTAACCTCACACATGGCTATGATTTCGTTATGCCAGAGGGGTGGTTGCTCACTGTCTTAATTTAATAATCCAAATTTATCTAGATGAGAACATGTAGGAGAGTAGGAAATGATCTAATGTTGCCCAATGTAGGAATAAATAAGTGAATATATAGATGTTTTTTGAGGTTGAGTAGGAAGTCTGATGCATAAAATAGTAGGCAAATTAACATGTTTATTTATCACATTCCAATATGTGTCATGGAACTGTTGAAACCCTAGATTGTGTATTCCCATAATTAAGTAGTAAAGGAAAGCCATCAAATTGTTGAATTCATATCCAATCAGGAGAGAGAGAGAGAAGGTCAGAGATAGTGATCATCGCTCTATGGATGTTAACAAAGAAAGTGATATTAGGGAGAAGGATATAATTCTGGAGGATAGATGCCCCAAAGTGGAAGTAATGAGAAACTAAATTAAATGGGTTGATCGATAAGGTTCTTGTTTTGGCCAAACTCATGAAAAATGTTTTATCACTTATTTACTCGTCCTGAACTACGTGTATGGACTTATTGATTTATTATTATTATTATTTTTTATTATAGTATCTCAATCATAATTGGGAATTAACTATAAATCATTCCCTAATCTCACATGGGTCATACCCAGTGTGAGAAACAAAGGATTACCCCATAATCTTACACTTAATGTATGATAGTTCCATCTATTCATTGAATATCCACTGGTCTTCTAAAATTGACTGGATTTCAAAAATATTCTAGTTGACAGAGACACCGCAACTAGAGGATAGGTTTCCCATGATAGCCAACATTCCATTTCCAAAATGATTTAGTTCATGAATGGGGTAACTCTAAGGGCGCCAGAGTTAATCCCAACAAATGGGAATAAGAAATGTGAATAAAAAAAATCCAGAATTAGGAACATAGTGATTACGGGGATCCAATGTCATATAGATATCTAAAATATTCAAAATAAAACATCTATATCATCTTCTAGAGATGGGGACGAAAAAACGAGTGACAACCGCTGACCATATTCAAAATCATGGTTCCAAACTAAAAATGGCATCTGAGGTCCGTCAGAACATTTTCCCAAGATGGTAGAAGAGCCTTAAGTCTAACCATTTATACTATTATGGGGTTCCTTCAGACGTAAAATATGATGAGGATCCAAATAAAGGGAACACAAAGCATGGGGTGAACTGAAATGATGCTTGAATGGTTTCCGACACACTTTAAACTATGCCACAGTGACGAAAGAAAAATTGTATGGGAATTACGGTTTGAATTAGCATCAAACTGTCTTCCAAAAGAGACCTCTATGGTGATGACCTAGAATAACATTAAATTTTATTTCATTCAAATGATTATGATAGAAACATATTTTAAGCATCATACGGTGAGGATGATGCATGAAATATTTTACTACCATTTATTCAGGACATTAAAAATAGTTTATGGTCATATTTCTGGGACCCTATCTAATCGGTTAAAGTCATTTTAAAATAAATAGGGATTCCAAATTCAGGGTAATATATTTTGGACTATAATATTGGGGCAAAGATCCAAAATAATTAATGAAATTGTGGTTGTGACCATGGAGATATTTTTTGGTGTCTTGACATATCATGTATGGGAAGGTTTCAAGCTGTACGTATTCATGGAATTATATACAGTTTAATGTCTTACGGTAAGGATGTGGGAAACTCCCAGGAGAAACATGGGGCAAGGTACATAACCTGACGTGAATGGGGAAAATTATGTCCATATGCCACACCACAGATTCCTAAAAAGGGGGCTTGGGCTAAGAGGTCAGAAGGATGAAAGGGGTTTCATTTGGACCATATAAAATTAGTCTAGGCATCACTAAATTTCCCATTAGAATGAGAATCAAACCAAACTAGTTCTTAAACATGGAATGGGAGATGAAAAATACCAAAAGGAGTGATATCCTCTCAGTTGAGAAAATAATATTTATTAAGAAATTTAATGTCATGTGAACTAGGACACAATAAGTCATAGTTTATAGCTCATATATTCCGAACCATATAGGGTGGAGAGGTGCAGTATAGCTTCATGAGCAACCTAAATGTGAATGATGAAAAAATTAGTCCACACCAAACCACACCATTCTAAATATTAAAACCCACATTATGAAGGTGGGGAAATTTTTCATGACATTATGGCTAGACGAAGAGGTATAGTACACAAGTGTCACTATGTACCTCATAGGGGTGAGAATCAAGCCGCACATTGTTCTTATAACAAGGCATGGTGGAGGGATGATGCCAAAGGGGAAGTGTATTCTCTAATAAATATTTCATATGGAATGGTAGTTTATCAGTACACAACCTATATGTAAGAGTTGTAGTTTAACATCATATGACTAAAATACAAGAGATCCAAGTTTATAGTCATAGATCTCAGACCATAATGATGTGAGATTATTCCATGCAGTCAAGAACCTCACCCAAATCCCAAATCCCAAGTGATCTATGCTCAGTGTGGGAAATAAGGGTGTAGAATTACATTACAACATATGGAAACACATGGTAGAGAATGGAGGTGCATTGTCAATGAAGACCTCACGAGGTTGGTTCATCCTCTCAACACGAAAAGGTGCATGGAGGGATAAAACCGAGGGTGTAAAACATCCATTTTAACTTGATTAAATGATAAGAGATGTGAATCATAGAACCAATATTTAGGGAATAATATTGTTTTGATAATTATGGAGGGTAAATGTAGGTCATATTCAAAGAAGAGTATCAATATTGTGTGACCTGATATGGGAAAAACAAGTGAGGGTCGACTGTTGTCCATATTCGGGACATGTGAATTATTTCCAATGTCATTCAAGATCATCTAGATGTTGTCCCAAATTAGTAAGTGATCCAAAAGGTCTTGTATCCATACTACATAGTTGTCAATTCATATGTGAGATATGAGAAAGACCCAGGAAAAGGGATGTGTGAATCATGGAAATGGAATGAGAGCATTCCATATAGAACTCAACACTCTAATCCCTAAACCACAACACATCTAATATTGTTTGTGAGGTGGGGAAGAGGTCTAAGGGATCAACTAGGTGAATAAAAATTGAGGATATGATTATAATAATGGAGTAAAATGGGTTACTGAACCTTGAGTTGGACCCAACGTGAATTGTGTGGGCATTCCAATGTATCCCATAAGTAAAGGAATCAAGCCGTATATAGTTCTGTAATGAAATACAGTTTAACATCATGAGGTAAGGATGTAGATTAAAGAAATGTCTCAAAATGGGAATGATTATGGTGTGTAAAAAATAGGCTAATGTTAATAAGGAATAATAAGCCCCATATCACACCATGCGCTCTCAATAGAAGACTCAGGACAACGGACTAGAATATATGGATTTTGTAAATGTGCCATGTAGTTTAACATCATGTGGGATGAAAGGGCACTTACCTTTTAAGTTCATGCATAAATTATCATGAATAATTTGTAGTTTAATGTATTGAATGAAAGAAAAATATTTTAATGTCTTGTAGGATGGGTGAGATCTTAGTTTTAGGTCATAGAACCTAGACCACAGGATAAGGATGAAAGGGCCTAAAAGGTTAAGGAACTTAGGACTAAACCCAAATATAAAATTTACAAGAGTTTCTATGTATCCCATGAGGATGGGAATCAATCCATATGTTGTTCTATATATTTCATGTAGTTTAACATCACATAGTAACGGCGTAGATAAAATAATGATGTTCTAAACGGCGTTTCCATTGCATGATAAACCATACATAACATGAATGAGGGAATGTAATCCCACATCACCTCATGTGTAATCAAAAGGAGGAACATCATGAAAATGGTCTAAAAATGATCGAGGGACCTATGGATAAACCAAATGATGAAATTGTTTGCCATTCCTATGTGTCCCATGACAATGAGAATCATGCCACTCATCGTTCATGAAATGTTGTGCAGTTTAACGTCACGTGTTAAGGATAAAGATGAAGGGATGTATTCCAAAGGTAGACACATAGTGAAGCTATTTACAACCCAATTTTAATGAGGAAAACAGAACTCTACACCACACCACATGCACCCATTGGGAATCTCATTCCATAAGACTGAAAATGGGGAACTTGGGGCCGGACCCGAAGACAAAATATATGGGGGTTCTAACGTATCCCATAATGGTGGTAATAAATAAATTTGTAGTTTTGAAACTCTATTCAGTTTACCATCTTGACAAAATGAAAATGATGAAGGGTAAACCCCTATGGAGGGAGTACATGTTGCGGCTACAGAAGTCCCAACATGAATGGAGAACAAGGAAGACTCATGTCGCACCATATAATCCCTGGAGTATTTGGGCCAAGAGTCAGAGTGAAAAACATGGTTAGTGGTCCTGAGGATGTCCACGAAAAAGAAATATCATAATATTCTTTTGTATCTCATGAATATGGTAATAAATCCACACATATTTCTTGAAATTGTTCGTAGTTTAACATCATGTGGTAAGGATGTATTCAGAAGAACAAGGTTCTAATGGGAATGTGTAGGGCATGACATAGCATACCAGATGTGAATGAGGATAGAATAAGTTTACAACACACCATTTAAAATCCCAAGGGGGGAAATCATGACAAAGGAGGATAAGAAGATTGAGGGTCCTAGTTCTGGACCTAAAGAGGAAATGTATGGGGATTCTTACATATCCCACGAGTATGGGAATCAAGCCAAACACAGTAAGTCAAATGACATGAAATTTAACATCTTTTGATAAAGTTTAGGGATATCTTATTTTATGATCGTAGAGCTCGGAATGTAGATTCCCATTTTGATTTCATGTGTGTGGGACAAAAGGGAAGAAAAAGGCGAATCACCACACCCATTATTGGGAAACCTTGGGGATGGTTATAATGAGAAGA
Organism: Viscum album; assembly: GCA_963277665.1. NCBI lineage: Eukaryota > Viridiplantae > Streptophyta > Magnoliopsida > Santalales > Viscaceae > Viscum > Viscum album. Next base: position 1,535,543,353 of record OY728125.1, on the reverse strand, counting down.
CACAATTGAGCTTTGACTACTGACCATATTCACAATGTGGGACTTGTATCAAAAGTTCATTCGAGATACTTTGAATTGTTGTCCAAGAACATTAGTTATGCTAAGGCGGCATGAGACCAGGCCGCTAGTGGTCCTTTCGAATATGAATTTTGGTGACGACCCAAATAAAGAGAATGCATTAACCATAGTGGTACCAATATAGTTTAATTTCTTGCGGTAAGTATGATGAAGATCTTAGTTTAAGGTCATAGAGCTTGGATCATTCGTAGTTTATCATCTTGCGGGATAATAGAGATCTTAGTTTAAGGTTTTATAGCTCAGACTATATGGTGTATTCACAGTTCATAGTTTTTCATCATGAAGGATGAAATAGATGTTAATTTATGGTTCTATATCTCGGACCATTTGTACTTTATCTTCAAGAAGGATAAAATTAAACTTAGTTTATGTTCTTAGATCTCAGACCATATGGTGTATTCACTATTGGTTGTTTATCATCATCTAGGATAAAAGGGATCTTTGTTTAAAGTTTTAGATCTTAGACCATTTATATTTTATCGTTATGATGGACGAACATGGTCTTAGTTTAGTGTCATATTCCTCAGACTGTTTTCATTTTATCATCATGCATAATGAATGAGATCATAGTTTATGGTCCTAGAGATCAGACCATATGGTGTATTGATAATTTAAAGTGTATCATCATGTAAGACTAAAGGGATCTTAGGGTAATGTCATATATCTCAAACTATTTATAGTTTATTTTCATGATGGATGAAAGAGATATTATGGTTATAGATCTTGGACTATATAGTGTATTCACCATTCATAGATTATCGTCATGCATTATGAAAGGGATCTTAGTTTACGGTCAAAGATATCAGACTTTTGTAGTTTATTATCATGTAGGAAGAAAATGATATTAGTTTAAGGTCATAAAGCTCAAACCATATGTTTTATTCACTGGTTGTAGTTTATCAGTATTCAGGATGGAAGTGATCATAGTTTGAGGTTATAGAGATTGGATTGTTTTCATTTTATCGTCCTAAAAGAAGAAAGGAACACTCATACGATGTACTTCTTGAGGAATTTGGTATTGGTGGGAGGATTAATGAACACACCATTTATATTTACCAGAGAGTATGCACCATTAGGGTAAACATTGGGAATGATGTAAGCCCCCTCCCATTTGGGATCCATCTTTGGTGGATTCCTTTCGGGTATCATGGGAATTCTTAGGGAAAATAATCTCTCAACTGTTTTGGAATGAATGGCGACAAAAATTGTATTTGAAATTCCCAGCTATCTTATTCCAGTTCCACTCTAGATTATGCAAGGCACAAATCCTATTCTCATCATGGGATTCTAGTTTATCCCAATATACATATTCTACACTATTTAACGTATGTTGATCATGTATGGTTATGAGGAGTGATGGTAACTAAATATTGTTGGGCAAGACTGTCTCTGTTCCGTACACCAGGGAATATGGATTCACTTGTTTGGAATTACAAGTCTTTGTCAAGTAATCCCAGAGAGTTTCTTGGATATTTTCTAGAAAACTCTATCTATTATAACCCACCATCATATGAAAGATGAAAAAGAGGGTTTCTTTAATGCCATGATCTTCCCATTTTATTTAGCATTATAGAGAGAGAGGTACGATTAGAACAGATACGGTATTTAGTGTATAATGTCTTCATCTCATCTGCATAAAATTTGGTGTCCTTATCAGTGAGGATGGAGTGGGGGACTCTGAATTAGTGGATGATATTGGATCTCATGATGTCAATGATAGAATAGACCTTTACTTCCTTGAGTAGAATTGCCTCTTCCCACTTGGAAAAAAATCCGTAATGGTTTGGATGAACCAGCACTGGCGGACCGTTTTTGGTGAATATAGTCCAACAAAATTGAGTACCCAGACCAAAAAAGACCATGGTTACTTGGTATTATGAAGGGAATTTGTTATTCAATGAAAAAAATAGCATGGATCTGTCACACATGACACCTTCTAGAAAACTAGATGTAGTCATGGATTATGGTGGGTGAGAAGAAGACCAGTCCTCTAGGGGTGAACGACACTATGCACTGACAGATTCACTCATGTTATGGTCAGTCTATTAGGAGATTACCAGGTTGGAGATACAAGATAAATGGATTTTTCCAATCATTGGTCTCCACTACTACCGTAGGAGGACCCAGATATCCTAATGTGGATGTACCGATAGTGATAAGACTTACCTGTATACTATCATCATTGTCTTGATTGATTTGAGTGATGGCTCATTAATGTGGCTCATGGATAATAAAATAATTTTGGATAGGCTCTTCAAGAGATGAAGAAAGGAAATCCATGGAATAGGGTCTAATTTTTTGTGACCGGGTGATGTGAGTAATCTTCTATAGGGAAGGGAACTGGGTCATTAGCTTGTGAGTGTGCTCTAATATATGTGTGAGAACTTTATTTATGACTATGTAGTAACTATTGATTTTTTATAACCAACTCATAATCCCCCCTCACATGCTGGTGTGGAACATCAATCTTGAGAGACAACTTGAGTCCTGTGATAAGAGCCTGATACTCTACATCATTTTTGGTAAAACTTTATCATAATAGAAATGAACAGGGAAAGGAAGCCTACTTAGTTTTGGTGATGTCAATTCCCAGGACTACCTGTTTAAGCCTAAGATCATTAATTCTCCTATAGATTGGGATTTGTGAAGTGTAGTATAAGTGAACCTTCTAAAATAGTATGTCTTGATCCACTAAAAATATTGAATCATCTGAGAAATAATGATCTAGAGACTTCTCTTTAGGGGATGGATGGGTAGAAAGAATGTATGCCAGCTCCTTCCCATGCTAGATTTCTAGGGGACTAACCTGATGTTATACTTTTGAAGAATAAGTTCCCACTAATCTATAAGGCATATAAACATGGATCCATTTAGAATTTTCTTTAGTGGATCCACACAGGTCACCATTTATATCTCGTGGTGTAGCAAATACTTTCACAACATCTACACTATAAATACTACCGTAAGGAATTTATTCTTGATAGAGGAATATCTTGTCTCTTTATAAAGCATCATGTGGATGAGATAGTATAAATTGTTCTATGCACCTTCATTTTTCTTCTCAGAATGAAGGTAATTGATAGATAATTCTATGGAGGTCACATAATGGATGAGTAGTTCTTTGGAGATAGGTGGAATCAGAACCAGAGGTTGTAGAAGATACATCATAATTTCCCCCAAATCAGTCTAACACTCATCATCCCATTGATAATACTCACCTTTTTTCATGAGTTGAGAAAATGGATTAAACTTTATATCCAGATTCCTCATTAATATTCATATTTAGGATAAGTGGACTTATATACCTCATGGATCTCATAGGTTGCTCAGATTAGGAATCTGGTTGATAGCCTTGATCTTCTATGGATCGATCATAATGCCTCTATATCAAATGATTAAGGTGAGATACTTTACAAAGGTAACACCAAAGGCACACATTAAGGGTTTTATCTTCAGGTGATGAGAGAAGATGAATCCAAACACTTTCTAATGATCTCTAAGATGGTCCTAACACTGGCAGGATTTTATCACCAGATCATCCATGTAGAATTCCACCAGCATCCTGAGAATCGTTGGAAATATACGGTGCAGGGAACACTGATAGGTGGTTCTTACATTATTCATACTAAAAGTAATTACATGGTAGTAGAAGGTAAATTATAGTGACCTGAAGGTGGTGGACTAATCATCCTCATGGGCCATTCATATTTGATTATATCTAGAATACCCATCCATGAAGGAGAGAGTTTGGAATCCAACAGTTGTGGTAATCAGTAGTTCTATCACGGGAAGGGAGAAATCATCCTTCGGGATATGACCATTGAGATCTAGGAATTCGATGCAGATTATAATCTATATGTTCTACTTTCTAACATGAATAATGTTTGAAAACCATCATTGGTATTGAAATTCCTTGATAAAGTAGGCTTTAATGAGCATTTCAAACTCATATTTAACCCTGTCACTATAAGAATGGTGCATATTTTAAGGAGAATATTTTAAATTGGGATTTTTTATCAGGAGAACAAGTTGGTGGATGTTGACATGGGGATCTAGTCCTGACATCTCTCTATAGCTCTAGGTGAATACATCTCAATGATACTTCCAGAAACCCACATACTATTTTTGCTCCTCTATAGGAAAAGGTGTGTTGATCTTTGTCTGTCATGGATCTGTCTCAGTACTAGGGATCACCTATACCAACTCATAAATGGTGGTGGAGACACCTTCCTCCATTATTGGAGGAGTGTCTTCCAAATCATCCTCGTCACTTATGGCGAGAGGATAATCGGCTAGTGAAATCCTTCTAAGTTAGATGATCTTGTCATAACTTTGGTGCTAGCCTAAGTAGTAGTGGAATCTACATTGGGGTACCTTTGCGCTACTGAAACCATGCCGATGAAATATGTTGATCTGATTCCATTATGCCTTTGACCCAATGATCTATGCTTGATAATATAAAATTAGTTGTGGAACGTTAGTATGAGTTGGTTGAACCTATCCTGGTGGAAGAAGAAATCATGATGTATTTTTGTTTCCATGGGGAAAACATGCTGATACATTACAGGGTTATGGGGATCTGTAATCACCTGAGCTTTATTCTCATAGGAGTATGATGTAATCTTCCATCATTCCATAAACCTAGGAATGTTCTTTTGACTTATTCCTAAATTGACAAAGTAGTGTCCTAGGTTTGGGGTCGTGGCCTCCAACCAGTGGATTTGGAGGATGAAGGCATAATCCATGTATGTCAGTGGATCAACTATAGAAGTAGGGAGCTCAACCTCATTGGCCTGAACATGCTTTTCCATTCTCTTGCAATAGTCAGTATCTATGTAGTGGGCTTCACAATTAGAAAAAAGAGATGCATCAACATGGAGCACACCCACTCAACCATTGAGAGAGTACATACGGAATTGGTGATATGAGTAACGGACTACCACATAAAGGTGGATCCATGGTGTTCCCATCAATGTGTTGTATGTTGTGTCATTTGAGACAACCATGCACTCATTGTTGGCAACTAGGCCACTAAACTTGGTCTTTAGGTGGATCGTGCCAACCAGTTTCTGCTCTATCCTATCATAACCATGAATCTTCATGTTAGAGGGAATCAAATATATTTTATACATCCCCAAATTTTCAAGCGTCTTGGTTGATATGATATTGATCCTAAAACCTATGTCGACAAGACAGTGTTAGACTTCAATGCCATTGAACTGACTAGTGATGTACGGTGGATGGATGTTCCCCTATATGGGAGAACCTTCATCTTATCCTAATAATGAGTTTATAGCCTAACATGTTTCTAGTTTTACTACCTCAGTCTAGAAGGATTCTATGGTTTTAACCTCCGTTTCAATCCCTAGGGGGATTCTTAAATCCCCTTCATGGGCTTCAGGCATATCTACTAACTGGAGGAGAGCCATGAAGGATTACTGGAATGCTTCTTGAAAACATCATGAATCCAAGAGAGATGCACATTTATGCTGATAGGATGTTTCTGTGAGGTAGCAGGCATTATGAGTGCTTCTGGTCAGACCTGTGGATTCTGGTTGGTGATAGTAATTTCCCACCACTCACTGGTCGAACCGCATAGAGTTACCACTGGCTGATGACCAGATGAATGAGTACTATCCAAAACTGAATGTGTTTGTTCATGGCATAGGCATGGTGTGTCTTACTAATAAAGAGATATTAATGGTAGTGGGTGTGAATTTAATGAAACAAAGTGAGAAGGATTCACAGGCTAAGCTCTATTAGGGGATTACTATCTCAACTTGGTGGCATGAACAACATGTCTAGATGTGTACCCTAATATATATTTTTTATTCTCATATCCAAGTATTTTTCGACACTCGCATCGATTGGGAGTGTTAGGAGGTTATACCTGTCACTCTTCATTATCAAGAACCACGTAGGGGTTTACCAGTTTGACGGTATTCAATGAGATATAAACTTGATGTTCACTTGAAGAGTCTTCTATTATAGGGTGGATTCTAGGTGAAATCAACATCTCTAAGGTACTAAAGTCTCCAGGAGTATGAGATGGCTTTGGTACTGGTGGGGGACATTGTTTTCCCTTGTGTCGTCGATGCTCACTCTCCTAAGAGGACGAAGGATGAGATGTTGATGTAGAGTTTTTAGCTAAAGTTATCATAGAGATTTCCGAAGGATCAGGTTTATTTAAACACGCATAGATATTACTATGGTCATGGTGACTACCTTACGAGCTATCTTTTCATCATAAATTTGAGACCATAGGATGCAAACCTTCTGTCATTCGCCTTCGCTATCACTATATGAATTAAAAATACATAAGACAAATGTTCTTGGGCCATCCCATATCTGATTATGTTGTTGTCGATGTAGTTTTAGATCTGGTATTTGAACACATATAACTGCTTGAGGGTTTTCCCATGAAACTGGTGAGAGGGACAATAGTTGCAGTGATTTATGAGATCTGCCTCCTTGGGACACCTGCATTCCAGAATCCAAATGATTACATGATCCAAGGCACTTTTGGAAATAGCCAGGCACCTGAGCCTCATTGAATGATTAAGTCTATTTTCTATGATCCGGGAAAGTGGATTTGTGAACATTATCCTAACATGGGGTTGTTGGAGCTAATTAGAAGGAGGAACCATATTTTATTTCCTAGGTAGTCAATGTGTTTTACATGATGGAGCCTTCTTATTCTAACATGAATGATTCTGAGCCACGGGATGAGCCAGAGGTAGTGTCCCTCAAAGAGTCTATGGAAGTGGTTTTTTTAGTAAAAATTTAAACTATTTAGGAGCCTCTTACTATGTGAAATATGTGGTATCATATTTGTAGTCTCTTATTTTAAGATCTCATGAGGCAACATGCATGTATTTCTATCTTGCTGCAATTCATCCTATAGATGTTCAGCTTTGTTAAAAAAATTCCAAAATGTGCTTTGGATTTTTTGAGTAATGAGATAAGGTACCAACTAAATCTTCTCATTCCACAAGAACATTTCCAATAGTTTTTCCTAATTCAGATAAATATCTAGTGAATATGTGATGACCATCTATCTAGAAACAAATTATTAGGCTCACTAATTGGACAATTTCATGCACATAAATAGGTCACAAGTACTAGTGTTCCTGCTGGGGGAATAATCTAATTGAGAAACTTCCAATAAATATTCTCCCAAAGAGTTATGGATCCAATGGGTAAATGGTTGTACCAATCAAAAGTTGGTTCTTCCTATTTCTGTACAAAACCTTAGAGCTTAGAAGCTTCCTGTTTATCTTGAGTTCCCCGAATGGGTCCAAACCTTCAAATAAAGTGGGCTCGATACTGCTGCAGATCACATGTCCCATTGAATGTATAGAATATAATATTTATAAAACTCTAGGGTGATGTAATATCATCAAACCATGCTAGATATAGCTTAACATCAGGCCAGATCAACACCTATCGAGTTTCAAGAGCCTTAAGGTTAGTAATAAGAGCGCCCATTAGATCATCTCGGAAAAGATTCTGATCCTGAATAGGGTCCTTAACCCCCAATTAATTTGTTGGTTATTAAAAATGGTATGTAGTCTTAGTGGCTCAGGTAGATACTAGTGGAATTACCTATAGAGCTGAGGGAATAACATGAGGGGAAACCTGCTAAGCTGCTGGGGGAATGACATATAGAGCTGGGTCTCATGGTAGATTCTCACACTAATAATTTGGGTTTGGTGACACATATCACTGATGATTTATATATGTATCGATCACTTCCCTATATACCTGGGAATGGTTTTCGAGATCACCAGGAAGAAACTCATCGAGGGGAAGCTATATCTGCCCCTACTTCCCCGGTCAAGGAATGCTATAATCATTTTTCCTTTCCATGGTGAATTCAGTGGGAATCTCATCAACCATCCTTCTATGTTCTGTGATCTATTGATGCAACACATAATTTTCAGGATCATCCTCTATCTTATGAATTGATCATGATGGGTCGAGGGGCTTAATGGTCCTAGTGTGCTCTTTATCCTTGTTGGGGAATCAATCAAAAGGTAATAACTCAGAATTGGTACGAAGGCCCAGTGAAGTTATTTGATTGTAAGTAACCATGATTGAAGGGTCCAACATGTCTGGTATCACCCCAAGGGTTATGTTCCATTTGATGAGTCTTATCTCAGTTTCTGCCTTTATAAGGTCAACCATGTTAACCTTGAATGTTCATAGAGTCATATCCTCAATGTCACCCGGAAAGTCATGCTGCTGCCAAATAGGGCTAAAATGAAGGGTAGCATATTAACCTTAGCCATAGAAACATACATGGGGGAATCCTCTTTAATAATTATCCTGAGAAAATTAAATATCTAAACACATCATTGTTTTAGGATTTGAGGTTGACCGAGATATGCAGGGTGTTGAGAAACCGGGAGTGCAACCAACACAAGCCGGCGACACTACTGGACAATGTCATCGAAGTGTTCTTGGCTCTTGGGGTAAGATAACTGTCAATAATAGACATTTAAATTCATCATCCCTATGGTTCGATGGAATAAAATGACCTCATCTTGGGTGAGGGATTCAGGAAAATTTATGCTTGCATTTGAAATTGTCCAAAACATCTCACAGAGATGGTTCACTATGATAATTTCCTAAAAACATCATGGATCAGACTCGGGATATGTCTCTTCATTTTACCATTCATTAAATGGGGTGGTTGAGGGACCGGTAATGGAATTGATGTATACATTTGTGATGGGGGACTGGTTTGTGGATAGTACGACACACGAGCCTATAACACACTGTATATTAGGATGTATCCCATGGAATGCACTGACTGCATCAAAAAATCCATGTTGGATGCGCTACAGACCAATAATTCCCATGAAAGGGTAGTGGTCATTGTCAGTGGATTAGGATGGTACTCATTGTTAACTGGTCCTCAGAACAATTCTATTTGATCTTTTGTCGTGGAAGAGAATGATCTTAGTTATGATTGAGAGGATTGCACAACAAGACCCTATAAATGAGCCAAATATTCATCCTCTTGTATGTATCAATGGATGGATAGGGTGTATGGTGCATATCAATTTCTTTAATGATGACATTGATACGTATGGTTCCTGCACCAATCCCCAACACAAAGGATCAGGGTGATGATTCCATCATTGAATCACACTTTTCTTCATAGACTAAAAAGATGATGGGTTTGATTGCGATTTTAGGATTCTCCAGGTTCCTTATCTAGCAGTGAAAACCCACCCTCATACCCCAATATGGTTCTACAGAGCAGGGTATATCATCAACATAGGGATAAATCTACTTTGATAAGCTATGGTGTGAGTGGAACCCATTAACATGTTCCATTGGGACACAGGGAGGACCTCCATGGTTGTGAATGCTGGTGTGGGGAAGGCCTCTGCTAGAGCTATTAAGTATATTGGGAGGAAACCCATGGTGATGGCTGATAGGGTGGGGAGGAACTTTTCTTTGGTTGATTCTACAGCAGAGAGGGACTATTCTCAAGCTGGTGAGAATGCGAGGAGGACCTTAACATCAATATATTGGAATATGGGGAGAACCTCCATACCTTAGACGATGTGTATGGGGAGGATCTTCATGTAAGAGTCAATAAGGTGGGGAGGACCTCTATCTAGACTGAAGATGGTAGGATGGAGAGGACCTCCATACTAAAAATATGAGTATGGAGGACCTCCACTCTGGTAGGAAGCTTTACAGGGAGGACCTCTATATTGAATTTCATCACCATTGGTCAGCTCATGGAAGCTTTTTCATGTGACGACGGTCATAAAAGTCAACCACGCATACCCATGGGTTTGTTGGGATCTCAATACTGATCGGTCATAGTGGTTCCCCTACACAATAGTAATATGCACCTGAATTCTCACGTTGGTGGTGACTTGGGCCACTAAATCAATAGAAGATGATGACCCCAAGAATGTATCCTTCTAAGATTGCACCTATTGTTGATGTTGGGTCTTCCAAGATAGGGATCACTATGTAGGGCTTTGATCCACCTACTCTTTGGCCTATGGGATCAGTTGAAAGTGCTGATGTGGCATCGTGGGATCCCTTCATGGCATCTATCTAACCAATGCCACATCCAGGAGTACTTGGATATCCATTATATTGTTGGAATAAGGGAGTGAGTCAAAAGAGTATTCTGGAGGGAGTATTTAGAAATTATTTATGATTATATTGGGGAGGATTCACTCCCTGCATGGACCTTGGGGGAGGCTGTGTTGGTGGGGCACTAAATCCTCGAATTATTAACGAGCCATATCCCTCATCGAGATGACCCCCTCATGTTCGTACCAATGACAAGAGTATTGATCCCCCTTATTTGAATAAATTTACAGGGTGGGATGGGGAATGGTCCCCTAGTAGCTATGGTCATGGGATTCATCATAGAATATGTGAATCCATGTGATTTTTCTGCATTCGTATTTCCCCATCCCTTGCATTTGTGGGTGATAAGTTATCGGTTTCCGGTAACTATAGACTAGTTCCTGAAAAGTAGGATGATTCATCCATCAGTAAATATATTAATAATGTGATTCCTAGATTCCCAACATCATTCAGTCTTACATGGATGGATAGAAGAATCCATGCTAAAGATGTTATAGATCTGGATGCCCAATGATTAACTGCCCAAAATCCTGGTGATTTTCACTCCCGTACGACTATTTTCTTGGCGGGACCCCGCATTGGATAGATGGATCTAGTGACATTCTTATCTACTAATGTATCAAACTCTACAAATCTCTATATTGAAGTAAATTATTTTACATTATATTTAACATTTATTTTTCTGACACTTTCTTGATGGCGTGGCTGGTCATGCCACACATGCTGGGACCCTAGACGATAGTCGAATTATTGCCCTGCATTCCCTCATTCCAATGGTGGGAGGCATCCATCACATCATATGGTATGTTTTCTCTTGGATGGAAATGATATGATTTGATTTTGGTCTCTCTATCCATGGATTCCTCCTTAAAAATTTTCGCCCAGTCCAGTTCTACCATAAATATTAAGATGTTGTTCTTAAAACTCTTCTATGTACCATATCTTTTTGAACACTGGTTATATATGCTACATCTATTAAGACATTCCAAAGGGGTCGTGTCATGGTAGAGACTTTCGATCATGAGAGTTTTCATGTCGGAAATCACTTGCATGATTGGACGCTAAAATACTAGTACACATAGATTTTCCCTTATCATAGGGCTTCTCGATGGTGTGGAATCTCAGGGCATCACACATCGAATGCGTGGAATTTCATGTTAGAGACATGTATCAAAGGGTTTCATAGCTTTCCATGTATAAAATGGGGTGTTCTTCAAGTTTATCATATACTGAAGATAGATCGGATAGATCGAAACACTTTTGAAAATGGATCATATGGGTACATCCCTAAGAGGGATCACATAGAACGTTTACTATATGGATGGGTCAAAACACTCAATAAGGATGGACAAAAGATGGTGTGTTCCACAAAGGGAAAGGTTTGACACTACAGACAACGATATAGACACTATAATGGGTGGATCAAAGGATGGTTGTTCCATGCGAAGGGGACACCATGGTTTACCATTGGTTAAGATTGATCCTCGAAGAGGTCTCCAACGTACCCTTTTTAGAAGGAAAGGATAAAAATCCATGTAGTTTGAATGGTTGAGGCATGAAATTATGGTGTACACAAAGGAAAATGACCCAATGATATGTTGGGGGGTATGCATGGTTAGCTACTTCACTAATAGCATTATTTTACTAGGATGTGGTGGCGAGGAAAAAATTAGTATGGATATGGATGAAGTGTTGAAGGATTGAATGAATGGGGATGGAACCAAAAACCAGTCTGAAGGTGAAGATACTAGTCTTGAGGCACATGTAGGTTTTCTACCTATACTTGTTTCATGTAATTAAAGTCAATATAGTTATGGAATTTGGAAAATGAGTCACTAAAAGAGGTGGCATATGAGAAAGGAGACATAGATGGGGGTTTTATGGAAATGGAACCAATGGGTTAGTGCATGATATTCCCGAGACACAAAGGCTTGTGGGAGATACTTGGATGGGAAATAGGGTATGAAATTGAACCTCAGGGATGCTTCCTATATACCTTTCTAAAAAAAGGAAAAAGATCAAAACCCATATAGTTCATATATGGGGCATAGAATCGGACTATACAAAATGGACAACAACCCGAATAAAAACATGGGGCTTATGCATGTTTAGCATCCCATCATAAGAGGGGAAATATTTATTAGAGGATTATCTAGTTAGTGTGGGGATTACACATGGTTACCTACCCAGGAGAATGGGATATGTAGTTGAGGTGTACACAAAAGATAAAGACCTTTATGTGTGGATTGAAACACTTTAGGGAGTTAGATCTAGGTAATGTGTTCTAGAGAGGGAATATTTCACATCAAGAGGGTATATCTCTAGGTGGGAGCACCAAAGTTTACCACATGTTTGGATTAATCCTGAAAGTGGCTTCCTAAATACCTGAAAGGGATCAAAATTGGCATATTTTAAGATGGGGCATACAGTTTAACATCGCATGGGATGAAAAGTGAACTAAAAGGAAATGTTTAAAAAAGAGGGATACAGGGCTTGGAACATAGAGAGGATTCCATCATACCCTTCTTATAAGGTAGAGATTAAATTCAATGCTTTTTGTTGGAGAGGTGTGTAGAGATACACACTGTGGTGGCCCAAAGAGGATGTCGTGGTCACTTGTTACTCTAATATCATTAAATTTTGTGCTTGGTGTGGTAAAAAAGGAAAAAATGACCTAACAATATCATCACAAAAGGTGCGTCATTGTGGAGTGGTGTGGTGCTTATGCATGGTTAGCAGCCCAAAGAGGGAACAAGGAGGTTATTCATGGTTAGTGGAATAGGTAGAGGAAGTTTAGGAATTACTATAAGTGGTAAACCTAATGAGTGAAATGGGTGTCTAGAAAAATGAGGAGGATATTGCCACTGTACAAGGATCACCCTATCCTAGTGGGTCTGGGGCTACATATGGGCTGCTAAAAGCGCACATAGTGACAAATCAAAATGGGAGATAGAGTGTGAGATGGTGTTGATGATAATCCTTCATCAACTCATCCCAGGATAGCAAAAAACGTGGTGTCACAGGTTAATGTTATGTGTTGAGGATGATGTTTCATGGTATTTTAACGTTTAACAGCTCAGAAGATGAGGATTCACTCCTCACCCCTGTCACTTACATAACTGTTACACTTTGGAACTTGGTGAAGGGAAAGCACCAGCAATACCATGGATGGATGAGGTTGTGGAATGATCAAATGTGGGGTCCATGTTACTGTAGATATGGGGAGATGTAGTATCTGTTAGTGTACCTATGCGAAGAATTGTTAGGTTGGACAACACAATATAAAATACTACTTGGGGGGAATGGAACTCACTACGCGGAAGCCTGTAGGGCTGTGTAGAGGAAGTATGTGTAGGATAGGTGTGTTGCATGTATGTGGGGCCTAGAAAAGGTTCCATGTCATAAGGATAACACATGTATAAAATACGAAGGTTTGTGTGTAAAATTTAAGGATTGAACAAAAAACGAGGGTTGCTCATGAAAGATGGAATGTTTGCGCTCAAGATTGGTTCTTGTGCACATGATGGAACCCTGCATGAGAAATCAGGGGTTAGGGGAGAAAGAGGCACTACACAAAGGAAAATTATATAGGAAAGAAGGATCTTTTGAATGAAATTGCTTATGTGTAAAATAAAATGTGCAATGATTAATCCCTAGTGGTCCTACCTGAAGGATGATCCCTAGAAGACCTTTCATGAAAGATCCATTACCTTGAGGCCATGTCTTTTACATTTTTTTGGGAGGGTTATCTTACACACTTTAGACTGGAGTTTTGACTTTCAAAATAGTACCCTGAAATGAGGGGTACTCTTCTATTTATTGATGAAAACTTCAGTGATGGTGCGCAAGCAGCCTGCGGAAAAGTGGAATTTGAAATATCATTTAGCGGGGAAGAACCTGCGTGCAACCCATTTATTACAAGCTAGCCTAAATTCATTAGTGCCAATAGATTTTCTGATTTTTAGATGTGCACAAAAAAATCCATTTGATGTCACATTTGGTGTGGATGATCTTATGTGTGGTCCATTTTATTAAGAACCTAAATTAATTATTTAGAGACTCTAACATTTCCTTTTTTATAATGTCAATGCAGAAGAATAAATTGAACATCCCATTGGGTGAATCAGTTCTTGTGTAAGGATTTTGACCTTGCATGAAAACCACAGATCTTGTTCTCCCCTCCCTGGGGTTTCTCATGATTATCTGTTGATTCAAAATATGCCTTCAGTTGTCACAAAAAATCCCCATTCACTTCTTAGCCAAAATTCAGTTCCAACAGACATCATTTAGTGGTTACTCATTAACTACTCTTTACAATGGTCCTGTTTTTGAATCTTTGGTTACGTAACACATTTACAACATTCCCATGGGTTCGATACCCAATAACCCGAATATTAGTTCCATTATGGTTTACAAATAATTAAACATCACAACATATTAATTACATGTGTTTTAGTCATCCAGCTCAACAGGTATAGGGTGTACACACCCATGTGGAAATGTGACCTCAAATTCCATGTGGTGGGATCAAATTCTATATGACCCTTGGATAATGGGTATGAATGTTTAGGTAGTACATGGTCAAGAATCCATTGGGTCCCACAGAACATGTATGGTGGGGAACACAACAAATATAGAAGAAGGTACACCGTATCAGGTATATAGAGCAATATAAGAGTTTTCTTAACACCTAAATGTCGTGTGATATAGATTATATCCCATGTACTTTTTAAATTACTCAGACAGTACCACATACATGGTAATATCCAGTGTACACTAGCTCATCTATAGAATATTTACCTAACAATTCAACACAAAATGAGTGTCATCCCAACCTCTACACATTTTTTACACCTACTAGAAACATGGTGTAAATAGAGAAATACATTTCATGTTAAACTAAAATATATAAAAAGTTATAATATGGATGAGACACATTTTCTCAAGGTTACATGTTTTTTACTCCATAAATTTAAAGGTAGATAAATTGATCTCCTCTTTTAAATAATTGTGTGATCTTGGGTGTGTTACCTCAAACCATATTAGTGTGGGTTTTTTCATTAATTCTATAGTTTCAATGTGTTCTTTTAGTTTTCCTCTATGAGGTTTCAATGTGGAATATTGTTCTTAGTATTAGACAATGTCTCCTTGGTGAAAAAATTGAATGAATCCAACTATGATTCCCAATGACTATATCCCCATTCTCATCATCATAATCCCGTGGTAATGTTTCATAAATCATGTGACCCCAAATTTCGGGTTCTTTGGTCCCCAAACTAGTGAGTTATTTTATCATAGGTTTATGTATACCCTATCCGACCTAGGTTTGATGACCTTTCAAATAATTGATATCTTTTGAGTTACAAAATTTACATTTTCAGGGAAATACCAATTGATTATGTCATATTAGATGAGTTCCATGAGTGTGGAAGGACCCATTGATTTCAACATCTCATATGATTATCATTAGTGTTGTGAGGTCCTGTAAGTACTATATCATGAATGATCACCTTTTATGATAGAAGTCTGGAAGAGTGAGTTATCACAGATGAGTGTTACCTATGATACTCAAGTAGAATTTGGGAATTGTAGTGAGGGTGTGTCAAAGAGAAAAATTATGCATTCTTATTGTAATGAAAAATACATTTTTTACATATTAAATTATTAAATATTTCAAAATTTAATTGTTTTCATATTTTATTTTAGGATACCATGTTTTATTGAAAACATGGTAAATATGATGAATTAATGTTGATAAATATATCCAATGACATACCAAATGTCAAAGACCATGTTCAAGGATTAAAAGTTAATATGTGGGTAGAAACATAGTGAAATATGTTAGAAAATAAAATTTCATATCATGAATACCTATTCACAATGTATGATTTGAATAATTCAAGATGCAATGTCAATGTATGAAGTGAAAAAATGAATCATGGACAATTTGATCACCTGTCAAGGTCAGAAACATATTTTCCACCATGAAACACCCAATAAAGGACTACAATACTTTCAAAATTTAATTAACCCCATGAAATTCTCATCCAAAAAACTCACATTGTGGAAAAACATTACACAAAAATAAATCATCATTGGGGGCCTGAAAATGATGTTCTTGATGAAAATAATGTCGAAACATTCCTTTTTCCACCCCATTAAGAACTGATTCAACTAGTGACCCATTAATGATTAAATTCTGACTAACATGGTGTCCAATTTAGAACTATAAATAAATTTTCAGGGCATATTTAAAGGAAAATTAAAATCCATATGATCTTATTCTTTGTTGGGAATAGTTTTTTTCTATATTTTATGTTTTTATTTATTTTTTTGTGTAATTTATATTCTATATTTTATTAATAATTTTTTATCATTGTCTTATAATATCCCTTTTTTATTTCTCTCTTTTATATTTTCATTATGATCTCTAATTCTCACAATTACTATTGACTATTCTAAGGCTTGACATTGGGGGAGGTTTCATGGGGTTCTAAAATTATTACACTATAAATTATTTAATGCCTTAAGTCTTTTTGTGGTGTATAATAGTTAATTTCATGGATGTGGAAATCGTATACCACATCATGAATCTCAAATACATAACTATTAATTAACTTATATTCATTACCTCATTTTCATTGAGTAAATGTTTCAAAAAATAGTGTTATGGTTGCTCAAAGGGATGGAATAGAATGTGGTGGTTCCAGGTATTTTAGGGAATTCCATTCTAGATCGAGGTGTTTTAACTTATTTGGCAGTGGGAGGAGGTCAAATTTGGTGCGACAAAAAAATTTCTTGGGCATTCTAAATTTTAATCACTATAAATTATAGAATAACAATTCATGATTTAGATTTCATAAATTATTTATCAGGTTTATTTTATTAAAAAATAAATGAATAAGAAATGAACCTTTATTACTAAACCCAAAGGACTATGGCCTTTCATTCTAAATTTATTCTCTTACATCTTCACATTTTCTTTTCTCTTTTTACTATTTTTTAAAAAACCAAAATTTATTTATTTTCAATATTAAAAATAATAAAAAAATTAAAAAATAATATTATATTTAGTGATTGATTGACATCAAATTTCTTCTGGTTATAAAACATTTGGCATCCACTATGGAAAACTAGGAAAATAAATTTTTCTTTTTCTACCCTATGATAGAAGTTTCAAAACTGGCATCGTCTCCAAGGAGCTATGCAGTTATTTCATTGATTATTTTTATTTCCACATTTTTTAACAATTTACATTTCATTCTAAAGAAATAAAAATAATAATAATTTCCCATGATGTTCCCATATGACTATTGGTCTTTATAGGAAAATCAACCCACAGTGCAAGAAATTTTTTTTCAGGATACCAAGGGGTTCCTCTTACAAAGATCCAAAAATCTAGCTTATATGTTCAATATAAAATCAAAAGTCTTGATGATTGGTCTTTAATTTCAAGAACCAATAGACATGGATAATAAATCATAGGTTGATTATAAATTATTAAAGGACATAGATGAAGCACCACTATATCCTCCCAATTTTCCTATAGACAACCAAGTGATTGGGGCTGACACTTGATTAATATACACAGCCCGATCATCATGAGTTACAGATCTATAACCACCATGAATATATGGATTGTAAAGAATAAGACTCATGTGTTGACGTAAATCTGGTATTTCTACAAGTCCTGGATCAATATTAATGTGAATTGGCAGATCATGAAATTAAAATTGTTCTCCCTTTCAACATGGAAGAAGAATCATAACCTCTATATCTATCACTACCCATAGAAGCAGAAACCCCCCAAGAGATGGAATTTTAATAATGGACGGTGGACCCTAACTACATTTCTCAACATACTACCATTAAAATCCAATAGGTACTATCCATTGAAAAATAAATTTAAGGGTGAAAATTAGAGAGATGATCGTTTCTTGAAATCTATCTCATCTAATTTCATTTTTTTGCATTGATCATTACTATTCCTTTCTTAAATTATATAGAATCATTAAAATTTTATTTTTACCTAATAGAAGATGATGAAAAAGATGATGCAATTGATGAGGAACACATGAAGCTCCTAAAATATATAGGACATTTATTATAGTGTGTTCAAGATGAGATATAATTTTCTCTACCTAAGAAAAGAAATATAAAATATTCATACACTGAAGAGGAATAATTTTCTATTAATACATCAAATTAAAATTTTTACATAGAATATTACATATTAACTTTAACTTTAGTTATTCTATTAAAACAACACCTTTCGAGAAACGACATGAGGGTGAAGAATAATTTTTTCTAGTATAAACAACGAAATAGTGGCAACCATACATCATCTAACCCCCTTAATGAAAGTTGTACCACATGGTAAAGAAAATGTATATGGTGTACTATTTCCATGGATTCTTCTGCAAAAAATAAGTGAAATATTATAGGAAATTCAAGTGGTGGTTCAGAAAAACGAAACACAACCCAACAACATAAATATGATAATAATTGGTAATAGTCATCTGGAAGAAATATAAATCCCAAGGCCCACTTGAGGAATAAAAACAACAATTTCCATTGCCTTATTTTAATTTTCTCCTAGTACATTTTTACTCCATATTTGAAATTAGATTTTGAAACATATAACAATGAATGAAAATACCCTATATATTTTTTGATATTACATTGAAATGGAACTTGTACATATAGAAGTGGTTTTATTTTACAACTCTCTAAACATAGACTAATATCGTAGGAAGTGAAATTTTTAAAACACTACATAGTTCACATAATTAAAATGGAGTTGATGTCATGAAAATGGAATTCGAACCATATAAAAAATAATTCACATCATGGACTAATATAGTATAAATATAATATCGGAAAACTAGTGTAAACAATATTAAGTAATCATTATAAGGTGTGTATAGGTATTAAATTCAAAATATAATTTTACATCCCAACATTTAATTTTGATATTGTTCTTTAAATAAACTATATTTCCCAATTGAAGTCATTCATTATATTATCAATCATGGAGACATTAGTTTTCATAGATAATTATTATGCCATATTTTAGTTTTCAATATTGACATGACTAGATTATTGAAATGGTGAAAAGAATAATTATGGTTAACAATGTGGGGGTGATTTTGAAAAATCATGATTTTTTGGAGTAAGTTGATTTTTGTAAATTAAATGCATATTAGATTTTTTTTGAATTTATAAATTTATATGGATTCAGTTATTGTTTTTTTAATTTTTATGAGTAATTATCCATAAATCATATGTTATCATCCCCAAGAAAACATTGAACCCATATTTCCCATTACTTCTATTGTATATTTCTTCACATACTCAATCATGTTCTCTTCTATAACATTTATGGTATCTAATTGAATTTATTATTAAGAAGAATAATTTTTAATATTATTGGGGAATTTTTGTTATTTATCCCCTATCCATAGAACCACATTAACAATGAATACTTATTTTCCATTATAATATAAGAATAACCTTTTTAGAAAATGATCCATGTTACAATCTTATTAGGTCTACTATTACCTAACTAACAATATATTGAATGATAAAAAAATATTAGGTGTGGGGGATGGTTTTCCCTAGTTTTTGGTGCCATGCTACATTGAATAGTTCTTTTAAGATGTTTTCGTCTCATTTTGGGAGAGTCCATGTATCATTTTTTTACTTTATTATTCACTGATCTTGATAAATATAATAATATTAATGAAATTAAATGACATTAAAAAAAGTGGTTTATATATTTTGAGGAAAAATAATTGGAACTACTTGACAAAATATCATTTTATTGAAGGTAGTTATGTGGTGGATATGAGATTTTTCTTGAGAAAACATTTATAAAAAGAAAATAATTGAAAATAAAAAATATAATTAAGGGTGATTCATTCATTTTTCCAACATTTTTCATATTGCCACTTTTAAATTTGATTTTGGGAGTTAAAAATTATTATGATTATTTTCATTGATATTATATTTTGATATCATGTTGAATGAAAAATAAACAAACCACCTATTTGATATTTTTAATCTCTTTACCCACATACCCTATTACTTAGATACATTTTATCGTAAATGAAATACCACCGAATTAATTTTTATTTCTGTATTTACATGATGGCGATGTTAGATGCCTAGATTGATTATGTGAAGTGACATATTATTAAGGTATGATAAAAATTTAAATACATTTTTTCCATTGGGAGATTAGTTAAAAAAATTAAAGGTGAGGTAAATTGAAAATTTAATGAACATTAATGATTAATTTACAAATTAAAAAAGAATGGAGGAACAAAATTGTTACATTAAAAGTGGAAAAGTCAAATAATTTGATCTCTTTGTTTATTTAAAGAGTTAGGAGTTAGTGGAATTGTTTTATATACCATATAAAACATTAATTTTCATTCATAAACAATATTTTTTCTCTTTAAATTTAAATATTTGTAAAATGATGTTATTTTTGAATGTAGATAAGATTACATGCTTGAGGAAAATATGGTAACCCTAAGAGAAAGACTATCAGTTCAGCCTCCCAAAATAGGGTTTTCTCTGAATCTCAGATTGAATATGCCTCGTTAAATAAAAGGATTAGAAAAAATGGCTCGATTGCATTTGTTAAAGCGAGTTCAAAAGTTTTGAAATCACACCTTGAATAATGATGATTCTCCCTCCTTAATAGATTATAAGGAACTCAGAGTGATGCCCCTTTGAGGGTTGATGAAGTGCGAAATCGCTTATCCCAGAGCTGGGGCTTTTCGGACTGGCGTTTGATCTCAATTGGGAGAGTTAAGTTTCATGTTGTTTTTCCATCAAAGTAATTTCTAAATGTTTCCTGGAGTTTTGGAACGGTTTCGCTGAAACCTAGTTACATAATTGTTCAGTAGTGGGATCCATTAGAATACCCTCTTGCTATTAAGAACTCTTCCAGTCAAACATGGATTCGGATTAGGGGTTTAAACTGGTTTTTTGGCATCCATCGGTTTTATGGGAGGTTGCTTCTACTGTTGGTTGTCCGATCAAGGTTGATAAGGAAACATAAAAACATAGATATTGTCATTTTCTCATGTCTCTGTAGAGATTGATTTAGCACAGGTTCTTATTGACGTGGTTTTCATTATTGCCGGTGAGTTTATGTTAGAACTTTCTAAACAATATGAGTGACAACCTACCTTTTTTAAGTCTTGTTTATGTATCGGTCATACTCCTGTTAAATGTCGTAAGAGTAATAAATACACACTTTGAAATTATTTGGGCCATACCTCTGATCAATGCAAGAAGAATCCAATTGTACAGACTGGTAACAAGTATGTTTCCAGGGGAAGGATCCTCAGAATGTTGGCACTTCCTCTTTTGTTGAGGTTGTCCAGCATGGATTGTCTAAGATTGATGATCTTCAGCTGGATAATACTACTAATGTGCCAGTGGAAAAAGTATTGGATAAAACTACTATTGGAATCACCAGGGGTATAGATTACAAGTCATGGGATAATATAGCTGAAGAGGAGGAAGGGTGACAATTAGAGTATGAGGCTACTGTCCAACTTACACAGCCTGCTAAAGTTCAGCAAGATATTGCTGCTACTGTCCATCATGGTTCGTCTATTCTTGCTGAGGAGGTGGAAAGGTATCAATCGGAGCATGAGGCTGCTATCCAGAATGATGTAAATGTAGAGTTTGATCGTGATGCATTGGCCTCTACATGTAGGAAGGGCAAGATTATGTTCTTTGATGAGGATGTATGTCAGCTGGTGATGCCGAAGAAGTTGAGGGCATTCCCAGTTCAGGTGACTAATGTGGGAGCTCAGATGGAAAATTATGTGTTGATGGACAGTGTTTCTATAGGAGAGGTCGATGTATAGCAAGTGAGTCAAGAGGATGTACAGATGAAGAGAGCTTCTTCTATTGGGAAGGATGATGGTCATCATGTTGATCCAGGGGAGGGTTCACATACGCATGTTGATATTTTGGCAAGAACTCCCCCTGCTAGTTTGGAGGAATGATCCCCTCCAATGGATTTGGATCTGAGGGGGACTAATCAGGATGTTTCTCCAATGGTAGATTTGTGTGATGAGGCATTGCAAAAACCTCTAAAACCAGTTGTCAGTTTCCTTTCCATGTTAGAGTCTATTTATACACTTGTGTTTGATCTGGTTAATCTTGAAGGGCTCAAGAATGAAAGATGCAGGAATTGAAGACACTCTTCCTCGATACCGGCTTTTGTTGAAGGTTTGGTGATACCAAAGGTGTTGGAATACCCAGTTCACAATGTTGTACTTTCTATCAATGATGTGCATGATCTTAAGACTATACATGAGGATCCTCCTGACATGCATGATGAGTCTTCTACTGATTTTGATCATCAGGATGGCCCTGCCTCGATGGAATCCGGGCTGTACGGGATATATTCTCCTATAGAAGCTGAATTTCTCAATATTGAGGTTCTACCATTGGATAAAGTAGCTGGAATGCAAAGGGGGTGAGGGCATCATCCTTCTAATCATGGAGGGTATAGGGGTCAAGGACGGACTAGAAAAAGGTAATGTTTGGATGTGTCTTTAGTTTGCTTTCATGATGTGGTTCGCTGCATGTTAGAATTTCCTTCTTTATATTGTACCTTTAAACTTTTTTAATAAATTTTGGGGTCATGGGTCGAGGAACCCATGACTGAGCCTCTTTTAGTAAAATTAATATTTTATATATTATGTTATTGGTCCTACTATAACTCAATATTTTTTGTATTTTATGGAAAGATACATTTTTTTGTAGAAACTAAGATAATAATAAAAAATTCATGATGAAAATATGTTTTTTGACCTACAACAAGCCAGGGACCAAGTCCAATGCTTGAAAATTAACAAGGATAAAAAGGAGATAACGTTCTCTTAAAATAACACTTCACACTGTGAATTCATTTTTACGCAATGAAATATGTACAATTCATTATTTGAATTCAATGAATAGAGAGAAAAAGTAGTTTGAAAGTACAAAATCACATGTCATGGAGTGAAAAATATTTTCACACTATGATATAGTCAATATATTACTAGAAATAATTATGAACATGAACTAACACGTGAAATTATTTTCACCAGAAACATGTCTCATGAAAACACAATTCATGACGTAAACCCTTTGTATGGGAACTTGAAATGACGTAATTGATGAAACTAATGTAGAGTGATTCTTTTTAGCACCCCATTATGATCTTATTCAACCAGAGACACATTAATGATGTAATTATGATTCTTTTAATGAATTATTTAAGCCTATAATTTTATGTCTAGGATGAAATTAGGGAATTATATAAATCCGTTATATATTTTGATGCACGAGTAATGTGGTTTAACTATTTTTTAATTTATTTTTCCCAATAACTTTTATTCTGTATATAATTAATATGTTTCCCTATTTTTGTTCAAGTGTATATTTTTTCCTTTTATTCTCTCCTTTTAATGTGATCTCTAATGCCCACAAATTAGTTGTTGAAATAAGGGATGGCATTGAGAGAGGTTTTACCATACTCCAAAATTATTTATCCTTAAATTATTTAATAAATTATTTTTTTAATTGTTTATTCATTTTTGTGGTGGATAATAGAGATTTGTACAAGTTCAAAGATCTTACATCGTGGAATGAGTCTCGAATTCTTCCATATTTTGTGATTTTATTTTTTTTTCTTTTATTTACTTAAGTAAACTATTTATTTGGGGGGTTGATATTACTCGAAGTTATGATATGAAATATGGTTGATTCATTTAATTATGAACATTTCATTTTTAAACAAGGTGTTGTATCTAATTCTGATATTAGAGGAGGTGGGATTTTGTGTGGAAAATAATTTTACTAGGAATATTAAATTTCGCAATCATTAAATTCAATAATAATAATTAATGATTTAGGATTAATAAATGAATCAGCAACATAAATTCAGATAATAATAAATGAATAATTATAGAACACGTATAATCAAAACCTAAGGATGTTGGGCTTCCTTCTAAAATTCATTTTTATTAATTTGAATGTTTTGTTTTTTCATTGATTTTTTTCTAAAACCCTCAATTTTATTTTTTCTCATAAATAAAAAAACAAAAAATATAAACAAATGAATTAGATTTATTTATTGACCGACTATAAATCTTCTCATGTGAGACAACCCTAGTCAATTAATATAGAAAACTAGGAAAATAAATTAGAAATTATGAAACATTAAGACAAGAATCTCATCATAATCCCACCTTGAAATAGGGTTTCTTCTTTTGATAAAATATTTTATTTTTCATTATGTATCATATTTTTATTAACGTTCCTTTATGGTCATTATCCGACCTCTATACACCCTTTAATCTTTATGTTTGGTGATTTTGGGGTGTCCTATAATGTACTTTTATACTCATACCTATATAGGCTATTCCTATACATGTCATGTCACATGAAACTGACTGGCCTTATGATGGAGTCCATAATGGACTTGGAACATAGAGAGTTAAATTGAGCTAGATGGACTGTTGTTACCTCCAGAAGTTTTATTTGATAACAGTACACTACATCTTAATAGGTTATACTGTTTTATATCTTTTATGGGATTATATTTGGATTTTTATGTTTTCCCATATCTTTGAATACTATGACCGTGGGATATTAATGTATTCATGAATTCTAGTTTTATTTTTATTTTACATTTTATTATGGAATTGGTTGTTGGATATTTGTTCATGCACACATGTAACACATGATAAGGTATCCCATTTGTGAGATATGTCTAATCAGTGCTTGTTACTATCCCCCAACCAATTAGAGGTAGGATTGTGGTGTCACACCTTACTAATCACTAGGGGGGATGCCCTGGTCAGTTGGGTCATAACACATTTAGTGTTGAGTTCCCAATAAGAAATAAAGTTGACTCATTAATCCCTAATAACTAGACCCTCAAGATTAGAACCAAACTGAATCACAAATTCATCCCACACAAAAATTGAGGACCAAAGGAGAACATAAAAATCAATTAATATTATAGGGAATGGAGATGAGAATAAAAAATAAGGAAAACAACTAATATCAATTCTAGAAATAAAATTATAATATGCCAAAAACTAATGGAGGTGGAGATAAATGAGGCAGGAGCTCCATGGGCTCAGTCTATATCAAAAAATACAAGTGATAGGTCATATAAGGGCTCAAAACCCCCAATTATTTGAAGTAGGGAAAGTAATAAATGTAAAAAATTACATGAATTGGTAGTGAACCACAATGGGTGTGCCCATTGTAGCACTTGAGAACCCATGAAACACCTGGCCACTATATTGTTATTATAGAATCCTAACCCAGGAAACACTAAAACAATGTCTCGAGTCGGTTGACCACTAGTCCTTAAGTGTATCTCCTCACACGCCAGAGTCTTTTGAAAAATAGTGATAGTCTCATAATTAAATGATGGGAATACTATACCCTATAGATCAGTGGATAATGTAGAAGAATAATTTATAAATAAGTTATATAAAAAAGAAAAAAAAACAATAAAAATTAATAATTAACCATGCATGAACAAGATACAAAAGAATAGATACCAATATACTATAGGTAAAATAATATACATGGCTATAATGAAAAAATAGTTTATAAATGAAATTTTGAACACTGGTAGGCATACTGAGTATATGCTCATCCATCATCTCTATGTAAAATATTATTTTGTAAGGGATGATAGATAACATGCACAATTAAAGAAAATGGTGCTACAACCAAGAGGACCTTTCACAACACAATAGTTTCTTGAATAGGGTGTGTTGTAAACTCATTTTTCAACCACCAACAGTGTCTACTAAAATCCAAACCATGAATACAGAAAATGTTATGAATACGTAGAATAACCAAGAAGTAAATTAAATAACTATAAACATGTTGGGCTCAGTTTCCCCAAGGACACCAAACCAACCATTCCTTCTTTGGACCAAGTCCGAATATCTTTGAATAAGTTTCACCCTTTATATAGGTATTTAAATATATATATATATATATATATTGATATATGTACATATAGGTACTATATTTTTGATAACATATATAGACCTATATATTGATATATATCAATAGCATGGACCTGAGGCATAACTTGAGTGTCCATGAATTGTCAATATTATATCTTAAGGGTCACATAATAAAACAAAATATGGGTACTAGCCCTGGAATTTGGATTTTAAATTATAAAATTAAAAATTAAAACCCATGGCTATAAGTCC
The DNA here is from genome assembly GCA_963277665.1 of Viscum album. Lineage (NCBI taxonomy): Eukaryota > Viridiplantae > Streptophyta > Magnoliopsida > Santalales > Viscaceae > Viscum > Viscum album. Next base: position 1,535,516,879 of record OY728125.1, on the reverse strand, counting down.
TTGTGTCCATATTTCTTGATAATCATATAAGGTACTACTTATTTCATTATAGTTAATATATAACAAGGAAAACTTAATCCAATTATAAATTAAATGATATAATTCATATGAACTGTGAGCTTGAATATGGAATTTCATTTCAGGAACACAATTTTTTCCCCATCCAAGAATTAATATAATTACATTTTATGAATTATATTCCCTTGGTGGTTTATATAAGGAATCCAAGATTAACTCAAGTATTATATCTTTTCAAGACACTTATGATTCCATCGAGGGAATTTTGTATCATCAACCCGTTATTATATAAGACACATAATAATCCCTTGAACATATGATCTCATCTTGGGTTGTTCGTAAGAATGAAAATATCACTCACGACATTATATAAGTTCTTAACCATCTAATATCATCTATGGTATAAAAAAAGTGAACCAAATATCACCCATGAAATCGTAAAATTCAAATTAACTCTAAGATCATCTAAGGAAATCTAGTAGGGAATGATGTATTTCTGATGGGTATTATAACATCAGAAAACCCATGAGACCATATAAGGCATTACAACATTGGAACTCAATGTTCACTGATGGAGTAGTGTAAATAATTTCATGTTACATTCTAATATTTAAATAAAATCTATGGAAAAATACCAGCAATAATTATTTCAGTTACACATTTAAGTCATATCATTTAAAACAAACACAAATTCAATGGGAATATCCCATGACTCAACACCATTGATATAAATATAAATCATTAAACACATAATTCTATAAATCCTTTTTTCATCATCATGAAAAAGGTACACAATTAAAGGGTAATGGTTTATCCCACCCATTTATTTTACTGAGTAATCTCATAATAAGGGGGTCATACTAAACACACCCATACAGGTGGTTTAATATAAATGAAAAGATAAAAAACTATAAATTAATTAAAATAACTCACTACGCGGGGTTATCTGGGTTGAGGTATTCAATATCAAACCATTCTAATAGGTATATAGAGAAAAAAATTATGGTATATACATTTCAATTTAACATATTTTAGTTTTTAGGAGAAATGCCTGGAATGTATAGCGTGCAATGTAAGGAAAATTATTTATATGAAATGAATCATTAAAGAAAATCCATATACCACCTACCTTATACCATGGAAGATCCACTCTTCTGATATTATACCTATATTTGAGAAAAATTGGGGAAAATAACATAAATCATTAAACCACATGAAAATAGGGGAAATTAGATCTCGTGATAATAACATCTGATATGGTGACATAAACAATGAAAAAAAGAAGGGGAAGTGTTTGACTTACCAATATTATTCGAGCACACCTTCTTATGTTTACTTTGGACTAAGAATTAGGGAGCATGATCAATAGATGTGGGGGGAAGGAGGGATCAAAAAGAGTGGGATTTTTTGTGAAATGGATGAGGAGATAGTGTAAATGAAATTTATGGTAATAGGGTAAAATAGTCAGTCTTCCCATTTTAATGAGCCCCATGGTTTGGCCACATGGTTTGGATAACCATATCTCAATAATACAGTTTTAGTGTCTAAAGGGACACCCCTTAACACAACCAGTTTTACATTTAGAAAAACCTTGTGCAAGCCATGAATTTTCCATCGGTAGTTTTTTTTAGACATCTCGAATGGTCATGCTTCCATAGGAACATGGTTAAAAAAATGACACACTTATCACTGGTACCCCTATTTGAAAAATATTTTATACAAGGCCACATATTTATATCATAATCTTACCCTTTACTAGAAATATTCATGTTTTAGTCCACATAGTTATCTCTAACCATGGGACAACCATGCACCCATGTCTATTTCTATAAAAATTATCTTCTTGGAGCATTGTTATTTTAATACTCAACAGAACACCCAAGTGAAATCTTGGGGATTAAACCTAATCATATAAAAAATTATTTTTAAACACCTATAAATACATTCTGCATATTAGTTTAAAACATGACCTATCCTCCAAATGAGAAGTTAAAATATTCTTGAAATTTTCCATCCTGGTACAAAATATGGAAATTTTAAACGTCCCACCTTATATCTTCTCATCCCCAAGATGTCTTGGGGAAACAAAATAACATCACCTGGCCAACATGGGTCATGAATTACTAGTCAAAATTTTATATTGTGTTTCTTATTCCCAAATAAGAAATAAAATCTACATAGAACACATGATACCTAACCTACTAAACTAAATAAGACTCTCATAATTAAACCTAATATATTAATAGAGAGGATACTCAATCTCATCTAACCCGAGACATGGTCATGTTTACGTCTGTTTCTTTATCCAGCTCGTGACACTACCCACATAAGGCTATATATTTTAAGGTTAAATTATGATTCAAGGAACTTACACCATCAAAATAGTTTTTTGAACCATGTACCTAGTGTCCTGATGATACTCTCATAAAATGTATCAATTTAAAATTTTTGTTTAATTTTAATCAACCCATCTTTTCCTAGTCTCATAATATTTTAATTGAAAATTCCTAGTCTTCCCATTAAGGTGCACATGTCCCTTCCCGATGGTGTTCCTAAAGGGATTTTGTATCATTCAAATAAATATATTATTTGTAAATCATGTTGGACCACATCCATTTGAATATTTACAAAATTATTTTCTCCTACAATCAATACATTACACAAACTAAATTATAAATCTTTATCCCTAAGCATGTTGTTATTGTTTTAAATATTATTATCAAAGTTTGTGACTGAATTTCAGTGATGTTTCCTAGTTGAACCATCTCTCAATTAAAACCATAATAAAAAAATCTAGTATTAATTCCCATATAATTATTTCATCAAAATCCATAATTGAATCTATACTTAATATTTATTTAGGATTCCATTTGTTATTTATTTCATTAATAAAATTGAATATTGGGGACAAAATTACCATCCAGAAAATGACCATAGGATCTGATGAAACTTCTTACATGAGGGTAGTCCATTAGATACTCATGTACCACTTCCCATATTAGGATAATAATAGTTGTAACCCTGAATAATTATTTCCCAATTACCATAGCCCATTACCACGTATAGTGGCTATCAAGGATAAGAACCCACTCATCCTAAGAACTAATGAAAACATTTCTCATCATTAATTATTTTGTACCAATGATAGTTTCCATTAAATATAATAATTTCAAGTAATAATGAGTGTCACCTCTATTAAAGGGACACTGGCATTCTACAAACTATTTGAATTACATAAATAGCTCTATGAGGGCGAATCCTGGGGATATTTTTCCCATAAACCCATAAAAATATTTTGTTTAACAACACAATGTATGGTAAAATGATATATCAATATACTCAAAATGATGTCAGGATGATTGGAATAGTCACCTCTAGACTATGACTACACTGTGATTCTTTTATAGGAATATATAGCTCTTTATAATCCACGCATTCAACTCAAAGGTTATTTTTTCCTTATCCGACACTAGACACCATTCCTTCTAAAACTATGTTTCAAGGCTAAACGATGGGCCAACATAACACCGAAGCCCAATTATTTCATAATTATCCCACTTCATATGGAACTTCATTAAATCTACAAGTATATACATGTCAGCTTGTCATCCAGCATAATTTATTTAAAACCATCAATACATGGTTGAACCTCAACCAACATCAATGTTCATTTTTAAGAGTTATTTTATAAAACAATCGTTATGTAAAATTACCATACGTAATGGTTGTACATCCCATAGCTCCTAGTTCAAAACTGACTCATTCTACATTTATTATTCATTCAACAAGGTAAAGATGATTGTGCTATAGGGAGTTTTGGTCTTTATTAATCAGTATGTTACATTGAAATTCATCCTCAAAATCAGGCGTCATATCTCTTCCACAATTAATTGAATGGATGAATATATCACAACATAATTTTCATGTAAAGAAGCATCAATCATGCACCCACATGGTCAACTGGACCAAGCACCCAAACATGCCAACCCATAGAATCCAGTTTCATTACACATTCACTATGGGTTCTTTTAATAAACCAAAGGCATCATCATGGATAAATCACTAGATATGAGCACCATTCAGAAATAGTACGTGAAATGAGCCTAAAACCAAGTTATTTTACATGAAATAAATTTCTAAAATCTGGTCCAACCTCTCCCATGGGTTTTTATATCAAAATGAATGTCATTGACCCACTAGGGTATGTGTCATGTCTAAGGGAGTTTTTTCTCCCCCTAGACCAATGGTCTCACAAGAAAATTGTATCTTAATTAATAATTTCTATCATATGGCTTCCAATGTTCCCAAAAACTCTCTATAAAAAGGAATAAAATAAATGTGGGAATAAATCATCATCCTATAAGGATAAAACCCAATTAATATAGGTGTAATTGAATCACCTTCAAAAAATCAAGATACTAGGACCTAATAATTACTGATCATCCAAAAAATGGAGTGCTCTCATGAGGATTACAATAGTAACGCTAAGAATAAATATTTTAAATTCACCAGAAATCCATTTATAATAATACTCCACTACTGTCCAACTGGATAACTACCCATCCACAGAGTGGGGTAATATCATAATATAAGAGTTATGCAAAGAAAAATCAGAACCCAAATGGAATCTCAAGTCTAAAAATTCCAATAATAATTCAGTAATGATTTCATTTGTAAGTAAAATACATACACTGTGATAGACCATATTTTAACGTAGATTATAAATTTTTAATCCAATGTTATAGGTAATCAGTATATAGGTATTTTCACATATATTTTCCATTCAACATACCAATGGTAAAAAGGCCAATTGTGACCTATGGGATATGCTCATGTTCTCATTTAAGGAACCTCTCAAAGAAATAATAGTTAACCCTTGCTCAAGGGATCATGTTATGACCATCCATAAATGGATTAATTTTAAGTCATTTAAATGGTCCTCATTTATTAAAACATTTAATGTAGTACATATATGAGGAATACCATGTACGAATTATAAAAACAAACTATATTATATATTTTATTTAAATACACCATGAAAAAAATAGGTAAATTACCTCATTATTTCCTTTTAAAATAATCAATTCTAATTAGTTTAACATATATTTTTTACAATAGAGTTAGTTAAATACATTTTCAATTGAATATATAGGAGAAAAACCATTATTATTGAAATTTGAATTTTTATTATCCAATACCGTATAATAATAAATCTCAAAAGTAGATAAAAAATCATTATCCCAATAATGGGCTTGTCAAGTAAGGTTCCACCATATATATATATATATATATATGTCACCCAATAAAGAGTTGTGAACACTATAAATAACCATTACACATAGTATGAAACTACCATCTTGGGGTCAAATACTAATGTATAAATGATATAGGAAACCTATAAGGGTCCCACAATTTCATCATGGGTCCAACTATGAGTAGCCATTAATAGTTAAATTATTATTTTTTAAATAAACCCTTAGTGGTTTGAACACCTATGAAATATTCCCCAAATGACCTAGTTGGTTCTAGTAGTGTAATTTGATATTTATCTTATATAAAACATGACCTAAAATGCCTAATTAGGTCGAGTAGTTCATTTATGGGTTTAGTTATATAGGGAATAATGCCTAAGTTATAGAGGTTCAAGACATTATAAAATTTAAATTTACATTTTAATTTAAAAGATATAATTTTCTATAAGAAATAAAATTCTGCATATATATATAAGAATCATGGTTTGGTTAGATTAATTACTATTCCCAACAAATAATGCTAAATTCATTTATATTTTAGCATTCCAATTAATATAAATATAACTAGGTTTTTACCTTTGGATTCATAATATAAAAATTTCATATATAATAGATTGATTATATGGGTTACCCTTCCCAACTTTTAAAGCCTCATGCACTTTATATATTTTTCTTATTAAAACTTGTTTAGTCAAAATCATTAATTTTTCTGCCTATGAAACCAATGATCCATGGCTCAAACATGTCATAATTAGCTAATTAAGTTTCCACCATCAATAATTATTTGAAAACACCAATTATGTTGATGAAAAAACATTAATAATCTCTTATTTTTTCATAATTTTAACAAGGCATGCTATCAAATATAAATAATACCAGTAAGAATGGAAATAATCATGGAAACTAGAATATAAGAAGGGCCCACTATAAAAATGGTAAAATAAACCAATAAATATATGCATATAAACATAATCACACAAACATGGTGTACAAAAAATCATATTTTAGGAAAATATATAATATAGTCCACATACTTTGGTATATGCGTGACTTGTGAATATCTATATGCCTATAATGATTCATAAACATTGATCATCTCTTTCAATACTAGTCCAAGGTTAAATATATCATATATTTATAAGATGTAGATAATTACAATAATAACATGATGTGAAATAATAATTAATAATAATAACAACATTATAAACACTATTCTCATCCCTAGAAATTTTGTCTTTTCCTCGTGTGTGGATTAGTCATACCCAGACAGAATATATTTTATATGATCCTAAATATTCCTAGTCTCATATCTATAGACCTAAAATATTAATAAAAAAGGAAAATAAAGGCGTTGTTACCACTTGCACAGTCCCAAATCAGGATCAACTAAAATGGTTCCCCATGCTAGTTGGCCACTAGGCCTCAGGCACATCTCCACATATTCTAGAGGAAGGTGACTAGTGGTGATGATATCATGATTGTATAGTGGGGAGACTATACCCTTTGTATGAATGAATAATATTAGAAATAACATATTCAATAAAGGAAGTGAAACATAATAATAACTAAAAATCCATAATAAATTAATAATTAGCCATGCATGAACATGTTACAATGCACAAGAAACCGAAATAGAACAATTAGAATAATTTACATGGATATACTGAAAAATGGTAATAAATAAAATTCTCAACTCTAGTAGGTTGCCAGTTTACATGCTCATCCCCCATCTCCATTTTAAGTCTTATTATATAAGTGGTGATAAAGATAAATCACAATCTAATAACCTTGTCCTATAATGATAATATCTATTGGGATACCAAATTGTTACCTGAAAGGGGTTTCAAATAAACTCATTATAAAACCATTGATGGTGATTAATGAAATCTATTTTTGGGAATATATAATTAGTAGAATTCATGTATAATAACAATATGGTTAAATAAATGACTATAAATATGTTAGGATTGGGTTTCGTAAGGACACTTGGCTGACAATACCAACTTCATCCCAAGCTGTAACAACTCTGAATAAGATTCTCCATTCATATAGATATATAAGTATGTATATATAGATATATTTATATATATGTACTATATGTGTGATAACTTATATGTAAATATATATATATAGTACTAGCTAGGACCCCAGGCATAACACAGGTGTCCATGAATTATCTATATAATATCTCAATGGTCATACTATGAAAAAAATATGGGTACTAGCCTAGGAATTTGAATTTAATTGGATAAAAAAGAATATTTGTATTGGTGTAAATAATCCATAGAATCCATGTGTCATGACAATTATGTAATTTTCTACGTATTTTATGATATTTAATAAAAATAATGAATGGGTTATCAAATTAAATTAAATCATATAATTCATTTGACCTTTGAGATAGTTTGAGGAACACCATGTTAGGAACCCAAGGGTCACCCATGTCATGCCTTAATATAATTCCATTTAACCTAGGATCTTAGTCATGGAAGTCCATATTTGGAGTCTAGGTGTAACTCAAGGAATATATTATATCAAGAAAAATAAGTTTCCATCAAGAGAATTCCATATCAGGAATCCAATATAACTAATTTTGTATCATAATTACATTGAACCTTTGAACTTGTCACTTGAAGTCCATAAGAAAACAATTATCCCACATAGAATATTATAAATTAATGACCCTCTAAGACTTTCTATATTATACTACATAAGGAGTAGTGAACCGACCCCAACAAGGCCCAAGCTGGTGCCATCATCATTTTCATTAGAAAAGATACGTGTAAATCATGTCACAAAGTAGCAAATAGTTTAGTAGTATTGGTAAAATACATACATGAGTCTTGTTTTAAAGATTAAAACACTCATTATAACATAATTTTTTTCTTTGATGATAATAAATTAATTAAAACCAGTGTATCCTTGTATATCACTCTTAGTATACATCAGGGAATCCTAGGGAAAGGAAAAATAATAAGGGTGGCCTCAAATTCTTTGTGAGGGTAATGTATATCATATTAAACAATTAATCAATGAGTATAATCATTATATAAAGGTAAATAAATTAACACACATTCCATGTAATAATAAACTGGGAATGTAGTTCATAAACAATATATAAAGGTAAATAACTAAAAACACATTCTATTTACATAACTTGATAAGTAATTATCAAGATAGAAAGGCAATAAAAAACACATACTAGTTAATCAATAAAATGAGAATGAAATTAATCCATATATATGTATAAAAACACATGGATAATGATAATACCATAAATATAAATAAAGTAAAGTCCTAGCTATCAGAATTCACGTGTCCCATGAACATGATACCTTTTCCATAAAGTCCATTTACAAGATAGTTAACCATTGAGGGGATTATAATAACATGTTCCAAACCCGTATAGTTTATGTATAAATAATTACTGATAAATTGAATAATTTAATTTATTCATAAACATTATTCCTTATAAAATATCTATATTTAATAATTGATATTAATTTATCAACATTTCCAAAAATAATCATATAACTATCAAAGTAAACACTTTATGTAAAAACATTATATGGTTTAAGAAATAATAATATCTATTTTATGAGAATATGCGTATTTAATATAAATTTATTTTATAATAAAAAATATCATAAAGAAGTGATTTTTTCAATACAATACTGAAAATCACAAAAGAAAGTGTGTTTTTAAAGATAACTTTTAACACTTTGTAATTTTCATCTAAAAACCATTTGGATGATATAATTCAATGTAAAAAATTTAATAACATGATGATAAAATTATTCATTATATAAAATAAAATATGCATGGTATATACCCCACACAAAAGAAGTAATTGGTAAAAATTGATTATGCCTCACAGAAAGAAAATTTAGACAAGAATCCTTTTGTACATGGTAAATTTTGAATAATAATCCCCCTAAAATAAATAAAGTAAAATTTTTATATAAATACAATAGAGATAAATATATTCATGATATAAATACAATTAATGTTTTATATACACCAAAAAATAATTAAACGGTGAAAATTATGTATTATTCATGGAGAAGAAAATTGAGACAAGAATAACTAACTAAATGGTAAATTTGAATTATAATCCCCATGAAAGAAATAACTTCCAATGAAAATTTAAATACAATGAAGAAAAATTTATTCATAATATCTAATAAAATATATTTAGTATGTAAACACAAAATAATAATTATTTATTGAAAATGGTGTATGCCTCGTGGAAAGAAAAGAGATACAAGAATCCCCTATCTTGCATTTCTTTTCATGTAAACATATGTTATCCCCTTGTATAATAGCTTTAAATTTGAGAAATTTTTTTAATATAACCATAATAATATTTATAATCTCAATTATTATCTTCTTATAAAATCTTAATTTTCATTTGTTAAAAATCATTTATTATTTTTACTATTTTGGTGGTTAATCGTCTCATTTCTCATGTATGTTTTCACATGTTATTTTTGTTACTTTTTTGATAGAACATGATTTCATCATCTCAAAAGTGAAATACATAATTTATTATCATATATATTAATTATATATATATTTATAATAATCAATTATTTTTGTATAAAATAAATGAAATGCCCCGTTCATGGAGAGGGTAGGTCATGCATACGCAAGAAGGCTACTTCCATTTTCTTGTTATATTTAATGTATTTAAATGTAATTATACATATGTATATGTATATTATCCTTAATTTTTCATATTTATTTAATTTAGTACTCATATATTTATTAAAACCATCTTTTATACATTCTATGTATATTGTGATCAAATCACTTCGCTTTGAGGAGGTGGTAGTCCACCTGTCTAAAAATGAAATTATTGTATTATCATAAAATGGAAAACATAAAGGTATAAGTTATATAAAAAATAAATAAAAATAAATTAATTATTAATATCATATATATCATATATAAACTATAATTATATCATTATTACAACTTTGGAAGGTTGTAAATGGACGAATGAACGACATCGGTTCGCGATGTGGTTGTTCGCCGTACAAACAAACAATGATTGTGTATCCCATTTTATGGATTTTTGTGAATATGTAAATATAAATCATAGATTATCTACATATAAGTATATAATAATAAACAAATTTAATTATATAATATTAATATATAAAAACTAACTGGGATAGATGTAAATGAAACAAAGGTGATCTTTGAAGAACATTAGATCTTATACGGGTAACTCCTTTTTGTTTATACCAAAATACTTCATCGGTTTGATTTATTCCCAAAGTGTGGCTTATAGAATGTGGGTAGAGAATATTTGAGCTTAGTTTTTATATTTTGGATGAGATAAAGGGATTTATTGGGGTGAATAAATGTGAGGGGTGACTACCTTGTTGTAGTGGGGTAGGAGTGGTATTCCTGCAAATATAAAAATATAAACACCAATGAAAGGTATCTCGTATATAATATACCACCAATAATAGTAAATATTCGACATAGGGGTGGACATGGTCAATATATAATTATATATAATTATATATATATATATATATATATGATTTTTTAGAAGTGTATAGGTCATTTAGTCCCTTAAGATTAAGGTTTAGTCCTTTTTAAGCTACTTTTTCTCTTAACCATTGCAATTAATATTAATTAATTTCACTATTATTATTGGTAAAAAAACTACATTGACCATAATGAACATTATAAATTACTATTATTCTAAATATTAAATCAAATTTTTCAATGTAATGTCACATAAGTGTTAAAAATTAATTTATATTAAATCTGGTCGACGAGACAAGAAAGCAAGTTTCTAATGTAATTGTTTTTACAAGTTTGCTATTTTTTATATCTAATTTCAATGTGAAATTTATTAAAATAAATTAAATCAGATTAGTTTATGTCTAATTAATAAAAACTAAAATTAAAATCTTATAAAAACATAATTTAACTTTTTAAATAAATTATATGATAAATAAGTTTTGAATTAAAATTCAGTATTTTTAATTATTCATCAAAAAGTGAAATATTTTTGAAAAATAGCAAAAAATTTCCCTAACCAAATTTTTAAATTTTTATTTCAATATTTAAGTTCATTTTGACCTATAAATACATTAATGTTCCAAATTTTTTATTTAAAATAGTTTTTCCAATAAAATGGGATAATATTTCCTTAAAATAATATATCTTTTTATGTATATTTTTGTGTTTGTTTTTATAATTTGAATATAAAATATATTGGGTAAATTTCAAAACATTTGACGGGATATATAATATATATTTATCATAATTTATTTAATATTATTCTTTAATACATCTTTAGAGGCGAGGTTACGTCTTATTATATTAAATAATACTATGTTAATAATTTATTGTTATTTGGTAAACCTTGGTCATGTGTGTAATGCAAGTCATATAAGAAACATGTTTTTTCATTTGATTAATGATAACTCTATATAATTTTTATTTCAAAATATAAAATATATTTATTTTATTTAAAACTTTAAATATAATGCAATGTCTCATGATATTATTTTCCCTAGTGCACTTAGTGTTCCATGCATACACACAATCAAATATAATGTTATTACTTTATATTTTTCGGTAATTTCATAGGGTACTAGGTATTTATCCTAGAATAATTCAATAAAAATACCCTCCAGTATCATAAAAGATAATACAATATGGAACTAGGTATCCCCCATAGGTATTATAATGTATATCAAACCATGAGCTTGTCTGGTGAATTATTACATGGGTACCTAAGGTTTTCTCAGGGCATAGTGTAAATCATTTCACATTGAATTTCAAAATTTAAATACAGAACATGAAACATTCTAGGCAATAATCAGTTTCACAATACATTTAAATCATTTTATGTATAACATACATAAATTCCACGGGATGAACCCTATCTTCAACATCATTTATAAAAATACCACTAATTAAATAATGAATTGTATTAATCCATTTCTCATCATCAAGAATGAGCTACACAATTGAAGATTAATGGTATGTCTAGAATATTTAAGTTCTTATGGAATCTCACAAGATGGGGTCCTACTCAACACACCCTTAGGTTTGGTTTAGTAGAATGGAAAACATTAATCATTATAAACAAATAATTATAAATCACCTCTGATGGTTGTATAGTATGATGTAATAAACCTCAAAAAATACTAAGTGGTCTAATAAAACTTAATATGTAATAAAAACAATTCTATTTCATGTATTTTATTTTTTTAGTTGCAATTATATAAATGTCTGATGTGTTGGAAAATAGTAATGAATTTTAAATGATGAGACATTAAGGAATAATACATAGACAACTAATATTATACAATGGAATCATCACTAATCCAATACTATACTTGGATTTGATCTGGAATGATAAAAATCAATGAAATGTTCAAACACCATTAAAATGTGGATAAATTAGTTCATATAGAAATTTCATATGATAAAGTGATATAAACATAGAAAATAAGTTTGGTGAGTTTTATACTTATTGATATTCCTCATATGCACCCGAAATAGTTTTATTCTTACTAATAATGAGGGAAATCCATCCATGTAAGTGGAAGGAAGCAGTGACCTCGTTTAAAGGGATACTAGGTGATAGAGGGGAGGAAATGGAGGTAAATCCCCATTTAAGGAATGATGGGGGGAATTTTAATTTTTACTTATCTAATGAGATGCATGGTTTGGTTAACCAAACACCAATATTATGGTTTTATTATTTAAAGATACACCCCCTCAGATGGAAATGACCATAGTTATAAAATCTTTTGAATCCTTGGTGTTTCCCCTCTACATTATTATCCATGCATCTCGTATGATTGAGTGGGATATTGTGAATAGTTAAACAAACCAAATGATTCCCTCTACATCCCTATATCTGGATTCATGGCTTCCCATAAATGGATGGATGTTTTCATAAAAATGTGTACCTATAAAAAATGGAAACATAATTTTTGTAGTAGAGTTGGCACTAATCATGCACTAGTTATGCACCCCTATGTGTTTCTCCCAAAAATATTTTTTTTTGGAACATGATACTTTTGAAACTCAACTGAACACCCAAGTAACATATTTTGACCTAAACCCAAACATAAAACATTGCACATTAGTGTTACAGCTCTCATAATTATGATCATAGCTCAGTTTAAAACATGGAAGTTCTACAAAATTACAAGTTCAAATTCTCTTGGAATTTTCCAACCCTATCCAAAATATATGATGTTATACAATCACTCATTCCACTCACCATTTCAACACCCAACAATGAATGTTCTGTTATGCGGTGGTTCTAGCAATATACCATAGTATAAACCCATCAACTAATATTTCTATTAAATTCCAAACCAAGGAATTGTTTTTCATATTTTTCGAAACTAGTTAAATAATCATAGAAAACTCAAACCCAAATGCTCAATACCAAGTAAACATAGTATCTTGAGGTGACTTTCAACTAAAACCCCAATATTCATTATCAAAACAATAAAAAAAATATTGAAAAAAATAACACAAGAAATATTAAATACTAAAATGATGTGGTAGTGGCCAAATTATCCCCATCATGCCACATTCATCCCCCAGAAAGTCACAGGAAAAGGAGGAAACTACAAACATCTAAATAATTCATACCTAAGAATAAGTGGTGGGAGGGGAGAAAAACATGATATTTCCCCTACAAAAAGGATGCACCACATTTCATTCAACTCCATGAAATTCATGTAATAAATCCTCAATTAGAAAAATAAAACCTCAATATTAAAGAAACTACCTTAAGAAAAACCAAAATAACATAAATGAATCATGGAGCTCTATGAAAGAAGAGATTTGGAAAAGGCCTCCTTGATATTCATAATTCATCTAAAATCGTGAAATAAAATATTAACATGTTATAAAAATAAATATCACCAAAATAGAAATGTTTTCATTAATCATCATATGAAATGATAAAATACCACTAACCATGTAAAACTAAAGAGATACTATCTAAAAACAACAAAAGAGATAATATCCCCCAAATGGTCATCAAAGAAACAACAAGAATGGGTTGTCAAAATCCACCATCTCATAAAATTATAGTAGAATAAATTAAATAATTGACATTGAAGAACATTAAGAAGAATTTTTCTAACCCTGGGATATGAAAAAACACAAAGGGTTTCTGAGGGGAAAACTCATAAAGTAATGATTTATTGTGGTCCCAAGAGAAAATCATTACCAAGAAGTAGTCAAAATATGCATACAAGCCAACCTGTCATCATTACTCTTCCAATAATTTATCTAAGGCTACCTCATGTTCAATATTCAAAAAAAAATTCATCACATGGTCCAAAAAATTCATATATAACAATAAAAAATCATTAAAACAATATGTAATTATTATCAAAAAACAATCACTACTCATACAGGATTAATACAAAAGGGATCCAATAGTATTAAAAATGAAGTATAATATAAAATATCAACCATTCTAATAATGTAAATGACAATTAGTGAAATATATTATCACCAAAATATTAATCACATAAAAAACTCATCATATAATATATTTACATGAATAACTATTGGTGACTTGAATAGTCATGCCAAGTTAGTTCCATGAACTCACAACCCTAAGGTTTAAATTATTGCCATTTACAAACTAGAAACCATTATACATATATTTTCTTGATTAGGATATCCCCTAAATAAACACGAGACAAGTTGCATGTGACATAACCATTTACTCACCCAAAAGTGGGCTTAATTAGTTAATGGATTTTTTACTTACAAATCCTTGAGAAAACACTATCGAACAAATATTATCTTCAATTGGTCTCTAAGGTGAATTTATAAAAAATAATATAGATTAATTTTATCTTCAAATTTATCAAGAGTATGGTTAATGACAATATATAAGGGATATAAAACTATTGAATAAGAGGATTAAAACTAGTTTATCATCCAAAGACAGGAAATTTCTACCGTTTATGAAAAAAATTAATGGGATATGCTAAAACTAATAAAAACATGAATCAAATTCATTCATGTTTACCAAAAAAATTAAATACTCCCAAAAAACTCATAAATAAACAATCAAAAATCACTCATTCTTCATGTAATAACTACAATCCATAAAATTTCACATTTTACAAAAGTAGAGAGTCATTTAAAAATCAACACATTCTATAAATAATAATAAATAATATTTTATAATTTAATTTTCTTTTAAAAATGGTCAACCATTTAAAAACGTTATGATTTATTTAAAAATTCCCACCCCTCATCTGAATTTCATAAAATTTAACACAACTTTTAAAACCACAATAAACTTTTTTTGAAACAAAAAAACCACTAAATATTAATAAATACCTCTTTTATGTAAAATAATTCTTATATATCTTCTTTTTATTTCTCAAACACATTTCTCCAGTAAAAAAATTTAAAAAAACAATTTTAATTCAATTTTAAAACCCACTCACTGATATGAACACAGCCCAATAGAGTTGAAACATTTCCAATTAACCCACAAAATTGGTTTTAAATTAAAAAAATGGATTTGTTATGGAATAAACCATTTAGAAAATACATTCTTTAAAAAGCTTAATTTATAGAAATCCATAAGTTTTAATTTCAATATATAATAAAACAATTCATGAAATTACCCTTATCACATAGAAATAGTATTTCCACAAGAACCACATAAACTAAATGAACCAAAATATGAAAGAAAAATTCTAATCTATAACTTAAATATATTAAAAAATATACCTAAAATCACACCCATTAATGGGAATCATCAAAGGATTTCTAAATATTATGTTCAAATGGGTAGAGAAAAATAATTCACTTGGATTAAACTTTTATTAGATTGTGAGATAACATTTAAATAGACTTTGAAATTTTCCTTTAACTATTATTTCTTTCTCAACATTGATTTTTATGTCTGGTGAGATAGCTATGCACAATTGATTTTTTTATCCGGAAAAAAATAAGATAAAAACCACTAATAAAAGTCATAAAATTTATGTAATGATCAAAATGTATTTATATCAACCCATAATCCTACAAAAATAAGAAAAATAAAATCCTAATCCCAAAATCACCATGAAAACTCATGTGTCATTATTAAATTTGGTGATCTTGAACCTTCTCATGAACAAACTTATGAGTCTTATGACGAACCCTAATCTCCTTTTACCACTTCACACCTAAATATATATTGGAAATAATTTTTCCCAAAAATAACCCAAATTACCGTTCAACCATGACATGTCCAAATAAAAAGATGAAATTGAAAAATCCAAGGTTGTGTTTTAGAACCATCCCTATGATACCATTTTGTAAAAAACAAAACTATGATACCACCGAACCAATATCAAACTCAATTGGACATAGTTCCTAATGAAAATTAGTGGTCCCCAAAGGATTTAAACTAGTTTACGAGCATCATAAATACACACCCGAGAATGATTTCAACCAATGATAACAAGATAAAAAAATAGGGAAAAATACTGATAATCAATCATAACCATATATATGTTCATCATACATGCATAATAAATATATAGAAACACAACAAATACTAAAAATAGTCCTTTAATAATAAGATAAACATTTATAAAAAACGAAAAATTAAATCATTGAACTAGGTATAGTTTAATTAGACACAATGAATGATGAATAGTTAATACATCAATGCAGTTTTCCCTATACAACATCCAGAGAACAAAAAACATCAAAAACACAATTAAACCCTCCATATGACCACTAGTTACTCACTAACCTAACTTTTCCAATCATAAATGAAATTAAGAAACAAAAAATATCGTTGAATATATATCACCTAAGAGATAAAATAATGGATATATGAACAAAAACACACAATAGTATATATAAAGGGTATGATCCATAAATTCCAAGTAGGATATTACTGCCAATTTTAAGTCGTTACTTTCGTAGTATCTTTTATAAATTATAGATTCAATGTAAATTTTAAAATTATTTTATCTTATGAGAATGAATAATAAAAATATGTAAAATATTTCATTTATCTTTCTTCTATACCTATAAGGTTAAAATTATTTAAAAAAAGTGATACTCATCCATCTTACAACCATAATTTGAAATATAACCATAAAATAAATGTTTTTTAGTTAAAATATCTTTCAATCCCTGAAAAAAAACTTCTAAATACATAAGTAAACTAAAAATCGATTCTTATTTTCACAAAAAAATATCTAATTCCTTTTTTCGAAAAAAAATCACATTAAAAAAATCATAGACCATTTAAAAATCATTTGGAAATTAATCCAAATTAAAAAAATACAATGTATAAATAATTTAGGAAACATAAATCGATCAAAAAAGAAAAACTAAAAACCAAGAAAAGTTTCCTTTAAATGAAAAAATGAAACTGATAAAAACAATATATATATATATATTCTCTAAATACACCAATATAGACCCAAAATCATGGGTAAAACACATTGATCTAACATAAATGATATTAGATCTATTTCATTGGATTACTCTTTCTAGGGGCCCCCATGGGAAAAAGGAACATCTTATTTAGTTCCCATCATGGATCACCATGTATAGTACAAATACCTAGTAGTACATAACTTTCCTAGGGAACTAGAAAGACTATGCACACTCTTCTGGTGTAAAATGAATTCATAACATCTACTTAGCTACCTAGGCTTCCCATGGTATGAATAATAACTATATAAAAACACCAATGAATCATAGAATCAACACATAAATCAAAATATAAATTGAAAAACCTTAAACATAATCTCCCCACATAAACCCCCACAATAAAACCCTCCTCTCATAGTAATGAATAAGAATCAATAATAAACATACCCTATATAGACACAAACCATAATAAACACCATGAAAACAAAGGGTCTCAACACTGAGGTCAATCAAAAAATAAAGAAATATTTTTCATAAAATTTTGAACATTCCATTGAAAAAATTATTGGAATTCCAAGACACTTTATCCATATTTTAATCCATTTCTTAAAAATAATATACGAAAAAAATGGTTTCAATCACACCATTGAAATCATCAATTTTCTTTTTAATATCCCTTAAAACCCCAGATGATAAATATATTTTAAAAATTTAAATATGGTAGAACACACATCTTTTTAAAAACCATCCCTTTAGTATCAAAAATTTCCACCAAAAATAGTACCATTATCAAATAATCCTCTAATACACATAAATTCATATAAAATATCCACTCTAAATTTTTTCTCAAACACTTTTCAGGAGGTAGTTCCATTAAAAGTATAGAAACCATTTGAAAACAAATTTCAACCCCCAATTGGTAACACATATTAGTGTGATTTTGAAAATAAATCACTTTAATAGTTTTGGGAAATCAATAATTGTAATATAATGAAAAAACACAAAAAACACCTACCTAGATCAAAATGGAAACTAAATGATACATGTCATATGTGATGGATAATTATCAAATAAGAAATATGACATATCATTGGTCCATAACAACAGAACCCCCATGATTATAACCCACATGAACCATAATATCAACCCTTATAGAGATTAAGTATCATGGGAGAACAGAAAACTTGAGAAAAGGGGGAGGAAAAGAGGTAGAATAAGAAATATAGGAAATTCCTTGACTAATTACTTGAAATTTTAGGAGAATGATCCAAGAAAAAAATAATGAGGAGGATGGATGGAATAGGTTTATGGTACTCCATATACTTTTATGCATGAGAGAGAGGGTTAAAAAGAGTTAAACAACCATAATAATCAAAAAGGGTAAAGCTAGAACCATAAAATTTGACACTAATATGTAGGGAACCACGAAAAGCACCATAATATGATCTAAGCCATGTTGTACCCCCAGATGTCCCTAACAACCCCTTAAACACCCTCCCACTATAGTGAATCCCACCATTCTTTCATTATTTCAGTACCTTCCATGGAATTTTCTATGGCATGTTGTTGTTGACCATTTTCCACATGGGAAGCACCTCGTCCAATATCACTAGAGAAACACCCTAACTATTCATTTCACCCCTCTCCATTTCCCATATGGTAAATTTACATTGTCAAATTCCCTCTAATAGGCCCAAACAACAGGAACCATGGAATTGTGAGTTTATTCTCTCTACAAAACAACCTATTAATTTTCAATACACCAATAAAATAAGGAAAACAACACAAATACAAAAAACAGAAAAAATGATATCGAATATCATAGTGAAATAGAGGTGTCATAATTATCACCATAATACCACTTTATACACATAGAATGTTAATAAAAAAAGTATAAATAAAAAAAGTTCAATATCCCACACCCAGACAAAATAGTTTGGAGGGAATGGAAAACAATAGATAGTCTCGATATAAATAACAGTCAACTCATCATCCAAATCATTCAAATCCAAAAAATGAATTCTCATTCACTGAAAAATATCCCTAAACATTAACCAACAACCACAAGAACAATCCATATTTTAAAATACCAACATGATTCTAAAAAATTAAATACCAAGATAAGGTATCCCTACCATTTTAATTTCATATAAAGTGGGGAAATGAAATATTATCACAAAAAAAATTATTCTCAAATATCCACATTTCCATTAATCATTATTGGAAATGATAAAATAAAAAAACAGTAGATAAACATAAATCCATTATGTCACAAACATCACAAGATAAAACAATCCCCAAAAGGACGTTTGAGAAACTAAAAAATTGAGCCACCATAAACCACTTTTTCACAATAAATGTTTTGAAAAACTCCAATACATAACATACCTCAACATGGAATGACATAGTTTTACCCTCGGTACATGAAAATACTTAAAGGGTAACATGGGTAATAACTCAAAGAACAGAAACTTATAGTGGTCACAATAGAAATTCCTAAACGAGTAGCAATCATGGTCTATCCAAAAACAATACTCTCATCTTTATTTACCTAAGAATGAATCTAAGTATTCCCCATGTCCAGTCCATTAAACCAACATCATCCCATGGTCCCCCCTTCAAAAAAGATAATAATAATAATAAACCAATGACGAATGAACATTATTAAAACCACAAATCACCAAAGCTAAGTCCACAAGGTAATCCAAAGTATTCACTAAACAAAGATCACCAAAAAAATTATATTTTTCTAAGATCATAAAAAATGAATCTCAAAATATATCATCACCAAAATATGAGTAAAAATTTAAAAAAACATCATTTAATATCTCGATACGAACCTCTAATAGTGACTTTAATATCCCCCCTAATATAACTTTATGAACTCACAACCACTATGAATTTAATATGAGTGGGTTCGATACAAGAAACAAATTTCCAAGTTTGTCACTAATCTCTCACCCCAAAATAATTCGAAATAATTAAGTGGTTTATCCACCTTCTTAGATACAGATTGGTTCAATTGAAAAAATACATCTTGAATAACTATCCAAGGTGAATTGATACACACTAAGATAAACCAATGGAATCCATAAATCTATTCACAATATGTGCAGTGCCAAGAGCTAAGAGGGATATAAATAAGGAACAAGAGGACTCACAAAAAAAATTCATCCTAAGATTCTGGATGTCTATATTTTATCAAAACCATTATTTGAGGGAACACTTAGATGACAGAAAATATAAATCCAATTGATTCATTTTTTCTAATATAAATTGATCAGCCCCAATATTCATGAAGGGGAAAAAATAAAAAACACTCAAAAAACACTGAAAACATATTCTAAATGTTTTACTATTTTTTTAATCACACTTTATTTTTAAAAACCACCAGATTATATATAGAATCCTAAATTATTTTATTGAAATACATGTTCTTTTTAATAATATCATCCATTTGAAAACATCATGTTTTGTTTTAAAATTCCAACACCCAAATGTATTTTCAAAAAAATTTACCCATAATTGAAAACTATTAATAAATATTTTTTTAGAGAAGAAATACATGATCTTTATAAATTCCTCATTTATTTAAAAACAATTTATAAATAATCTTCATTAGATTTTTTAAAAACATATCTCTTTTAAAAAATTTCAAAAAAATATATTTTTATCATAACACGCATCCACAATTAAATATATATTACAAGAGAGTCAAGACATTGATAATTAACTAACTAAACCATCATTAAATTTAAAATAGATTCTATACATCATTATGAAATCATTTCATGAAAACTATGTCTATTTTATGGATTTCCCTAAGTATTTATTATAAATAAATAAATTTTAAATTTCCCTTTTATGATAAAAAAGGAGTTTCCACAAAAACAACATAAGAAATACAAACCAAAAAAACAATATAAATCATAAATATGTCATAAAATATCATTTAATTCAACCCCATTATGTATAATCACACAAAAATTTCAAAATATCAAGGCCAAATAAGATGAATTACCATTCATGTATTTGTCACTAGGTTTGAAATACCAAATTCCAATTATACTACAACCATTGAGAGAGTTATTGAATAATTCACCCATCATCTACATGGTTGTCATGATATGTGACATAGATATTTACGAATGACACAAATTATTTTTTAATGACATAATTAAATTAAAATTTCCCCAAGTAAACTCATAAAATGTTAATTTTGATCAAAATATAACAATATCAATCTAAATTTCAATGAAATACTAGAAACGAAATAAAAATCTCACAACCCACATCAACTCAAGTATCATCGATAATTATATTGACTAGGAACATAATAATTACCAACCTATTGATTCACAAAGATATCCCAAAACCCTATTCTATAATGACACAACCAAATAATAATAGGGTGTTATAAGGACATAGAACCTTTTGAAAACCTAATATCTTATATGATTTAGTAATTAATTAGCCCAGGAAACCACATAATTTGTATAAACATAGAGTTCCACAATGCCCAATGGGTATTCCCAATCCCCACAGATTGGAAACTTGATAATGATATTCAGAAATACATAATTTCAAATGATTTAACCATCTTATGAAATTGAAAACAAACATCTAATAATAAAAATAATGTAGAAAGACCCATCTATACGTTTGATATCCATGCATCACAAATAAGTAAAAATAGAATAAAGATGAAATTAAAAAAAATATCACGATATTGTAATCCCTTATAACATAAAATTTACTTATAAAACAATGTATAGTGGAAGAATACCTAATTAATAATGAATGGTTAATGAATCATGCTGAATTGGATGATATAACATCCAAAAAACAAATCAGACCCCAAAAATATCCATAAAAAACTATATATAAACAATGCTCACACACCATCCCAAATAGTACAATTATTTACCCAATGAATAACCAATAAATGAGACTAAATATAAGGAACATTAGAGAAAACATATTTTTTTCATACACATAAATTTGGGTATATTTATGGTGTGAACAAAAAATACCTAATAAGATTTCACAAAAGAGTCAATGTTTTTCATTACATATTAGATTAAATAAATTATAGTTTGATCATAATTTATAATATTTGTTTACTAAGATAATTTATGATGAAAAAAATTATTTTAGACAATCCATTTTCTTTCTAAACCCAAAATGTCGAAACTTATCTTAAAATATGTGACACATATTCAGCCAAAAAACATGATTTTGAAGACGATCAATAATTCATATTTTTCTTCTTATAATTTCATTCAGTCTATCAAAGTGAGACAATTATAATAATAATAAAACTAACTATTTGTTTCTTTTTTTTAATGAAAATTCTCAAAGATCATTTTCCAAATAAAAACACAATTTTCCTTTTTGAAAAAAATCCTCATTTTCAAACCATTTTATAACCATTTTCTATATAAAAAATTAAATAAATACAAGTCATTAATTTCAATGTAACTAATATATGAATTCTGTGAAAAATGATAACCCAAAACCAATAAAATGTGTCATATAACCAAATAAATTGAGGGGATAAAAATAATGTACATATATTAGGATACCCTAAAGCATACTAAAAATGATAAGGAATCCTGGGAAACTCATTGGGATCTAACATGAATGATACTATACCTAGTTTAACAGATCACTCTCTTTAGAGGACCCCTTTGTGAAACTGTAACATCCCATTTGGTACCCATTGTGGGTCACCAAGTAATTTAAAAATTTCTATGAGGGTGTAAATTTCATAGGGAACTAAAAATATTATTCATATTATGAAAGTGCAACATATATCCATACATTATATATATCTTTTTTGGGTTCAGTGGTATTAATAACTGGGTTTTGAGAAAAAAGATGAGTAATAAGATAATCAAATAAATAAAAAATTTAATAAAAAAACACAATACATCATATCTCCTCAAAGGCCCCCTCAAGAATTATCCCATTTCCACATCCCAACCTAATAATAAAATAATAATAGAAACCCCATGATGCCACAATCCATAATGATTTTCAATTAAAAATAAGTCTCAACACTGAGGGTAATAAAAACATTAAGTAAAAAACCATTATAAAATTATGAATGGACCTTTTAAAACACATTTAGAGTTCTAATAAACATTGTCCAAATATTAAAAAAATCATAAAAATCATTTTAAATTAACAACCACCCCCCATAGAATCACCCATTTTTAAATTTAAAACACATTAATACGAATAAGATAGACCAAAATAAAATATGTTCCAACACACACCTTCTTAATATGATGTAATATTAACCCCAAAATAATCTATTAAAATGAACTAGTTTAAAACACCCCATAAAAAGACATTAATTCCCATAAAATATTATCTCAATCATTTTCACAAACACATGCCACTCAAAGAATCCATTCCATATATAAAATCTTTTTGAAATCCCTTTTTAACCCCTCATGGGTAACACATATAGGTATAATTTGTAAATATAATCATTTTAATCATATAATAATATCATGGAATTTAATATAATGATATGACATTAAAATAATTTTCTTCGATCTAGGTGGAGACTAAATGAAATATTTTCTATTGATGAAAAAACCCAACAGAGAATGAAGAAAACATCTCAATAAATAACAATGAATCCCCCATGATTATAACCTAACAAAAATCTAAAATAAATCGATGTAGTTATTACGGTTCATAGTATAATTTAAAATTTATAGAAAGGATAATGGAATGAGAGGATAAAATAACGAATTAAAATTCCATGAATAACCACTTAACAACAAAGGATAAACAGCTCAGAACTAGAGAATGATGAGAGGAGGGGGGCGCTCCAATGGTTCTCCGTATATATCAATTCATGGGAGAGAGTGGATAATGGGTAATAAAAACCCTACCAATAGAATGGTATACAATAGTATAAAAAATTATATAGAAAAAAACACCATTACATGCCCAATGTCATGGTATACCTCCTAGTAGACCCCAAGAACTAATGACGTTATTATAAACCCTAAATATGGCCCCCTGACCCTCTTTGTTTCAACACCAACTGTGGTAAATTCCATGTAGTTGTGTTTCTATAAATTACTTTATGGGTAAACTCGTAACCCATATTTTTAAAGAAACACCCAATCTAGGTGGTTTTTACTTAATCATTTCCCATAGTGAAAATTTCCACTAAAAATCCCAACCAAAATACCTCATTCCATGGAACCATGGAATTGTGAGTTAATTCTATAAGTCCCTAACATTAAATCATATATTATCTTGAGTAAATTCAAGAATTAACATTGAGGATTTATTAGGTTTAGTGATTTAAATAATTAGGCCATAAATATTACATAACAAAAACAATAGAAATACAAAGTAGACACTTCCAATATTATCTGTTTCTTCCATAACATAAAATCTTTTAGAAAATAAAAACTCTATCATTCCTTGTTTAATCATCATAAATTTTCCTTGATTCTATAATTGACTCTATTCTCCATTAAATCTGTGAAAAAATTTACAAACACGGGATAAGCAAAAAAATCTTAGTAAGGGACATAAAAATTAAGAAAACCCATTTGTATAGTTAAAACCTTATAACCCATTAAGTATTCTTTGAGTGGATGAAACATAAAATTTTCATTTTAAAAAAATCATATATTTTTCTCAATTAAAAACCTTAAAACCAATATCATGAAATTAGAACTCATTTAGGTGTCTTAGATATTCATATACATAAAATACATTAACACATCATCCAATTGGAATAACCATATAGATGACTTCCTGTAAAGACCCAGGAATTCCATGGGAATTTTTTTTTCTCTTAAATTTTTGGGATTTTAACGAGTCCGCAAAAATTTATGGTGCTTGATTCTGAGGCTCACTATGCCTGAAATCAATTTTTGAAGTTTTGTTCCGGTACGTTTGGTAAATGTACGAGTGGGATTTTATAACTTTTGAACCGGTGCTCGGAACTAAAATATGAGGGCACCGTTGAACTCGCAACGTCGACGATTGCTTAGTGATACCTTCACCGTAGTTGCATTATAATAATAATAGATGTCAGATTTTGGGGTTTTTAATTTTGTTAAATAAAAATAAGAGTTAACTTATTTTTATTTTGTGGAGGTTAAAACCTCCAAGAGGAGGTTAGAGGTGTGGGCCACCACACCATAACCTCCCATGAGAGGTTATGGTGGTGGGGCCCACCAACACATAACCTCCATTGGGAGGATATCCTTGGTGTGTTCCAGGCAGGCTTTAAACCTCCTCTAACCCCCTATTTATGTGGGAGAAAACTCTTCACCTGCATCTACCATTTAATTAATCCAACCCACCTCATTTATTTTGTTAATTTTCTCAAATTAATTAAACTCCTTTTGAATACATTTGAATTCATTCAAACCATTAAAATAATATATAGCTTATTATTTTATTTTGGGTTGTCATCTTTCATTTGGGTGGGACATTGAGAGAGGACTTGGAGGAATTTGGAGAAATTCATCCTCTCAATGAAGAACGTAAAGAACACCTCTTCATAGTTCACCAAAGATCATCGAAATCCTTTATCGATCTTCAACCCGGGCAAGAAGTGGAAGTACCACCGCCCACAAAGAACGTTGACAATGTCATCTTCGACACGTGTTCTCCGAACTCTTCCTCTTCCGAAATTGAGGAAAATATGCCGCCTTCCCATGACTTCATCAACGATCATTGTCATACGATGAAGGGTATTTGAGTTGGTTTTTTATTCCCATTCTTTGTCGTACAATTTATGGAATGTGAATTTCTGAATAATGACACCATAATGAGGAGGGTTGAGACTGCAAAAACACGGCCAGACCCTCCCCCTTTGTTGATCTTGTTTATTGATGGCGGAGATGGAGCAGGGGCGGACGACGTCGGGCGGTCCGCAAGGAAAAATACCGGTGCAAGGTCGCCGAGTAGCCAATGTGGGCCGTAGTGGATGGGCGCGGTGCAGTCGTGCCATGCCGGTGGTGCAGAACCATGGCCAGGGCGGGCCGCAGCAGTCGGACGGTGAGCTCGGCGTCGTCACGCCACGGGGAGGAGCTGGAGGTCACGGCTACGCCAGGCCATGGCAGAGCCGGTGCGGCATCGTCGCGCCACAGAGTAGGGGAGCCACGACCAGGGCGGATCGAGCTGCTGGCCGCTCGGCCAGCAGAGATAAGCGGGACGCCAGTGCGTCCTGCGTGTGTATATCGGCGCCACCTAGCACCCGTTTTGGCTCACGTAAAAAAAACAAATACATTCTAGAATCAAGGGGGCATGCAGTTTCCCCCACTGGCTGCACCTAAGGTGGACCCCCCCCCTAGGCCGTCGGGTCGCTAGGTTGATTGGGCTGTTGGGCCAAACGGGCCGCCAAACAACCGACCTGCCATCGGGCAGGGCCGCCTTTGGGTCGGGCCACCCGCATTGGCTGGGCCACACCTTTGGGATAGGCCACCCCTCATGTTGGGCCATCATCTTAGGATGGTAAACCCCTCGGGCCGGGCCACTCCTTTTAGGAACGGGTCGAACTCACGGACAGGGTCGGACCCCAGTCCGGACGCAATTAGGCCGAATTCACCTTTTCAACCGTATCTTTGGCTACGGGTGTCCGATCGTTGAACCGTCCATGGAAAAAGAAATCATATAGTGAGGCAGTTCTTTTGGAATATACCACATGAGTTTTCTACATATTTTGACTTACGGTCAGGTTGGATCGCACATGAATCCAACTGGGCCCTCGGGACTAAAAGTCTAATAACTCACAGACCAGGCGTCTGATTGACATGCCGTATATTGTTGTGAGTCCCCTAGGATTAGGAGGAACTTTGAGATGCCTATACTTGGGAATTCGTGAAAGATGGAGTATCGACTAGTAGCTCGTGGAGCGCATCCTTCTGGAGACGAGCAAACAGAGTACATAAACCTAGTAGCTGGTAGATACCTGACGACTGTTGACCTTTCGAATCGGAGTGTTTCGACTAGCCCAGTGGGAAGTGCCTCTATTTGAAACAGTAGGCCCACAGCGGGGAGCACCTATGTGTGATGTAGCAGACCCACAATACTCGATAGGAGGAGTACCTCAGCAGGCTACAAGGGGGAGTGCCTCTGTGTGAGCGCGGCAGACCCACAGTGGGGTGTGCCTCTGTGTGACAGAGCAGACCCACAATATTTGACATGAAGAGTACCACAGTAGTCCAGGGTAGTGGTAAGCTCCTCTGGGTGACGCGACAGGCCCACAGTACTCTATAGAGGAGGAGTACACCAGCATCCAAGGTTTTGACAGTTTGACTTGGAGTGTTACATGTTTCCACCCCTAGAATAAAATCCTGGTTTTGAGATGAGTCAGTGACTTTTGAGTTTACCTCATGATTGGGATGGGTTACTGGATTAATTATGTATATGTATGAGAATATACCTAAGTAAGGGTTATCTGTTTTTTCTTTACTTTGTGGTTATCCCTGTTGGATATTTTGAGACCTTGAGGGTTTTGGGGTTCATATTGAGTATCGTTATACTCACCCTTGCACGGGCTATGCCCACACCTCGTTGTGTTGTATGTAGACTACGGACAACATTGATGGAGGCCAAGAGCGCCAGGACTGGACAGTACCTGGAGGTGGACCTTATGAAAAGTGGGTACATAGAGGAGTCTGACGGATGTGGAGTGCTGAGGTGGACATCTGTACCTACCTTTCAGGTAGGAACCCTAAAGGAATATCCAATAGCTTCTCTTTACCTTTTGGTTGTTTGTCCATTTTTCAGTTTTACTTGCTTTCAGTTGTACCTATACTTTACTGTTGGGCTTGTTTTTCTGTCCCCTATTTACTTTCCAGCACTTCTTCTGTATATAATATTTCTTAGTGTTTTGCTTCCAGATGTGTTCTCTGTTGTGTGTGTTTACTTTCTATAAAAGAAATGCCTTCCCGGATTAGGGTTTTAAGCCTTTGGTACTATTCGGCATCCCCTGGCCTATGGATGGTGGGATTGGGGTAGTCACAGCATGGGTCTTGAGGACGGGTCATG
Source organism: Viscum album (assembly GCA_963277665.1). Taxonomy (NCBI): domain Eukaryota; kingdom Viridiplantae; phylum Streptophyta; class Magnoliopsida; order Santalales; family Viscaceae; genus Viscum; species Viscum album. The sequence continues at coordinate 1,535,488,152 of OY728125.1, read as the reverse complement.
AAAAATTGGTATCAGAGGAGTTGGTTCTACCATAGAACATAGGACTCTGATCATTATTTTTTGTAAAGAAATAGTGTTAAGGGTACTAAGTGTGGTTTTCGGTTCAGGGAGTCCAATGTTGGTGCGGTGGCTGAAGTATCCATACACCAGGACCCTAACTACTAATTTTGGAATCAGTGCACAAAAACAGTGACTGTGTGTGTGTTTTCAAAAGTTTTCCTTAAGCCAGTTCAACCATGTCAGCTCACCAGGTATAGTATTTTGACCATGTCACATCTCTTTCTTTCAGGATGTCTCCCTACAGATCCCCAAGAGTTATATGCTCTGACAGCTCACCGAACGATGAGGTTTTTGTGCAGGGCCCTTTACCAGTGGAGGCACCAGTGGTACCACTTCCCATTGGGCCACTGATGCCACCAGCCCCAACAATAGATGATGCATTCTACTTGAACGCATTGCATGTGTTCCAGCGCCATAGGACACCCAGGTTCTGGGAAAAGATGAACCCAAAAGTGGCTGAGGATTGGATGGAGGATGTGGTGAGAGTTTTCAGGCTAGTAGGGACACCAGTAGACTACATGGTGATCCTTGCTGCCAGTCTCCTTCCGAAAGCAGTAGGGAGATGGTGGAGCCTAATGCTCTAAGTGCATTTTTAGGAGACACTTCTTTGGATAGACTTCAAGAACCTATTCGGGGAAGAGTTTGTACCAACCGCCCTTCGGGCGGTGTGCATATAGGAGCTACTGCATCTACAGTAGGGTAGCATGACAGTGGCATAGTACTCAGGGAGGTTCACCGACCTCCCACACTACTCCACTGAAATTGTATGTGACCCATTCTTTAGTGCCCATACCTTCAAGAAGAAGATCAGGTGAGAGATCAAGGATTTGATGATCTCCCTTAGCATCTTGACGCAGGCAGGGGTGTTAGAGAGAGCCCTCCTAGTAGAGAGTTTTCTTGCTGAGCAGACACCAGCAGTGATACCCCCTACTAGTCGACATGCAGCGAAGTCTTCTTCAGTTGGCAGTAGACAGATGACGTAGAGGTACAAGAGGACCATAACCATGGGTGGAAGACCGTAGGACTCAGGATCCGATGTGTGGGGCACCCGAGGCAGTGACTCACTTTCCAGGAGCATGCAGTGTTACTCATGTGGCGGGCAGGGTCACATGGTTCGTGACTGTCCGACCAACCATTCAGACGATCATTAGATAGTTGAGGGGCATCCCATGAAGAGGAAGTGGTTCTATTGAGGTGGTCTTCAGGGCTCAGGCAGATGTGGAAGAGGAGCTGGTTGAGTAGCTGGTGGTGGACGACGTTTTGATGTTTTTCCACCACCACCACCAAGAGGTCCACCTCGACCGCAGGGAATAGGTGGACAGGTGATAACTCAGCTTCAGGCAGCTAAAGATTATGACCATGGTGCTTCGGAGATGATTTGAGGTACTATTTGTGTCTACTCTATCTTAGTTGTAGTTCTTATAGACACAGTTGTCGGTCATCCATTCATAGCCACTTCCCTCATTCAATGCTCGGAGATTCCGATGGAGCCGTTGGCTCGATCCTTACGGCTAGAGACTCCTATGGGAGAAGACTCGATGAATATTCCCTAGTGCTGGCAGTTTGATCTTACTCTAGGAGGCGAGAGATTCGGCTGCGATCTCCTCATAGTGTCATTGAGCCCTTACGATGCCATCTTGGGTATGGATTGGTTATCTACAGTCCATGCTCAGATTGACTGTATTTGGTGAAAAGTGTGGTGTCCCGCACAGATGGGACAAAGTTCATCTTCACAGGTGAGAAGGGGACCTTTTCAACACAAGACAGACTTACTCGGGGGAGGGTGTAGCTGATCACTCACCAGTTGGCTTGCCTTACCCTCGGAGTAGTTGATGTGGGGAGTCCGACTTATCCTGTAGTGGTGGACCAGTACGCGGATGTTTTCCCAGAAGATGTCCCAGGACTACCTTATCATAGAGAAGTGGAATTTTACATTTACATGTAACCCAGGATGACAATGATATCTACTATAGCATATTAGATGTCTCCCGTTGAGCTTCGTGAGATGCGGGTACAGCTAGAAGACTTGTAGGGGAAGGGATTCATCCAGTCCAGTGTATCTCCCTGGGCAGTATCGATTCTTTTTTCCATGAAGGCAGATGGGAGCTTGAGGATCCGTGTTGACTACCATCGCCTGAACCATGTGACAGTAATGAACAAGTACCCACTCCCAAGGATTGATGACCTCTTTGATCAGCTCAAGGGAGAACAATGGTTCTCCAAAATAAACATCATATCTGGCTATCACCAGCTTTGATTTTGAGATGAGGATGCACAGAAGACGACCTTCAGATGTCAGTACGGCCACAATGAGTTCTTGTTTAATCCCTTTGTCATAATAAATGCTTCAGAAGTTTTCATGTATCTCATGAACAGGATATTCCAGCCTTACCACGATCGCTTTTTCATGGTATTCATCGACGACATTTGGATCTACTCGACTACTAAGGAGGAGCATGACTACCATTTGTATGTTGTACTGGATACACTTTGAGAGCACCAACTTTATGCTAAGATTTAGAAGTTCCAGTTTTGGATTCGATAGGTTCACTTATTGGGACACACCATCTCAGAGGCTGGAGTTGCAGTAGATCCAGCGAAGAATAAAGAAGTACTTGCTTGGGAGCCACCAAAGAGTGTGACAGAGGTACATAGTTTCTTGGGTTTGGATGGGTAGTATTGGAGGTTCATTCCAGAGCTCTCAAGAGTTGCAACACACCTATCAGCCGTGATGAATATGGGGAAAACCGTTTTGTGGTCATAGAGATGCCAGCAGAGCTTTTAGGAGCTGAGAAAGAGGGTGACTAGTGCCCCCATCTTGAGGCTTCCAGAGGAGGGCATAGGGTAGGTAGTTTAATTCGATGCATCAGGTACCTGACCTAGGTGTGTCCTGATATAGGAGAAAACAGTGATCACATATGGTTCTCAGAAACTGAGACAACATGAGCATAACTACGATACCCATGACCTGGAGTTAGCAGTAGTGGTCTTTTCCATAAAGATATGGCAGCACTATTTGATGGGAGAATGTTTTACAGTCTACTTTGATCACAAGAGTATCAGGTATATCTTCTCACACAAGGACCTGAACCTGAGATAGTAGTGATGGCTTGAGTTCCTCCAGGAATATGACTTCGAGATAGTCTATACTCTTGGGAAGGGGAATGTTTTTGCAGATGCGCTCAGTAGGAGGACTCATATACAGCTCCTATGAGAGGTGACATAGAATCCGAATACCTTATAGATATCCTTTGTGGATTGGGATGGAGTAGCCTATCTATAGTCTCTCACAGTCACTCCTCCGCTTCATCAGAGAGTTAGGGAGGCGCGTCATGGGGACGTTGACTGTGAGACTCAATGTGCTCAGATATCCACAGGGCAGGCACCTGATGGATTTTATGAAGGTGGGGAGCACATAATCCACTTCAGAGGACATACCATGGTACCAATTTCACTATAGGAGGATTTGTTGAGGGATTTCCACACAACCCCTTTAGCGGTACATCCAAGAGTGGTGAATATGTACTAGGACCTCAGATGACAGAATTGGTGGCTAGGTATAAAGAAGGCGGTAGCAGAGTTTGTCTCACGGTGCCTCAATTTTCAGTTAGAGAAGTCAGAGCACCAGGTACCAGTAGGCTTGGTACAACCCTTAGAGGTCCTAGAGTGGAATTGGAATGGGATATCCATGGACTTCGTGATGGGTTTTCCATGTACATCTAGGAGTCACGATTCGATATGGGTGATCATTGACCGACTCACCAAGTCAGCCCACTTCCTTCCGATCAGGGAGCATGGATTAGTAGAGATCTTGGGACGCCTCTATATACAAGAGATTGTGAATTTTCATGGGGTAACTACTTCTATTTTCTCTGACCATGACACATGGTTTACTTACCAGCTATGGAAGGGGTGGTAAGAGGCTTTCGGGATGCAACTTCATTTGAGCACCACCTTCCATCTTCAAACGGATGGTCAGACTGAGAGGATCATTTAGTATCTTGAGGAAATGCTCCGTGCTTGTGTCATCGACTTACGTCACAGCTGGGAGGACCACTTACCTTTGGTGGTGTTTTTATACAACAAAACCTATCACTCCACCAAAGGTATGGAACCATTTGAGGCCTTGTTTGGTCTACCTTGCATATCGCCACATTGTTGTACAGACCCAGGGGAGTCAGCACTAGTGGGACCAGAGATTGTACGAGCTACTACAGAGAAGGTTCAGATCATATAGGAGCGGATGAAGACTGCATAGAGAATCCAGAAGTCGTATGATGACAGGAGACAAAGACCTCTAGAGTTCAAGGATAGTGACCACGTCTTTCTATAGGTCTCACCTCAATGAGTTCTACAGAGATTTGGCTAAGGTGGAAAGTTATCTCTGCGGTTCATCAGAACTTTCCAGGTCCTCAGCAGAGTAGGCGAGGTGGCTTTCCACTTAGCTCTTCCACCTCAGTTGCACCGGGTGCATGGTGTCTTCCATGTATCTCAGTTGAGTAGATATATGCACGACCCATCCCACATCGTTGACCACGAAGAGCAGGACATCAATGACAGTGATACTTTTACAGAGGTTTTAGTGGATATTGAGGATTGACATGAGTGGGTCCTACATAGATGGTCGATACCTCTGGTGTATATTTTCTGGAAGCACAGAAACCTCCAGGAGGGATAATGGGAGCGGGAGGCTCAGATGCGTGCTCAGTACCCCCATTTGATCCCAAAGTTCGAGTTGTTGCTTTAGGGGACGTAAATTCCTAAAGTGGGGAGAATGTAAAGACCTGAAAATTCCATGGGAATTTTTTTCGTCAATTCTTGGAATTTTTATGAGACTTCGAAAATTTACGGCGCTTGATTCTGAGGCCCGGTGTGCCCGAAATCAATTTCTAATGTTTTGTTTGGGTAAATTCAGTAAACGTACGATCAGGATTTTATAACTTTTGAACTGGTGCTTGGAAATGAAATCTGAGAGCACCGTGGAACTCACAGCGTCAGTGATTTCTTAGTGAGACCTTCACCGCGGTTACATTCTAATGATAATGGAAGTTATATATTGGGGTTTTTAATTATGTTAATGAAAAATAAGAGTTAACTTATTTTTATTTTGTGGTGGTTAAAACCTCCAAGAGGAGGTTAGAGGTGTGAAACACCACACCATAACCTCCCAAGAGAGGTTATGGTGGTAAGGCCCACCCACACAAAACCTCTATTGAGAGGATATCCTTGGTGGGGCCCACAAGGGATTTAATCCTCATCTAACCCTCCATTTGTGTGGGAGAAAACTCTTCACCTCCCTCCACCATTTAATTGAGCCAACCCACCTCATTTATTTGGTTAATTTTCTCAAATTAATTAAACTCTTTTTGAATATATTTGAATTCTTGTGAACCATTAAAATAATAGGTAGCCTATTATTTTATTTTGGGTTGGAAACTTTCATTTGGGTGGGACTTCGAGATAGGACTTTGAGGAATTTGGAGAACTTCATCCTCTCAATGAAGAACGTGAAGAACACATCTTCAACATTCACCGAAGATCGTCGAAATCCTTTATTGATATTTAATAGGGGAAAGAAGTGGATGCACCACTCCCCACGAAGAATGCTGAAAAAATCATCTTCAACTCGTGTTCTACAAACTCTTCCTCTCCCGAAATTTATGAGGGCGGGTCATGGCCAGGGCAGGCCGTGACAGTCGGACGATGAGCTCGGTTCTGTCGCGACGCACGAAGGAGCTGGAGGCTCTGGTAGAGAAAGTGTGGTGCCTTCGCGCTGCATGGAGCAGGGGAGAAATGGTTGGGGCAGGCCGTGATGGAGCTGGCCGGGCGGCTAGTCGCCGGGCCAGCCGGGAAGAGTGGGACGCAGTGGGTCCCGTGTGTGGCCGACATCACCTGGAGCCTGTTTTGTCTAACACTGGAACATCAAAGCCATTCAAGAAGCCATAGGGGGCGCGTTTTTCCCCTGGCCGTGCCTAAGGCGGACCCCCACCGAGCCGCTGGGTCGCCAGGCCGACAGGGCCGCTGGGCTAACCGGGCCACCAGGTCGCCGGGCCGCTGGGCCAACCGAGTCACCTTCAGGCCGGGCCACCCCCTTTTGTCGGTCCACTCCATCGGGTTGGGCCTCCTTCATGTTGATCCACCCCTCGGGTTGAGCCATCATCTCTGGGGGGCCACCCCTCGGGCCGGGCCACTCCCTTCAGGACCAGGACAGAACCGCGGATCGGGTCGGACCACAGTCCGGACACGATTAGCCAGAATACACCTTTTCACCTGTATCTTGGGCTATATGTGTCCGATCGACGAACCTTCCATGACGACAGAAATATTATAGTGAGAATGTTATTTTGGGATATCCCACATGAGTTTTGGACATAGTTTGAGTTACAGACAGGTTTGATCGCACACAAATCCAATAGGTCTCCCTAGACTAAAAGACTAATAACTCACAGACCGGGTTTCTGATTGACGCACCGTCTGTTGAGTTGAGTCCCCTATGATGAGGCAGAACTTTGAGATACTTCTACATGGGACTTCTTTATAGATGGAGTATCGACCACTAGCTCATGGAGCATATCCTTATGGAGACGAGCAAGAGGAGTACGAAAACCTAGTAGCTGGCTGATACCTGGAGACTGCTGACCTTTCGGCTCGGAGTGTTTCGACTAGCCTAGTGGGAAGTACCTCTATGTGACATGGCAGGCCCATAGTGGGGAGCACCTCTATGTGACACAGTAGACCCATGGTACTCGACAGGAAGATTAAATCAGCAGGCTATGAGGGGGAACACCTATGTGTGAGCGCGGTAGACCCACAGTGGGGAGCACCTCTGTGTTATGCATTAGACCCACGATACTCGACTAGAGGAGTACCACAAAAGTCCAGGATAGTGGGAAGTTACTCTATGTGATGAGGCAGTCCAACAGTACTCTATAGAGGAGGAGTAAACCAGCAGTCGAGGTTTCGACAGTTTGACTTGAAGTGTTAAATGTTACCACCCCTAGAATAAAATTATGGTTTTGAGATGAGTTAGAGAATTTTGAGTTTACCTAATGATTGAGACGGGTTACTAGATAACTTAGGTATATGTATGGGCATATATCTAAGTAAGGGTTATCCCTTGTTTCTTTACTTTGTGGTTATCCTTGTTTGATATTGTGATACCTTGAGGGTCTTGGGGTCCCTACTGAGTATCGTTATACTCACCCCTATACGGGCTATTCCCACACCATGTTGTGTTGGATGCAGACAACAGATAGTGCTGATGGGGGCCAAGAGAGGAAAGACTGGACGGTCCCTGGAGGTGGACCTAATAACAAGTCGGTACATAGAGGAGTCTAACGGATGTGGAGTGCTGCAATGTCCATTGGTAACTTCCCTTCAGGTAGGAACCCCGGAGGGCGATCCATGAGCTTCTCTTTACCTTTCAGTTGTTTGTCACTTTTTAATTTGTACTTACTTTCAGTTGTGCCTATACTTTACTGTTGGTCTTGTATTTCTAGCCCCATTTTACTTTCCAACACATCTTCTATATACAGTATTTCTTAGTTTTTTCTTCCAGTTGTGTAATCTGTTGTTTGTGCTTACTTTTTATAATGGAAATTTCTTCCCACCTAAGGTATTTATGCCTTTGGTGCTAGCTGCTAGCCCCTAGCCAATGGAAGGCGGGCTTAGTGTAGTCATGGCACAGGTCTGGAGGACGGGTCATGAAACTTCAAAATTAAAGATCTGTAATAGGGATCACCCATCATATAATCTATATCGGGCTCATTCGTGAGCTATGATGGGTTTAAAAACTTTTTATAAGATGTTTCAGGATCATAAGTGAGATATGATGAGTCACAACCCTTCGTATAAGCTATATCAGGATCACACATTTCATATAATTCTCATTTACTATTTCAATAATAAATTTCATTAATCACAAAACCACTTTTTTGAAAGCTTCTTCTAATAACATATGAATAATATTTCTATATAAAAACACCATTTTCATTTAAGAATCCATTTTCAATACCAATATACCCAAGTAATGGAATAATATATTTATTTTCATTTAAAAAACATTAAGGCTTATAGAGGATACCAATATCAAATAACGGTTACGATGACTATATAGTTATTTTCATCGTATAAGATAAACAAATCCTTATGTCATTTTGTAAAGAAAGTAAAAAAGATTTATATAAGAATATTAATTTTGAAAAAATTGAATTAAATACATGATTGACATGAAATTTCTTGTATATTATTTTAAATCAATATAAATAAATATGTAATTTAATATAATGATGAAATATATTTGACAGTTAAATATTTAAATGGTCAAGGTGTCCCATACCACATTGAAAATTTAAATATTAATATACATGGTTTAATAAATAAAATTGTCATAGATAAAACATGGATATGTAATTTCATAATGGTTTTACATACAAATTATAAAATAACAAAGCTGTATATAATCAAGAAATTCATCAATGAAATGGGAATGGGATGAAGTCCCTTACTTTGAGTCTGACTTGTTTCGCTTGTCCTTTAATTTCCTAAATAAAAATATTTATTAATTTATTTTTGATATAAAAAATTTTTAACGTTAATTATTTTCTATATCACTCTTTACAATTTTATATAAATTAGATAATTATTTGAGTTCATATCGAACCTTTGGTCGAGGTTCCGTATTTGAGTCAAAAATGAACTTGTTTTGATGTAAAGTATCCATGTGGTCAAAATCCCATTATATTTAGGATATTATTAATTATTTAAATATCATATATATCCTTTATATATGTATTTCTAATATTCAATAACATTTTTAGGTAACAAATAAAATGAACCATTCATTGAGACGGTAGGTCGTACGTACGTGTGAACGCTACATTGATTTCATTGTCATATTTAATGAATAAAAAAATAAAAGAAAAATAGGTATATTATAATTTTAGTAAAACATCTATGTTATATATGTTACATAAGTTCATTAACACTATCCTTTATACATTATAGGTATTGGATGAAAGAGTTATATCACTTTTTTAGGATGGTATTCCACATATCCTCGAATGAAATTATCATATTTACACATTATTGAAATCATAATGGTATGTTGTAATTAAAAAATTCATAATAATATAGACAATTTAAATATTATATATATCATATACAGATATATTTCCATCATAATTTCCACCATGATAGGTGGTATGATAATATTGAACAATCATCATTTCGTGAGGTAATAGTTCGTCGTGCACAGAAACAGTGTGTTCTATATACATTAGAGGAAGGTTTATGTAAGTGTAATTAAAACCCTTTTAATAAAAAAATTATTATATTGAGGATACTAGTTTTTTATCAAATAATAGAATAAATATTTTTTGGGGGGTTTCCTGAAAAAAAAAACTAATGAACCTTGAGAAAAGATATTACCTCTAAAATAGGTAATGCTTTGTAATTTTAGCCAAAGGATTTATTGAATAGACTTATTCCCAGGGAAAGGATCCAAGGAGTAATAAAGGGATTTTTAAAGATTATTTTATCTAATTTCTAATGATCCAAGATACATTAGATGTGTAAGGAAGTGGGTAGAGTTTTTGGACTTTTATAAGAGGGAGGAGGGTCACTATAGGAATGACTTGAAATATTATTTTATAATAAATTTATTTTCAAAGTATTATAGTTCCCAAATGATAAATTTAAAGTATAAGATCTGTATGGATATAAATCCTCTCACTCAGTACGTTTTAGGCATGTTTATGTCAAAAAATTAATCTTATATTTTAGCATTAACCCTTAGTTAAAATCAATAACTCTTTTAATGTCTTCTTGTATTTTCATGATATATGGTCATTATAGTTACTATAATATGAAAATAGAACCACAAGTGGGTTATTGATGACATTAGAAATATTATGTAATTCATTTGTCTGAATTGTCTATTTTTAGGACTAAAATATCATTTAATAAAATATAATCTTTTTTAAACTCATTTCTGTCAATTTTTACACTATTTAGAAATTGATTTTCATTATAGTCATAACAACTTAATTCCTTATAACCAAAGGAAATAAATCATCCCTTAAATTTACATTACATCCAAAAAACTCATGGATTCCATAAAAATTTAGAAATTACAATTATTTTAATATTTAAATATCATTAATAAGGTAATCACTCCATCATCATTGTGTTATAAGTAAATTAATTTATTTAATGTAAAAAAATTAAAAATAAAATACCATGATGTAGACAATATTTTTTTAATTATAATGACTATTTATAGTCAAATAAATCACTTATATATTCCATGTTACAATTGTTTTATTTACGAGATACATGGTTTTGTTATATATCCATTTTTATTAAAATAAATATTATAAAATGTCATTATCACACCCAAGTGACTCCTTATGGTTCTTTAAATGTCCCAAGGATACTCAAAGTCATCCATATCTCCTTAAATTGGATCAGGACAAGTGTTAGGGTAGTTTTATATTATTATATCACTATTTTCTACCCTTATTTGCATGATTTACCCTTTAACCATGGTAAATAAATATAATCCCTAAAGTTACTATTCATATTTTCAAAAAATTAAAGGTGCCTATTTACATAATTTAGACCATATGATTAAAAATATTGAATAAAATTATATAAATTCAAAACACATAATTTTCAGAAACTAATTTATAATTAATTCCCAATTTTAATACAAGAAAATATGTTTTTAAAATGTAAAAACTATCAAAAGATAGAGAATTTTTTATGTCCAATTTAAATGTTAAATCACATCTACGGACTATAATTAGATTAAAATATAAAAACATATTCCAATTATACTTAAAAATAAATTAAAAGGAAAATCTATCTATATAAATAAATAAGAAGAAAATGCAGATTTGAATTAAATTGTGGTAGTTTTCACTGTTCATAAAAATATGGATTTTATCAGAATAATAAAAAAACAATTAAACCGATGTAAATATTGATGTCCCAATTATAAATATGGAGTTTTATTATCAAATGGAACATATTAATGTGACTAAATAATTTTTAAAATGGTTTTCCATCAAAAGGAGGCAAACTGACCTTTTAAAAATATTAGAGTATTTTATGGTTAAAATATGATTCATTCCAATTTTAAACCTATAAAATTCATTAGTTAAAGGAAAAAAATTAAAAAAAAATATGTAAAATCATAGTATGGTAAATAAGTTTCATTACCACAAATATAATGGCAATAAGTTAACTACATTTTAAAATATTAATATTTTTGTTGTTGTTTTTTGAATAACTCAGTGTTGTGAGAAACATAAAATTTCGAAGAAACCTGTTGCTATATATCGGGTATGCTATCATATATAGTGTCCCATTTAAAATAAAACTAATTTTGAATTCAAAATTATTAATAGGTATGAAAATGTATCTTTTTATAAATACATGTGATGTTACATCATTCCCCCCTTTTAGAAATTTCATACTCCCAATTATAAAATTTGGATCAGAAACATCATTGAAAATCCAACATCGGAAAACTTGTCAATAAAACAGTTTATTTAAATTTAATAAAGAGAAGTAATAAAGGTCACCCAAGATAACAAATACTAGGATTCCTTATAGGAAAACATGTATATGGACGAAATACTTGTCATTTTGTTGTGATGGAGGGTTATAGAAATCATGATCAGGAGAGAATTAACAACTAGAAAACAATAAACTTTTGATGGGTTAAACAGTATTTCATTTAGTTGAAGGAAAAGTAAATGGATAAATTTTTTGATTTAATATCCTTTTCATAAAGTGGAGTAATTTATATATGATAATGACTAATAAAAAAATACATGTTCTTACTTATCAATTATTGTTTCATCATTTAATAAATATCTACCACAAAGTCGTCTTTTCTCCAAATGATGAGTATTCAAGATGAGTTGGTCACACCTGAAGTTCTAGAATCAACTTTTATAGAATCAAATGATCCCAAAAATATAAACTATATATATACCCTATCTTTAGAGATTAACCAAAACCAAAATGGTTATTAAAACATCAGATAATCCCAAAAAATAATTATCATTTTTAAAGTGAAATACTACTCTTATTCTCAAAAATTCAACAAGAAATACCCAAGGTTAATCAAAGACCATTCAATAAAAAATTATCCATAAAATTATTTAGAATAATTCAAAAAATATTGAAACCCAAAATTCAAAAGGATTTGATCATACAGTCTTCCGTGATAAATTATTAATTTATCTCCAAATAACATCAACTACTCTTAATGTGCCATACTTAAAAGTAATTTCTTTGTCATATATTCTCCATTAATAGTTAATCACTTCAATAAATAACTCAAATATCCATAACTCCATAATAAAAAAATATATATTCTTCCAAAATAAAATTAAACCATTATTACTCGAAGGAAATTCCATAGTATTTTATTTTCCTTGGGTGTATAGTGTTCCCCAAAGAGTGAACATCTTCTAGAATAACATTTTTCACTTAATCTCCAAATCATTTTCCTAAAATAAGAATATCAATTTGATAAAACATAATTTCTCAAAATATACTTATTATTTATCCATAAAATCATTTAACTAAAAATCATAAGTCATTCGAACAAGGGATTTCAACTAGTCCATTGTTAGGTGATAAATCATAGTCTCACATTGATTGTGGGTTTTGTTCCCATAGCTTCGTTTGACATGATCGGTTGTCACATAGTTGTGTGTTTTACATTATTAAAAACAACAAAATCTTATAACATTACAACAAATGATATAATTTCCTAAAAACAACCATAATATATTTTAACAAAAAAGGCTATCTTATACCTCACATTTTTCATCCCAACAATTAATAACCCATAATTTATTCAAAGGTTATTTTCTCAAAAAATTTCATTAGTATCCTTAATAATCTAGATCATAAATCCTAAAAGGGATTTCTATGACATTGAACATAGTATCTACCATAAAATTATAAACTCATATGATATCCATGTCTCTTAATAAATCATCATAATCCCTAAATTTATCTAACCCAAACTCTAATACAAACTATAAGGCCCCAATCATAAACATTACATAATATTTAGTTATGTTAAGAATTCACACTGAGGATATTTTATGGTTTAGAGATTTATATAATTAGGCCATATAATTCACATAACAAAAAAAATAGACATACAATTTAGACACTTCCAATAGAATTTGTTTCTTCTATAACATAAAATCATTTTAAAAAACATTTTTCCATTTCATGTTTAATTATAATAACTTTTACATGGTTTCATTCTTGACTCAATTCTCAATTTAATATTTTTAAAACAATTAAAAACCCGGGATGATCACAAAAAACTCCGTAAGGGGTATAAAAATAATGAAAACCCATTAGTCTAGTTAAAACCTGATAACTTATTCAATATTCTTTGAGTAGATGATACAAAAACTTTTCACATGAATAACACTCATACTTTTTTCTCAATGAAAAGCACTAAAACAAATAGAAAGCAATTAAAAAACATTTAGGTGACTTATATAATAATATAAATAATACCCTTTCAATCATATTTCAATTGTAATACCCATATTGTTTACTTCTAAATTGGAGATCTATAATATGGATCACCCTTTGTATAAGCTATATCGAGCTCACCCATAACATGCAATGGGGTTAAAACCTTCTATTAATCTATTACGCGATCACCCGTGAGCTATAATAGGGTTTATGACTTCATATAAGCTATATTATGATCACTCATTTCATATAATTCTCATGTACTATTTAATGAATAAAACAAATTCATCACAGGACCCCTTTTTGAAAGCATATTCTAGTCACATTTGAAAAAAATTCCCATATAAAAAAAGTTTTAATTTAACAACCGATTTTCAATGACAAGATAACCAAATAATTTAATGCGTGATTTATTTTAATTTTGAAATACATTCATTCTTATAAAGGAATCCAAATATTAAATAATGATTATAGCGACAAAGAAGTCATTGTCACCGTATACATTAAAAAACATTCTTTTTGTCATTTTTTCAAGATAATAAAATGAATCGTATAAAAAATTAATTTTGAAAACATTGAATAAAATTCATGATGGACATAAAATTTCCTATATATTCCTTTTATACCCATATAAATAAATATGTAATTTAATATCATGAATAATAATATTTGATAATTAAATCTTTAAATGTTCATGGTGTGCCATACCAATTTGAACACTTACTTATTAATCTTCATGATTTAAAAAATAAAATTAGTATCGGTAAAATATGGATATTAAATTTTATAGTGGCTCTATATGCACATTATAAATGAATAAAGGGAAATATTATCAAGAAATTCATCAATGAAAGGATAATGAGGCGAAGTCTATTACCTGGAGTCTGACTTGTATTATTCATTATTCAATTTCCTAATTAATAAAATTACCTTAATTTATAATTGATTTTTAACCTTTTTAAATTTTATTATTCATTTTTTATCACTTATTAAAATGTTATATCAATTTTTAAATTGTTTGAGTTTATATTGTATGTTTTGTCAATGTTTGTTATTTGAGTCTAAAATGAACATGTCTTGATGCAAATTATCCATCTAGTCATAATCCCATTATCTCTTGAATATTATTCCTGATTTAATTATCATTTATATCGATTATATATTTATTTATAGTAGTTGATAAAATTCAGATATAAGAAATTAAATGCACCATTCATGGAGATTGTAGGTCGTACGTACGCACGAATGCTACTTTCATTTTGTTGTCTTATAAATGGGAAAAAAATAAAAGATATATAGGTATATTATATTTATAGTAAAATATATAGGTTAAATATTTCAAATATGTTCATTAAATTCATCTTTTATACCGTCCATGTATTCCATGAATGAGTCATATCACATTGAGGGGGCGGACGTCAACACTTCCTCATGGAAATTATTTTATTTACACATTATGGAATGCCTAAAGGTATTTTGTAAATAAAAATTATAGAAGGATAGAGGAAATAAAAATAATATATATATATATATATATATATATATTTCTATAATAAAGGACTCTATGAGAGGTGGTAGGAGAAAATTGAACAATCATCGTTTCATGAGGCATTAGTTCGCAATACACAGAAAAAATATGTTTTATATCCACTTGTTGGAGGTGTGTGTAAGGGTTGGTCAAACAGTTTAACAAAAACATCCTAGTATATCGAGTATACTTATTTTGTTATAAAATAATGTAATAAATATATGTTTTTGGGTTGGACGAGGAAAATGAATTAAAGGAGACTGAGTGAAGACATTACCTCTAAATTTGGAAACATCTTCTGATTTTAGCAAAAAGACTTTATTTAATTTTCTTATTAGAAACGTAAGGCTTCTAGTAGTAAGTAATGGATTATGGGAGATTATTGTATCATAATTTTTATGATATGTGGGGTTTGAGAGGTGTGAGTAAGTGGGTATAGGTGGTTTTCTTTTATAAGGAGGATAAGGGGAACTTTAGGAAAGTCTTGAAAAATTATTTTATTATAAATTTATTTTAGAATTATATTAATTCTAATGTAAGAAATTTAAAGGCTAATATGAGTATGGGTCTATATCCACTAAATCAATTGGTTTTATATACATTAATGTCACTAAATTAACCTTATATTTTTTACATTAACCCCATGTTAAAAACCTTAAATCTTACCATGCCTTCTTGTATTTTCATAATATATGGTTACTATAGTTACTATAAAATTACAAACTAAAAAAATTGGATCATTAATGAAAATTTTCACATTATATTTCTTATCTGGCTGAATAATATATTTTTTGGAAAAATATATCATTTAATAAAATAGTATTGTTTTAAAAAAACCCCATTTATGACAATTTTGAAACTATTTAGAAATTTACTTTTTTTGAAGTCATAAAAACTATATTACTTCAAACCAGAGGAATTACATCATCCCTAATATTTCAATGTAATCCAAAAAAATAGTTTATGGCATAAAAATTTTCAAATTACATTTATTTTAAAATTTTAAATATCATTTATTTGAACATTTTATTAACAAGGCAATCGGTGCATCATCATTGTGTCATAAATAGATTTATTTATTAAATATAAAAAATTTATAAATAAAATATCATGATGTAGGAAATATTTTTATATTTATAATTACTATTTATAGTCTAAGTTTTAATTTATATTAACAAAATTAAATTTTTTAAGAGATACATGTTTATGACATATTTCTCTTTTCTTTAAAATAAATATTATAAATGGAAAATATCACACCAAGTGGCTCCATGGGGTCCTAAAATCAACCAGAAAATTCTCATGGTCAGCCATATCATATCCAATAGGATCAAGACATGTGTTATGGTATATTAATATTATTATGTTATTATTTTTTAACCCTTATTTACCTGATTTACTCTTTAATCATGGTAAATAAAAATAATTACTGAAGTTACTGTTTATAATGAAAAAAGGTACCTATTAAAAAAATATGGAACTTATGACTAAAAATATGGAATATTATTTTCCAAATTCAAAAAAATTAATTGGTGGAAATCATTTTAAAATTACTTCCAGTTCTCAAAATCAGAAAATTGGTTTTAAAAAAGTAAAACCAATCAATAGATTTACATGTTTTTATGTCTAATATAAATGTTTAATTACTTCCAATGAACATCACTGGATTAAATGATAAAAAATTAATCAAATTACACTTTTAAACATATTAAACTGATAATCTAAATTTATAAATAAATTCAATGAAATGGTAGTTTTGCATTAAAATGTAGTATTTTTCACTTTACCTAAAAATATGGATTTTATCAAAAATATACCAAAATTTAAACCAAAGTAAATTTTGATGTCCCGTTTCTAATGACGAATTTATTTTATCAAATAGAAATTTTAAAAGTAATAAAAATTATTTTTAAGAATGTTTTTCCATCAAAGGATTGTAATATGACCTTTTAAAAATATAAGAGTATTTTATGATTAAAATTGGATTCATTCTCATTTTCAGCCACTAAAATTCATTGCACAAATGTAAAAACATTTCAAAAATATCTACAATCATAATATAGTCAATTATGTTATTTCTTTCCTATACAATGACAATGTGTTAACTATATTTAACGTAATAATATTATTGTTGTATTACTGTTTACTATAACTTAGTGTTGTGTGCAACATAATCTTTAGGAGAAACCTGTTGTTCTACATCATGCATTACATCACCCATAATATACCCTCTAAACTAAAATTACTATTTAATTTTAAAAACATTAATAGATATGAAAATTTATTATTCTATAAATACCTATGATGTTAAACATTCTCACCTCAAAACCCACACATTAATATCAGAAAACCTTTAAAATGAGGTAAATTTTTTTGAGAAATTTACAATTTACCAAAAAATGATATTAATCACTATAGTGAAATTATTCTGTCATAATATTTTTCATAATTCCATTTTATACCCCAAAAAAGACATTGATATTGGTAAAAAATAAAAAACAAAAATACTCCACACTCGAACATAATTACTGGGTGGTTTGGGAAGACTATAGTTGGTCCCAAAAAAACGGCACACTACTCAACACCTTGCCCCTAAAAATACCTAGAATTAATTATTGATAATTAGAAAAAATCCAATGAAAAAAAACTAATAACCTCAATAAAAATAAAAGTCATAATAATCAAGCATAAATATCTATGAAAGTAGAGTCATATCATAGGTATCCTCATAATTTTCAATTCAACTAAAAAGTTAAATAAAACATAAACTCACTCTATAGAAACTAATAACTCCAAAACAACTATATGTAAATTAATAAAAAATTAAATGATAAAATCCTACCCAACATAGAAAAACAAAAAAACTACTAGCTCAAGAAACCAAAAGAGAGAAAAAGTCATAAAAGGACATCCTTATAACCACAAAACTTGGTTATAATTAATAAAAGAATAATATAAACATTCTAATCATGAACATTACTCAACATAGAACAAAATAGTTACTTCCTAAATCTACTAAATGAATAATTTAGGGTGAACTTATTGAGCACTGATTCCCGATGTTCCTAGTAGAAATTTCAAACCAAGTAAGAACTCATAGTCAAACTAGAAACCAGCCACTCATCCCCATTTACCTAGGAATGCACCCAAGGATTTACTTATTCAGTACAATAAATAAACCTCATACCATGGTACACATCAAGAAAAACATAAAAAATAATCACTATACAATGAGCCATTATCATCCAAAAAAACATCAGTCACACATGTATAATTCACATGAGAATAGAAAGGATACACAAAATAAAATTCATCTCAAGAGACCTGGGATCAAAGCCGGGTGGAGGTGAATTTCCGAGTACTGTAGAAGTCAATGTAGCAGTTACTGTTCGGTACTGTAGTAGTTACTGTTCGGTATTATAGCAGCCGGAACTATTCACCCGATTTGGGCCTTCGGGCCACCGGTTTGGGCCTACGGGTCTCTTGGGCCTTCGGGTCATCAAAGGCCTTCAGGCCATAGGGCCTTCAGGTCACATAGACCATGGAGTATCTCAGTTCACAAAGAACAGGCCCCAGAAGAGGATCTGAGCAACAGGTGTAGCAGGCACTACATGTAGAGCTAACCGGATTGGAAGAATGAGAGGGTATGGCAGCCACAATCAGGACCAGGCACCGTGCAGCTTTGTATGGGGAAATGCTAGCTGATCAGAAATGTAAGGTGGGGAGATAAGGAGATCAATGATTAAAGACACTAGGGAGGGTCATTTCTAGTGGGCTATGCCTACGGGTCATGTAATGGGCATGGTATGCCTCTGGGCCTTCGGGTCATGTATTGTTGGTCATTTCGGGCCTTGTGCCTTGGGCCTACGGGTCATGTATGGGTTCCCCTTAAACCCTTAAAAGGGGGATTATCTATAATAAAATAAAAAATAAGGCCTTTGGGCCATTCAGTTAAAAGGAACCTCATGCCAGCACTAATAAATTAAAACAATTTTGGATTGAATGCTCTGGGGTTACTGTCACATCCCAGATTTCCAATGAAATTTTTTTAAAACATTCTTCTAAAAATATAAATATAAATTCTAAATGAATTTAATTATTTTAATAAAAAAAATTAAACAAATATTTATCTTCTAAGTTTTTTATTTACATGTATTTCTTGTGTAATGGAAATTTATTTATTAAAAATTATTTTATAAAAAGGGAATCTCATAGTTTTAGAGACAACTTGTTGTTTCTAGTGAGGCCACAAGGCTTGTACCACCAACTAAATGGTGAAAAGGGAATAGTTCCTACCAAGATCCTACATGTCTTACTATTTCCATCATATATAATTTTATATAAATTAATATATGTCTTTTACAATATTATGTATTATTCTTAAAAATATACATTTCTTTTATTAATATGTTATATTTTTGTAGTGATTATGTTATGATAAAAAATGATTGAATTTTTTTATACACTAAAATAATAAAGTATTATTCATTTTTAACTATATTAATGTTCATTTAATTTCTAAATTTTGTTTCACATATTCTACGTACATATTTATTAGTATAAATTTTCATTTTAAAATGTTATGTAATATATTTTATAATCAAAATGAATTAGGATCTAGAAAAAACATGGTCCTATGATTTATTACTGAAAATGTTAAACAAGATATTCATGCATTGTTGACGCTCCTTTTTCATCACAGAGTCCAAAGGAATGTAAAGGGAAATGACTTAGCACAAATTGATTCATCCTTTGAAGAAAATATCAAAAATCGACAAAGGGATGAACAAGGAGGAAATTGCCCATAGATCGCACAAGTTCCCTCATAGTCGCGCAAGTGACTTGCGCGACCTAAGTGATAACCACCCTTGGTCTTCTCCTACCTATAAATAGACCTTGTGGGCCCACCATTCGGGGAGGATTTTTTCCAGAAACTCAGATTTGAGCTCCCGGCACCCTAGTCTCTTCTCAAAGATTCCGAAAAACATCTAAGGTAATTTCTTACCTATAAAGGAAGATCTAAAGAGGGGGAGGAAGGCCTAAGTGTTGAAACTCATCAACAATTGCGCGCCTGAGTGGCCAGACCTTAAGGGAAAAATGACACACTTGCGTGCCACCTTACTCCTTCAATAGAACTTGCGCACCCCTCTTCTGGAAGAACCTTAAGAGTATTATAAAGGCAGTGGTCAATGATCACTTAAGTATTACCCTGCTGATTAACCATCGCGCAAGTACCCATGGGTCACGCAGGTATACCTATGCGACCAAGACTTGCGTACCCACGCAGTACCTGCGCGCCTACCTGGACTTGCGTGCCCCTACCTTTTTGGGTTCCCTTCTTTCCCATTTCACCCCTCTTAAGCCATTCCACCTCTCCTATTCAAGATTCAGTCTTCAAGACACAGTTCAAAGCCATTTATGGCATGATTTTATGATTTGAATTCCTTATTTGAAAGGAATTATGTGGAATATCTCTCAAAACCTAGTGATTTACACATCTTTATGTCACTAAAGATTGTGATTTCATTCATTCAACCTCATCATCTAAGATGAGAGAATCCTTAACCTGGGTCTCCTTTTCAAGAATAATCCCCAGTCATAATTCTCAAATTTGGGCATCCTCTTTAGGAGTAATCCCCACGTCCTCTAATCTAGGCATCCTCCTTAAGAGCAAGCCCCAGTCAAAAATATGGGCATCCTCTTTAAGAGTAAGCCCCATGTCCTCTAATCTGGGAATCCTCCTTAGGAGTAACCCCCAGTCAAAAATATGGGAATCCTCTTCAGGAGAAAGCCCCAGATCCCCTAACCTGGGCATCCTCCTTAAGAGTAAGCCCCAGTCCAAATCCTCTAATATGGGCATCCTCTTCAGGAGTAAGCCCCAGTCTTAATTCTTATAAACTAGTCCAAATTTTCCTTTGATCTGGTATTCCTTCTCAGGAGTAAAACCCAATCACAAGTCATATCCTAATTTGGGCATCCTTTTCAGTAGTAAGCCCCAAGTTAGAGTATACAAATATCCATGAGGCACATATACCTTTATGGACCATGTTCATGGATTCCTTCCCTGAAGTAAATCCTAATCTTCATTTATTTGGGCAGTCATACATACATAAGTCCCACATTATTTGTTATTATTGCATCTTTTATGACACAATTGTCTAATTTTTACCAATACGTCTTGTTTCTCACACCGAGAATGACTCACGTGAGCTTAGAGTGTGAAAGTGATTATGAAATTCTTCTTTGAGCCATCAATCATAAACATCATACTCCCTTACTCGAACTACGTGGGTTCTGATTCCTTTTATAAACAAAGGATACATAGGTAGCCCATCTACGGGTTCTATCCCAACTCTGAAATAATCCATGTCCTTCTGAATGACAATAAACTTGAAGTGCCCCACTGAGTGGCTTTAAAACTAGCATGTTCCTCATAATGACCAAGAGACTTCTATATAAATTTGTTGAAGGGTACCATTGACCAAGAATCTCTAATAAATACAGATGATTCTCTATCGATGAAGAACCTCGAATACATATGAAAGATTCTATAAATTTCCTACATATTTAATCATTGATTGTCAGATCTGAAGGAAAGCTCATTGTATACTTGGTAATGTACTACGGATTCACGAACATAACTTAAATCTATAAAGAGAGTCCAGGATTAGACAATAATTCCCCTAAAAAAAGGTGTGATGAGTCTGACCTCCAATCCTCTCGACCAATGAAAATTCCTAAGCCTCATCAGTCCACAAACTAATGAGCGCCTACCTTAAGAAAGTAGGTCTAAATGGATGTGGAATCATTGGATGTTTTTAGTTCTACAAAAAAACCTGTTAGAAACCAATCGGAATGTTTGAACCTCCCATCAAGGAATAGAATCCCCGGATTCTAAGGGAAACAAAAAATGGTGAACCCGACGTGAGTCCTTAACCAAGTTAAAATAATGTTTTACCTAATTGTTAGGCCCCTATTTAAAACTCAATGAGAGGGCCAAAAAAACAATCATTGACATATCTACTCATCCAAAAGATGTACTGGCTGAATTTATCTTGATTACGTATATTATATCAAACAGAAACTCTTTTCCAAGATCATCTGCATTTCTAGTATGGCTGCTCTCAAATTCACACATGTGAATGCCGCTGCTGCAAATGTCATTGCTGCTACTCCTGCTGGATCATCATCTGTTCTGAGGATGACATCACCTACTCAGTGTCTTCAACACTGGGTATCAAATGCACTGGTTAAGTAGTAGCGTCAACACGGTACCATCCCAACTCTGGAGGCTGCCCGACAAGCCATCCAAGTGAACAACTCACACTGGTCGTCCAAACAACGGCGACCAGTGATCAAGAAGCAAGAGGTGATGACTACCGTATCCAACCATTTTGGGTCGTTATCCCCTGAAAGCAATCACCATTCACTCCCATATTCTGGGGAGGTGAATGAGAAGGTCCCTTAGGGCCTTAATTCAAAGAATCAGGAGTCCTTCCCATGGGTTCCAACTAACAATCGCCACCAGACTCGTGCGGTAGTGCGCCCTCAACATGAGGAGGGTACTGACTCCAGGCATTCGGCTCATGTTCCTCGAACCTGAGCAGGTAAGAAGAACCACCAGAGGCAGAATCCGGTCAACAGTGAGCAGGTTCTCATCTCTACCATCTCTAGAGAACTCGACCAACCTAACTTGGTGGAAAGCAACGAGTAGGCACACACACCTGCCCGTTTTAATTCCGATGTCCATTAGACTCGTCTGGCAGCATCACACAAATCCCGCCAGGCAATTCCGGCGGAGTACTATAGGCAGGAACATACACCTATTTATACATCATCAGTTAGTCAACAGGATCGTCTTACTACATATGATGAAGCTCATCAACCATGTTTGGAGAAGTGAAATCAGCAGGAACATAAACCTTCTAGTATTAATCAATCCTACCAACAGTCTCGCTTGGTAGCATTCAGAGAAGTCAGTCGGAAAGCCCCGATGACAAACAGGAGGCAGACTCAACTCTCTTCCCCCATACTTGAGTACTGTCAGCATTCACTGATAGGAAAAGGAAGACAGGAGCAGGAACATACAACTACTCTAAGCACAGAATGGACGTATATCCCCGTTCCGGCAGCTGAAGTCACCAAGAATATTCTATATATGGTGAAAGAACAAAAGAAAATCCCTGCTCATATTCTGGATGCCTTCCAGGATATTATAACAACTTCAGCATCATCTCAGGGAAAGACACATAAACTTATCCCTACCAGTGGAGTGACACATCAACAATTCACTCCGAAACAGACACACACATCTGTTCCATTCCAAGAGGGTTGTGGGGCATACACCCCCATATCATACGGACAACCAAGTCAGGAACATACACCTGATTTGAGTGGAGATTGTCGGCCTAACATGGCCATATTTCCTAATCAGGCATATACACCTGCTCAGAGCATCCACTTTCTTCAACAAGTGGTTTCCATGGTGAGTAATAAGGCCTCTAAGAAAAAGATCTTCCCAGCACAGTTAGGAGATCAAGAGCCAATCTTTAACAGGGCCTTGCTCGATGCTGGAGTTCTTGAAGCCCTCAGACAATTATCTGTTGAAATTCAAGATTCTACTCCCTCATTTCCCAATAGTGGGAACATTAATTACGAAGGTCTTCAACAGAAACTTCTTCATGAAGGCTTGCTTCATGAAAATTCCGTCGATATCGAAGTTTCATCTTCAGATGAGAACCACAGGAACCCTCTGTGTGGTTAGAAGACCAAGGAGAAAGAGATCTCATCATTTGATATAACCCATTATGGTGGTCCTCCACATGATGATGAATTTCGCGGTGAAATTCCACTCTATAGTAGTGATGCACATTGCCCGGAAAATGCTCCAGTGGAAAATGTAGTGCCGAGAAATCCCTATTATCTTGAGGCACTTGAAAATGTGAAACCAGTGATGTATGAAGCTTCATCGCTAGCAGGTGAAATACTTTCTCAATCAGAAGATACCCCATGGTGTAGGACATTCTCCAAACCACCCCTAAGTCATGCATCTTCTAGTTTGATCAATGATTTCTATACCAATCCTGTTGAATCCAATGAAGCAACAAGGAAACACCAACTCTTCTCAAATCAGGTAGAAGAATCTTTATCAAATGATAAAGGGGAAATGCTGAACATGAGAAAACAACCGGTGAAAGGTGAAGTGCCAGTCATGTTCTGGCCTCTAGCTGACTCTCAGTATGACATTATAGAAATGTTTACGGAAGATGAAATTCGTGATATTCGTCTCAACATATGGAAAAATATTTGTCAGTTGAAAAATAAAGTATTATCTTATGATGAATATGAAAATAATCTTAATATAATAGAAGGGTTACAACGTTAGATTGATTTGGCGTCTCTATCAGTCTCTCGATATCTGAAGGCTGAAAAGTAGCAGAGATCCCTTCAACGTTCATGCCTTGGCGCATTAAGAAAATTCCCTCATTTAATTGCCAATTCCCCATCTGGTATTCATGTAAGAGGATGGGGTGTTCATGGAGCACTGCATTTCAAGATACTCTCCAGTCAGCAAAGCCCACCGAAAATGGTATCATGCAATGTTAGTGCCCATGGCCGGCCACAGTCAATGGGCTTTGTTTGTAATCAAAAGCTTGCCCAAGAACAGGCTTCAACTAGTTCCTCTCAAAATAAAGAATACAGAGAACAAGTTGTTGAATTACTCTTTCATCAAGAAAACGAGAATATTGAACAAGCCTCTTGTTTGGAGAAAGCACATCACCAAGTCATAGAAGTGTCAGAAATCATCCAACGGTCTTTTGAATCGGGTGATAAAAGTGGATACAGGTTAATGCATCCAGCTTATTTCCAGAGTAAGGTTCACAAGATCAAGAGATCTTTTAATAAAGTCTCATACATAGCATGTCAAGAGCCACCTTAGCTTTCCAGACTGGGGAATCTTTTAAACCAACCCTCAGAATCAATAAATACGATTCGAGGAGTTGAGAGAGAACTGCAGGAACAACCCCAATCCACCAGACTGGGGAATTTTTCAAATCATAAATCCACTCCTTAGAGAAAGTAGGTCTTTTCTCGATTGGGGAAGAAACCTCAAGAGGAACGAAGATCCAAATTATCAGGAGATTCCCTCCAAATTACGGTTCATCAAGAAGTTCTTGAGGGATTGAATCAACAAAAGGCAATGTCTCATCAAATACATGGAAGAAGACAATGTCATAGAAATGCTGATAGAAGGGATGCGATGCGTTATGAATCAATCAATGTCATCAATGCCGTTTTTGATGATCTACCAAATGAGGTTCACTCAGGGGACTCAGATGAAGAGGGACCTGCTCAAGAAGATGTATGCACAGACACAAATGATGAAGGTGTGCATACACGAAATCAATGGATTACTCAGAACCTAGGTAATCCATTGAGTAACCCACTTACCTCTCTCTAAAAAGGATCCAATAAAGGGAGGGGAAAGAATCAGGTTACATATACTTCCTTTGGAGAAGGCTAGTCACTCTCACTAGAGAAAAGTTTTTCACAACAAGAGGAAGAAATGAAGGAATTAAAGAGGTTGAATGCATAACTACTTCAGGGTAGTCTTCTTCATGAGTGTGCTGGAGTCAGTCAGCCAAAGGAATTTGTTGCAGCTACTGAGATGGATTAAGAATATCCTCCTCTATCAGAACACCCTCACATGCCTAATCTTATGGGTCAAGTGAAACAACAGTTGACGGTGCTCCCATCAGTTGTAGCACCAGCCACCATATCTGTCCAAGCTCCAGTTATTGCACCTACCCAAGTCCAAGTTCAACCCAATGTTTCTCAAAAGTTAATAACTACTATTGTGTCATTAACAGCTAGGTTAGAAACTATGGAAGGGAAACGTGCATAGGATCAACCAGAAAAGATAGTTTACCCTAAATAGGTATATTCAATCTCTCCTCCATCCAGTTTTGGAAACATTATATTCCCTATTTTCAATGGATCTGGCGACCATGAACAGCATTTGACGCATTACGTGTCTTGTTGTGATCCTATGATGGGAACTCCTGAGCAGCAAGAAGCAGTAAAACTCAGACGCTTCGTATGGACCTTGTAAGGACCATCCTTTGTCTGGTATACAAGCTTGCAATCCCAGTCAACTACCGGATGGGATGATATTTGCCAAAATTTCCTTCTTCAGTTCAGCTCAACATTTCCAAAGACAACAGTTTTTGATCTTACAAACTCTATGAAAATAGAGAATGAAAGGCTCTCAGATTTCATTGCTCGCTGGAAGGGATTAACATATTCCCTAAGCTTAGAACTCCCTCAAGAGGATTTTTTGCCAATATGTGTGGAAAATATGCTTGACGAATTACGCACGCCGTTGATCCCTGTGAAATATACATGAGGGATTCGAGACCTTACATCAATTGATCAGCAGTTTGAAGATTCCCTTATATAGGCTAAGGCTAAATCTCCTATAATTCCATCATCTCCTGGAAGGAGAATGGGTAAAGCATAAACTGCTACAGTTATGCTTAAACAAGAACCTTTACCTATTTTTACTTCAAAACCTTCATCTTCTTGAAGGGATCCACCTTTTGAGCACCAACAGCAAAGACCGTTTCGTCCAGATGATCAAACAGATCAAAGATGAAAACAATTTTAGGATTTGAAGAGAAAAACATACTCTTTCTGAAATGAACAAGTTCCTGGTTACTTCTTTTCGACTCTAGAAAATAATCTGGTTCAAATGCCAAAGCCCAAGAGGCAAAATAAGCAAGGAGTTGAAGACCGTCCCAATTATTTCCCCTTTCATCAAATGTTTGGGCATCCCATCCAGAAGTGTTTTGTCTTCAAAGACCTCCTGAAAAAGATGGTTGACTCGGGAAAAGTTAAATTGAAAGGCTCCTCAGCCCAGGTAGCATGTGTCACTGCTACAGTTCCAGAGGAAGAAGGTGAATGGCAAGAAGTCAAAAGCAAAAATGCACATAACTATGATGATTGGATGGTCAGAAAGACAATCAACCGAACTCATGATATTTTGTGAACATAATTAAAGAAACCAATTGTGTCTTCTGCCATGAATGTTGTGGCAAAACCCTCTTCATCGGAGGGAAAGACCTCAAAGAAATAGCATGATTCAAAGAAAGAAAAAGAATCAGAACAAGATGAGTACGTTTCAAAGCCTATGTTGATTTTGACTCTGGCAGACTTCATGCCATCTACTTTAAAGCCACGGGCACCACCCCACCAAACGGCACAACCTATGTAGGCTAATCGGGTAGATTCTTCATCAGACGAAGAGTTAATCTTCAGTTTTGTTAATATGATTCAATTAACAAATATATATGCCAGTCACAGTTTCAATTTCGATGAGCCTAAATTCCCTATATCAAACAAGGGAATCAGAGGAAGTTCCAGAGTCTCAGGATACAGGGGAAGACATGGATATTTCAGAAGCCACTATTCTAATTCTACCCCTACTAGAACTGTGTACGTAATAGAAACTCGTGGTACAGCCCTTCAGCGAGCTCAGCAAGAACAATAAAGTTCTTCTACCAATATAAAATTCAGTCCTGGCATAGTTATTTTGGAAGACTGGTTGAATGTTCTATCCTCTTCCTCTCATCAAGTAAATGGATCTAATCGGTCTAATCTTCCAAAATCAAGGATATTGTCAACTTCTATTCCGATACAAGATGCATCAACTTCCAAAGCATCTTCTTCTAAGTTACCTGCTAAACCACATATTTGTGTTGAGAAATGCATACCTTTGGATCAAAAGTATGATATATTGAAACACTTGGCCCAAGTACCAGCCATGTAATCAATTCTGGATGCTCTGAATCTGTCAAAAGATCTTCGGGAAGCACTCATCAAGGCTTTGTCAAGTCCTCAAGAGATTGATACTGAAATTGTTGTAGCTGAAGTCTATCACATAGAGAATAATCCTGGATAATTCCATACAATAATATATTTTACGGATGAAGATGAATATGATGTTGTGCATTGATATATTAGACCATTGTACTTGTATGGAAAGGTCAATGGCGTAGATGTTCGAAGAGATTTCATTGACAATGGTTCAGGAGTCAACCTCATTCTCATTCGTACACTTAGTCGATTGGGCCTCACAGAATCTGATTTATCTTCTTCTACCATGATGTTATAAGGATATGATAAAAAATGAACAAGAACCACTGGGTGAAGTTACACTCAGAACTCAGTTTGGAGATCTTGTGTCTAATTCAAATTTCATGGTTGTTGATCAAGACTCAGCCTTCAACATCTTACTTGGAAGACCCTGGCTACATCAGCATGTGGCCATCCCTTCATCATACCATCAATGTCTCAAATATTGTTTTGATGGACAAGTTTGGACATTGTATAGTGATAAGCCCCCGTTCAAGACATGTGAGTCTCAATACATTGATGCGGAATTCTATCACATGAAGGGATGGGATAAATCCATAACAAAGGATAATACCAAAGTTAATGCTCCATATGGTTTGGAGAAGATTCCAGTAAATCCATTTACACATGTGAGTATAGATTATGTGTTGCCTATCAGTCAAATTGACAATATAGACCCAAATCAAAATACTCTTATTGAAAGATCCATAATGTCAATTATGAAAATTGAGCCAGACAACATGGGAGAAATTGGTAACCCACCAAGTAGTGATGAAAGAACAAATGGTGACATCTTCATTTTATCTGCTAAAATACAACAAGTCTATACTTTTCCAATAAGGCCAGAATATTTTATAGAAACATCGGAGGTGAACAATGATGTTGACTTTCAATCCATCATCCCCTCTTTAATACCCATAGAAGACCCTTCATCATCAATCGGGTCAGAAATGGAAGCTTTTTCTTAAAGATATTAAAATTGTGACATCTCTTCTAATCATGAAAGTTCTGCTTTATCATCTACTATGCAAGTAGAAATGGAAGAAATAACACATGATGAAGAAGAAGAGGAAGATCTCAAATATGATCCTCCAGCATTTGAAGAGGGTATCTCTACCACTGTGGATGAACTCAGAGAAATAAATCTGGGTACAAAAGAAGATCCACGCCCCACTTTAATCAGTGCGGCCATGACTATTGAAGAGCAAGAGATGTATATTTCTTTTCTAAAGAAAAATAGAGATATATTTTCTTGGAACTATATAGAAATTTTTGGGCTTGATCCAGATGTTGCTACTCATCATTTGGGTTTACCATAAGAACATCGAGGATTTAAGCAAGCCGCGAGAAAAACACACCCAACTTATGCTTCCAAAATTGTGGCTGAAGTGGATATTATTATCAAAGATAACTTCTTTAGAGAATTTCAATATCTCAAGTGGTTGGCTAATATTGTCCCTATAGAGAAGAAGAACGAAAAAATTAGAGTTTGCATCGATTTCAGAGATCCTAATCAGCATTGTCCGAAGGATGATTTCCCAGTTCCGGTTACAGAACATTTAATTGATGAAAAAGCTGGTCATGAAGCACATTCCTTCATGGATGGATATTCTAGATATAATCAGATCCGAATAGCCCCAGAAGATGAGGAATCCACAGCCTTCAGAGCCCCCCAGGGTGTGTTTTTCTACTGAGTAATGCCTTTTGGCTTAAAGAATACAGGTGCAACGTATCAACATGCCATGCATCGTACTTTCAAACCCTTCTTAGGGAAGTTTTTTGAATGCTATGTAGAAAATTTGGTGGTTAAATCCAAGCAACGTTCTAATCACTTGGATGATTTTGAAGTCATATTCCGCAAGCTTCGACAACATAATTTGAAGATAAACCCCTTAAAATGTGCTTTTGGGGTAACCTTAGATAAATTCCTCAGCTTTTTTGTACGCCATCTTGGTATTAAAGTCAATCCTGAGAATACCAAGTCAATCCTTGGTATGTAACCTCCTCGAAATTTGAAAGAATTAAGAGGACTTCAAGGACACTTAGCCTATATTCGGCATTTAATCTCCAATTTGGCAGGAAAAAGTTTACCCTTCACCAAATTGATGAAGAAGGGAGTCACTTACCAGTGGACTGAATAATTTCAAGAATCATTCGATGTTCTCATGAAATACCTATTGAGTCCACCGGTACTTATGCCACCTGTTGAAGGAACACCACTTATCCTCTACGTGACAACCTTAGAGTGATCATTGGGTGCCTTTATTGCGCAGAAAATTGATTCTGGGAATAAAAACATCCTTTACTATCTTAGTCGAACTATGCTTGAAGCAGAAACCCGGTATTCAAGTATTTAGAAGTGCTGCCAGGCATTAATCTTTGCAGTTCAGATGTTGAGACACAATATGCAACATCACGAAGTCCAATTGGTATCTCACAATAACCCTCTCAAATTCATCCATAGTCGTCCAATTCATACAAGACACCTGGCAAGGTGGGTAGTTATTTTGCAGAAATTCGATATTCAGTATGTGTCTCAAAAGGTGATAAATGGCCAAGCTCTGGCTGATTTCCTGGCTGAACACCCTTCTGTGGGAGACACATCTTCAAATATTGAACTCTTGGATGAGAAAGTCTTCTCTTTTCAAGATAGTCCTCAAGCATGGGAAATTTATTTTGATGGTGCTTTCAGAAGACCAACAGGGAGGAAAATGGAAAATCCTAAATTCAACAAATTTGGCTTAGGAATTGTGCTCATTTTTTCCAGAAAAGGTAGTGTTACCTTATTCCTTTTTATTGTGGGAAGGTGGTACCAATAATGAATCCAAATAACAAGCTCTCATCGCAGGCTTGGAATTAGTGCTTCAAGCACAAGTGAATCACTTAAAGGTGAAAGGTGATTCAGACCTGGTAATCAAACATGTCAATGGGGATTTTGCCATCAAAAAAGAAGAACTAATCCATTTGTATTATTATGTCAGAGAGGTAATGGAGGAATTACCTTCGGAACCAACATTTTCTTATGTCTCAAGATCACAAAATTCTCAAGTTGATGCACTGGCTAATATAGCTACAGCTATGGCAGATCCAAATCAGGATGAGACAACCATTAGTATTACCCACCGTCGTGCAATTTCACCTTATGTTCAAATCAAAACAGAGGAAATTAATGAAATTATTCCCATTCCTGAACCGTATGGTCATATTACAGGATGGATGTAACCTATCAAGGAATACCTTCAAAATGGAACACTTTCACCCGATAGAGCCGAGAAAGAACAAATCCGGCGATGTGTGATCAATTTTACTCTTTCTGATAGCCTAGATCACTTAGAGAAAATTCTCTACAAAAGTGGTTTTGATGGAGTTCACTTTAGATGCATTGATGGTGAAGATACAATGGTTGTCATGAAATAAGTGCATGCAGGAGTCTATGGTGCCCACCAATCTAGACATAAACTGTCTGATCAGATTCGAAGGCTTGGATACTTTTGGCCTTCAATGATACAAGATTGGGTCGATTTCACAAAGAAATGTCATTCATGCCAAGTACGTTCCAATTTCATTCATCAACCTCCAGATTTTCTTCATACAACTAAATACTCATGGCCATTTGCCACATGGGGAATTGATGTGGTGGGACCTTATCCTTCAGCTACGTCCAAGCAGTTTAAGTACATTCTTACTGCTACTGACTTCTTTTCCAAATGGGCAGAGGCAATACCTTTCAAGGAAGGCAGTTCTAAATATGTTGTTAGCATCATCAAGTCTAACATCATTACCAGATTCGGTGTCCCTCATACCATATTCATGTACAATGGCACCAATTTCTGTTCATCCGAGGTGAAGAAGTCGTATCAAGAATACAACATCAAATCTAACCATTCATCTCGGTATCATGCAGCGGCCAACGGCTAGATAGAATCCTTTAAAAAGACTCTTTCAAATATACTACCAAAGATGGTGGAAAAAGATAAGAGTTCATGGCCTGATAAAATCTTTCATGCTTTATGGGATTATCGGACTACCACCCGCACTGCAACCCGGTCTACTCTATATTCACTGGTATATAGAACAGAAGCCGTCTTGCCCATTGAAGTTCAATTTCCTTCGCTCAGAGTATCCATTTTTGATCAGTCATCTACAAATGAACAATCTCAAAAGTGATTGAATGAATTGGAACGGTTAGATGAAAAAATATTTTTCACTTTGCAGCACTTGGAAGTCTATCAGAATCGAATAGCACGGGCTTTTAACAAAAAAGTTCATCTTCTTTCATTCACTTAGGGAGAATTGGTATTGGTTATTAGATCTCTGATGATACCAGGAAAGAAACGTCTCATGCTTGATCCAAAATGGGAAGGACCTTACTCAATACAAAGGGTCTACTCCAATGGAGCTTATTCATTAATCTCGATGGATAGAGAACTCATCACTAATCCAAAAAATGCCAGATTTTTGAAGAAGTATCTTGTATAAACACAAAATACATTGCAACTTGGTCCGGTATGACCTTAAACTACAACATGGTCCAGTATGACCTTAAACTTCAAACTTGTCCTCAACATGGTCTAGTATGACCTTAATCTGTATCTTGGTCCAACATGTCATTAAACTATGTCCCCAACATGGTCTGGTATGACCATAAACTTCAACTTGGTCCAGTATGACCTTAAAATGCAACTTGGTCCAACATGACGTCAAACTGTGTCTTCAACATGGTCCAGTATGACCTTAAACTGCAACTTGGTCCAGTAAGTCGTTAAAATGCATCATCAACGGTCCATGCATGTGACCCTAAATTATTTGAAAGTCCCGATGTCCTAACAACATGACTCTAAACTGTATAAAATTCCCTTACGTCTGGAAAGACGTTAAACTACATAACTATCCACAGTCCATGCATATGACCTTAAACTATTCACACTTTCGTCCAACATGATGCTAAACTGTATTGTGCCCATCATCCTAACTACATGACGCTAAACTGTACAGAAAGTACTTGATACGTCTTACATGACATTAAACTATATTTTGTCGATTCTATATGACATTAAACTATGCAGCACCAATAGTCCTAACTGCAATAATTTAAACTACATAGTCCCTTCATAGGTCCTACATGACGTTAAACTGTGTGTCATTAAGGTTTTTTCTACCTCTTGATTCTCACACCGAGTATGACTCACGTGATCTTAGAGAAAACCTCAACCATAACACTCTCTCTGGGCTGCTAACCAGGTATAAGTCCCAACATAATTTTTTAGGTCATTGGCCCCAAGAACAACTTGATCATTAATTCATTATTTAATTGAACTACATGGACTTTGATCCTTGCCTTCCAGGCTGGGTACGTAGGCAACCTCCCAAGGTTCAAGCCCAAAACCAATCTCCTCACATCGGTTCACCTCCATCTCATACGATGTTGATTTGTGAAACCACCCCTAGAATCAATATCTTTACATTGGTTCACTTTCTTCCTTGTTATACGACGTTAAACTATACAACACTTTTGTCCAGTATGACAATAAACTACAATATTCTTTGATAACCTCACTTGAGAGGGAATCATTATTTACATTTATTTTCAATCATGTTTCATTTCAAAGACTATGTGCATACATGTCAATGCCCAAACCTTTTTATCTTGGGTTAAACCATCACTGTACTAATGTACCCTTTCACCCTTCACATGTACGAACCAAATTTGTGCAGAGGTTATTTCTAGAACTACATGGTCTTGATTCCCATCCTTATGGGATACATAGGAATGTTCGGGTGACCCTCGAATCCAGCCCCAAGTCATTGTGCCTAACCACAAATTCCACTTTTAGTCCCTTGGCTGAAAAGTCCCCATGAAAACACACACTGTGTATTTCTTATAATGGTACACGCTCTATGACCCTAAACTAAGATCTTTAATCCTTTTGTCCCACATGATGTTAAACTGTAGTTTAAGAACTACGTATGGATTGATTCTCATCTTTATGGGATACGTAGTGAAGTCCAACATTTCAATTCAGGACCCAGCCACAACATGATTATAGTTAGCATTGATCTGTGTATCTCTGTATACATTGGAAAATATCCATATTTATGTTTTATAATCCTAACCTTAAATATTTTCAGATCTTCATAACCCTTTTCATGACTTCTAATCACAAAAATGTCAAACTTCTGAGAGTTATTTTTTTTGACTATGCAGCACGTGCCCATAGGCGGCCTTGCATAAATAGTCTACATAACAGATTTTTCAGCCAAAAGATACTATTATTTGACTATGCAGCCAATGCCCTTAGGTGGCCCTGCATAATTCAAACCCCTAATGGGTTTTTTCGGATAGTGGTAACTTCATTCTTGGGAAGAATGCCTCTTTTGTCCTTATTTTTCTTAAATGAATGTATGTAGGGATCCACAAAAATAGTCATCCTTAACATATTTGTCCCATATACTTTTTCATGATCTGAAAAATATTCAAGTCTTTCGTTTATATTCACTTTCCCTATGTTTGGGTCAGACCTTCGTAGGAGTGATATCTATTCAGTTCATCAATAATCTTGTTTGGAAATATCTTCTCCAAATTCAAGTCCCTCTTTCCATACAACAAACTCTATAATTTGGAAAATTTGAATCTCCATAAACTTTCACTGGCTTTTAGCACTAGGAATGTAAATTTCTGAGAGTTCTTTTTCCTGACTATGAAGCATGTGCCCATAGGAGGCCTTGCATAAACAGTCTGCATAACAGACTTATTAGCCAAAATATACTATTTTATTTAACTATGCATCCAATGCCCTTAGGTGGCCCTGCATAATTCAACCCCCTAACGAGTTTGTTAAATATTGGTAACTTCATTATTGGGAACTACTTCTTCTAATGCCTTTTAGTTTTTTTTCATATCATTCCTTAGATTAAAATATTCTTATGTCACAGTTTACATATTTTTCCCTCATACTTGAGTATGGTACTATGTTTTCAGATGAATTATCATGGAATTGAGTCAATTCTAATTCATTCAGTCAAAGATATTTCGACCTTAAACATTAGACTTTTTATGTCTGACGTGCACGACTTTAAAACTGCCCACAAAATTCAATGGAACTCTGAATAAAAGTCATGTTCCAAGCTCACTAAACGTACGTTTTGTATGATTTAGGTAATATTGTGCAATTAAAAGGTTCAAAGTTTGTAGGGCTATTTACATTAATCCTAGTAAAAATCAAACTATGATTACTAGGCGCATTAGCCTAGGTAAAATCTAAATCATGTAGAAAAAGAGATTGCAGGTACAAATGATTGATGATTAAAGTGTTTTTCATTGATACACAAGATATAGAAGGATATCCACAGATTGAAGTCTCTTCTCTTTTTCAATAATTACAAGAGGATTTCAACATAACTCTTCATTTTGATTTAAATCATCCCGAGCTTTATCAGCAACCACCTAGAATTCATTCATTCAACTGGATACAATAAGAGATTCAGTGATACCAGCTCCTCTTGGAATAGTTGTAAAAGGATGTTCTTGAGGCGGTTTGAGAAAATTTTCTGCTGATCAAACAATGAATCTGTTTCTATCCAAGAGACTTGGAAGATGGATACATGGATTTGAGAATGAAGCATTGGAAGTAAAGAGACATTTGGAGAGAGTACTCTTTTTTAGATATTGCTCTAATACCATGTTTGACTTCCCTCCACCAACCAGTTCCAGAAAACATTTCAGCCCATGGGTTTTCCATTTTCATATATGCAAGGAAATGGCATAGAAGGAGAATTTGAAAGTTCACACCACTGTTGCTGCTCTTAATGCACCACATAACCGAAATAGAGGAGTTGCAGTGCAGCTGCATTTCAGGCGTATAGTTCGTTGCATCTGGACCACTGATTCCTTGCAGATGACCATGACCACACAGATGAAGATAGATGCTCTGTGGGAAATTAAGATGATATTTATTCAAGTACTTAGCCAAATCTTGGAGAGTGATGTCATAGATATCATAGTAATCGTGGCCAATGATGTTAATCATATCATCAATCCACTTTCTATCCAGTTCATCAACTATTCCGGGTCTAAGAACCATTGATTATGCACAGAAGTTGAATAAATTACCTTTTAAGAAAGTTGATTTTTCATGAAATTTGTGAAAGAATTTGAAGAAATGGCTAAGGCATTAAGGTGCGCAAGTATAGATGTGCCGCATAATTATTTGGCGCACAAGTTTCACCGCACAATTCAAGATACCTTGACAGGAGCGTGCCATCAAGGAAACATCAGAAAACAGAGCAACCTGCGCGGTTAAGGTGACCTGTGCGGCGAGAGATCGAAGGTTTGAAGTCTGGAAATCCGGATGCCTTGTACGGAAGTGAGGCCCTCTATTTATAGATGTGGCCAGAACCCTACGCTCCATACCCTGGGCGACTAAAGGCCGTACCTATTCACGCCAGACTCTGCGAGCCCGAAGTTCATTTGCGCGCCCACACTTGCGCGCCACCTTTCCTTTGGATGTCTTCTTTTTTCCTCAGAGTCACATCCCCATTTCTTTCAGATCTAACTCTGAGGGGGGACTTTTTTTGACACTCCTTTTTTGTCACAGAGTCCAAAGGAATGTAAAGGGAAATGACTTAGCAAAAATTGATTCATCCTTTAAAGAAAATATCAAAAAATGACAAAGGAATGAACAAGGAGAACATTGCCCATAGATCGTGCAAGTTCCCTCATAGTCGCGCTAGTCCACTTGCACGACGCATGATGGTCGCGCAAGTGACTTGCGCGACCTAAGTGATAACTGCCAGGGGTCTTCTACTGCCTATAAATAGACCCTGTGGGCCCCCCATTCGTGGAGGAATTTTTCTAGGAACTCATATTTGAGCACCCGGCACCCTAATCTCTTCTCAAAGCTTCTGAAACACTTCTAAGGTAATTTCATACCTAGAACGGAACATCTAAAGAGGGGGAGGAAGGACTAAGTGTTGAAACTCATCAATACTTGCGCGCCTGATTGGTCATCCCTTAAGGGAAAAGGCCACACTAGCGCGCCACCTTACTCCTTCAAAAGAACTTGCGCACCCCTCTTCTGGAAGAACCTCAAGAGGATTATAAAGGCATTGGTCAAGGATCGCTCAAGTATTACCCTGCTGATTAACCGTCTCGCAAGTACCCATGGGTCGCCCAGGTATTCCTGCGTGACCAGGACTTGCGCACCCACGCAGTACCTGTGCACCTGCTAGGAATTGAGCACCCCTGCCTTTTTGGGTGCCCTTCTTGCCCATTTCACCCCTCTTATGCCATTCCACCTCTCCTATTCAAGATTCAGTCTTCAAGACACTCTTCAAAGCCATTTATGGAATGATTTATTGATTTGACTTCCTTATCTGAAAGTAATTCTATGGAATATCTCTCAAAACCTAGTGATTTACACATCTTTATGTCACTAAAGATTGAGATTTCATTCATTCAACCACATCCTCTAATATGAGAGAATCCTTAACCTGGGTCTCCTTTTCAGGAATAATCCCCTGTCATAATTTTCAAATTTGGGCATCCTATTTAGGAGTAAACCCCAAGTCCTCTAATCTGGGAATCCTCCTTAGGAGTAATCCCCAGTCACAAATATGGGCATCCTCTTTAGGAGTAAGCCCCAAGTCCTCTAATCTGGGAATCTTCCTTAGGAGTAATCCCCAGTCAAAAATATGGGCATCCTCTTCAGGAGTAACCCCAGATCCCCTAACCTGGGCATCCTCCTTAGGAGTAAGCCCCAGTCCAAATCCTCTAATATGGGCATCCTCTTCAGGAGTAACCCCAGTTATAATTCTTCTTAACCAGTCCTAATTTACCTTTGATCTGGGATTCCTTATCAGGAGTAAAACCCAATCACAAGTCCTATCCTAATTTGGGCCTCATTTTCAGGAGTAAGCCCCAAGTTAGAGTATTCAAATCTCCATGAACCACATATACCTTTATGGACCCTATTCCTAGATTTCTTCCCTGAATTAAATCCTAATCTTTATTTATCTGGGCAGTCATACATACATAATTCCCACAGTATTTCTTCTGATTGCATATTTTAGGGAAAAATTCTCTAATTTTTACCAATACATCTTGTTTCTCACACCGATCATGACTCACGTGAGCTTAGAATGTAAAAGTGATTATGAAATTCTTCTTTGAGCCATCAATCATAAACATCGTACTCCCTTACTCGAAATACGTGGGTTTTGATTCCTTTTCTAAACAAAGGATACATAGGTAGCCCATCTGCGGGTTCGATCCCAACTCTGAAATAATCCATGTCTTTCTGAATGACAATAAACTTCAAGTGCCCCACTGAGTGGCTTTAAAATCAGCATGGTCCTCATAATGATCGAGAGACTTCTATATAAATGTGTCGAAGGGTACCATTGACCAAGAATATCTAATAAATACAGGCGATTCTCTATAGATGAAGAACCTCAAATAAATATGAAAGATTCTCTAAATTTCATTCATATTTAATCATTGATTGTAAAATCTAAAGGAAATATCATTTTATACTTGGTAATGTAATAAGGATTCACGAACATAACTTAAATCTCTAAATAGAGTCCCAGAGTAGACAATAATTCCCCTAAAAAAGGTGTGATGAGTCCGAACTCCCATCCTCTCGACCAATGCAAATTCCTAAGCCTCATTAGTCCACAAACTAATGAGCACCTACCTTTGGAAAGTAGGTCTAAATGGATGTGGAATCATTGGATGTTTTCGGTTCTACAAACAAACCGGTAAGAAACCGATCAGAATGTTTGAACCTCCCATCAAGGCAGTCAATCCCCGGATTCCGAGGGAAACATGCATTAAAATATGTTTTAAAATGGATTTAATAGATAAAACCCCACATATCTTTATCAACAATATATGGGAAGTAGTTAAGATTCCAAACAGACCACATATAACTCATCTCTTTGATAGATCTCTTAGATAGTAAATCCACAACATGGTCAACCTCACTATATGTATCTGATACCACTATATTGAGTTGACTTGTCTCTTAAATTAATTTAATCGTGAATAGAATAACATTCCATTGAACATTTATTTTTTGGATAATATACCATCAATGAAAAACTTCTATTATGAATCAATCCATATGTAATTACATTCATGATGGATCGCTTGCTCGAAAGCCTGTATAATGGCCAAAAGCTCAGCCTCATAGTTACTTTCATTCCTAATGCAATGAGATAAGAATCCATTGATCAAGATACAATTTGTGTGGACAAAACCTCTACACTTATAAGGTCCTTGAGTAGAAAATACCATTCTATTTACATTCACCATAATATTAGGATGGATTGGGATGATGTAGAGGATAGATATTAGAACCACATTCCCTCTTTCCCTAATATGTACACTAATCTTATAAAATATGACGAGATCATAAATATATTTTTTCATTGAACCTATTTAAACTATAGAGTTTTAAAATATATCTCGAGTCATATAAATAGCATCCACATGAATAGAGGCGACCTGGTTATTGAACACTAGTTTAATCAAAGCTCCCTACATGTAAATTATGGAAGAGGGAGTAGTCATGATAAACGGGTTGTATACTTAGTTACTATGAATAGTAATAGTAATGGATATAAATTGTTTTTTAAGAGTATTTTCCAAGAAGATTTTTCTTTCTATTAGACCCAACATTTATGTTAATAGATTGGAAAAAATACACAATTATAAAAGTGGTGTTGAAGGTTTTCCACAACCAACATAAATTGATAGTAGTTTGAGGCCTTCTAGAATCCGTCCTTTTGTAATTGTTTATGGGTTAGAAACTTACCTCTCCATATTTTATATAGGATAAAAACTATTGAATGATATATTAGGTGTCTCTTATTTAAATATTTAATAAGGAGTTTTAGAAGTTCCTTCATAAGTTATCCGGTTGTAATATCTAGGATTGAAATTTTCATTTCTATTTAGATTCCAAACTATGGTGTTCATTTTAATTAAGGAGTTCCTCTACAACTCTAGAGAGTTGTGAAGGAAAATCCCATTATCAGTGGGTCTTCTATATATGAAATTTATAATAGAAATTTTTTTATGTTCATATGGTAATCCATTGTTTCCTCGAAGAGTTTTTTGAGCAACAGATTACTCTAATAATTTAAATTGTACTACATGAAGGAAACCATTTTGAGTGGATCCTCAGGTTATTTAAATTGTTTCTAATGGGCGTCTGTATGGATGAGGATAGTTAATAGGGTAAAAATTAAGTAACTTTTTGTTGACCTATATGGAAAAATATTAAATAGAATAATCAGTAAAAAATCTAGAAGTTCAATGTAAATGTCATGAAAATGACGCCATTAAAGACCCTGAGATAATTGGTTCCTTGTACTCTCATATTAGTGGAATTGATGTAATCATCCAATGAAGTAGTAATGATATTCCATTAAAGGATAGATCTAGTACATGTCAAATTATTGATCATATATTTAAGGTTATTAATTATACTTCTAGGCATTCTATAGAGAGATAACATATAGGGGTGAAATCTTAGTCAACCAAGAACACCATCCCAACTTATGACATAGACCTTCCACTCCACCAAGCCAATTGGTTAATAAGTATAATGAAGATACCTCCAAGTTTATATCTTAAAACATTTCCCTATAATAATGGGAATCTAATGTAATTGATGGGTAGGGGAACCCTATTCACATACAAGGTTCTATAAATTTTATTATCCCTTATCATATGAACTCAATCTACAAAAACAATTCAATATTTATTCCAACTTATGGTGTACCCAAAAATATCCTCATAGTGTCCAAGGATGGATTTGATGGAAGATAGTGTTTTTTGGAATCATGTACATAGAGGAGGATATCATAATCATAGAGGAGGTTTGAAGAATCTAAAACCCCTCTACTATCCTTGATACATTAGTAAAATCATATGTGAACAAGATAATTAAAAAATATTCACTTTTAGTCCACAAAAAAGGAAAATTAATGTCATGAGAGATGATATCATTTCCTAAAACCCCTAGAGAATTGAAAAAAAATCCTCTGGGGGTCTATTAATAATAATAAGTATTCATTCAATACTGAAAATTTTCTAATCAATATAATAAAATAATTGTAGAAGCCATATTTTTTATGATCAATAGTAATGAAGCTCTATTTTAGTGTGTCAAAAGATTTTGAGATTCAAATTTTGAGCACAAGGTTCACAACATTTTTTCCTCTTCATTAAGTTCTCCTTTCTATTTCATTAAATAGAAATTTTTATAAACATTCTAGGGAAAACACCAAAATTGGTTTTGTGGGATGATGTCCCCCACAAAACTAATCATCCTAGTCATATTTACTTTACTATTGATTTTGTGGATTATTTTCCCAATTAAAACACTTCTTAAGTCCTTGATGTCAATAAAATTATCTTTCAGGGGTATAGGAGTGATGAAGCATTAATACATTACATAGGGAATATAATAATTATTGAATAACTCCTGAACAATATTTATCCATTATCCTATAAAATTTCCCATTAAAATATTAAGAATTTCATTATAAATACATAAGGACCAGTAGCACTATAAATATTGACAGAAATTAAAGTTCTATTTACTTACTCTTATGAAGGTTCCAAGATGATATATTTGTTATGAATATCCTCAATTCATGGTAAAAAAGGATTCAACTGTATTTAGTTTGTGATCGTTTATGTCGTTACAATATATCGTTTAAAAGTAATCAACAACTGAATTTTGAAATTTAAATTTAATTTGTTTTGTGGTAGACCTATATGATGAGAGAGCTTAATCCACCCCAGACCCTTTTTTCTTCTTGTGATTGTGTTTTGAGTTTATTCCACCACATTTTAACTATATAACATTGTGTGGATTTCAGATCATCCACTATTTGATGACCAGAAGATCATCCCACCTAGAAATAGATTACATGTCCTCTCTATAGGGAGTTTCTTGATACAGGCTCCTATCTTTGTAGCAGGAAAGGTAGTCTTTAGAAAACATAATATCATTATCTAGGATAGAGAATTATTTTTTAAACCACTCTAGTAAAATTTCGTTGGTGATTTTTAATTATCTATCCAATGTTTTTAGGGGGTCCTATGGGGGCATTTTCCCAGCCTCCAGGACTACATACATGTATCGAGGTGTGATAATACAACCATTGTATGATATGAAAGTAAGAAGAGATACAACGTAATATGTATGATAAACTCATGTATGATTTGATTATGATAAGAAAAAATATTTTTCCGAGTGAATCCAGAGACACTAGTGGTTTAACATCTATCATCAACCTAGATAAGGTATCATTCAATCTTGTAGGGTTTCCTTCCATTTAGAGTTCATCTATTTAAAATGAATCGAGATCTAGAATTTGGTACCTATAAATGTTTTCATTTGTCGATACATAAATATTACATAAGGGAGAAAATTGTACAAAATATAGATCAATTTTTATCCACATTACTCAGAACAATTTTGAAATCCCAAACCATAATCCATTTGTTTTTCATATCATCAAACTTCAGTCCTAACTCCCTATAAAGAAACCGTCACTTAATGTATGATGTGGAGGAATAAATGAAGGATATACTAATATCATAGAGACATATTGAGAATGACATTGAGACACTCAAATGGTTATTACTATATGGAATGAGATGAATGTTTCCTTTATTGTGAACCCATAGGTGATCCATATACCTATTATGATAATTTTTGGATAAAAACGTTTATCCAAGGGAATAACAATTTAATTATATCAAATTTTTAGACATCATATTTTCTTCTACCATAAAAAATTTAGTGGGGTTTTTATGTAAAAAAGTATCTAAGGGTTTTGATGGTGGGATAATTCACAATCCCATGATAGTTCCAGTATATTATCTTAATTATTTGAGAGATATGTCACTTTTTAGATTCCATCCCTATTGTTACATCAACATCTTGTCTTCATATACTTTTCCATTACAATCCTTCTTACATACCTTGTGGGTTACAGTCTTCACTATGATATCATTACCGTCATGATAAATTGTCTCATCCTTGTTGTGCTCATGAGGATTAATGTTTCCTACATAATAAGCCCAAAATATTCCATTAATATGGGTGAATAATTTATTATAATTCAATAAATTAGTGTGTTATCTTCATATAAATTATTTCTTAAAAATTTAGAGAAGGAAACATGTACGAAAGGTATATCCAATGAAACATTATTTTTCAGGTATTCAGGCTACTTATACTTGTTTTTAATCCTTCTCATAGATATGGGTTTCGGCATGAATTCATTATTGTGAATTCCCATAAAGTTTCACATATAGTTCTAGAAAATAAACATAAGATTTATTCTTATAATTTAATTTCTCACCGATATCATAAATCCCAATTTGAGATTTTAGTGACAAAGTCTCTATATTTTTAATCCTCTTTTAAGAGATCATCTATAAAGGGGATGTCTACCTGTTTTAGTGAAGACGTTTGGTAGACTCTATCATCTAAAAAATTCTATTTGATAAATTGATGTCTCTATATAACTTCTTTACTATATATTTAGTAGTTTTTGAATCCTAAGTACTGACTATAAGGCTAGGGTTATTTCATAGGGGTGAATAAGGATCCTCTATATTAATATCCCTCCATGGTTTTCCACACTTGCAATTTAATTGATTATTTTCCTATAAGAAAAAGGGTTAGTAGATTCATTTTTAGTAACTCCATAGAAAATAATATCGTCCTTCAT
Organism: Viscum album; assembly: GCA_963277665.1. Lineage (NCBI taxonomy): Eukaryota > Viridiplantae > Streptophyta > Magnoliopsida > Santalales > Viscaceae > Viscum > Viscum album. The sequence goes on along the minus strand of OY728125.1, from coordinate 1,535,444,369 downwards.
GTTTATCCTTTAGCTAGTAGCTTCATCATGATCCCTTTTATTACAAACTTTTTCAAGACTTTTCCCTATAACATTCAAAGGATGGGTGATGAAAGAAGATAAAATTCATTCTGAATATTGTATTGATCTCTTATTGAATATTAATATTGTTGTTATCGTCCCTAGTTTGTAAAAAAAATTATCAACTCGGGCAGTAGACATGTCGATATCCACCAGAACCCTTGTATAATACCAAAATCTTGGTTTTTCATTCTATTTGTCCATCATAATTGGATTATATACCAAAGATAATATGTCCCAAGGGATTATAGGATTATAATATAGAAAATTGATATTATATATGTTTATCCAAACAATCATATGGGTGTTATTTACATTTCCAAGGTGAAGTTTCTAGTCCCATTCCTAAATTCTCTAGAATTTGGGCTTCAAGGATATAAACCAAAAGCACAACAAACTCTTTTTCATTAATAAATTGGGAAAAGAAAATTCTTATATCATCATCCCATGGTTATTATCGCTCCTACATAAAATATGTATATCTCTACCATTATTCATATAAGTTCATTAAAATTCCAATGCTTCTCCCCTATTATCATCAATATCCTTGAAATTACAAATTATTTTAAAATATTAACTCTTTCTTTAAAGTCATATTTATTGTATACGAAATGGAAAGTACTCCTCTTCTAAATTACCCCCCCTATGGATGGATTGTTGAAATCAATAAATAAAATATTAGTAGTTGATTTGATGAATTTTGAAAAATAATTCATCACAACGAAGCCTTGGGGGAGATGTGGTCCTTCAAGGTTGTATTTATAATTTTTATAGAAAATTAAAATGGTTTTTTACATAATTTTATAAAAAATGACATATAAATGTTATTTTACTAATGACCATTTTTTTCCATGACTTATTTTCATAAATTCCAATTAATCAGAAGAATAATTTCATAAAATAAAAAAAATCATTTGATAAAAATATGATCATTCAATAATAACATGGATAGATTCTAAACTCATGATGAATTTTTATTTTCTAAAAGTATAGTTTACACATAGAGTACTCTAATATTAAATAAGAAGATATTTTTAAATTTCAATGAGATTTATATTTTTTAAATATAATATCATTATTTTCTAGTATGGAATAGTTAAATTAACAGTGTGATATTTTGGTAATTTTCTAAAAAAGTTTATTTTTAGTGAATGTTTTTTAAGTATTATGGGTTCTGCGATTCTGATGATATCATTATAATGTAAGGATAAAAAATTTGAAATAGTTTATTCTATAAAAAATACATTAAGTAGTATAATAATTAATTTTAAAATATTAATTTGAATTTAAAAGATTAATTCTTGAAATGTAGGAAGAATAATTTGATTTTTATAATAAAATGTATTTTTGTATTATATGAGTTAAAATAGATGGTTTGAAGAAACCTCATTGTTTTTTCATAACTGAATGCCTGAAAATGATATTTTTTTAATTAATTTACTATAAAATTAATTGTAACTTATTCCACCAAAAATTTGTTGGCTTAAATTATAAGATAACCAATATTTTAACATATAACTGCCTCCGTCCGTAACTACAAATACACACTCGTTCATCCATCTATCGCCACTTAAATTCCATTGAGGATTAATTTTCAATAATTCCCCCCCTCAATAGTCCCTTCATGTTTATTATATGCCTTTATGGATTACCTTTCAATATTTAAAAATTTCCCTAGAAAGTTAGGGGTCTCCAATCCTCTTATCTTGTTTTCATGATAATTACTTTTATTATATTTTATTTTTAAATTATGATTTATATAAAATTGTCCTACTTATTACATATATTAGTATTATATTTATATTTTTTAAATTGGTGTTTATTTATTTGTTATCATTATTCCCTTTTTTTCATTACTATGATCAAATAAGGATTCTCCGCTCCTCCTTTTGCATTACCAATGCGAGCATTTTTAAATTCAATTTGGTTTCAAGGGTAATCATTATTATACATCATTTTTATAATTTTAATTCTTTCCTTAAATTATATAAAACCATTAAAATTCATTATTCAACCTTTATCATGACCATATTTATTAAGAATATTCTTAATTTCATACATGGTTTGACACTCTACGGGTTTTTTAGATAATTTACATGAACTCTATGAGCCTAAATAAGGAATCATAATATATTGATTGACATTTAAATTCAATTGTTAACTACATTTCATTAATGTAACATCAACAAATTTCTTTATAATTCATTTTATTAGGTTATTGCCCTTTTCATTGAAATCATCCTTTAGTTTCTAATGTTAATTCTTAGATATTCATCAAGTTATTTTTATTAATCCATTAAAGCAATATATTTCCCATGAAATTTTTAACTAGTATTATTGTTATTTATAAATATCTAACATTATAATGTGTGTGAAATTTCTTCTATATTCCTGCATTTCAATGTAAATTTGTTTTGGTGGATTAATATCTCTATAGATAATGATTCATCTCTACACATTTGTCATTCCTTATCATTTTTTATAGATAGACATACTTTTTATTCTAATGTCAGTCTTTTTGAATAACCGTTCAATATTCCTATGATAGATCAGTGATTACCTAGATACCAAAATAAAATTTAACTATAGAAATTATTTACTATACTATATATGATTAACCTATGTGGTGTAATTACCTTATAATTAATAGTATTTTTTAATGGATATTTACAAAGTGTGTTTCTAAACTTCATTATATATCCATTTATTTTTTAATATATTTATCATGTTATTATAATTGTTGGATTTAAGTATATTTTTTCTACATTGAATATAGAAATTTATGTGTGTGAAGGTTGTGTTGTGATAACTATGTAATACATTAGATAAAGAACTAATCACAAGATATAACGTGCTTCTGATACCTTGGAGACATAAATCAGTAGTATTTTATGATACCATGTTGAACAACCTTGATAATATTTTTTATGAAAACATTTTGATTAACCTTTTTAATATTCATAGAAATGGATTGTGTTCAGGTTTTGGCTCAAAATTGATGTTTTTTTTTCATGTTCTTAGATTGAAATATTTTATGATGTTTCAAAATTACTATGATTACATAATTTTTATGATCATTTCATCTTATTTCATGCTTCCATGTGATTATATAATATTATTACCTTTATATGTTTTCATGATATTCATCATTACTCAGATTTATTGTTTTCCATCATGATATGCTTAATTAATCTCTTACGGGTAATTATAGCTCATTATTTTCTTATGTTTAAAATTTCATATGAATTGTAATAAAATGGATTAATATATTATATTTTCATGTGTGGATAATATTTTTCATTTAAATTTGTATTGTGTAGTGAGTTTAGATAGATTGGTACATAGTTATAAAAGAAAATAAAATTTTTATATTAGTAGTTTTTTATAATTCATGTTATGTATTAAAAAAATTATGTTTAGCACCATATATGGAAGTGTGAGTTTGGGGAATATCATTTGGTATTATGAGTTAATATTAATATCTACCAAGTTCCTAAATACCCAAAAATTTATATCTTAAGAGTTTTTATTGTTTTATGATGTATTAAAAAACATGAATGTTTATCAATAGGCCTGAAAGTACCGATCTTGGGAATCTCAGTTGGAATAAAAATAGAGCTTAGTTAATTTTTGGAATTATGATTTTGGCTATTTGGGTGTATATTCTTATATATAAATTACATTTATCATGTTGAATAATTTAAACTAGTATGGACATATATTATTAACATATTTTAGGTACTTATAGTGATTCATTTATATAGTTAATATCCTAGTGAAAATTAGTTTTTAATATGTGTTTATCAATGGAAAATGGTGAGGGTATTTTTTTATTAAGTTAAGATGTAACATACCATGTTTCAAATTAAAATTAGTATAAATTTCCTTTTATAAATATAAATATTAATTCTATATGAACTTATTTATTTATGTAAAAAAAATATTTATTCAAATATGTATTAATTATGTTATTGATTACATATTTTTCAAGTATAATGAAAATTTATTGATAAAATAATTTTAGATATTGGGAATCTCGTAGGCCCAATAACAACCCATAACATTCAATGAGACCACGTGGCATGAACCCTTTATAAAAGGGTTGAAACGGAATAGTTCCAACAAATAAACAATGTGTTTTCTTATTTAAAACCCATATTATTTTATAAAAATGTTACTATCTATTTTACAAAAATCAGGTTGGTTTTTAAATATACTTATTAATTATTTTAATATGTTCTATTTTTGTGGTAATTAAGTTATTATATGATCATTATTGATTATTATTTTCAAAAAAAATAATAAAATACAATCTATTTTTAAATACATTGGGGTATATTTAATTCCTATTTTTTATCATATTCTATGTACATATTTTTATAGTAAAAATTTTCATTTTAAAGAATTCAGTAACATATTTTATAAAATAATAATGTTTTGTAGTATTTATTATTTTTATTTTAAAATTTAATTAATCATATTTAAAGTCAATTATAATCAAAAAAGGATGTAAATTATTGATAATGTATTTTTTTTAGAAAATTAAAATTGCAAATTCAATTAAATGATAAATCACGATATAGAAATGGTGTTATACTAAAACCTGTTTTTTTCAATTATATATTTTTAAACTAAATTAGAACTAATTTGAATAATAATTTCATAAAATGACAAAAATAATTTTAAAATAAAATATTTATTCAATAGTAACAAGGATACACACCATTGTAATAATGAATTTAAATTTTTTTAGAAGTAGTGTTTTCAGCTTTAATAGACTGAATGGTCGATTAAAAAATACGCAATTATTTTTATATTTCATATTTATATAGAATTATTTTTAACATGATGAATATATTTTTAAAATTATCATATATGAATTATATTAGGGTCAATTTTGGGTAATTTTCTAATAAATAGATTTTTTGGAGAAGAAGTGAACATTACAGTTTTACAGGTACTGTAATTTAGATGATATCATTATGAAATAATAATTATATAAAATTTTATGAATTATTTTATTAATAAAAAATTTTTGAGTATAATTATTAATTTAAAAATATTATTTGTAATTTATATATTTTTTACTTGATATTTTGTAACTTAAATTATGTTTATTCTTAATAAAATTAAATTTTATGGGTTTTATGCATTGAGTTATGTGATTAGAAGAACACTTTATGTTTTATCATGATTAAATAGTCAATTAATCCAGTTATGTTGAATATTTATTCAAAATATATGATGTAATTGACTCCACCGAAAAGTGGTTGGATTGAATAAAAAAATAACCAATATTTTAACACTTATATATCACCCTCTTAATCTATAAATACCCTTCAATTATAACATTACTATCTACAATAAATAAATTTACCATGAACAAAATTTATTTAATCTACTCAATATTCAATACATGGTGATTCTATGTCTCTATGGTTTCCCTATCAATATTTATGAAGTTCTCTAACAATTTAAAAGTCTATAATCCTAACCGTTCCCTTTCTAGTTCATTACAATTGTTATATTTTATTTTAAGATTTATTTCAATATACTAACATGTATAATATTTCATTGTATCATATTCCATTTAATATTTTATAATTGATATTTTATCTATTCCATCTCATTATATGCTTTCCTAATCCATTAATATGGAAAAATAAAGGTTCATTACCCCTCATTTCCCATTACTGTTTCAATTTATTTTAAATTACATTTCATTTCAATGGAAAATATTATTATAAGTCATTTTTATAATAATATTTCTCTTTTAAAAATAATATATAACCTTTCACTGTCATTATACAACCTTAATAATATTTTATAGTAAAAAAAACTCTTATATAGGTGTAAAACCATCCAAATATTTGCTGAGGAAATGTTTTTGAGGTTTTCCTAGAAATGAAATCTTTATTTGGATATAGAAAGTTGATATATGAACTTTAATCAATTTACTGATATATGGTTACACAAAAATTTTGAATTTGTTTTTAACATTATCTTCATATATTGCATGACAAAAAGGCCTAACTAGACACCTAGTTTGACACTCTCAGGGAATTTAATTTGGATAATTCACATGAATTTAATGAGGCATAATAAAGTAACAAAATATGTTGATTGATATTTATATGAAATTGATTTCCATATGAAATGAATATAATCTCCACCACATCTTGTTATCATTTCATCAATTTTGGTTCTACACTTTTCATTGTGAACATACTATAGTTTCTAAGGTTGATTTTTCAATATTCACCTAGATAGTCACACTAATCCATTGAATTTTTTTTCTCACCCAATTTTCTACCGCTGCTATGTTCCTCTATAATACTCAATATTTATCATGGTTTTTACCATTATTATTAGTTATGCATAAACATAAATTTTCTTCGAGTTCCTTTCCATGTGAATACCCTTGCATGTTTCTTCTCATTCAAGTGTGTTTATCTAATGACCCAAGCTTGACATACATGTACATTACATTAATCTTGATGAATACTTAATAATTGGGACACAAATATTTTCAAAGATCATATTATTTTAGAGTCTTTGGATTCCTGGGACACATTCCTCTAGCATAGTGAAAGATCATCAACATATCTCATAAACATCACTCCATTAGCTTTCCTACCTAATACCGTTCTTTATATCCTAGTGAAAGGAAATCATAAAATGGCGAGCTCAAATCCTCAATAAGGTTATACATTTAGAACCTAAAATAATCCATAAAAATTAGAATGTAAGAACATGAAAATAATTTTTAAATATCAAAATCATGAGACATGAAATAAATCATGGTAGTTCGAAATGCATAAATCATAAGTAAACATGAAAATGATAACATAGAATTGATATAAAATAAGGAATTTTGGAAAAAAATAAGAATATAATATGATTTCTATAGTATCCAAGGAATTTATTCCAAGACCATCATGGTGGAAAATTTACTTTAATGAACTGGGTTTAATTTTCATTCCAGCTATGTATTACTAAATTGTATTTACATTCCATTACCACCATGTTTATCTCATGATATATAAATATTTACCGACTGAATTAGAGGGAGATATAGGACCACCCATCTCTTAGTAAAATCAATCCTACACATGCCACAAAAATATAAATATTTCATTTTATCATAACCCATGTAATAAAATGGGATTCTTAAACATCATTCAATAAAAATAAATATAAAATAAATAGAATTCATAACAATAATTCCATTATAAACACAATAAAATAAAAGTAATAATACAAATATATACATAACCCTATGAAATATTATATGGAAAATATTTTGATAAAACATTTGAGATTAATTCCTGAGGAAAATATAATTTCATCATAAAAAATGTATTTTTGTCCCAAAATTACACTCAATAGTAAAATAAAATAATTAACTTTAAAATAAAATTGAAAAAGTGTAGAGAAATATTCATGGAAATAAATATTTATGGATATGTAAAAAACTATTCATGCCGTATAACTTAAAAAAATATTATCCTCATACTTTTACTGGAAAAGTAAAAAAATATCATGTATGGTAGTCAAAAGAAAGATTTTTTCCATACAATGTAGTAAAATTAAAAAATTGGTAAAAATGAATTTAAACATACATATATGAATAGAAAAAATATTAAGAATTTTTTTTAGAAAACATGGACAGGGATGATTAATATATCCCCAGTAAATACTTTTATATAAACAACATAAAATGAAAAGGTGATTTGAAAATTATCCCTTACCAATTTATAATCACTTGAATAGTATTCCTCATAAAATAAAGAAAATCACATGTATATTAAAATATCACAACTTTTATAATAAATATATTTATATAATTCATGGGTAACATAAATACCACACAAAATAATTAGATGGTTTATAAGGCATATGTCCCACAAAAATAAAAGTGAGAAAAAATAATCGTTTACCTTAGGTCTAATATTCTTCGTATGTATATGAAACAACTATATAAGGATTTAAATAATGTTATTGACTTCTTCTATAATAATATTCATTTTTATGATGTCATATATGATTATCGCGTCATTTCTTGTTAGTAAACATTAATTTTTTTCTGGTTATGTGGGTGTTAATTGCTTTATGTTCTTATTCATGATTGGCCGAATAAGTTCTGGTTCTACTTCTTAGGTCATATTTATATCATTGGAAAATTATATTAACAAAATATGAATGTGACAATTTTAACATTTCATTAAATAAAATAATATAATGCTTCTAATCAATCCAATATGTCAGCAAATGGTCCATAATTAGACAATTAGATTATTATGGTAGATATATACTGTAAAAAAAATAATTGGTCATGTTTGAGGACATTTTTATAGTTATTATTATTTTAATAAAAATAATTTCATTGATTTCTCATCAAGTAATTAATTTTTTACATCATCAAACAATAAGACTTTAAGGTAATTATTTATATCCTAAAAATTAGAACTAAATTACCATGATGTAGGTAATTATTTTAACAGAAAATTTAATATTAATTTTTGAATACATCACCTAGTTATATCTATATTAAAATTAGTATACTTAAAAGAAATGTGAGTTTGACATTTCTGTCAGTTTCATTGGTTTTATTCAAATTCATGTCCTTTTCATTTTCATGTGGACGTTAAATGACTATTTTTTAAACCAAATATTCTAAGGGTATAAGTTTATTTATATAATGGGATTTTATTGGGTTTTCGATTAATTTTATTATCTTTATCATGTTATTAGTTACCCGAGTTTACCTGATTTACCTTTAATTATGTTAAATAAAAGATACTTTAGTTACTAATTAGAATATCAAAAAAATAAAGTAACCTATTAACCTAATTTGAATTATATTATTCATAATATGAAATCCATTTTTCATAATTCAATATACATAATTGGTAGAAATTAATTTAAGATTATTTCCCATTGTTAAAACGAAAAAGAGAATTTTTATGATGTAAAACTTATCAAAATATTATCATGTGTTTATGTACAATTTAAATGTGAAATTACATCCAATGATAAAATGGGATTAAATTATAAAAATATAATTCAATAAAAAATTAAAATCAATTAATAATATAATATTAATAGATAAAAAAATTAGATGAAAATCTAGTTTTGATTTAAAATGTTGTATGTTTCATTATTCATTAAAATTTGAATATTATCAGTAAATACCAAAAATCAAACCATAGTCTATATTATGTACTTATTCCAAATAATATGTTTATTTTGTAAAATTGAACTTATAAAAGTGTCAAAAACTATATTTAAAATGGGTGGACCATCAAAAGGGGATAAAATTGCATGTTTTTTAAAAAATACTTCTTTTATCTAAAAAATTAATTTTGTTCCTATATCATGTTCTATAAAATATATAATTTTAATTTTAATGTTACATAAAATTAAAAATGTGTTTAATACTATTAAAAACGGATAGTTTATATCCAATTAAACAATATTTTAATAATATGTCATTGTTTAGTGACACTTGGAATTGTATACAAACAAGCTATCGAGGAAGGTCATTCTTAGGTGTAATGCAAGATATGATAGTGTGGCATTTAGTCTAATATTACATTGGCCTTTCTTATAAAATAATCCAAATATAATTCCTTTATACATTGATCATAATATAAACTTATTTATTCATGAAATTAATTATATTAAAATAAATTAAAATTTTGTGTAATACAAGCCAAGAATAGGGTTCCATATACTACAAGATAATACTGTGTTGAGTATAGTGAATGCTAATCTTTGTGAAGCGTAAAAAATAAAACATAAATTAAATTAAAAATATTTGTCTCATAAAATCATAGAGTTTTATATTATACCCCTATTAAAATAAATTTCAGCCTTGAAATTTGTCGGGGATGTAAAAGGTTTAATACTTGAAAGCCTCATTCATAGAAACCCATATCATAAAAATTTAAAACTAAAACAATATTTTAAAAAGGAAAGTTAATAGACATAATGGTTACTCAAAGTAACTAATCACTATGTTTCTACATAATACAACATAGGTAAGAAGTGAAAACATAGATATGAAATATAAATCTAAATATAATGTTCTGATGGATAGTGATAGAGAAAAAGGTTTGGAGAAAGTTATCTACCGTAAATCAATAAATCTACAATTATTTAAGGGACTATCTGATTCATCAAATAAGAATTTACAAGGATAAAATTTTATGATTTCAGGATCCATTTCCATTAGTTGAAGAATTTTTCATTATAATAAATAATTACATGATTTTGGAATAATCTCACTACTGTTCATGCCTGTAATAATTTCCACATCATCTATTATTTTAAAAAATGATGTCGAATTTTTCATTATTAATGTGTTATCAGATCATGTGATATAATGATAGGTCATTACAATTGTCTCAACAAAAAGGTTTTCACATTTAGTCAAATATGCATAAGGCCACCTATTGTGATATAATATAGTAATCTAAAAAAATCAACTGGAATATAACTTATACTATTGATAAATTGATAACATTACAATCCTTCCAAAAAACATTAGAAAGAGGTGAAATAAATCCGCATAATATTTATCTCCCATATCTCATAAGTTAGTTATTTTCTTTTACATTCCAAAAATGTGAATACATTAATCATGTATTCTCTTGAAAAATGATAATAATAGGGATTACAATAGAACCGTTGGGAAAACATGCATTTTTTCAAAATTAACTCATTCGACACACCAAAAATACCAACAAATTAATAGACTCAAACCATGATATCAATTTTTCCTTATATTATTCATGAGGTAATTAATACTATCAATCAACTCATTATCTGTGTATCATATCATTATTCTTGTATTATGGGTTTTTCCAAAAATATATGAATATATTTCCATGCTTACTAGTACCATTCATAATATAATTTCAAATACTTATGGAAACAAATAGGGTAAAAATATATAAATGATTCTTTATTCCATAGTAACATACATTATTTTTGATAAACAAGCAATCATTCCACTATCTACATAAACCATAGACCGAGCTTCATCAATTTATTTCACAATACATATTTCATCTCATATATCATTTGTTGTCTCTTCATCATAATCATCAAAAATACTACCCATACAACAATGATGATTCTCTTCATGATGTTTTTCATAGGACATCGATTTCCATTCTGCTCGAACAATCCATATTTATATAATTAAACCATTTTTTATGGAATAACAATTCAATTATCCTTGTCTGTTGTTTAAACTGATCCTTTTCCTTTGAAATTATTGGTTTTGTGTCCTTATTTTCCACACCCAAATAATCTTCTAGTTAATTTGAAACATTATACTTGATTCCTCTTCCCACATGATTAACATAAGGAAAATTGAACATTCTTTCCTTTATGATTTCTATAAACACCATCTTTATCTTATTAGTAGGGCCTGGAAAATCACTAATGTATAAATTATTGATCATACTATGAGGTTTATAATTAGGAATAATAATGATTTTATACCTTCAAGCTATCATTTAATTAGGTTTTTCATTAATAATATCATTCCATCTTCCATTATATTGTCTATTAACTTGAATCCTCTGGTTTCTAACCATTTTATAAAACCCAAAATGAATAGTGCGAGAGGAAAAATCATACTTGGAAAACAACATAATCAAGGGGGTACTTTAAATCTCTAACATCATTGGTTTAATCCTAGGTTATTCATTATTGTTACCATAATTCTTGGACTGTAACATAAAGTTATACTTACCCATAGGGACATCCCTACACATAAATTAGAAATATCTTTTGGGATCTTAGTAATGTTTTCTCATCCTCACTTCCAAAGGTTAACTAGTCCTTCACTCTGATACCAACTCTAATGACCCAAGATTTAAATACATGGAAATCACATCACATTTTCAGAATACTTAATATATGACACAAAAAGACACCAAAATACCATATTAGTTTAGTGTCTTTGGAAACCCAGAACACAATCTTCTAGTTTTTTGAATGATCTTTTACATATCTCATAAAGATCATCCCTATATACTTATCTACCGAACACTATTCATTATATCATGGGGTAAATAATACATAAAAATGGTGAGCTCAAATGCTTAATAAGGTTAAACATTTGAACATAAAACAAACCAAAAACATTAGAATGTAAAAACATGAAATAAATCATGGTGGTTTATAAGGGATAAATAATAAGTGAAAAAACAATGATGACATAGTAAGGACATAAAACATGGATGTGTGGAAAACAATTAAGAACATAATATGATTTCCATTATATCTATGGATTTACTGAAAAGACTATCATAGTGGGAAATGACCTTTAATGAACCGGTGTTTCTTTCCATTATAGCCATGTATTACTGAACATGATTTAATTGTTGTTCCATCCATTTTTATCTCATGAGATATTAATCTTTACCCAAAGAAGTGAAGAGAGAAATAGGTCCCACCCATCTCATAGTGAAATGATTATTACATGTTCCACAAAATCTTAAATCATTCATTATATCATAACCCAAGTAATAAAATGGGTGTTTTAAACATCATTCCATCATAATATACATAAAATAAATGGATTTAATAAATATAATTCCACAATAAAAAGAATCAAATAAAATTAATAATAGGGATAGAAACATAACCCTATTTCATCCTAAATGGAAAATAATTTTGATAAAACACCTGAGCATAATTCCTGAGGTAAATATCATTTCTTCCTTAAAAATATATTATTTTCACAAAATGACGTGCAATATTAAATGAAAAAAATTGAGCTGAAAATAAACTTCAAAATGTATAAGGAACGATTTATGGAAATAATTCATTATAAATATGTAAAAATATTATCATTCCATATAAGTTCAAAAACATTATCCTTGTACTTTTTCTAGAAAAGTCAAAAAAAAATGCCTTGTATGGTCAAAAAATAAATATTACTTCCATAACATGTAGTGAAAGTAAAAAATGGGTACAAATGAATTTAAACATAAATATAAAAAATTCATCATTTTATGAAAACATTTTTAGTAATCATGGATATGGATAATGAATATATCCCCAGTAAATACTTTTCTGTTAACAATCTTGGGTAAAAATGGGATTGCAAAATTATCCCTTACCAATTAATAATCAGTCGAATATTATTCCAAATTAAATAAATAAAATTATATGAATATGTAAATATATTAAAATTAATAATAATTATAGTTAATACATTCATGGGTAACATAAATACCACACAAAATAATTAGATGGTGTATAAGGCATATGTCCCATAAAAATATATGTAAGACAAAATAATCCCTTACCTTAGTTCTTATATGCTTAATATAAATCCAAAACTCTTATATCATGATTTAAATAATGTTATTGACATATTATAGATGAAGAATAATTTTTATTATGTCATATATGATGATATTATCATTGTTTTTTTAACATTTCATTGTTACTTGTTATTCAGGTGTTAACTATTTTATGTTCTTATGCATGTTTTGTCGAATAAGTTCTAGGTCTCTTTCTTAGGTCATATTTATATCATTATAAAATTATATTAACATAATATAAACCATTTTTATTTATTATTTACATTTATATAATCATTAATTAATGATGATCATTTGCAATGAATCACATTGCATCGTGGAGACCGTTTGTTGTACGTACGCACGAGCGACGATATCATTCAAATAGTTGCTGAATTGTTCTTAAGTGAATGATGTATAAAATTTCAGAATAAATATTTTTTTATGATAATCATATATAGTTATTACTTGCGTCATTATACCCATCCAATTAATGTAGTGGTCAAAAATCATAGTACACCATGCTGTAGAGACGGTAAGTCGTATGTACACAAACATGGTGATTTTGTTTTTCATAGGATGAATAAAAAGTTTAAGATTGTTTTCTAAGAATTATAATAACATCTATGTATATATGCTCTACTATATTTATTATTCAATAATTAAACAACTCATGATTTAAAAGTATAAATAGAACGGAGTGTGGGAGAATCGATAGATGTGATTACCTCCACTTTGGCGATCCCTCTTTAGGTATCCTCTTAATTGAACTAGAGAAAGTATTTTGGGCAGACCAGAACCTCTAAGAATATTACTAGAAAAGTTTTGAGAAGAAATGGGAAGGATATGGATGATCTTGAAGGATTAATTAGTTGTGGAGAAATGAGGGAGGATGTGTCCTTTTATAATTGGGTTGAGGGAAACTTTTTGAATTTCTAAAACAATTAGTTTATAATAATTAAAAAATCAATCCATATACCTCAAAAATGAGATATACTCGAGGCTAAGATATGATAATATTGAAATATCATAAAAAATTAAATTTAGACAAGTTATAATGTCAATTTAAACATTATCATTTTAATTAACAATAAGTTATTATATTTATTTGTAATTTAGATAACAAATGATTCAATATTAAAAGGGTAGAATATTTTTTTATTTGATTTCAATTATACCTTAAATTAATAATTTCTAAAATTTTAGATCATATCTTAATTATTATATATTTTTTAAATTTTTTTATGATTTTTAAATAATTTTATAATTTTTTATTCTAACAAAATATCAATTATGTAAATTTCGACACTATTTATTTTGTGGATTTTTATAAATATAAAGATAAGTTTTTATCCTAAAAAAAAGTTTTATTATATCCCTAAAGTTTAAAGGGAATCTATAAAATTCGTTGAAAAATTAATTATCCCAAATTTAGTTTATCTTATTATTTTTAATAACATTTATTTTATTTTTCCCTTAATAACATAATTACTATATCAATATTTCTTATTTATTTAATATACATATTTGATAAAGAAAATTAAAACTAAAATAGTATCATGAAGATAAATTTACTAAATTTTAGATTACTATATTTAGTATAATTTATCTTCTTGAGAACCCATCATTAAAAATGTTATACTTATTAATGTTTGAATGAGACAATTTAAACATTACATTTAATAAAATAATATAAGTGACCTAATCAGTTTTATATGGCTCCAAATGAACCATGATTCTACCATTGGATGATTATGGTAGATATATACTTGAACAATATAATTTTCCATGTTTTTGGACATTTCTAGGGTTATTATGATTTTAAAAAAAATTGTTGATTTCTAATCAATTTATTAATTTTTTACATCATGAAAGAATAATACTTTAAGGTAATTATATATTTTCTAAAAATTAAAAATAAATTACCAAGATGTAGTTACTTATTTTATATTTCTATGGAATCTTTATGTTCGAAATATCACCTGGTTATCCTTATATTAAAACTATTATACTTATAAGAAGTGTGAGTTTGAAATTTTATCACTATCATTAGTTTTGTAAATATCTATGTCATTTTTATTGTCCAATGGACATTAAATAACAATGTTTCAAACCAACTATGTTATGGGTATGATTTTATTAATATAACTAAATTTTTTATTTTCTTATATTAATTTCATTATCCTTATCATATTATTAGTTGCCCTAATTTACCTGAATAACCTTCAACGGTGGTAAATAGATGTTACCGTAGTTACTATTCATAATATCCAAAAATAAAAGTAACCTATTAAAATAATTTCGACCCACCGAATCCAAATATGGTATAAAGTTTTCATAATTCAAAAAAAAATTGATATTAATTAATTTAAGATTAATTCCCCTTGAAAAAAACATAAAGTGAGTTTTTAAGAAGCAAAAACTTATCAAAAGAATGTCTTGTGTTTATGTCCAATTTAAACGTTAAATTAATTTCAATGAACAAATGGTATTAAATGATAAAAAATAATCAAATTATACATTAATTATATTTAAAAATATAATATAACTAGATAAATAAATTATATGAAAAAGGTATTTTTAATTAAAATGTAGTCTTTTTCACTATTCATTAATATAACAATTTTATCAGAAAAATACCAATAATTCATCAAAAGTAAATTTTATGTACATATTCCAAATAAGATGTTTTATTTTTTAAATTTGTCTTATAAATATGTCAAAAACTAGATTTAAAATGGGTTCTCTATCAAAATGTGGTAAAAATGCATTTTTTTGAAAAAAAATTCTTCTTTTATCTGAAAATTTGATTTTATTGTTATATCATGTTCTGGAAATATATTGGGATAATTTTAATGTTATATAAAATTAAAAATTTTCTTAATAATATTTATAAAATTTATTTTATATTCCATTAAATAATATTTTAATAATATATGATTGTTTAGTGAAACTCGTTATTGCCTACATCGCAAGCAATTGAGGAAGGTTGCTATTATGGGTAATGTAAGCCAATTCAGTGTTGCGATTAGGGAAATCTTTTTTTGGTATTTCATATAAAATAATCCAAACATAGTTATTTTAAACATTGAACAAAATCTATACATAGTGTTGTGTGAAATGATTTCTATCAACATAAGTTGAAATTGTGTATAACACAATCCAAGAATAGTGTGTCATATATTGCATTCTATTATGGAGTTTCATAAAGAGAAAGATAATCATGGATTATCATACAACACAATACATCAATGAAATTAAAAAAAATATCTCATAAAATCGTGGGGTATTACATTATACCCCCATTAAATTGAATTTCACCCATGAAATTATTTGGGGTTGTAAAAGGTTTACTACATGGAAGTTTCATTCATTGAAACCCAAATCATAAAACAGGAATACTAATACGTCATTTTGAAAATGAAATTTATAAACATAACAATTTCCCAAAGTAACTTATCATTATGTTTCCACATAAGAGAACATAGGTGGAAAGTTAAAACATTGATATAAAAGAGAAATATAACTATCATGTTCTGATTGATAGAAATAGAGAACAATTTTTGGAGAAAGTAAACTACCAGAAATACATAAATATGTGATGATTTAATGGACTAGTTGATTCATCGAATAAGATGGTACTAGGATAACATTTTTTGTTTTCAAGATCATTTTCCTAAATTTGAATAATTTCCATGAGAATAAATACTTACATGATTTTGGTATAATCTCACCATTGTTTGTGACTTAAACAATTTCAACTTCACCTCTTATTTAATGAAATTTAGTTGAGTTTTTTTTATTTTAGTGTTAACAGATCATGCGATAGAATGATAGGTCATTCCATTTGTCCCAAAAAATAGGATGTCACAGGTAATCAAATTATCATAAGGCTGTATATAGTGTGATAATTCATTAATCTATCAAACTTCAACTGGAATACTACTTATACGATTAAGAAATAGATAACATTACAATCCTTCAAAAAACTAAAAATATAAAACATAAAAAGTGGTAAACTAAATAGGAAGAACATTTATCTCCTATACCACATAAGGTAGTTCTTTGTTATCACATTCCAAACATGTGAATACCTTAATCGTGTATTCTTTTGAAACATAATAATAACATGAATTACCATAGAACATTAGTGAAAACATGAATTATGTCAAAATAAACTATTTCCACATAAACAAATACCAAAAGTTTTATATACTAAAACCATGATATCACTTATTCCTTACATCATTCATAAGGTCATTAATATTTTCAAACAACTCATTATCTATATATCCCTTCATTATTCACATATCATGTAATTTCAATAAATATTAGAATAACTTTTCATGGATACTAGAACAATTCCACATATACTTTCAAATAATTAATAAAAAACAATAGTGTAACAATCCTTATATGTTTTTTATACCATATTACCTTGCGTTATTCTTGATAAAAATGAAATATTTCCATTAACTTCTTAAACCATTGACCAATATTTATAATTTTATTCCTCAATACTTATTTCATCTCATATATCATTTGTATTATCTTCATCATCAACAACATAAATACAACCCATAAAACCATGTTGATTCCCTTAATGAGATTTTCCCTTAGTGAAAATTTTTTCATAGTGCCCATACATTCTACATTTGAGCCATTTAACCATTATTCATGTCATAAAAATACTACTATCCTTGTCTATTATGTAAACTAATCATTTTCCTTTGGAATTACTGGCTTTGTGTCCTTATTTTCCACATGAAAGAATCTTCAAGTTCCTTTGAAACATTCTCTTTTATGCCGCTTCCCACATGATTTACATGTGGAAAATTGAACTTCCTTTCCTCTATTATCACCATGAAACTAAATCTTCCTAGAATTATACGAGAGACATCTCCTTAGATGATTATCTAAGGATTTTTGGGATAACAAGCATGGGATAATCCACTATAATGTAATTTTGATCCGAAAGACGTATTAATTCCCCCCTCGAAGGTGGTGGTTACGTGTGGTGGGATTTCATGGAATCCTGTGGATTCCGTGAAGGAAGATATGATGAACCCTAAGAGGAAGTCTGAGGGTTCTGCATCCCAGAATTGGGTTTCTTCTGAACCTCAGCATGAATCCACTTCATTACATAAAATAATTACTGATAATGGCTCAATTTTATTTGTTGAAGTGAGTCTGAAAATTTTTGAAGCTCGTCTTGAAGAATTTCGGTTCTCCCTCTTCTCCAGGTTATCAGGAACTCGGAGTGACACCCCTCTGAGGGTTGATGAACTGTGGGCTCGTTTATCTAAGATCTGGTGTTTCACTGACCGACACTTGATATCAATTGGTAGAGTTACTTTTCATATTGTTTTTCTATTGAAGGAAAATCAAAATGTTTCATGGATTTTTGGACCATTTTTTCTAAAAGCTTGGTATATCTTGGTTCAATAGTGGGAACCTTTAGCAATTCCTCTTGCAGTTGAAAACTCCTCCACTCAAACTTAGATTCAGATTAGGGGTTTGAATACGTTTTTATGGCATCCATCAGTTTTGTGGGAGGTTACCTCTACTGTTGTTTCCTGAATAAGGTGGACAAGGAAACAAAGAATCCTAGGTATAGGCACTTTGCTCATGTATTCCTAGAGATTGATTTAGCTCAAGTTCTCATTGACATAGTTTTTATTTTGCTGGTGAAATTATGTTAGAACTAGATATACAATATGATTGGTTACATAATTTCTGTAAGTCTTGTCTGTGTATTGGCCATGCTCTTAGCCAATGTCACAGGAATATGAAATGTTCACTATGTAAATCCTTGGGTCATTCCCCAGATTTGTGAAATAAGAAATAAGTTGACCTTAATGGTAGTAATAATTTTTTCAAGAGTGTGGATTCTCACAATGCTGGTATTTCCACATTTGTTGAGGCTGTCCAACAAGGTCTGTCAATGTCTGATACATTTCAGAAACCTGCTAATGCTGCTACTATGCTGGTGAATGGTGGATCATTGGAGTAGGATACCTTTATAGTCACTAGGGTCCTAGATAACAAGTCATGGGATTATGTGGCTGAGGAGGAGGAAGGTAATCAATCTGAGCATGAGGCTACTATTCGGAATGAATTAAATCAAGAGTTAGACCATTCTGCAATATCCTCTACTTGTAGGAAGGGTAAGATGAAGATTTTGGATGCTGATAGATTTTATTTGGTGATTCCTATGAAGCTGAGGGCATGTCCAATTATTCAGGTTGGGGTGAAAGTGGCCATTGTGGATGCTCGAATGGAAGTGGACCTGATGATGGACAATGCTGTTGTATGAGATGTTGATGTACAACAGGTTCAGGATGGTGTGCATGTGGATATAATTGGTTATGCTGAGAATTCTGGTGGTTTACAAGTTATTCCAGGGGGAGAGGGTCTACTCCGATCTTTTGTCTCTAATCAGAGTGATATTCTGGTAGGATCACCCCATGCTAACTTCTAAGATGTTTCTACACCTAGTCATGTGCAAGATCTAGTTCGATCTCCTCCAATGGTTATGGGTCAGGGGGGATAATATGAATGTCGTCTCAATGGCGGCATCTAGTATTGTAGAGTTGCAAGGACCTGTAAATCCAGCTGTCAATTTCTTTTCAATGTTAGAGTCTGTTAATACTCTTGAGTTTGATTTTCTTAATCTTGAAGGACTCAAGAATGAAGGATGTAGTAACCAAATATTCTCCTCCTTGACACCAGCTTCTGTTGATGGTTTAGAGACCCCAAAAGAGGTGGACCATCTTGTTCATGATGCTTCACATGCTTGTGTGGTGGTGCAGGACTCCAAGGATGTATATGAGGCTCCTCAAAGGCATGAGGAGCCTACTCCTGGTACTGATCACCAGGATGTTATCTCCACTATTGAGGTCATTCCTTAAATGTTGCATAGGGAATATCCTCATGAAGAAACTAAATTTCACATGATAGAGGTTTTGGATATAGATGATGAAACAATAATGCAAAGGGTAAGAGGGCGTCATCCAGCTAATTGCGGAGGATCTTAGGGTTGCGGTCAGCCCAGAAAAAGGTAATAATTATGTATCTGATGTGTCTATTCAGTTTTCTATCCATGTGTGGTGTTTCACATGTAATAATTCACATCCGTTCATTTTACCTTTAAAATTTTTTAATAAATTTCTGGGGTCATGGGTTTTCGAACGCATAACTGAACCGCTTTTAGTATAATAATGATTTTTCTCGTTCCAACTCCCAATTCATTTTTTTTCTCATTAAGTAAATCATTACATTTTCCATTATATTCTATATTAACATTAATCCTCCAGTTTCCAGTCATTTTTTAAAACCCAAAAAATAATAGTGTGAGAGGAAAAAATCATACTAGGAAAAAAAACTTAATTATGGGGTAGTACAATAAATATCTAACATCATTGGTTTAATCCTAAGTTATTCATGATCGTTATCATAATTATAGGACTATAAATTATAGTTAGACTTTCCCTTAGGGATATCCCTAGACATACCATAGAAATATCTCTAGATATCTCAGTAATGTTTTCACATCCTAGCTACCAAAGGTTAAATAAACCTTCGTTCGGATACCAACTATAACTACTCAAACATGATGTACATTTAAATTACATTACTTTTTCATAATACTTAATACATGACACAAAAATACACCTGGAGACCATATTATTTTAGTGTCATTGAAAACATGGAACAAAATCTTCTAACATGGTTAAATATCTTCAACATCTCTCATAAAGATATTCCCTATTATTTTTCCTACCAAAAACCATTCGTTATATCCTAGGGAAATTAAAACATAAAATGGGTGATCTTAAATTCTCAATTAGTGTAAGAATTTATAACACAAAACAAACCATAAAAATTATAATTTAGTAATATGAAATTAATGTTTTAATGTCAAAATCCCGAGTCATTAAATAAATCTTGGCAGTTTGTATGGAATAAATCATAACTAAACATGTCCATGATAATATTGAATTGATATCAAACATGGAATTGATACAAACAAATAATCACATTTTATTATTTCCATAGTATCCAAGGAATTGTTTTCAATACCATCATAGTAGAAAAATGTCATTTACCGAACCGGGTTTAAATGGCATTCCAACAATGTATTACTAAATTGGATTTAGTTTCCATTCTAGTGATGTTTCTCTCATGATATAAAAATCATTATGAAATTAATTTTAGCGATATATAAGTCCCACCAATATCATAGTTAAATAGTTCTAACAAGTTCCACAAAAAGATAAATCATTCATCATAGCATAACCCAAGTAATAAAATGAGTTCCTTAAACATCATTCTATTATAATCCATAAAAATGAATTGATTTCATAAAAAAATTCCATAATAATCACTATAAATCAATGTAATAATAGGTATATAATTTTAACCCATGGTTATATTAGATGGAAGATAATTTTGATAAAACACTTGAGCTTTATTCTTGAGGAAAATATACTTTCTTCTTCAAAAATGTTTTCTTTTCTCAATATCCCATGGAATTTAAAAAAAAGTATTTTAGTTTAAAAACACTTGAAATTTTTTACATAAATCATTATGTAAGTAAGTTATTATGAATATGTAAAAACCCTTTCATTTCATATAATTTCAAAAAAACATTCTCCTCATAATTTTTCAGGAAAAGTCAACAAATGCCTTAAATGGTAAAAATGGAAAGATAATTTTTATACCATGTAGTAAAAGAAAAAAATGGTTAAAAATTACTTTAAAAATAAATATAATAATAGAAAAAAATTTATGAATTTTTTTATAACACATGGACATGGATGATAAATATATCCACATTAAATACATTTGTATAAACAATCTACAAAAAATGAGATTGAAAAATTATCCCTTACCAATTGATAATCAGTTGAATCATATTACTTATAAAATATAGAAAATTATATTCATATGTAAATATAATATATTTAAAAATAATAATAATTACAACATTCATGGGTAACATAAACACCACACAAAATAATTAGATGGTGTATAACGCATATGTCCCACAGAAATAAAAGTCAGAAAACATAATATCTTACCTTAGGTCTGATATGATTTATATATATCTAAAACTCCTATATAATGATTTAAATAATTTTATTAACTTCTTCTAGAAGAATATTAATTTTTACAGTATCATATAAGATTATATTATCATCATTTTTTAGTAACATTTCATTGTTACTCGTTATTCGGGTGTTAACTAATTTATGTTCTTATGCATGTTTTGTCAAATAAGTTCTATTTCCCTTTCCTAAGTCATAGTAATGTCATTAGAAAATGATATTAACAAAATATGTACAATTTTTATTCATTTTTTAAATTTATATAATCACCTATTTATGAATATCATGTAGAATGAATCACATTGCCTTCTGGAGATAATAGGTTGTAAGTACGCACAAGCGATGCTATCATTCAAATAATTGTTTAATGGTTTTGAAGTGGATGATGTATAAAATTATAGAATCAATATCATGTTATAATAATCATATATAGGTATTACTTCCATCATTATACACATCCATGTAAGGTGGTGGTGAAAAACCAAGTACAACACAACGTGAAAACGGAAAGTCGTACGTACGCATGCATGGTGATTTTTTTCATATGATGGATAAAAACATAAATATGGTTGTTTCATAAATATAATAACATCTCATTATATAAGTGATATTGGAGTTATTATTTTAAAATGAAACTACTCATGTAGTAGAAGTATAAAGAGAATGAAATATGAAATAATCTGTAGAGGAGATTACCTATTTTTGGAGATGCTCTCTTTAGATATCTTCTTAATAGAAATAGCGTTGGTCTATTGAGAAGACCAAAACCTCTATAATATAACATGGGAAGTTGAGAATATAAATGGGATTGGTATGTACAATATTTAAGTATTAATGTGTTGTGAATAAATGAAAGAGGAGGTTTCCTTTTATAATATGGGTGAGGGACACTTTTGGAATGTCTAAAAATAATAATTTAAAATAATTAAATATTCAATCTAAATAACTCTAAAATGAGATGTATTGAAATTTAAGATATGATAATATTGAAATATCATCAAAAAATTTAATTTATACTAGTTTTGATGTCAATTTATACATTATCATATTAATTATCAATAAGTTATTCTATTTAATTTGAATGAAGATAACAAATGATTGAATATAAAAAAGGCTTCCCTAATTACATATTTGATTTGAATTATTAAATAAATGAAAAATTAATAAAACTTTAGACTATATTATAATTAATATAAATTTTTAAAATTGTTTAATGATTTTTAACTAATTTTATAAAACAATATTTTAACAAAATATCGATTGTGTCAATTTTTACACGATTAATTTCATGGATTTTTAGAGATATAAAGAGAAGATGAAATCCATGAAAAAAATATATTATTATATATCTACGGGTTTATGAGAATATATAAGATCTAGTGGAAAAATTAAATATCCCAAATTATGTTTATATTAATATTTTTAATAACATTTATTTGATATTACCCATAATAAAATAACTACTATATAAATATTTTTTTAATTTTTTAATATACATCTTTGAGGAATAAAAATCAAAATCAAAATACTATTATAATGATAAATTTAATATAATTTAGAATAACATATGTAATTGAATTTATCTTCTTGGTAACCCAACATTAAAAGTTTTATACTTATTAATATATGTATGTGACCATTTTTACATTACTTTAAATAAAATAATATAGTTATCCTAATCAATTCTATATGGATCTAAATGGTCCAAAATTATTCCATTTAATTAATATCCTCAATATATAATTGACCAATAAATTTTTTTTCATGTGTTTGGACATTTTTTAGGGTTTTATTAAAAATTGTTTCATTGATTTCTCATTAAATAATTAATTTTTACATCATCATTGAATAATACATTAAGGTAATTATTTATTTCCAAAAAATTAAAAATTAATTACCACGATGTATGTAATTTATTTATAATTCGGTTTAATATTTATTTTCAAGGATATCACATATTTATGCCTATATTAAAACAATGATACTTATAATAAATGTGAGTTTGACATTTTGTCACTTTCATTGGTTTTGTTAATATATATGCCATTTTCATTGTCATGTGGATATTAAATGACTATGTTTAAAATGTAATGTTTTAAGGGTATAATTGTATCATATAATGGGTTTTTTTAGGTTTTAGGTTAATTTTATTGCCCTTCTCATATTATTAGTTACCCTAATTTATGTGATCTACCTTTCACATTGTTAAATAATTTTTTCCGTAGTTTCTATTCATAATATCCAAAAATAAAAGTAACCTATTAACATAATTTGTACAGACTAATTCAAAATACGTTATCCATTTTTAATTATTCAAAACACTTAATTATCCGACTTTAATTTTAGATAAATTCAAATTGTCATAAACAAAATGCAGGTATTCAATAAGTAAAAACTTATCAAAAGATTGTCGTGTGTTTATGTCCGATATAAATGTGAAATTAATTCCAATTACCAAAATATTATTAAATGATAATAATACAATCCACAAAAAGTATATTCCAATAAGAATATAATCTAAAAAGATAAATAAATTATATGGAAATTCAGATTTGAATTAAATTGCATTATTGGTCACTATTGATTAAAATTTTAATTTTATCAAAAAAATACCAAAACATCATAAAAAATGTAAATTTGTATGTACCTATTCTTCATAACATGTTTATTTTTTCAAATTTAACTTATAAAAGAGTCCAAACCTATAATTTAAATGGGTGTTCCATCAAAATGTTGTAAAAATTTATTTTTTTAAAATATTTCTTTTATCTAAAAAAAATTGATTTTGTTCTTATATCATGTTCTATAAAATATATAAGATGACTTTTAAAGCTATATAAAATTCAAAATTTGGTTAATAATATTCATAAAGTCTAGTTTATATCCCATTAAATAATATTTTAATAATATAATACTGTTTAGTAAATCTCAGTATTGCGTACAACACATGCTATCGAGGGACGTCGCTCTTGCGTGTAATGCAAGCCAAGTAAGTGTAGAATTTAGTGAAATATTCCTTTAGGGTTGTTTATAAAATAATACAAACATAGTTCTTTAATACAATGAACAAAATCTATACTCGGTGTTGTGGGAAATTAATTCTATCAAAAGAACATGAAATTGTGTGTAACACAATCCAGGAATAGTGTTGCATATACTTTAAGAAAATACGGTGTTGTGTATAGTGAAAGCTAATATTGGTGTATCGTACAACTGAAAACTTCAAGGAAGTTAAAAAATCTATCACATAAAATCTCAGGTTGTTACAATTTCCCTATATACCCGTATATTAACTAACAAAAGAAATGAATGAATTAACTGAATACACATTACCTATATAGTGTAAGTACCTTATACATAATTATAATTAAAAGCATTTATTTTTATATTAAGATTCCCCATTTCATTGGATACTCATTAAATATAAAATGGTTTTATAATTTTATGATTATAGATGGATATATGTATATTTTACTCTATGAGGTTCACATAAATTACGCATGTGAAGGGTGTTACCTAATGTAACTCCAATGCATTTGGTGAAGAATTTATATCGCGTGGTGAAATGATTAAAATACACTGATATAATATATGGGTAATATTTTATTAAATCATAGTGAAAATCCTTGGCAATATGTTTTATTTATCCATTATGATAAACCTCATTGATATGACTATGAATTTTTGGTGTTTATGTTGTATCCATATTTCCATTTTATGTATCATGTACTTTTGATGGAAAGTCTCATTTTGTTTCCACAATCCTATGATAACTGATTATTATAATTTCATTTTAATTTTCATTAATTCAAGTTATTCTTCATTATTCATACCTCTTTTTGTTATTATGATATGTGTATTGACTCACATGTGTTGTTTTTTATCATTTTATGTCGGATTATTCTCATACTAGGATTTATAGCTCCCCCTTTTCATATTTTCCCCAAATTCTCTATAAATTAGAATCAAAGGGATACATATCGGATAATTACTTGTTTGGGGGAATTATTGTAGAAGAAACATTTATTGTAATATCAGTTTAGATGGATAGGCACCTAGTTCCCAAAGACACCTAAGGTTTTGTCTTGTGGGTTTGTTTAATTTATGCGATGTTTTAAAAGTATATATGTTTAAAAAGAGATATAGAGGTATGTTTATGGAATTTCTTAGGTGGTAATATGAGTTTATATATATATGTACCTAGTTCTTAAAGACCCAATATTTTATATCTTTGGAGTTTGTTTAATTATTAGGATGTATTAAACTTTATTCAAGTTTCACAAAAAATACAAAAGTATGGGTTTGGGGTGTCTTGGTTACAAACTATAACACACCATATATCCACTGTAAATATGAGGTCCTCCTCTAATGGAACAATAAATAAGCTCTATGGGCCTTTACTAATCTTTAACCCAAAAATAAGTCTCAAGAAGACTATGGATTCTCCACATATAAAACAAGGTATGATTCTACTAAATAAACAATATGATAAATAAAAATCTAAGTTTAATTGTTACAAACTAATACGAAACAAAAATATCTACCACTCTATTAAACGTTTGGGGTGTTCCATGTGTGAATAGGGATATAACCAAGGAATACGAGGATTTAATCTAAAGGTCCATCCTAAGGGAAAATATTTTTATTTTTTATTAAAACCATTTCATAGGGTATGCATGGAAAAAAACTTGAATCTAATAAACACATTTTTCCTAAACTATGTCAACCATTCCAAACACTCTTAAAGAAGAAAATCCATAATCACTCATTAATCAAAGACAAAAGCTTGTAATTTTTATTCCTTTTCCAAAATAATAATTTCATTTGAAAACAACCACATTATTGAAGAAATAAAAATAAATTTTATAAAAATTCATATACTTATTAAAATACTAGACCTTTTAAAACATCATACTACATTTAAAATACCAAATACAAAATGTAAATTCAAAACATTGAATACATATTTTAAAAACACTAATGAATCTTTTTAAAATAAGAAACCACTTGATATTTTTAAAGCTATCCATTATTTCAAAACAAATTCTTAAGAATCATATTTAAATATCCAAAATGATTTAATCTCTTAAAAAATTTCAAAAACATTTTTTATTCCCATTTTAAAACTCATACACTCTTCTAAAAATAGTCCATGAAATCCAAAACATTTCAAATTAACCAACATTTCTATTTTTAGATTCAAAAGACTTTTCATATTTAATTATTAAGTAAACCATTTCAAAATAATTTCATTATAACAAAGTCCAATTTATGGAAATACCTAAGGATTAATTTCACACTAATAAAATTAGGAATTATTGTTTTTTACATAAAATCAATTTTCATAAAAACCACATAAAAAACATACCATAAATCCAAAAACAATATATTCAACCTCATTAATATATTAAAAACACCCTTTAAATTGATCTAATTATTGGGAGTCATTCAATACTATATAAAAATCAAGGAAAAACATGATGTATAACCATTCATAACTTGGATACCAATTTTTACAAACTAATCACAAATCATGAAATAACCAATGAAATGATGCTTAAATAATGTGTCTGTCCTCTACATGATTTTTCATGCTATGTATGCTAATTTTTTTCCACTGAGTTAGATTTAATTATCATACCAAAATTACATGAACCCCCATGTAAACTCATAAATTTCAAATTAGGAAGAAAATATTACCATCTCAAACCATTGTCTAACAAAATAAGAAAACAAAAATTTAAATCCCAAAAACACATGGAACCTCACGTATCATCTTGAAAGGTGGTAATCAAGAACTAATGTGTTACAAACCTCCTAAGCCTTATGAAAAACCTAATAATAATTATATCGTGAAGCACCCAAATAATTTGACAGGTTTCCATGAACCATGTCCCTTTTTGATAATCTATGTTCGACTATAATTTTCTAAAGAATCGACATGGGCTACATCCAAATTAGTACCCATAAAAAGGCACAAATTCAAGGATCTACCATAATAAGGGATATGTTTTGAAGGCACAAAGATATCAATTAATCAAAAAATTAAAACCAAAAACCAAACCAAGATTCTATGAAAAAAAAATCAATATTGGGGATGAATATTATATATATCATGATCCCCAAAATCATCCTCAAAAAGATCTACCATAATAAAGAAACTCATTAAAATATTTTACGAAAAAGAATGGTATTATTTCATCACATCACTCTCTTTAGAGGCCCCAATGTGAAATTGGACTTACTATTTGGACTCAATATAGGGTCATTAAGTACAATATAGACCCCATGGATGGAATATTTTTACGGGGTAACTAACCATATTATGCCCATTAAACTTCTTTAACATATGTGTAGAACATCAACATTACTACCTACGGTTCCCATGATATTAATAAAAAGGAGGTGAGAAAAAAAGATTCACAATCTCATCACATAAATAAAATGTTAATAAAAATTAATTAAATCTCATCTCACCTCCAACACACCATAAAAAAACAACCCCTTTCACATCCATTCATAAGAATAAATATAAACAACTCCCACGGAGATTAAATCTATAATTATCATTATAAAAAAAGGGGTCTGGAATAAAGGTAATCACAACATAAAATTATAAATTTTATAAAATGGAAAATGTGTCATAGAAAACACACTTGGAATTCCAAACCACTTTATACACATGTTGAACCATATCATACAAACAATCATTGAATTTATTTTATGTGAATAACCACTTGGAAATCAACCATTTTCCATTTAAATTCACAATGAAATATGGAAATAGTAGAAATTATAAAAAACAAAATAAGGTAAAACACATAACTTTTTAATTAATAATTCATTTAATAGAGAAAAATTTACTATAAAAATATAACTTTTGTCCAACACCCCTTAAAAACACATTAATTCTTACAAAATTGAAACTCATGTATTTTTGTAAGCATTCAACATGAAACAATTCCAAGACAAGTATAAAAACACTTTGAATTCCCATTTAAACAACTTATGGGTAAAAAATTTAGATATAATTTGTAATGAAAATAATTTTAAACATTTATTGAGAACATGGAATGTAATATAAATAAATAAAATAAAAACCCCAACCATACACCAAGCAAAAACCAAACACAGCATGTTCCCTTGAATGGAAAATTTCCAAACAAGTAAGATGAAAACTAAACAATAACTAAGACCCAAGTACCCTTGATTAGAACCAGCATGAACCATAAATTGTCCTAAAAATTGTGATTATGTTTCATTGTGGAAGGGGATAATTTAGGAAATGGAGAAGAAAATGAGTAGAGAATAAAAAATAATCAAAACACCTTTATTGAATGCTATAAATCAAAAGACAATTATCTATGATCAAAAAGAGAAAGTGGATTAATAGGTAAGAGATACAAGGTATCTCCCTAGATCCATATTCAAGTGATGGATAGAATAAAATGGGCATAAATCCCCTATTAATCAAAGAGTTAGTAAATAGTAAAACCATAAAATTTTACTCAACATGGTAGGTCACCACACTATGGTATACCCACTAAGATCCTCTTATATGCATGAGCACCATGAATGAGCCTCCATTTCCATATACATTCAGTCACCCTCTATGTATTTTTTCATGTTGTGGTGCCTTAAACCATTTCCCACAGGGAATACCCCTTTACCAACCAACTAATCCAAACACCCAACATAGGCATTTCACTCTTACCATTTCATATAGGGGAAATTTTCATAGAAGAATTCACCCCGAAACTGAAAAACCTAGTTTTACAGGGTATGGTGAGGTCATTATGACATCAAATAAAATTATTAAATCACAAATCACACTTAAAACAAGTAGAAAATCCGAAAAAAACATATAATATCCTAATATTAAATTATACTAAATACCACAGTGACATAGTAATTCCATATAGAATCTAACATCACCATATCTTATTATTTAATTTCCAAAATTTATGAAAAATATTATTTTATATTATATGTCTATTGGGGTAACATGTTGGTTAACTTTTGACTTATTTTCAAGAAAAATGTTTGGAAAACAAGTTGGTTATGTATCTAGTCTAAAATTACACTAAAAAAATAGGTTCTTGGTTCTGTCTTATTGTGATATGTAATAAATAATCTTATAAGAGAATATAATGCATATGAATAATATGGTTGGTTTTATTCAATTGGAATAAAAGCTTTTTTAGACAGTTTTTGGATTAATTAACTCAGAATAAGTGGATAGAACCTAGAACAATCTATGTTGACTAAAAGTGATATTTTATGAACCTATAATTCCAAAAATTGAAATAATTATGTAATAATTTAGGACATATTATTGTATATTTTCCAAGTCATATGATTTCTTACCCTAGTTATTATTTTATGATTCACACCTTTATATTTTCATTTTTAGTCAATATGTGGAACATGAAGGAAATGAGTAAACAAATAGAGAAATCTTAAATGTAATTTTTCCCTAAAAATCAATGAATCTAGATAATATTTGTTATAAAAATAACATGGTGATGTTTACTTGAATTTAAAATTCTATGAATATTGATTTTTTTTTCAAAATTAGGAATCTGACAGTTCAAATTTGTTAAAAAATACCTTTTATTTTTTTTCATTAAAAATATTAACCACTGTAATGATTTTTTAACAGTGTAAGGGAAAATCGGTAAAACATGGTTAATAGTATGAGAAAGTGCCATAAATTTATCCATAAACATGAATTATTTTAATTGGATTTGATTAATTTGTATGAACCTATATATTCATTTCAAGTATATATCTTATTTAGGGTTGTCTTTGAGGAAAAAAGAAGAATTTGGATATTTTCTAAGTACCCATTTTGTAATGTTGAGTACACAGTTTGTATATGGTTGCCATTTTTAGCTCTGTATTGGCTATGTAACATCCGAGTACATGGCCATATGGACCACCTAAAGCAGGGTCCGGTTGAGGCATATACACGGTCTGTACATTAAATGTACACACTATGCACTTTTATTTTAAATTTAGATATCACAGCGAGATTGTGTCTAACCCTCATTTTAATATTCTTCTATATGTAGCTTACGAAGGAGCATACAGAATTTCTGAATCATATCCAGGACATCGATACATCATACATTCTCCTAATCAAACATTGTCGGGTGTGTTGGAATTACCTTGGTGAGTTCTTAATTCTTCTTGAATATATCTTCCTGATTTCTCCTCATTCTTTATTTATCTAAGATTTAATTTTTTGGATAATTTTGTAGTTCTACAACATTCTAGAATGATTCATGGGACGACGTTCAATATTATTCATCATACAATATAGAGGTAGGTGGATTGTTTCCTTCTAGAGTTTTTCATTACGTTATATATTCCTAAGGGATGATTTCCCATGATTTGAGTAATTTGTGTTAAAATATTGAAACATGTAATAATTTTCCATAGATTGATTGTAATATTAATGGTTATCATTAATTCATTATGTGAAATAGCATGTTTAAGGGACACCCCATAGGTTTATTACTTTTTAGAATGGTTATGGACATTTGGTCCAAGTTTTCTAGGAGGGAAAGCTTGTTTCCTTTCCTTTCATGTTAGGATGGAATTGATTGCTTTTTTCTTCTTATCAAATGTGTGTGTAATTAATTTTAACATATTAGACTTATAGTAGTTGAGATTACTTTGGGATTCTCTATATTGTTTGTGTATGATTGTATTACACAAAGTTATGAGATCATGGTGTAGTTAGACCATAGGGGAATTGACATTGAGGGATTCCCCATAGTGTCAATTATATATACATTGTGAGACCATAGTGGGATTTAAGGTAAGTGATACCATAGAGTGTCTTTATTATACTTTTACGATACCACATGGGTAATTGAAATTTAGTGCTTCCTCATAGAGTCCATAGTTTATCATTAAAAGTCAACAGGGGGAATTCAAGGTGACTGTTTCCTCAGAGAGTTTTGTTTTTGTCAGAACAAAGGGGTAAGACTGTGTGAGAATTCCTAGAGGTTCATTATATATTTATTGAATTGATGATATATTTACATAGAGGGGTTAGACTATGAGAACATTCCCAAATGGTTGGGTGTGAATGACTGATTGATTGTGACGATGCTGCCAAGCTAAAGCACAATCATGGACTCCATCTTACATGGTTATCATCTAGTCTTCTGAGACATCTATTTTTCCCTTACATAGGAGATACATAGCTTAGGATAGATCCTAGGTTTCCATTATTCATCTTTTTAGATAATTAATTAATGAAAATTAATGAAGTGAAAACTATAGGATTGTTTACTTTTGAGTACTTCTTTTTTCATTGCTTCATTTTTCATATTTCCTACTATAAAAATTCTATAATTTTTAGGCATAGATAATTTGATGGATGCCTACTGGGATTAAACTCACACACTATTTGGTACATGCTTTTCAAACCAAACTAATTATTTGGTTGTAGGTATAGATAATGATAAGCACCCTTCTATATTAGGTACATGATTGTTGTTTGAGCTAAATAGCATGATACCAAGCTGAGGCTTGCGATACTGTTCGATTTATTTACAGTTTTAGGTACATTGTTTTTAGAGATTTATTTCAATCATTTTGACTTATTTTGCTGGTTTTATAGATACTTGTGACATGCATCATTATTTATAAATATATGCTGCAGTTTTTTATACTATCAGTATTTTGTGTTTACTTTTTTATGGTATTACTACTTCTGTTGTTGTTTATTATTGTTATTTTGTTCTATTTCTCTCTCAATGAGGGAATAGTTTCCCCACTATGACACCCAAGGACCTTGCTACTATTTGGAAGCCTATGGCGTTCATGAAAATTCACTTAAGGCCATGTGATAAACCGAGTATGGGTCACCTTTTGGCAGCACCAGAAACTGGGACGTTACAATGTGGTATAAAGGGATATTCTTTTGTAATTTTTCTAATTTTTTGGATCCTGTAGATAGGGATATTAAATAATAGGTAGTTGGTAATAATATTTTACTGGGATTAGCTAACCTGTTTACAAATAAATGCCAATATACCTCAAATATGGCAATTTTTTCTGGTTTTACAATCGTTATAGTTGATTCTATTTCACCGTTGGGTGATACACGTGTTTTGTGCTGGTAAAATTTTTATCGTTTTGGTTATTTTTATGTTGCAACTTGATGTGATGATGATATTCCGTCTCATGCATCATAAAGTCACTTTCTAGAGATCACATGTCATGAATTCTTGTCATTCCATTTTTTGGGCATTACCGATTGCGTGTTGTTGTGATAGGTGTTATGCTATATAAGAATGCTCTAGTGATATATTCCTTGATAGAAAACATACTATTTGATAGGGTATT
This sequence comes from Viscum album, assembly GCA_963277665.1. Classification (NCBI taxonomy): domain Eukaryota; kingdom Viridiplantae; phylum Streptophyta; class Magnoliopsida; order Santalales; family Viscaceae; genus Viscum; species Viscum album. Next base: position 1,535,410,507 of record OY728125.1, on the reverse strand, counting down.
ACTAATATGAAATGTTTTATTTGGTGGAATGCCAAACATTGGTCCTTGAGGGGTTATGGTCCCTCTTGGATAGGAATTTGGTGGATCATGCATGAACTTAAATTTAATTTTGTATAGTATGGTGTGATTAAGGATTTCAAATATTGATTATTTGGTGTATGAGATCGCACGAGTCATAATTTTTCATTCCTTGGGAATAGGTTATGTTTTTAAAGGATCTAGAGAATATTCATAGGCCTACTGTCTTGAAACCTAGACAACGCGACGTGTCATGTTATGAACACACACCGTGTGTTATTCAATTTTGTAAGAAACAACTTTTCATAAGTAAACAATGTGTAGTGCATGTACATGCTATGCAGTCATTAACCGTGTGACTGACTGTGTGAGAAGATACATGGGTTAGTTAATTTTTGGTAGAAAACACTGTATACTGGGGGTATATGTCGTGCTGTAGAGGCCATGTTTCCAGCCATGTGACTAATGACATGGGTGGATGATTTTTGGGTAGTACACACCGCGTCCATCTTGAACACCCCGTATAGAAGATGAACGTGTCTCCAACTGTGTGACTAATGACATGGGTGGTTAAGGCATAGGTAGTACATGCCATGTCTAGTGTTTACATGTTTTGTGGTGTTACCTAGGAGAAAACCATGTAGTTTATCCGTGTATAAGAACCCGAGAAAGAGTGAAAGACCTTGTACACATCGTGTCATAGAATGAATAAGTTGTGTTTTGGGTGTTACATGACCTTGTTGGGTAAAGGTACACACCAATGTTTAACCTAAGGGAACACGACATGTAGAGGATATACATGACGTTTAATCCTATTTTGATAAACATTAATGATATATTATCATGTTACTTTCTTAAACATCTATGTTTACGACCATGATAATATTGATGTGAGGTGTGTGCTGGACCATGCAGAGTCATGTGACCAAGACGTCCTCCGGTTGTACACCAGATAAAGCACATTGAACAGATTCCAAAAATGGTAGATCAATGGCTACCAACATATCCTCTAGTCATGCTTATCTTGGCACTATCTGTTATACCAGAAAAAGGTTAGGATGCATAGTTTTGAGAAGGTGTTATGAGGTTCATGCAGACCTACCAGAGAGCACCACATCCTGCCCCATCAAAGGCATAGTTGATGTGGGTTTTTCAGAAGAAGCATCCTCCCACATTATCTGGGGATAGAGGGCCTTGGGATTCATATTCATGGTTAAAATCCTTTTTTTTCTATCATCGATCGTCTTGAGACACCTCTTGAGATGAGGGTGAAGATAAAAGCCTACATGCTTCAAGATTCCACCAAGAGATGGTGGGATGTGATATCGTTGGTAGGATGCCAACGATTTATGGTTTTGGATGACTTCTAGTAGAACCTTAATGAAAATTTATACCTAGATACCTTTATGGTTGACCAAGACCATGAGTTCATGGGTTTGAATTTGGGTACTCTTTCAGTCATTGAGTATTATTCTCGCTTCACAGAGCTGCAATGCTTCAAACCCATTTTGGGGGGTGGTGAGTTATTTCTATCCAAGAAGTTTGAGTATGGTCTCAGACATGATATCTAATCCTAGGTTAACATCTTCAAGTTATATTCCATATCTTCTATAGTAAAATGGGTGAGGATCACTAAGCATAATATGAAGGATTCTAGAGTGGTGAGCAAGGGAAGTTTGACATCCCGAGTTATTACTTCTCCAACTGATAGTAGGAAGCACTATAGGGAGTCTACTCGTGGAGATCCGAGTATAGGGGATACTCCTTTAGATATCTAGGTGGAATTCTACTAGTGTGGTAAGAGTGTTCATATGATACCTTAGTGCTCGAGATACCTAGTCGAGTGCCGATCTTGTGGGAAGATGGGCCACCTTCGGTGTTTTTTCTAGGTTTTATCACCAGCAGCTAGTGATGGGAGTTATACTATGACTCCATGTTTAGGAGAAGGACTACTATTTTTTCATTAGTCTAGGCATTATAGTTCATCAGGACATTCTAGATGAGGGGGTTTTGTGTCCATGGGAGTCAGGCTACATGTTTTTAGTTATTTTAGGGTGGAACAACATAGGGTTGTCAGGAAGGGTCATAATGTCGTGATATAGGTCATACATTTTCATTGCAGCTAACTCAGAAGGAGAAGGATTATGGACCTACTACGGTTAGAGGAATAATTCTAGTTTCCTTAGTTTTACCTTCTACTTCTTTTGATATAGGGGATTCACAAAGTTTCATATCTCTTTATATTGTGGAGGGACATGGCCTCGATATCATTACTTATGAGGATGTCACGATGCCAGACACTCCACTGAGGATTATAAGGGATCATGTACATTAGTGCAAGGAGTTCCCTCTTGGGGATGGTGGGTGTCACTTCTTATGGTACCTCTATGTCGTAGAGAAGATATGAATTCATTTTCTACTCGAAATGGAATGGTTAGTAGCCTTTCATACCTTTATTGACTGCTATCACTATTGGATGATTTTCACATCATCATAGTTTGGGTCTTTTATACACAAAGTCGAATGGGATGTTTAGGAGAGCAGAGCTGCACTCGAGCATCTTGGTTTGGGTAGAATTTCTTTCCAGATTTCTAGTTTATATCTGGACGACTAGGGGACTTCACTGGTGGACTTTTCTCCAGTGGTGGATCATTTCATAGATGTCTTTACAGAAGAAATTTCAGGATTGCCTCTGGAGAGAGAGGTATATTTCTCTATTGATCTTATTCCAGGAGTTTCAACGGTGTCTATTCCTCTATATAAGATGGCTACAAAAGATTTACATGAGATCAATAATTAGATAGTGGATTTTAAGAAAAAATGTTTCATCTGAACCTATACTTCTCCATGGGGTTTTCCTATACTTTTTGCAAAGAATGTGGATAGTAAAATCATATGTTGCGTGGATTATCAGAATCTAATCAAGTTGACGTCCAAGTTCCTATATCCCTTTACAAGTATTGATGATCTCTTTTATCATCTTCGAGGAGCCTACATTTTCATGAAGATTGACTTGAGATCCATATATCATCATTATCATGTTATATAATGAGATATACCTCTTAACACCTTTCGGATTAGGTATGGTCTATACGAGTATGGGGTTATGTTGTTTGGTCTCACAAACGTGCCAGCAGTTTTCATGGTACTGATGAAATGAGTGTTCCATCCTTACATGGACAACATTGTGGTTGTTTTTGTGGATGATATCTTGGAGTACTCTCACACATGACATGACCATGAAACCCATCTTGAGATATTTTTGAGTACACTAAGAGGGAATAAGTTATATTCCAAGCTCTCAAAATGACACTTATGGATGGACCATATTTATTGGGAAAAAATCCCTCAAGGAATCATTGAAGCATTTTTTAGGTGATTGTGTTTGTTGAAAAAGTGGACATCAGTGTTGTGATTGTTGAAAAAGAAAACCATGACATAAAGATTTGTTGAAAAAGGGGATTTCCGGGTGGAATGTCGAGTTCAAGAGTTTTGGTCAACGTTCCATGTTTGATTCAAGAACATCAACAAAGGAATGAATGATCTGGAGGCGGTACAAAAAGAGCAGATACAAGCTAGCGCTGTTTTCTATTGTTTTCCAAATTTCTAGGCCTGAAAATTGAAAAATGGAGAAAAGTGGTTTTGGTAAAGAGACTTGCGTGTCGTGTACTTGAATGAGAGTAAACCTGCGTGCCTGGTATTTTTCAAGATCAGAACATGGAAAAATGGCAATGGGATAAAGGTCACGCAAGTATTGGGTTGGTTGTGCATGTGACCTATGCACCGTTAATTGATTTGCACGTCGTTAACTACGTGGATTGGAAACCTTCTCGCCATATGTTTTTCATGATCAGAACCTCAACACATGGCAAAGGAAATAGGTCCGCGCAAGTTTAGAAGTGGGACGCACTAGAGACTTGCGCGCCAAGAGGAGACTTGCGCACCATCGTGCAAGGTGACCAAATGCCAATAAATATAGGACCACCCCTCCTCATTTTCAACAGAGTTCAACACTTTGAAAAATCAGAGCTCCCGTCGCGCAGGTGTGGTGGTCGCGCAAGTGGTGGTGTGTCGCGCAAGTAGGACTAGCGCACCAGATTTGAATAAGGGCGATTGTTGTTTGTTGCATGCCAATATTGGTTTGGGCATAAAGGGAAGTGAATCGCGCAAGTGTGGATATGAAGAAGCTTGTGTCGCGCAAGTGTATGAGGTGGAATTTTGCGTTAGTTGTGACTTGCATGCCGAGACATGCACGCCGGGTTAGACCTGCGCGCTAAGTAAGGTTGATTTGTTGGTAGTGTTTTCGGGTTGCATAGAAGCCGAATGTTTACCCGATACCTTCGGTGAAATGATAAATTCATCTATGGGTGAATGTTTGACATCAATAGAGAATCTACATACAACAGAGGATGTATTCTTTAGAGATAATGAAGAGACTTACAAGTCTATAAATAGTGAGTGGGTCCTTTCTAGAGCAGTGATAAAATGAAGTGGAATAAGGTGATCCTATCCACTGGTAGTGAGCTAGAGAGAGAGAGAAATAGGGAGTATCCCTTGGGAATGTAGTGATCTAACCCTAAAACTTATAAAGGCAGTGATCCTGGGATAGAGTGACTGTGCCCGAACCATGTTATCCATAGCTATTGAGGTTTAGTAAAATTTGGTACGACCGAAAACCTATCGGCATAAGATCCTTTGACATAGCCCTTAGCGATGAACCATGTAAAATTTTTTGTTTCCTGTGCATGCTTTACTTTTTGATTATTCTGTGCAACAGAAAAGAGAGATAAGGGTGTTTTCTTAACAGAAAAACGAGACCAAAAGAGGCTTTTATTTCAAATTAGTCATGCCCTGATTCACCCCCCCCCTATTAGGGAATTCATCCTTGTGGAACTTACAACTGGTATAAATGGGAGGTCGAATTACATCTCTCTCAAAGGAGGTCACCAATAATAAAGGGATTCCGGTCTTCGACGGGAACAATTTTAAGCTATGGAAGAATCAAATGCCACACTACTTCTGATCTTTGGGGATGGATTTATTCACAGAAGCAATGCATGGAATAATATCTGATATTAATAGTGGTGTGTTATTAGAAGATGAGCATAGAGAGTTGGATGTTGATGCCAAATATATAATTTCCTTGTGGGGAGACCTTTCCAATCCTATATATACAAAGGTGATGTCTTGCAAAACATCACATTCCATGTGGGAAAAGTTATTGAATATATATGAATGGGATACAAAGTTCAGAGAGGCAAAGCTAAAAGTGTTTTGGAACAAGTATGAAGATCTTAGAATAAACCCGAATGAGTTTGTTGATACATTCTTCGATAGGCTAATTGTTTTAGTAGAAGACATGCGGGGTCTTGGAGAAGTCATCGAAGGTATAAATATTTTGAAGCATATCTTGAGGAAAACTCCATCTCGGTTCAATCCGAATGTTTCAGTGCTTGAAGATAAAGATCCAAAAGAGCTGACATTGAATAACCAACACAACACCCTTGTTGCATATGAAATGAGAAATGATGATAATGATGCTGTGGAAAAGGGGAAATCCAAAGAGGTGGCATTCAAGTCCTTGAAAAATATCACTATTGAAGACTCTCAAGAAGAAGAAGATACAGATGAAGTAATGTAATTCTTCTCCTCAAATCTTCAAAGAGGAGAAGGAAATTTTAAAGGTAAACATCCACTAGCCTGTTTTCGATGTGGAATGATGTCATCTTACAGCAAGGTGTCCCAAAAATTTCCAAGAAGATGATGATGTCAACAAAGTCGAAATTCACAAGAAGAAGTCATCTACCTATGGGAAAGGAAAGAAATAGTTCAAGAGAAATTTCTTTAAGAAGAAAAATCTCTTTTCAAAAGAATGTGACAGTTCAAATGAGCCTGAAGCCGAAGAGGTTGAAGAGATAGAGAACTGCAAAGATCATAGAGAAAATGATATAGTGGCATTCATCGGTAGTTCTCGTGAAAAGGAAGGAACTGATGCTGGAGAAGAAGAAGAATAAGTTGAAGGAAGAGTTGATATGGAGGCTGAATTGGAAGCAGCTCTAGATGATATAAATGTTTGGAGAGCCAAAATAAAGAAATCCAATAAAGTGGTTCATGGTGCCAAACTCTATATGCCACAACAGGATGAATAAAATTCTGAGCTGTTAGAAGAAATTGAAAGACTAAAATCCTCAACACCAGAGAGATCAGAAAATATTGTTCAGTATAAGCTTAAAATTGAGGAAAAAATTAAGTAAATTTATTGTTTTACTAACATAGGAAATGAGAGGGTCAGACGTATCAACGACCTTGAAGAAGAAGTGGTCAGTCTGTGACAAAAAATGAAGGATCATGAAAAACTCTTGACCTTCAATGTGATGTCAGGAAAGTAGGTTATTCCGAAGACTGAAAAGGTGAAAGAGAAGCCTAGTTATTCACCAGGAATTAAGCAGCAATTGACCTCAGACGTTAAGGCTGATTCAGGGCTTGATACGAAGCAAAAATCTGTGGCAATTGAAGTTAGACCGCAAGCACCCGTCCTGAAATTGATGGTTGATTTGGGCACAATGCAGAATCAGAATATTCAGAGATCCCAAGGGGAAACTCATAGTGTTGATGTAAAATGAAAGAATTCACCTTTTATCAAGTGTTATTGTTGTGGGAATATGGGGCATTCAAAGTATGTGTGTTCCATAGCCAAGAGATATCTAAGGGAACAAGAACAGAGGTGGAATCCAAATAGATAATGGTTTTCCAGAACATATTTCAAAGGAAACTATTTTTGGTGAGGTGGATTTTGACACATGTCTAGGTACTTCACTTCAACCATATAGAGAAATGTGCCAAAGCAGAATCAAAACGTTCGCAAGCAGCAGATCAATAAACTATCATGTGAGTTAAAAATGCAGAACAGATTTGTGGCTTTGAAAGATGAAGCTGGTCCAACATAATCTGAGAAATAACAAAAGTCTCAATCCATGACGAGTGTGATGGAAAAAGTATGGAACAAGAAGAAGAAAAATGAGAAAGTTGTGGTGGCAGAAATTTCCCTTAAGGCATCAGATCGCTCTGGTGTATGGATCCTTGATAGTGGTTGCACTTCTCACATGACGGGTAATAAGGATCTTGTTACAGGTATAAAATATTACAATGAAGTATTTGTCAAATTTGGAAACGATGAAGGCTTGAAGATTGTTGGATCAGGAAAAGCCAAGTTTGGGGGAAAATTAATGAGACGTATTGATGTCTTGGTTATAGAGGGTATTAGTCCTAACTTGCTCAGTGTCAGTCAACTATGTGACTTTGGGAACTCTATCTGTTTTACCAAGAAGATGTGTGTTGTGAATGGAAAAGATGGATCAGTTTTTCCATAGGGAAAAAGGACAAAGGGAAATCTTTACCTTGTAGGTGGGTAAGAAGATACATGCCTTTTATCCAGAGAGGAAGAAAACCAGTTGGGGCATAAGCTACTTGTTCATCTATTCCAACCATCCATGGAATTTTTGGTAAAGTGTGATGCTGCTAGAGGCCTTCCCAAACTATCACGAGATCGCACACATATGTGTGATGCTTACCAACAAGGGAATATCATCAGAAAGACATACATTCCAAAGGAACAAAAATCAACTAGAGTACTTGAATTGGTGCATGTTGATGTTTGTGGAGCTATCTCACCACAAGCTATAAATGGGAAAATATACTATGTTATTTTCATTGATGATTATTGCTGAATGGCCTGGGTATTTTTATTACTCATAAGACAGAGGTGTTCAGTTTCATAAAGTAGTGTAGGAGGGAATTAGAAAGGATGCTTGGGCAGAAAATTCTAAAGTTTCATACTGATAATGGTATAAAATTCCCAAACAATCAAGTTGAATAATATCTTAAGAAACACAGGATAAGGCATCAAGTTTCATCAGTGAGAACTCCCCAACAGAATGGAGTGGTTGAGAGGAGAAATTAGATCATCAATAACATGGCTAGAATGATGCTTATTGAAAAGGTCATACCAGAGAAATTTTAGAAGGAAGCAGTTTTGACATCGGTATATATTTCGAACAGGTATCTGTTGTGTCTGAATGAAGGGAAGACATCATATGAAATGTGGTATGGAAAGAATAAAATGTTGAAATAATTAATAATCTTTGGGAGAAAGTGTTTTATTCTCAATAATAAAAATCAGAAGAAGTTTGAGTCACAAGAAGATAAAGGGATATTACTTGGCTACTCAGGGAAGAGAAAACCATATAAATGCTTTAACAAAAGGCTAGGAAAAATTGTTGAGGGCAATGATGTCACTATAGTAGAAAATGAACATAATAATCTACGACCTAGTGAACAGTTTTTGGATGTAATTAATGATGAGTTAAGAAACAAAGGGGGGGTAAAAGTGGCAGTGGTTGACTCAGAAGAAGATACTGATGATGAACTAGAAAGTGTCAAGTCTATGTCTGCAAGGAAGCCAAAGAGTTGAGCTGAAGTTGATAGGAAAAATATCATTGGTGATCAGGCAGCTCTAATTCAGACTTGAAGAATGAAATCATTATAACAAACATCATTTTTATCTCAGGTGGAGACAAAAAAATTTTCTGATGCACCTGAAGATGAAAATTGCGTTCAGGCTATGAATGAAGATCTTGATCAGATTGAGAAGAACTAGGCATGGGAGATTGTTTCGAGGCCAGTAGACAAGAATGTCATCGTGACTAAATGGGTCTATCGCAACAAGATGAATGAAAATGAAATAGCAATTCAGAACAAAGCATGCCTAGTGTACAAGGGATACTCCCAGATAGAGGGAATAGATGTTGATGATACATTTGCACCCATTGCTATGCTGGAGACAATCAGATTATTTTTGGCAATAGCAGTGCAAAGAAAGTTCAAAGTGTTCCAAATGGATATCAAATCTGCATTCATGAATGGAGTTCTGTAAGAGGAGGTACATATTGAGCAGCCAGATAGTTTTCTCATTCATGAGGATGAGAACAAAGTTTTCAGGCTGAAGAAGGCATTGTATGGGCTAAAATATGCACCAAGAGCATGGTACTCAAGGCTTGATCAGTACTTGAAGAAACTCAGTTTCCAGCATGGGGGAGTTGATTACAATCTCTATTTCAGCAAAGATAGTAATCAAATTATGGTGGTTTTCTTTTATGTCGATGGCATAATATTTGGTGGATCAGATGAAGCTCGGTGCAGACAGTATTCTGAATTCATGAAAAATGAGTTTGAATTGTCAATGAATAGAGAGCTAACGTTTTTCCTTGGTCTACAGGTGACACAATGAAGGAATGAAACATTAATTTCTCAATCAAAATATGCCAAGGAGGTTTTTAGAAGGATTGGAAAAGATAATTCTAAGGAGGTGAATGCTCCGGTTTCTACCCAAATGAAATTATCAAAAGATGAGGATTTAAATGCAGTTAATATCACAGAATACAATCAAATTATTTGAGTTTTGTTATACTTGACCGTGAAAATTCCTGATATTGTTTTCGCCACATGTCAAGCAACGAGATATCAGTGTAATCCCAATGAAATCCACATGATTGCAGTGAAAAGAATACTTCAGTATATCAAAGGAACTGTGGATTTTGGTCAGATGTATAATGAAAAATCTCAATCAGTGTTATTGGGTTACACAGATGCAGATTGGGGCGGGTCAGCAAAAGACAAAAAATCAACATCAGGAGGTGCATTCTATCTTGGTGGATTGTGTATTTCTTGGCTAAGAAATAATCAAGATTGAATTTCATTAAGCACCGCAGATGTTGAGTATATTGTGGCCACTCAAGCTTAAACAAAGTTATTGTGGATGAAGCAGGTGCTTGAATATATGGGATTTGAAGTGAAGTCTCTGATTGGAATCTAGTGTGATAACTCAAGTTCTATAAATCATAGCAAAAATCCCATCCATCACTCAAGGACAAAGCACATTGAGATAAACTATCATTTTATCAAGGAGAAAGTTGAGCAGGTAATTGTGAAGTTGGAGTCTATGCCTAAAGAGCTAAAAGTTTCAGACATTCCGACAAAGGCCTTATCCAAGGAAGCTTTTGAGAAGCATTTACTGGCTCTGGGAGTTCAATTGACTCCCCACACATGAAAGACTGTGGATTTGGAACTCCCCTCTCCCCTCTCCCCAAGGTATGATGTGTCTTTCCCTAATGTGATTATATGTGTTCTATACTCTATTACAGGCTACAATGGAGTGACCTTTGGGTTCATTGAAAAAGGGGGAGAAACTAGTGATTGTTCAAGGGGAGATAGTGTAGCAATTTGATAAATCATAATTGATATGGGGAGAAGATGACAAGTGGAGCAGCGAGATAGGGGTAGCAATGAGAAAGGGGGAGCGTATTAACTCTGACGATGCTAGAAGTGATTGATCAAAGAACAAATATCATGACAGCTGAGGATTGTGATAAAAGAATAAGAGTGGTGTTGGAATGTGGTAAGAATATTTCCAACAAATTGATATCAGTTTGGTTCCAACAGTGTATGTCATAGTTGAAGTGATTCATTGATGAACTTTTCATTTACTCTTGTTTCTCACGCTGAGCATTTCTCATGTGGGCTTAGAGTATGTGTTGAGTGAATCCTTGATCACTATCAAAATCTCAATAGGCAAATGGTGGCTGAAGAATTAACGATGTATATTTTTATGGAAGAATTTTCAACAAACCCAAAGGGGGAGATTGTTGGGAAAAATTCCTCAAGGCATCATTGAAGCATTTTTGAGGTGATTGTTTTTGTTGAAAAAGTGGACATTAGTGTTGTGATTTTTGAAAAAGCAAACCATGACATAAAAAAATTTTTACAAAGGGGATTTCATGGTGTAATGTTGAGTTCAAGAGTTGTGGTCAACGATCCATGTTTGATTCAAGAACATCGACAATGTAATGGATGATCTGGAGGCTGTACAAAAAGAACAGATACAAGGTGGCGCCGTTTTCAAGTGTTTTCCAAATTTTTAGGCCTAAAAATCGACAAATGGAGAAAATTTGTTTTGGAAAAGAGACTTGCACGTTTTTTACTATAATGAGAGGAAACTTGCATGCATAGTGTTTTTCAAGATCAGAACATGAAAAAATGGCAAAGAGATAAAGGTCACGCAAGTTTTGGGTTGGTTGTGCAAGTGACCTGTGCGCCGTGAATTGAATTGCGCGACATTACCTAGGTGGATTGGAATCTTGCATGCCATATGTTTTTCAAGATCAGAACTTCAAAATATGGCAATGGAAAGAGGGTCGCACAAGTTTGGAAGTGGGTCGCGCAAGTGACTTACATGGGAAGAGAACTGTGTGTTGAGACTTGCGTGCCGAGATGAGAATTGAGTGCCATCTCACAGGGTGACCAAATGCCTATAAATACAGGACCACCCCTCCTCATTTTCAGCGGAGTTTAACACATTGAAATATCAGAGCTCCCGTCGCGTAGGTGTGGTGATCGTGCAAGTGGTGGTTTGTCGCGCAAGTTGGACTTGCACGCCAGATTTGAAGAAGGGTGATTGTTGTTTGTTGCACACCAATATTTGGTTAGGCGTAAAGGGAAGTGGGTCATGCAAATGTGCAGTTGAAGAATCTTGTGGCACGCAAGTGTCTGAGGTGTACTTGCGCGCTAGTTGTGACTTGCGCACCGAGACTTGCACGCCGGGTTAGACCTGCATGCCAAGTAAGGTTGATTCCCCGATAGTGTTTTCGGGCTGCGTAGAAGCTAGAAGTTTTCCCAATACCTTCGGTGAAAAGATAAATTCATCTATGGGTGAAAGTTGGAATTCAATAGAGCATCTACATAAAACATAGGATGCATTCATCAAAGATAATGAAGAGTCCTACATGTCTATAAACTGTGAGTGGATCCTTTCCAGATAAATGAGAAAAGGAAGAGGAAGAAGGTGATCCTCTCCTTCGGCAGTGATCCAAAGAGAGAGAAACAGGGAGTGACCCTTGGGAAAGCAGTGATCTGACCCTAAACCTTGTAAAGGTAGTGAGCCTGAGACAAAGAGACTATGCCCAAACCTTGTTATCCACAGCTAGTGAAATTTAGTGTAATTTGGTATGACCGACAACCTGTAGGCGTATGCACCTTGGTCGTAGCCCGTAGTGGTGAAGCAAGTAAATATTAATGTGTCCTGTGCATTATTTACTTTATATTTATTTTTTGAAATGGAAAATAGAGATAAGGGTGTTTTCTTAATAGAAAAACAAGATCAAAAGAGGCTATTATTTCAAATTAGTCATACCCTGATTCACCCCCCCCCCCTCTCAGGGTATTCAGCCTTGTGGAACTTACAAGATTCGGTTCTTTAGTCAGGTTATATCAGAGACAAGAGTATTAGTTGACCAAGAGAATGTGACATTAGTAGTTACTATGGAGTAAAGGAAGAACATATTGTAGGTATAGAGTTTTATGGGACAAGATGGATAGAACATACGCTTTATACAATGCTTTTCAGTCTTAACAATGACATTGACGTGCCCGACATAGAAGGTTGAAAATTATTGGTGGACATATTCATGTGATTCATCCTTTCAGGAGATGAAAGGGAGATTGTCTTCAGCATAGATACTGATTTTTTCAGATTCGGGAAAGAGTTACATTGTTTACTATGATGCATTAGGCATTAGTATGGGAGCATTTCTTATTTAAGGAGAATAAGTAATTGCGTAAGGGTCTCAACAGTTGAGGCCACATGAGGTAATTACCTAAAAAATTCTCAAGTTAGCTAGATTTTTTCAGGATTTATATTGTTGGAGACATTATCTATGAGTAGATAATTTTGTGTTTTTCACTTCCCATAAAAGTATCGAGTATATAATCATAGAGTGTACATAAATTTGAGATAGTTAAGGTGGGTTGAGT